>CM052811.1:68246376-68333970 GCA_028533885.1 Nasua narica
CCCTGCAATTGCACTACTCGGTGTTTACCCCAAAGAAGCAGATGTAGTACAAAGAAGGGCCACATGTACCCCAATGTTCATAGCCGCAATGGCCACAATAGCCAAACTGTGGAAAGAACCAAAATGCCCTTCAACAGATGAATGGATAAGGAAGATGTGGTACATCTATCTATACAATGGAATATTATGCCTCCATCAGAAAGGATGAATATCCAACTTTTGTATCAACATGGACAGGACTAGAAGAGATTATGTGGAGTGAAATAAGTCACGCGGAGAGAGGCAATTATCTTATGGTCTCACTTACGTGTGGAGTATAAAGAAAATCATGGAGGGCATCGTGAGAAGGAAGGGAAGGGTGAATGGGGGGAAATTGGAGGGGGTGTTGAACCAGGAGAGATTGTGGACTCTGAGCAACAAACTGAGGGTTTTGGAGAGGAAGGGGTGGGGGGGGGTGAGCCTGGTGGTGGGTATCGAGAGAGGCATGTACTGCATGGAGCACTGGGTGTGGTGCATGAACAATCAATCTTGTAACACTGAAAAATTAAAATAAACAAATTTGGAAAAAAAAAGAATTAAATAAAGATGTAGAGAAAGTCAAGAAAATGATGTGTGAACAAAATGGAAATATCAATAAAGAAACAGAAAACCTAAAATAAACCAAAAATAAATTATGGAGGTGAAAAGTACAGTAACTGTAATGGAAAATTCACTAGATGGATTCAAAGGCCAACCTGAAGACGGAGAAAAAAGAATCAGTGAACTTAAAAAAAGAACAATGGGAATTACTGAGGCTCAGAAACAAAAAGAATACAAACCTGAAGTGAAAAGAACTTAAGGGACCTGTGGGATACCATCAATCAAACCAACATATGCATCATAGGAGTTCCAGAAGCAGAAAATAAGAAGAGAAAGAGAATATTTAAAGAAACAGTGGATAAGAACTTCCCAGATTTAAAAAAAAAAAAAAAAAGACATGAAATAAACTTCCAAGAAGTTCAACAAACTCCAAGAGGAATTCAAAGAGACTCAAACAGACACACATTATAATCAAACTTTGAAAAGACAGAGAATCTTGAAAGCAGCAAGAGAGTGAGTCATCATATGTAAGGTAACCTCCGTAAGATTACGTTTCCAGGGTAAACCTCTCAGGTCCCCTCCCCCTTTGAGAACTTTGTACTATCACTCAATAAACTTTGCTTTGTTGCCCACCCATCTTCTTCTGGTCTACCTCTTTATTCTTTGCAGTGGTATGACCAAGAACCACACGCACCAAAGGAAAATAAATCCTGCAACATTTTGTTGGGTGCAACTAAGAAGAAAGACCTCATCAAGAAACCCACAATGACTAGAGGGGGAGAGGTGAGGGATGGCCAGAGGGAGAGAGAGAATTTGGGGCAGACTCCACCCCCAGTGCAGAGTGGATATGGGGCTCAATCTCCTACAACTGAGATCATGACCTGAGCCCAAATCAAGATGTGATGCTTAACTGACTGAGCCACCCAGCTCTCCCAGGTGAACCGCCAGATGCATGGCTGGGAAGAATGGCACCACAGTGACAGAGTTCTTCCTCACTGCATTTAGTAAGCATTCTAAGTGGGGGCTTCCTCTCTTCCCTGTTTTTTGAGCTTCTATCTACTCACTCTGCTGGGGATCACAAGAACAGTCCTCCCGGTCCACATGGATGGCCAGTTGTATACCTCAATATACTTCTTCCCTTGCCCCCTCTCCTTCATGGACATTTGCTATCGTGCCATCGTGCTCCAGATACTGGCCATGCTGCTGGAGCACAGGGCAGTGTTGTCCTACACACACTGCATTGCTCAGTTCTTCCTCTTCACCTTCTTTGCTTCCATTGACCACTATCCTCCTGGCCATCATGGCCTATGACTACTATGTAGCTGTGTGCTGGCTCCTGCTTCATGTCACCATCATGACCAAGAAGGTCCACTGGGGATTAGTGGCTGGGTCTTATAGCGCTGGTTTCTCCAATGTCTTTGTTCAAAGGGTCACAGCCTTCACCCTCTCCTTCTATGGGAACAATGAGATCAACTTTGTTTTCTGTGAACTCCTCCCTCTGTTAAAGCCGACGTATGGGGACAGCTAAACCCAGGAGGTGGTCATTATTGTGTTGGCCATTTTGGTCATGCCTGTTTGTGTAATGGTGATCTTGGCGTCCTACCTGTTTATTATAAGGGCCATCATGCAGATCTGCTCTGCAGGGGGCCAGGCCAAGACCTTCTCTACCTATGCCTCCTATCTCACAGCTGTGTCCCTCTTTTCAGCACCTTCGTCTTCATGTACCTTTGAAGTAACTTTAGCCAGTCCTCAGAGGAAGATAGAGTGGTATCAGTGCTCTACATGGTGGTGACCCCCATGCTTAACTCCTTCATCTAATAACCTAAGGAATAAGGAGGTAAAGGAGGCATTTAAGAAAGTCCTGAGCAGGACAAAGGCTTTTGGAAGGCCCTAGATGGACTCCTGCCAAATATTTATTCTGTAGTTTCTTCGTCCTTTCTGTCTATCCTCAAATATCACCTATTTGGGGAGACTTTCCCAGGCAACCCTACCTAAAATTGCGCCCGAACTTCTCACCTCCACTTTCTAATTTATTATTCTACGTAATAATTGTCACTATCTGTTGTACTATGTGCTACATATTCGATATTGTTTAAATCTCACAACCAGAAAGTAAATTACATGAGAGAAAGTAACAAAAAAAAAAAAAAAAGGAAGAAAGAAAGAAAGAAACTTTGAGGGCTAGAAGACAATGGGCAAATATATTCAAAGTGCTAATGAGAAAAACTGACAAGCAAGAGTCCTGATTCTTGCAAAACTGTCCTTCAAAAGTGGAAGAAAAATTAAGATATTCCCAAACAAAAGCTGAGGGTATTCATGACTGCTAGACCTGCCTTGCAAGAAAGGTTTAAGGGAGTCCTTCGAGGTGAAATAAAAAGACACTAGACAGCAATTTAAAGCCATATGGAAAAAAAAAGCTGTCAATAAAAGTCAATACACAAGCAATTATAAAAGTTGGTATTACATTACAATGTTCTGTAACTGCACTTTTTGTTTTCTACATGATTTAAGAGACTAATTCATTTAAAGAAAAAAAGCAATTATTAGTATAAAAACTAGTATTACTGTAACTTAGGTTTGTAACTCCAAATCTTGTTTTTTACATAACTTAAGAGACTAATGCATTTAAAAGAATTATATTTGGGGGCACACAATGTAACATCAACAACCAAAAGGGTGGGGCTACAGCTGTAAAGGAATAGAGCTTCCGTATGTTACTGAAGTTAAACTAATATAAATTCAAATTAGAGTGTTATGACTTTAGGATGTGAAATGCATTCTGCATGGTAACTACAAAGAAATTAACTATAGAATATACACAAAAGAAAATGAGAAAGGAATTTAACATTTTACCACACACAAAAAATCAACTAAACATAAAAGAATATGGCAATGCAGGAAATGAGGGACCAAAAGTCTATAAGACAAATAGAAAACAAATAGTACAATGATAAAAGTCTCTCCTTAGCACTAACTACTTCATATGTAAATGTATTAAACTCTCCAAACAAAAGACCCAGATTAAAAGAATGGATAAAAATGTATGTCCCAACTATATGCTGTCTTCAGGAGACCCACTTAAGACCCAAAGACACAAAATGTTCAAAATATATGAAGCAAAAAATTACAGAATTTAAGGGAGAAATAGCTCCACAATATAGCTGGAGAGGTCAATACTCAGTTCACAATAATGTATAGAACTGCCAGGCCGAAGATAACTAAGGAAACAGACCACTTATTACAATAAACCAAACCAGATATAACAGACATTACAGAACACTCTAGGCAAAAACAATGGCACACACATTCTTCTCAAGTGCACATGGACATTTTCCAGGACACACCATATATTATGCCACAAATTAAGTCTCAATATATTTAAAAAGATATCATACAAACTCTATTCTCTGGCCATAACGAAATGAAGTTAGAAATTAATAACAAAAATCAAACTAAAACATCCACAAAATTGTGGAAATTAAAGAATTTACTTATAAACAATATTTAAAAGAAGAAATCACAATAGAAGTTAGAAAATACTGGGGCACCTGGGTGGCTCAGTTGGTTAAGCAACTGCCTTCAGCTCAGGTCATGATCCCGGAGTCCTGAGATCGAGTCCCACATGGGGCTCCCAGCTCCATGGGGAGTCCGCTTCTCACTCTGACCTTCTCCCTCCCCCTCATGCTCTCTCTCACTCTCTCTCATTCCTAATAAATAAATCTTTAAAAAAAAAAAGTTAGCAAATACTTAGAAACAAGAATAAAAACAATAACATGCAAAAAATTGTGGAATATAGCAAAGCAGCGCTAAGGGAGAAATTATAGCTATACATGTGTACATTAAAAAAAAAAGATATCAAACAACAACCTAACTTTACAACTCAAGGAACCAGAAAAAGGAGAACAAACTAAATCCAAAACTAGCAGAAGGAAGGAAATAATAAAGATTAGAGCAGGGATAAATGAATAAAGAATAGAAAAGCAGCAAAGAAAATCAATAAAACAAAAAGTTGATTCAAAAACTTCAACCAAGTTGACAAACTTGTAAGCTAGACAGATTAAGAAAAAAGGACTCAAATTACTCAAAATCAAAATCAGAAAAGAAAGGAAGGACATCCCACTAAGTCTGCAGAAATTAAAGGATTATAAGAAACTACAATGAACACCTATATGCCAAAGAACTGGACGACGTAGATGAAATGGACAAATTCATAGAAACACAAAACCTACCAAGACTAAATCAGGGGGAAAAAAAGAAAATTTGAATGGACCTAGAACTGGTAAGGAGATTGATTCAGTAATAAAAATCTCCCAATAAAGAAAAGTCCTGCAGCTCTCACAGGTGAATTCTACCAAACATTTAAAGAAAAATGAATCAATTCCTCTCAAACTTATCCAAAAAACTGTAGAAAAGGGAGTACTTTCTAACTCATTCTAAGAGACCAGCATAACACTTATACCAAAGCCAGACAAACACACTCTAAGAAAATTACAGATCCATATCTCTTATGAACATTGAAAAAAAGGAAGTGTGCTAATATGCCCACCAGAACAAAAATTCTCTTGCAACATATTACGTTACCTGTGAAAGGTAATCTATAACTAAGCAGTGCTAATATGTTCCTTAATCTGACTTAGAGAAGAAGGAACTGTAAAGAGAACAAGGCCCATGAACTACCACAGAGCTGACTTTGTGTGTATTTGGACCAGAGCAGGGGTGGAGTGTTATGTACACGTGTCTATGGCCTAGTTGGAGTATGGATATGTCCTATTCCGCTGTAGGACTGCAGTGAGATTTCTGGTTTTGAAAACTCTCCCTTCGAAAATTCACTATAAATCAAGGACAGAAATCATGAGAGTCTAAGAACAACAACAGGGGAAAACCTTTTCCTCTGAGCAGTTAGTAGAATTCATATAGTAGGATCATGGGAGAAATTTTTGATAAACTTAGAAGCTAGGTTTGGAGAATAATGCACACCTACTCTATGAGAGTAAAGGAGATCAATCTGTTTTGCTCCCAGAGAGGAGGAAAGTTGGAGAGCCAGAGGGAGCATGCTATGTGCCATGCCATGAGAGCCATCCTAGCACTCTATGCCCAATCCTTAGTTAGGAACTTAATGCAAATCACATTTTTAAAGCAAATTACATAATGAAATATTTATTCCAATTACAGTCGATCTTAGAAAATATTATTTTCTGGTTTCTATTACCAAAATGTAAAATTATATGCTAGTTGCCAGACCAACTTGTTTTTAGTAATTCACTTTCTTTCTTCATTAAATATATTGGAAAAGTCTGACTGTGAAGTGATTGGTTGAGATTTAAGAAGTCTAACAAAATTTCTGTATTTTTTTTAGTAAAATTTCTGTATTTACTTCTAATTTGTGAACATGATTCTTAAGTACTCTGTAGCTCAAAACCTTTGATACCCATTTACTGAAGGAATACCATACCTTTTATCATACTCCTCACTTCATAAATCATTTATAATTTTAGGTCCACTTTATATCACTTTCATAAATTAAGCAATGAGAAATAGCATTACTGTGATTTTAATAAGTCATTTTAAACAATATTTTGGGGCACCCAGGTGGCTCAGTCATGAAGCGTCTGCCTTCAGCTCGGGTCACAATCCCAGGGTCCTGGGATTGAGCTCCACATCAGGCTCCCTGCTTGGTGGGAAACCTGCTTCTCCCTCTCCCACTCCCCCTGCTTGTATTCCCTCTCTCACTGTCTTTCTCTGTCAAATAAGTAAATAAAATCGTAAAAAATAAAATAAAATAAATATTTTATCTCCACGTTACTTTAACCTCGACTTTCTTGGTTTAATAATCTCTTTCAAATGCATTCCATAATTTATTTCTCAGTGGTTTTTATAGTGTTCCTCAAAATGGGTATTAACACACCAATTTAATTTAAAATGAAGTCATATTTTTTTCTTTGAAAGTAAGTCTTATTTGACTGGGCCTCACCAACTAGGTTACATTGCATTATTTCATCCAAAATTGAAAATTCAACAGGCAAATAAACCACCTGAAGGCTCTGACATACTTAAACCTATTTAAAGCATATGGTAAGATAAAAGCATTTAATTAAAAATATTGTTTGGGGAAGGTCATAATGAAATCCAATTTCAATTTTTCCTAACACTTTCAGAGCATATTGAATTAATCAAGGTAACTCTAAATGAAAGAGGAATGTATAGTTTTAGGCAAATTTTAGTAAAATTTTGAATGACTAATGGGTAATAAATCCTTTTGGAAGTCAGGTGGTTTTCAATTTTTTGTTTGCAGCCAAATTTAAGAAATGGCATAAATGAGTTACATCACTGAAAACAATTTCTGATAATAAGCCACTATGTGATTTTGTTTTACAATAACATGGAAGGAGTTCAAATAATTCCCATCTCCTTATTTATGTGAATAGGTTTCTAAGCACTTAGATCTATAACTCTGGAAAACAGGAATAAATTTGAAACAGAACCAAGTCTCATTTTAACCACAATATTCATCCACATGTATGTAAATTAATCAGGGAGGAAAAGACCCATCCATTGAGATACATTCCATTAAATTTTTACTTTTAATTTTTAATAAGTATCTAAATTTGTAACATTCAGTTTGATAAATTTTATGCTATTAAGAACTGTAATGATAAAAGGCTTATTATACTTGCAGCCACAAATGACAAAAAAAGAAACTTAGTTTCAATTTACATTCATATTTTTGTGATAAAAACTGACAGTATGATCATAAAAAGACTTTTTAGCATTAAAATACATTAAAGTAAGATAAAATTATGTCAGTAAAGTGTATTGGAAGTTCGATAAGCAATGTACAGAAACCTCAACTTTTGACTGTCAAAGAAGAGATATTTACCTACTTTTTTTTAGTGGAGGAGGGTAGGAAGATATTTAGATTCCAATGCATATTTTTGAAAGAATGATCCAGCAGTTTTTTAAAAAAAAAATCAGTACTCATAATACATTGGAAATTACAATCTTTACAACTGTATAAACATGATACATTTTAAATGTTCATTTTTAAATGTACAAGGGGATATGTAATTTCTTACTGTAAGAAGATCTTAGTTTTCTAGACATGGCTAGAAGAACTTGAACGAATCACAACCATGGAAATTGAGCTTCTTAAACTATGAAAATCATATTCACTCAATCTCAGGATCATACATATGTAATATTACACATATTCACTATCTATGTTTTTTGTAAAATGTAAAATATGATTAAATTAATGAGGGCTGGGGCGCCTAGGTGGCTCAATGAGTTAAAGCCTCTGCCTTCAGCTCGGGTCATGGTCTCAGGTTCCTGGGATCGAGCCACATGTGGAGCTCTCTACTCAGCGAGGAGCCTGCTTCCTCCTCTCTCTCTGCCTGCCTCTCTGTCTACTTTTGATCTCTCTCTGTCAAATAAATAAATAAAATCTTTTTTTAATTAATTAATTAATGAGGGCCTAGGAGAGTAACAACTCCCTTGATTTCGAGTCCTTTTTATATGAAGTAGACCAAGAAGACAGCCCATGAAAAATCCCAGCTGTAAGTCATGAAAACTTGATTCATTTCCAGGAGCTATATATTAAATTGATCTATAAATAACTAAATTCCTATGTGCCACAATTCTTTAAAAATAAATATAGCCAAATAAAAGAGGAGGATATTACAAAACCAGACCTGGGAACTAAGACACTGAAATGTAAAAAGGGAACAGGGAATTTAGATTTAGAAACAATGTTATGGAAGGCCATCCATACCCAGTCAATCCCATCTTTTGGGAACAGTTTGCAACTTTTTAATCTTAAAATAAGCATTTTGTAACATAAATTCTTAGGCCTGCAGCAAGGTTATGAAACAGGAGTAACATATGCCCTTTTCTGGGCCTCCAAATACAGTTCTCAGTAGTTTCACTTAGATGGAGCCAACAATATTCCCCAGGCAAACCTAGCATACTAGATAATAAATACAACATATTGAAATAAAAAATAATTTTACAACATACACATTTTATAATCAAAATCGTTAATTCTGCCTATAGGTTAAGCCTGATATTTTAGCTAAATGATTTGGTACTCAAATGAATAAGCTATTTATCAAAAATATATAAATTTTTATTAAAGTATCAAATTACATCTGTGAAGTTTCAGATACGTTCAGTATCTCACAAGTTCTTCCAATCATTTTCCAATATAATTTGCACTTACAAAATTTCTGCTTAGCTAGAAAAGTCTGAAATTGATTAGTTTCATTAAGCCAAGGTTATTAGTCTTCCAGCTTCCACAATAGCAACTCTAAAGATATTTCTCTTGTACCTATTATGAGGAAGACAACATGTCGTGTTCTATAAGGCATACATAGATATATAAGATGCAGTCTCTGAACTCAAAGAAATTATCATTCTAATAACTGATACATAAAAGTTGAGAGTATCACACGGTGACTACCACCTAAATTCTATAATTAACATTTTACTATACAGCATTTCCTGTAACTATATTTGCTTTATCTATATTTTAATTTTTGTGTGTGAACAAAACTATTCATCCCCCAATACACCCATCAATCAATCTTTTTTTTTAATTTTTTTTTTATTTATTAGAGAGAGAAAGAGATCACAAGTAGACAGAGAGGCAGGCAGAGAGAGAGGAGGAAGCAGGCTCCCCGCCGAGCAGAGAGCCCAATGCAGGGCTCGATCCCAGGACCCTGAGGTCATGACCTGAGCTGAAGGCAGAGGCTTTAACCCACTGCGCCACCCAGGCGCCCCTCGATCTTTTTTTTTTTTTAAGATTTTATTTTTAAGTAATTTCTACACTGAACACGGGGCTCAAAACATGTTCCAACTGTTTGGAACCAATTGAACCAGCCAGGTGCCCTTAATGCATGTCAAAGAAAGTTGCAGGCTTAAGTATGTTTCACACCTAAACACTTCAGCATACCTATCACTAGCTGGAACTTAGTAATTTTTCATTTTTTAGAGGAAATTTACAAATATGAAACGTACAAATCTTAATTGTCTTAACTGCAGATTTTACAAATGCTTATACCTCTGTAATCCAAACCCCTATAAAGTTATAGAACATTACTGTCACCTAAAAAGTTCCTTCTTGCCCATTCTCAATTTCCACCCCAACTTCCACCTAAAGGGAACCACTAGTATACCACTATTAGTATTTTTTCCCCACCATAGATTAGTTTTCAGCTAATTTTAAAACTCAAAATTTAAAACAGAGAGTGATCATCAGACTGAGGAATCAGAAAAGGCTTCAAGTGGAGGTAGAGATGTATAGATACATGATAAAGTAAATAAAACGCTTAACAATTGTAGAAATTATGTGGTGGGAATGGGGCTGTGCCACTTATCAATTTACTATCCCTCCATTCCCAATCTGCTTTTCTTTGTCCTACTTTTTACACTAGAAACATTTTTTCTTTGCCAGCTTTAGAGAGCCCAATGGAGTGACCCTATAATGTGACAGCAGCAAAAAGATACTTCCCTTCTGAACTCAGGACTCCAACACCATCATCATCATTATTATTACTAGTAGACAAGTTCCAGGTGTGGCCGTGGCTCCAGCCTTCCCACTGATAGAGGGCACTTTTCTAGACCATGTAGCAATAGTACACATGCCTTTTTTGAACAGGTCTGCATACAAGCTGTGGGGAAAAGGGCCCTCTCCTTCTTCATCCTAGAAATATTAGCTGTTCTTTAACATCTGTTTCTGGGACCCTTAGACTCAGAGCTCTTTTAGTATAACCACCCCTCCTTGTTCTTGTTAACATTTCATCATGTTAAATTTTCAAATAAAAATAATTTAGTCAGGAGATCTGTCTCCTGACTAAACTGTACAATCACTGTAAAGGGTTAGTCGCTGTACAGCTTTTCTGTATGTTTGAAAATGCTGGGGGAGAGGAGAAGCAAAAAAGCATATTTAAGAAGATGAGCCAACCGTTAATAATTGTTAAAGCTGAATGATAGACTGAGAAAATTATACCACTATCTCTTGATTTGTTTATGTTTTAAATTTCCTGTAATACTTTTCAAAAAGGGGTTGTGGGGGAGAAAGTCTTCATTATGGCCAAAGCATTTATGAGGAACCTGGTAGAATGGATTTTTAATAGGCAGAAACAGAGGGTAAGACTCCAGTTAAGGAAAAATCATATATAAACTATGGAGGCAGAAAACCAAAGGACGTGTTTTAGCAACAGCAAGTAGGTTTGGCTAACATATAAGACATAAAATGCAAATGAATGTGCATGGTAAGATTTTTTTCCCTCTCTTTCACTTCTGTATTACTTCTTCACATTCAATTGCTTTCTTTTTGGCCTACTCTCCTATCCCTGCTCTGCCCATAGTTCTACCTACTGCTCAAGGTCTAGCTCTTTCCACTCTTCCTCACTTCTTATGACCCATAAATTGATCCAGTGCATCTTTTTGTATCTTAATTTCTTTAAACATGGGCATAATGATATGTCTTTGAATACATTTACGACAAAACGTAGATGTGTCTGTGCTTATACACCAGTATTTTTTGGCATTTAAAGACAGTAGCAGTAACATAAACAAGTTACCATAACATCTAGTTAGTAGGGCATAAAAAAGCGTTAGTTGATTTTTTATTATTGAACAACTTTTTTTATAATTACAAAATGTATCTATATACACAAGAGTGAGTATATGTGCATGTGTGTCAACCTAAGATCTCTGGGAAGGGACTGGTAATATTCTTCGTTAAACTGGGTGGTGAGTACAGTTCAACAAATAATAAAATGAATACTCAATATTTTCTCCACCCACTCATATATTTAAAGCACCCTTAGGCCAGTGTCCACTTACATCTCTCTACTTTTATCTTCCTTAGAAATGACAACTGTAGTGAAATTTGATTTACAAAAAGCATGTTTGTTTTATCCAAACTGAAAATATTAACAATTATAAAACCAGTTAGATATTTAATAGGAAGAACTAAAAGAGATAAAGAAAAAAAATATCTCTAAATAAAACATTTGACAGTTTACTAGAAGCACATCAGAACATGGACTTGTTGTACACATTAAAGTATACAGATACCCCAATTAGGCTCCGTTCCCTCCTAATCCCCATTATTGGTAAGGTCCGAACCTGCCATTTGACTTCAAGCTTTTGCATCTGTTATATGCTCTTCCATTTATTTAGAATGTGGAACACAGGTATTCCATAACGGTAAACATGAGCAGACAGATCTTGTGTGGTATCACCCATGCAATGACCTCTGCTTTCTCAACCCTTTCTGGGTTCCCTGATGCAAAGTCAGGCTCAAGATCCAGGACATGCAATGCTTGGAAACACTCGTTCAAACAGAAACACCAAGACTGTTAAAATAAGTTCTTTTAAACACAAAAGCAATGGTCAAGACTAGAACTGGGTTTCTTTCTTGCCTCTGACAGAGCTCTTCCTGTGTAGTCAGTATCACAAACAGCTAGCTATGGACGCCATTGTATACCAGGGGCAAAAGACATGCCCTCACAAAGATATGTTGCAGCTGTGCCTGCTCTGGGTGATGCCTTGCTTCCACTAAGTTCTAGCAGCTGTGCAAAAGAACTTTCTGTAATAACTGAAATGCCTGATATTCTGTCCCATGTAGTTTGAACACTTGAAACATAGGTATGACTGAGGAACTGGATTTTTATTTATTTTTATTTAATTTTAATTAAATTAAATTTAAGAGCCACATGATTCATAGCTACAGTCTTGGGTAATATAGTTCTAGAGTCTTCGTTTAAAAAAAAAATCGTGAACTTAAAGCATGTACGGTTGCAAGTTGTCTTACTGCCAACCCAAAACCCTACTACAACACCACAAATGTGGTTCTACCTCCTACCTTAGCTGCCTGGACAAAACATCCATTTGCCTTCATTCAGGCAAGCACCTCCTTTGCAAAGCCCTGGCACCCCAGAATTACTAACTCTTTATTACTACTGACCAGGTCATACCAAGTTGTCATTATGGGTTTACATAGTTGTATTCCCGGCTATTATGGTGGCTCTAAAAAGGCAACAATTGTGTCATAATAATCTCTAAACTCCCACAGCCTAATAGGGTGCCACATCCTAAGACCCTTACCCTGGGGTCTCAGACCCATCCTAAGACCATTATCCTGCCCAATTTATTAAGCCAGTCTTCATCTGACCAATCGCAGCTCTTTACCACTCTACCATTTGAAATCTCATAAACCCATCCACAACAAACATCTTAGAACTGGAGAAATTCCAGTTCCTTTTTTTCTCTATCAAGGGGTGTGGTGTTTTACCTCTACTAAGATTGTTCAGGAGAAAACACCATAAAATAGTGAAAATGATGCATTTAGAAAATCAAATGGAAATAAGGAGGAAGTAGTTTGACACAGAATCTGGAATTCAGGACAAGACACAAATTTGGCAGTTTTCTGACATACATGTAACCAGGCATTTGACATTTGTAACCATGCAACTTGTGATATATATCACTTAGGGATTAAGTGTAGATAGAAGAACAAAGGCACTCCAATGTTAAGAAGTCGGGGGTACAAAAGAACCTGCAAGAACACTGAAAAGGGGCAACCACTGACATAAGAAGAAAACCAGAAAAGTATATGAGTAAGAAGTGAATAAAGTGATTAAAGGAAGACAGAATCACTCAGTTATAATAAATACTACTGATAAAACAAATTGGAAAGGTCCCACAACAGCAAACCCTTCAAAATGAAGAGAGTAAAACTGAAAGGTACCAGTTAGCTTTCAATTATCAGTAATAAAGAAAAACTAGAAGTTACAACAACGTTATCTAATATAGATATTGTACTCATTTGCTTACAGATATGTTATTCCAGAACACATCTTCCTCTCAATATCTACATCAAACAAGGTTTCAAGGAGCACAACTCTCCAGGGCAGTATTAATTTTAAATGAAAACCTCTTAAGTTGTTTCACCAGTTGAGATTCTGCCTGAAACAACCAGTGTCTCCCACACAGTTGCCACATTTTACTTAGAAATGCAGGTTTGGCATAATTTCAAGGTCAAGATGGTTTATACAGCAGCCAGTCTCCAAAAACGAACGGCCAAACTGTCAACACTCACGGAGGACTAAAGAAAAAGTTACATCCGTGAACTGTGAACTCCAGGAAGGGAATGGCTCATTTCATTTCCCACAAGGCAAGCGCTCACTATTTTTTATTTAACTTTGAAAGAGCCGCATCTTACAAAACGGAGAGGGCGAGAACTTCAAGGCACTACACCCTCCAGAATGCTATTACCCTAACAGCGCTGAGTAGGAACCGGCGAGCCTGCGGGCATCAACCCAGTTGGTCAGCACCTGGGTAGCTAAAAGCAACGCGGGACGCCGCACAACCGCATTTCGAACCCTAAGGTTAACAGAAAACCCCTTGCTCTCGGGCCCAGACTCACCTGCCTCTGGAGTCGGGAAGACGGGCGTCCCCGCTAGCTGCTCAGTTTGTCACCGGACACTGCCCAGAGCAGAGGGTCCCCTGGCAACTAGGGAAGGAGGACCAGCAGACCGCAGCGCACTCGTTTGGAGTCCTCTGTCTCGGAGCAGCGAGAACCACAAATCCCTCAGGTACTCCCCAGAGGCCCGTGCGTGCGCGCGCTCGCCCGCCTCGTCGCCTAGCAACTTGCGAAGCCTTCCAGTCTTCGCGACACGTCAATTCCGCCCGCCCTTCCAGAGTGTGAATAGTTTTAAAAAGACTCTGTTTCCGGGTCGAGCCGATTCTACGCAGCGGAAGGTCTCTTCACCTCCCACGTTTACCCTTGGGGTAAGATAACTCTCGCTTGCGCCCGGGTCGGTAATGTAGCTAAAAGGTCTTTATCTCCTCCCTCGAGTTCCACGTGCCTCCCCTCCCACCAATTACTGGGCGCCAACAGGCGGGTCCTTCCTTCGAAGCACAAATCTTCGGCCCATCGCTGTCCTCCAATCACAGCGGCCCGCCCTCGGGGACTACTTTGCAATTAGCGAAGAGCGCAGGGAGAAGGGCGTGAGCAAACCCTCTCACCTCGGGAAGTGTAGTTCAACACTTGAAGGAAATGCGTTGAAGAGTGCGCCATAATCCGGGCTGCAAACTACAGTTCCCAGAGGGCGATGCGGTTGGGAGACGAGCATTTTCTTTCTAACAGCGCTGGCCCTCCCCAAGTCAGTTCCGCAGTAGAGGTGACCTGACTCCGTGAGGCTAATTTTGCAGGTGCTGGAATTGTTCGCGCACTTCCTAATCATGGTGAGTGTTAGCCCCTGGACCCTGCTTACCCCCGACCTTCACACCCTTGTGTGTGGTTTCTTGCACTTGAAGGACTTTGGGGGCGGGGGGCGACTGTGCAAAGCACTGTCTTTCGAGCCCTTTGGAAAAACCCGACTCATTTTTTTGGGACTGTCGCAGTGACCCAGTAATTGGGAAGGGGTTGGTTTCCACCTGGGGAGCTCTTACAAGGACTCTGGAGAAATTTGCCCTTGAAGAGGCTTGATCTCAGTCCTGCTGCATGGCGTGGGTGCAAAATAAGCTGTGGGTTTTCTCTAAAGCCTGATACGGGGTTTGATAAGGATGGTAAGGTTGATTGGGGAGGCAAGGATGTTGGGCCCTAACAACTATTTATTGATTGATTGATTGATTGATTGCAGCAGTGTTTTTAAGGGCTTTTGTCACAAAGCCCTTGGAAGCAGAAGGCCCTTAATTGTAGATTGTGCTTACCAGGTCCTCCAGATTAAGATCGACGTTTTCGAGAGCCGTGTTCCGCCATATCTAATTTCATAAGACGTTATTTAAAACCTGTTCATTGATATCCTTTCGTAATTACAGTATGTGTTGCAGTGATGGCATCACTAGCCAAATAACTATGCGGATGTTCTTTGCTGGTCTGTAGGTTATGAATTCTAGAGCCACTACTCTTAATGTTACACGATATAACCATCTTGTGAAGGTCAGGATACCCACATCACCACATCTTGTCTCTCCTGAAGGGGGGCGGGGTAGTGAGGGAACTCTGACGCATGAATAATTTGCATGCTGTTTGAAGATGGCATTTGACATCAGACAAATTTCTCCAGTACTTGTATTTATAGTTGAAGTTATACTTTCCCCGTTATCTCAAAATACTACATAGGTGGGAATTATGGGGAAATATTTGAATGAATTGGAAATTTTCCAGAACCTGGAAAGACATATTTTTAAGGCAAGTGGATTGATTACTGCCTCCTCCACGTTTTAAGGGACCAGTGGGGACAGCTACTAATTCTCAGTAAATGTTAAACCTCAGTTTCCTACTTATAATTTAAATGATGGTTTCAGTGGTCTTAGACTTAATAAGCTTAGCAAGAATGCAGCCGTAACAGAGAACCTAAGACTTAATAATTTTAAAAATGGATGAGACCTTTAAAGGTCATTTTGATAAATCTCCCCCCACCTCATATCTTAAAATTGACTTTACTGAAACCCAAAGAGAATGATTTACTCAAGGTCATACAGCAGTTTGCTCCCAAGAGCCTTACAGCTCTTCCCGTCATTCCATATTGTACAATACAGACAATTACCAAGTCATTTTGAAAATTTATTTTCAGTAGCTGAGGTTCTGGAGGAACATACAAATTCATATTCCAAATACAAACTAAAGTATTTTATCAGCATTTATATTACCTGATAGCTTTATTCCCTGCAATTAAGAATATTGAAATTCTAGAATTAAAAGGGAATTTGGAGATTATTTACTCTAATTTTAAAAGGTAGTCTGGTGAGGTTAATTTTCCCAAGGTCACAGGGAGAATCCTGGGCCCCCATTCTTATGTTGTTTTGCAACACAGTAGATAAAGACGGGCCTCAGCCCTGGAAGGTCACTCGGGCACCAAATAACACAGAGATGTCCCTTAGAACACTCCTGTCAGTTTACTGAAACTGACAGCCTTCTCAGGTGACTCAGAATCTCCTTGCCTCCTCTGGAGACCATGTGAACAATCACTGAGTTTAAAAAGAGCCATCCTTTGTAAGCGGTTTAAAGCAGTTTTTTTAAAAGAGGAAATAGGGGAACGCCTGGGTGTCTCGGTTGGTTGGGCGGCTGCCTTCGGCTTGGGTCATGATCCCAGATTCCTGGGATGGAGTCCCACATCGGGCTCCTTGCTCAGCAGGGAGCCTGCTTCTCCCTCTGCCTCTGCCTGCCACTCTGCCTGCTTGTGCTCTCTCTCTCTTTCTCTGACAAATAAATAAATAAAATCTTTTAAAAAAAAAGGAAATAGGGAGGAACAGCAAGGATTAACTGTATGAAGGAATCTGAATGATTGTTTTTTATATTACAGAAATATATGTAAATTATAAACTAAAAAAGGAATACATGGGTCTGTCTGTAGAATAACAGAAAGAACACTTATATTCAAGCTTTACAACTGAGACTTCAGCACATGCGCAAGGCAGTCTGAGTCTGTAGGAAGGTCATTAGAGCCCTGCCAAGAGCAGAGAC
Organism: Nasua narica; assembly: GCA_028533885.1. Lineage (NCBI taxonomy): Eukaryota > Metazoa > Chordata > Mammalia > Carnivora > Procyonidae > Nasua > Nasua narica. The sequence goes on from CM052811.1 coordinate 68,263,433, forward strand.
ATTCCTTCTTTGGATCTTGGCAGACTGCCCAGATATCTAAGCAAAGAATAGTAACCTGTCTTCACACTGTAACATTGTAGAAAGTCAGCAGGAATCTCCCACCACCCTGCTTTTCTACTGCAATGTTGCAAAGAGCAAAAAGAACCAAATATGCACATCTTTTCCCATTTCATAATCAAACATTTAGGCATTTACTAGGCTTCATCCTACTTTTAATAAGATAGAATTACCTATCTGTGAAAATAATTTTTTCATAGACATAGAAGAAGGAAACTGCTGAGATGGAATTAGCAGCTCTTCATTAGTTGGTCACAAGCACTTTGAGGACTGTGATACTGGGAGTACATTTTTTTAGCAGCTAAAATTAATGCCTAAGATTGACTACATTGGGGGCGCCTGGGTGGCTTAGTGGGTTAAAGCCTCTGCCTTTGGCTCAGGTCAGGATCTCGCGGTCCTCTTTCTCTGCCTGCCTCTCTGCCTACTTATGATCTCTCTCTCTGTCAAATAAATAAATAAAATCTTAAAAAAAAAGAGAGAGATTACATTATTGTGTTCTAACCACCTACTTGTAATCTTTACAGATAGTGATAATCACTTTCCCCTTTATTTCTTACCCTGGCTTGCTTTACATTGAAGTACCATGTGTTTTTATGTTTCTTAACCCTTTTATTAATTCAACAAATATTTGTTGAACACTGTAATGGAGTACAAATTTGAGTCAAAGGCAGACTGCTCTCACAGCAAGGGGGTAGTGGTTCACAGTCTAGTAGAGAGTAACAGATACGCAAGTAGAACACCACAGGGTAGAAGAATCCTTAGAGGAAAATCTTGTGGTGACAGAGACCTATAATTATAGCATTTGTGACATACTGTTCTTAATGCTTTTATGTTAACTCTCAATCTGTACAACTACCTTATTTGTTAGGTAGCTGCTATCATTATCTCCATTTTACTATGGGGAAACTGAATACATGGGTTAAGTAACTTGTCAAAAGCATACAGCTGATGAGTTGTAAAATCCGAATTTGAACCCAGAACATCCGGCTCTCGAGGCTATCTCCTTACTACACTCTGCCACCTCTCTAGCCCTGTTTTCAAAAATTGGGTTATCCTCTTGTTTCCTGCATATGGTTCACTAATGGTTTCTCTGTCCTAAAATAGTACCAGGTACATAATAGAGATTTAGTAGTGTATTGTGTAATGAATGAAGTAAGATAACAGCTCGTCAGTTGATTAATAAAACTATATCATTAGAACTGGACATCATTTTCCTAACTATAGCTGGAATTATTGTGGTCACTAAGTTTCCAACCCTCTCAGTGCACGTATATATGAATAAAATATCTTACACAAGTTTTTTTAAAGCATGTTAGTTGTGCTTCCAAACAATTCTTTTACAGTTTGGAGTAGTAGATCCCGCTATTCCTTCCTCGGGTATTTGAGCTCCAACTATGTGCCAGGCATTGTTGTATGTAGTTCGAATACAACAGTAAATAAAACAAAGCCCCCTGTCCTGAAGGAGTTTGCATTCTAAAGAGAAAGGGAATTATATCCTCCTCTTCTACCTTTTTCTCACCTACTCTACTTGAAGGGAAGAGGGGAAAATGACAAAATTAAAAACGTAAAGGCCATATGATAAAAAAATAACCATAAATGATAACTTTAGCATTCCTTTTAAACCTAAAGTCTGTTTGGAATCATAAGAATGTATTGAAGTAAAATGGTTTATTTGGGGAATTACTGTATTTTGTCTTGTTAGGGGTATGAAGGCCCAGCGGAAAAGTTAGTGAAGAAAATGGGGAAGAGACTCAGGTCAGGGAATAAACTCTCCATAGTTTTCTCCTTTTTTGCACTCACTCTGGTCACATCTGTGAGGAAGAAATGCATACATAGTCTGCTACACAGATTCATATCTCTACAGCAGTTGACACTTCTTTCCTCCATTTTTTCCTTTGATTTCTCTGGGTGTCAAATTGCTAAATGCTTCTGACTTTCAAAGGTTATAGAGTTGGAGGCCATAGGACATAGTCTCCTTCCATCCCAAAGACATGACTCACCTGGAAGAGGGAATTCTAAATATAAAGAAAACAAAGGCCTCTGTCCCCATTCATTTCAGTGGACCACTTCTCATGCAAGTAACAATAGAGGTGACTCAGTGAACGTCCCTTTACATAGTATTGTCAAGGAAAGGAACAGTTCACCTTGAGCAAATTTGTACATCTAAATATCTGTTAAATTTCCAAACATTTTTGTTCAGCTCTTTTTAATAGAAATATTTCTGTCTTTTTAATTCTCTGAGCTTTTTTTTAGTGACTCAGGATCATCACTTTGAATATTAGTTATTATTTTTGTCCATATGTCTGTATTTTGTTCAGGATCTGTTGAGGTCTATAAGGTGATTGCTATTATAACTATTGCCCTCTTTGTACTTCTCCTCCCTCTCTTTTTTTTTTTTTTTTAAAGATTTTATTTATTTATTTAACAGAGAGAGAACACAAGGAGGCAGAGAGGCAGGCAGAGGCAGAGAGAGGAGCAGGCTCCCTGCAGAGCAAGAAGCCCAATGCGGGACTTGATCCCAAGACGCTGGGATCATGACCTGAGCCAAAGGCAGCTGCTCAACCAACTGAGCCACCCAGGCGTCCCTCCTCCCTCTCTTTTAAAATTAATTTTCCTTTGGAATCAGGTTGTCAAATGTCACTATATTTTGATGTAGTTACTTAATAGTAAAATTTATTATAGGCCAGTATTCACTTGTTTTTCTTTCTCCTTAAATAAAAAATAAAGGCTTATTTTTCCTCCTTCAAGTAGTCAAGTTGAATCATGATTAGTAGTTTTATTAAAACTTTCTCACTCGGGGGTGCCTGGGTGGCCCAGTGGGTTAAAGCCTCTGCCTTCGCTCAGGTCATGATCTCAGAGTCCTGGGATTGAGCCCCACATCGGGCTCTCTACTCAGCGGGGAGCCTGTTCCCCCCCCCCCCACGCCTACTTGTGACCACTCTCCTCTCTGTCAAATAAATAAATAAAATCTTTAAAAATAAAAAAAACTTTCTGACTCATTGTAAGTGGAAAATTTTAACCACTGTCACTCGTCTTCCTGGTGTGAGGGATTCTATTCTAGCAGATGGGGAGTGGGGGGATTTGCGTAAGGGGATTTATGAGGTTCTAATCGCCACCAGGGTTTGTATCACCATATAAGGCACATCAACACTGTTGGGCCTATTTCGGTGCCAAAATAGCCTTAAAGAGATGGACAAGATTTTGTAAGTAACTCCAGGATAACAGTGAGAGTTAAGTAACCCTGCATAAATATCTAGCCAAAGGACACATGTTCCAGAAGTTGTTCAGCTGATTTGTGCATGCTATATTTACTGGGACAAGCCTGAAATAAGTTTGTCTTCCACTAAGCCAAATGTGAAGAGACTTTAAAATTTTACATTAACTTTTGAAGTATGTGGTTGTCTTACTATAGAGAAAATCCTGAATGTCTTTAGGGTAAAATAGCATTTTTAAATAAGATGTTAATTAATCGGTCTCTTTCCTTACAGTCTGAACCAATCAGAGTCCTTGTGACTGGAGCAGCTGGTCAAATTGCATATTCACTGCTGTACAGTATTGGAAATGGATCCGTCTTTGGTAAAGACCAGGTAGGGGAACTATCTATGTACCTCAAGTCAAAATAAGAATATTGTTAATAAACCCTATATTTAGCTTCAAAGAAATATTTTAATGATAAAGGGATGGGTTATCCCAATAAATATACTGGCCACACTGCCATAAATGTAAGCTGGCATCTTATTTATATGTACCCCTCCAGCCATTGAAAATGCTTTGCAAATCAACTATTCCGCATATTTTATTTAGTTGACTTGTTACAGCCAGCAGATATCGGTCACTGGAAGGTTTTCACTAGTAACAGTAACTATTAGGGAGAGTCATGTGGGAGAGAAAGTTGCTGAATTAGCACTAACTTACTGATAAATGGTCTTTAGACCCAAAATAGTCAGAAGGCAGATCTGCTTTCCAGTTTAAAGAGATAACCCCATTCTTTTTTTTTTTTTTTTTTTTTTTGGAGTATAATGATACCCCCTATTCTTATTCCCCTATTCCACTAAAATCCTTTCTCAAGTATTCATTTATTCCTTCTCTTCACCCACAGATACCAAGTTCTTCCTTCATGTCAGATAATATTTAGCTTTCCATGAACTAAAATTAGATACATAGCTGTGAACAATAAGAGGAAACTAGGTCTGGGGCACCTGGGTGGCGCAGTTCGTTGAGCATCTGACTCTTGGTTTCAGCTCAGGTCGTGATCTCAGAGTCATGAGATCAAGCCCCACATCGGGCTCCGCTTTCGGGAATCTGCTTGAGTTTCTCTCGCTCTGCTCCTCTCCCTCTGTGCAGGGGTGCACCCATGCTGCTCTTTCTCTCTCAAATAAATCTTTAAAAAAAAAAAAAAGAGTAAGCTATGACATGTCACTTCAGTTTGCTATTTTTTCCATTTATACTCCTTTAAAATACAGTAATGGAGATTCTTTTACTTTGTTAGCATTCCTTTTTCTGAAAGTGGCATGTTAAATATCTGACCTCCTAAAATAATTATAACTAATGAATGGGAATTATACACATATACACCAAATAAGCAGAAACTTTACAAGAGGACTTTTTTGTGACTAAATGATATAACCTACACTGACAGATGTCCTTGCTATTTATTTGGCAGCCAATAATTCTTGTGCTGTTGGATATCACTCCCATGATGGGTGTCCTAGATGGTGTCCTAATGGAACTGCAAGACTGTGCCCTTCCCCTCTTGAAAGGTGAGTTGGGGGGGTGGAGGATAAAAGGATTTTATAGAATTTTATCTCTTTCCAAAAATAGGTTTAGATTTTTAACTAGCCTCTCAATTAAAAACTATTTCATAAAAGTATTTTTTGTTGTTTTTTTGAACTACAACTACTTGGTAGGATGTATACCAAGAATAAATACGGGTAAAAGCAAGAAGTAACCAGTGTCAGTTAAGAGACTGTGCTTTTTTTCCAACATGCTTATACATAATTTACCTTACTAATTAAGTATAAATTAGCACAAGGGTTATACACCTGAGGTTGTCTGCATTGTGTTGTTATTTGAAATCTCTTTAAAAAGTAGTAGTAGTAGTCCCTAAATTATGCAGCTCTAAATGATGTCTTTCAGACTCATATGTTACCCTGAGGCTGGAAATTGTTTGGTCCCTCACATGTAGTCCTCACCCATAGCCAGTCATCAGACTGAGATACAGCATAAATTGTTCTAATCATATGTTGCATAGTTTGGAAAAGCCCATGAGAGTTCTGCTAAGAGCCTTTAGGAATCATTGAAATATTACTCAAATGTAAGATAGAAGTCTTAAATTTAATTGATGGTTTCATTAAAATGTTAGGTCAACTTGTAAACTAATTTGAGTATTTTTCTTTAGGTATAGCTTCATTATGATCATTTTCTTTTAGTAAGGATTAATTAATAACACTCTCCCAAGTTTGCACAGAGCAAAATATATACATAGCCAATGGAAATCATGCTCAGAGGGGTGCCTGGGTGACACAGTGGGTTAAGTGTCCAGCCCTTGGTTTCAACTCGGTTCATGGTCTGGAACTCTACATCGGGTTCCACGCTCAGTGGAAGTCTACTTGAGATACACTCAATCTCTCCCTCTCCCTTTGTCCTCCTCCAACATATTGCATGTTTGTGTGTCTCGCTTTCTCTCTCTCTCTGTCTCTCTCTGTCTCTAAGGTAATAGTTGAATAAATCTTAAAGAAAAAAGAAAAAAATCATGCTCAGAATTCCTATGTCCATTCAATAAACATTTGCAAAGGGATACTCTGTTGTCTGAATCATTTGGTTGCACAGTTATATAAGAGAGTGCATTGCCTTGCCAAGCTATTTTGCTGGCTCCCTTTCCTCACGCTCTCTTTCTTTTTTTAAACTGAAGTATAGTTGACACACAACTCACCCTCAATTTCCAAATCAGCTTTGTTGCATTGTCACATTTTATTCCTTTCTCTGCTGAGTTCTTCTGCTCTCTGTAATGGGTCCAGCTTACAATCAGCTTGTCCTCAGTCAGCTGTGAATATGACAGGGAGCAAAGATTCTGCAAATAAGGATGCATGGCTGGGAAGAAGGTTCCCCTCACCAACTGGTGTTTCTTTGTATACTTAGGGGCTCTACAGCAGCCTTACTGTAACACAGGTTAACTCCCCTAAAAATTTACCAATGACATTGCTGAATCCTGGTTGTCTTAGTCTATTTGGGCTACTATAACAAAAATACCATAGACTGAGTGGCTGGCTTATAAACCACAAAAATTTAATTCTCATAGTTCTGGAAGTTGGGAAATCCAAGATTAAAGTACCAGCATATTCACTTTCTGGTGAGAGGCCATTTCCTGGTTCCGTCGTCTTCTTGTGTCCTCAAGGCGGAAGGGGTGAAGAATCTCTCTGAGACCTCTTTTATAAGGGCATTAATCCCATTCATGAGGGCTCTACCTTTATGACCTAATCATCTTCCACGGGCCCTGCCTTTTAATACCATCACATTGGGGATTAGATTTCAACCTGAATTTTGTGAGGGACAGAAACGTTCAGTCTGTAGTACTGGTCATGGCCTTTTTAATACAGTCAGTAAAAGAGAGGGATGATGTATGTTCTTTAATCAAAGAGTAAGTGGTGTATGTTTATTGGACTAGCACAGCAAAATAGTGGTTGACCTCTGGACCAGCCTGGGCTGGAATTACAGGTTCACTGCTTTTTGATGGCAAATTAACCTCCTTAAACCTCTTTGTTTTCATGCATAAAATATTAAGATTAAATTTGATACAACAAAATTCATAGTGTTATTCCTGGGGTGAAACTCCTCAGTCAACATTATTTTGAATCTGTGATTGATACCTTAGACTTTAAAGTAATCACAACTTAAAGGTTAAGTAAATTAGTTTCTCGTTCATGTTATCTTTGGTAATTGGTTGGAGTAATAAATGCTGCACAGTTGAAAGTTGTCATATTGTGCTTTGCTTCATATCTGATCATAGAACAAAAGCTGTAGAGTTTTCAAACTTGAAATAATTACCGAAATAGGAAAAGCAAAATTAATTTACATTTCTGCTAATAATACATTTGTTGGTTACATAATTTTTATACTTTCTTAGGCCCCTAAAACTTTTATCATTTTGATATGTAAAGTAAACCTTTGCTACAAAATGAAAGAATTACTGGCTAGAATCACCGTGTAAAAGAAAACCTCAGACTTTGGTGTTTCAGTAGCTCTACATATTTCTGTTCACATCTGTTCACAGATGTCATCGCAACAGATAAGGAAGATGTTGCCTTCAAAGACCTGGATGTGGCCATTCTTGTGGGCTCCATGCCAAGAAGGGATGGCATGGAAAGGAAAGATTTACTCAAAGCAAATGTGAAAATCTTCAAATGCCAGGGTGCAGCCTTAGAGAAGTATGCCAAGAAGTCAGTTAAGGTGACCAATACAGTATTTTATGGGGTTTTCATTATCATCATTTGAAACTACCTCTTTTAGCATTTAAGTAAAGACAAAATTATTTGCTTTCTCTCCCCCTAGTTTTCTGTAGTGTTTAGTAGTAAATACAGATAGAGTTTTACTTGATAAGCTCCTTTTCTGAGTTTTTTTTTTCTTATATTGTAGAAATCTTTATTTAGAGCTGTTCAAAAATATTTTGACCATTGCTTATATGGAAATTTAATATTAATTTACAGACCTGTAGAGAAGGCACAGAACCTTCTGGTGTCTTTTCACTGCGTGGGAATATTCGTTCAGACATTTGGATTTGTGTGTATGATAGTAGGGAGAGATGGCCTTAAGCTATGTTCTCAACAGTGAGAGATGGTGGCTTCTGAAATGCTCAGATTTTTCTCAATCCAGAGAAATTCTGCTATGCTTGTCTCTTGAGGAGTTGCGTTGGTATTGCTTTCTCTTCTGTCTCTTTGTGTGCAAGCTACTTTTGTTTCTGAATTTGCCTTAATATTACAATAAGGCTTCCTTTTACCAAATAAGTAAGCAAAAAGCCTTGCTGGTTAGAAGTTTTACTGATTTTGTTAGACTTTTTCCTCTCAATCCTGACTTTAAACCAAACCAAGGTAAAAGAAAATGTTTAAGATTTTAAAGTTGCCAGTTACAATGTTCTATTTATAATATTTTATACATACCTGAATTTTGGCTTTCTGTAAAATTCATTTTAAATACCTTACTTTTATTTTCTGTAATTGGTAACAGAAAATAGTAGAAATGAGTAGAAATCCATGGATCTCTTAATAAAAAATGACAGCATTGTTTGGACTGCTCCAGGCTGCTGGATTGTTTTCAGTAATCAAGTCCTTCTGCTTGCACGATAACCACCCCTCAGCTAAGTGTCCTTTTTAGGAAAATATATACTGACTCAACTGGAGTAGTTAGGGGCATTAGAGTATCAGATCTTAAGCTTGCTCTCCAGTGGGCCAGAAAGAAAGACTAAGGGTAGAGTGTGTACGTGTGTGTGTGTGTGTGGAGAGAGAGAGGGAGAGAAATGGAAAAAATTAGGGAATCTGGGTAAAGAGGATGTGGGAGTAGTTGTAATAAGCTCGCAGCTTTTCAGTAAGTTTGACGTTATTTCCCAGTAAGTTTATAGTTTTATTAAAGAATTTAAAATTTAAAAGGTAAAGTACATGTAGACATTTTCCTATATTGTATTATAATATTGTATATCCTTTACCTCCCCAATAAAAAAAAAGTAGCCTGAAGTGCTTTCTGCTAAGGATTGATTCAACAGGTATGGAGTGGCTATGACCTGGTAATCTGTATTTTAGCAAATCCCAGTTAATTCTTAGGATTAAGCAAGATTAAAAAAAACTTTTAGTTAGTAAAGATAAATCATTGTCCTAAAGTTAAACTCCTCAAGTAGAATTTCTTTCTTGGACTACTTTTATAAGAAGGAAAATCTTATGAATGAATTGTTCTCTCAGAGCCTTAGATTACGTGTTTGTGTGTTGTGTGTGGTAAATAGAATAACGTTCTATCTCTGTTTTGATGCAAAACAAGATAGACATGTACCTTCAGTCTTGGACGCTGCCACCTGGAAAGCAACTTGTATACATGTTGGTAGCTTTATTAAAGAAAGACATGTTTTCATTAATCACCCCAGACACCAACAGTGGGGTGGAAATACTATAGAAGCTACAGTGGTAACTATACTTAGCTCATACAAACTTGATACAAAGGCTACATGTTACACATTTATCAGTCATATTCTAAGATAGTTTAGTTCATCAGTAGATGGTGTGTAACTTCGCTGTGCCTCCCATGTATCCTAGGTTATCGTGGTGGGGAACCCAGCCAATACCAACTGCCTGACTGCCGCCAAGTCGGCACCATCCATCCCCAAGGAGAACTTCAGTTGCTTGACTCGTCTGGATCACAACCGAGCTAAAGCTCAGGTAGAAAAACATCTTTTAGGGGCGCCTGGGTGACTCGGTGGGTTAAAACCTCTGCCTGCGGCTCAGTCTCAGGGTCCTTGGATCGGGCCCCACATCAGGCTCTCTGCTCAGCAGGAAGCCTGCTTCCCCCTCTCTCTCTGCCTACTTGTGATCTCTCTCTCTGTCAAATAAATAAATAAAATCTTAAAAAAAAGAAAAAAATATCTTTTAAAATCTTGAATGTTCAACTTTAAAGCCTTTTTCTCTCACTTTTGAAGTAGCTAAATCTTACTTTTTTGTTTTGTTTAGTAGGAAGCTATTCTAATTTGTTAGGGAGTCTTTACAACTAGTCTCTTAAGGAGAGACTTAAGAGACTCGTACTTAAGTACATAAACTCATGTTTAACATTTAAACGAGTGTAAAAACCTATCAGTAGGGGTGCCTGGATGGCTGAGTCATTTAAGTGTCCAACTCTTGATTTTAGCTCAGGTCTTGATCTCAGGGTCATGAGTTTAAGCCCTGGGCGTAGCGCCTACCTAAAAAAAAAAAAAAAAAAATCAGTTATTAGTGTAATTAACAGGACAATACATAGTTTATTTTTGTCAGATATATAGAACATTATAAAAAGAAAGATTTGAGCTTTTTGTTTTTCATGTGGTTCTGCTTCCTCTTTCCCTATAGCTAATCCATCAGACTCAGATTTTTTAATGTTTAATTTTATATTTTCATATCTTTTTAATATTCTAATGTTTCCATAAAACATTCTGCTTTTCAATAATTAGCAACTAAATTTTAACTATTCTCAAGTTTCCTTACCCTTGGACTTTTAGAGTCCAAGGGGTCAGCGACCAGTAGCTTTTTGAAAAATGAGATGTCACCACCAATCATTTGGGCTGGCTTTCTTGGGTCTAGGTGATCCTGGTGCCCTTCAAAGCTGTAACAAAGTTCTGGTTTCTTGGACACAACGTCTTTCCTTTTCCCTAGCACCTTTCTGGCCATACCTCCTCATCTACAGGTCATCACTGTTAGATGGGTCTGTGAATTTAGTCCTTTTTCTTCTAAAGAAGACAGCTTTGTTTAGTGTCAAGAGAACATTTTATCAAAAGATGATGTGAGGTCTAAGTTGAAAAACCACTGCTTTAAACTGAGAATTGATCATCTTTCAGCTTTGGAGTTACCCAGTAACAGAGAAAAGAATTGACATTTATTAAGCCTCTACCCTAAGCTAAATATTCTATGTGTGACTTATCATTTCATTCTTCTAATAACCATATGAGATAGGTTATTATCTCTGTTTTACACACAGAAACCTGAAGCCCAGAGTGGTATGGGATCATAGTCATATAGCTAGTAAATGATGGAGCCAGCTAGATTTGCCTGACTCCCAAACCCTTAGGTGTGTTCTTACATAATGAGATTATGTGACCTAAGTCTACTTATTAGCTCTGTGACCTTTAGGAAGTATAAAATGGGATAATAATTCTGTCTACCTCAAAGGGAGGTTATGTGGATTAAATGAAATAAGATCTATGTTAGGTTCTTTCATGGTACCTGTCACATAATAAAACTCAATATTAAGATTGGCTGTATTTAGTAGTAATGATTTTTATTAGTAGTGTTATTATTAAGAGGGCTATAACTAGGAGTTGAGAAGAGCCACACCTCATATATCTCCTTGAATATTCCATTAATTTAGAAGGTCATTAGATAACAAACTTAAATTGCAAATATTTCCTGTGGGGCTTTAGGCTGTGAACTGGGTCTTTATCCTTACTTTTTAGCTGAAGTCTAATGGGTGGAAGGAATGGGAGTTTATTTGAGTAAGTGGAGGCAGGAGATTTGGGTACTACAAAACAGTCATGAAGGAAAAGATGGTTTTAGGTGGTACATTTTTAGGTTCTAGATGGCCAGATGGTAACTTACTTGCAATAGGGGAAAAGAGGTAAAATGACACCACTGACAAACTTGGTTTTTGCTGTTTCAACTGAGGTATTGGTGGAGACAGGCACTGGAAAATTCTGCTTCCAGAGGTACTACTAAGTGACACTTTGTCCCAGTGCCTGAAACAGTTCTCTCTGTAGGGGCAAAAGTCTGAGTGAGGAAAGAGAGAAGAAGCAGTCTTGTTAGACTTTAACTTTTGGCATATGTTCCAATATGTCAGTCTGGCATAGTGAGCGCTTTTGGGAAGTTTTTTAAAAAGCAGTTTCTTCGGTGGCTCAGTAGGTTAAGCCTCTGCCTTCAGCTCAGGTCATGATCTCAGGGTCCTGGGATCGAGCCCGAATCAGGCTTTCTGCTCAGCAAGGAGCCTGCTTCCCCTTCTCTCTCTGCTTGCCTCTCTGCCTACCTGTGATCTCTCTCTGTCAAACAAATAAATAAAATCTTTAAAAAAAAAGGCAGTTTCTTCCTCCTGTAGGAGTTGTTCATCCAGTGAGCAAATAACAAGCTCAAAGACTAATTTCTTACATGAATGTTGCTAGTCTTACATAATTCATTTTGGAAATCAAAAAGACCAAGTGAATGTTCATCACCTGCAGAATTCCTCTGTGCATTTGCAAACCAAAGCTGCATATGAGTGCTGACAGGGTATTTTGGAGACACTGCATCTGCAAAGTATTGACCTTTGCTGTCCACTCAGAAGTGAATTAGCTCAACAAAACAAACAAACAAACAACAACAACAAAAAAAACCAAGAGGAAGTAGGCAGCAGGACAAAGGAAGTAAGGAGCTTCCTGTACCTTCACCATACTTTGGTGCAATTGGGGCTGACATTCAGCAAAATTATAGGTTCTAAGTTCTTGGTAATAGACATCTTGGGTTACTTGCCTCGGGTAAATTTTCTTTTTCTCTGTGATACCAACTAAATATAAGGGCACTTCTTCCCAAGTCCTAGAAGGTCACGGCATACACGGAAAATGGTACTGATTGCACAGCACACCACTGTGCCTCAACCACTAAGCAGATGAGTAGCTGGATTCTCTAGAAACCAACTATCCAGCTAATTTGTGAAGACTAAATGGTAAATAGCCCTAATACTTGCAGAACTCTAGATGAAGCAAGGTTTAGCTGAGAAGTGATTTTAAATGTCAAAAACAGAATTTTACGTGAATTAAAATCATTTAACTATTCTAGGATTTAAGAAACTAGTCTCAACTTTAAGGGTCATAGTGAAAGTAAACACAATTGTATTCTTGACTGATTAGTTGGTGTAAAGATGATGACTCAAGTCACTGCAAACATTTTAGGCATTGGCCTTTTTCATCAGTATCCTTTTTGTTTGTTTGGTTGCTGTTTTGTTTTTTACTTTTAATTTTGGTATAATTATAGACTCAGAAGTTAAATAGTACAGAGAATCCCACATCCCCATCAACTCACTTCCCCTATCAGTAACATGTTCCATATCTATAGAGCTTTTTTAAAACTATGAAATTGACTAAACTACACACAACACTGTGTTTTCACATTCATTTCTTTGTCTTTAATCACATATGTAGATTACTATAATCCCCACAGTGAAGATACAGAACTGTTTCATCACCCATAAGAGAACCTCCTCAATCTGATTCATTATAGTTACACACTCCTTCTCCAGTCCTAAGCTCTAACAACCATTTATCTGTTCTTTATCTCAATTAATTTGGTCATTTTGAGAATGTCACAAAAATAGAATCATGTAGTAAGTGACCTTTTGAGACTGACTTTTTTCATACAAAAGCAGTGAACTCTGGCACAGGTGTTTTTTTCTGCCATTCTTACTGTAATATGAAAGAAGGAAAAATCACCCACAATGATACCCTAACACATCAGCTCTTAAAATCATAAAATTTTTTTTTCGAAAACATTCCCTTCTGGTTCGTCACAATTCTGCTATCTAATTAAGAACAAATTATGCATACAACTAACCATAATTTCTTTTTGCACGTTCCCTTATCATGTGAATAACAAAATAAGTGAACTGGTTTTGTTTTTTTTTATCTTTCAAAACATAACTCTCTTTTTTTTTTTTTTTTTTCAGTTAAAACATAACTTTCTAACCATATCTGTGGCTGGTGTACTACATAATATAATTGATAGTTGTGTGACTACAAGTCATGCAGGATCTTAAAGTGGTTTTTGTTTGTTTGTTGCATTTTTTAAATTTATTTTTAAGTAGTCTCTACACCCATCATGGGGCTCAAAACTCAGGACCCCGAGATCAAGAGTCACATGGTCCCCCAACTGAGCCAGCCATGTGCCTTCTAAAATGCTTTTGAACCTATAGCTAGAAACCATTATATTTAGTATCATTTTTGTATATTTAAGCTCTTTCCTTTGGTTTCCTAATCTATAAATTGAAGACAACAATACTTTTAGTAATCTGAGCCCCTTCCAACTCCAAAATTTCATAGTTAGGATTATTTGAAAATTAGGTAATTTTCAAATTTAAGAAAAATTTGAAAATTATATAAGAAAAATTTCACCTAAATATGGAGAAATTCCCATAATCTAACCTGACTGCTCAGAAGTGCTGGGAAGACATCACATCTCCAAGTAAATATAAACAACAAAACAAAGGTCACATTTATATATTCTTAACCTCTTGCTTGGTGTTTCATGTTGGTGTTTTGTTTGATAAACCCCCTATAGAGATTAGTTAATCATAAACTGTAGGATGCTCTCTACTCTTAAATATTCTACCCTGTAATGTCTCAGGTTCACATTTCGTTTACACTGTTAAACTTTAGGAAATTTCCAAGCAATATTTTTTTTAACAGATCGATATAACTTGTGAGTTGTCTTGAAGTTTCAGAGGCCTTAAAGATGTTTGTCAAACAGGCACAGTTTGAAATAAAAAGCATTTGTCTTAGTAATGCATTTGTTTTCTATTTAACTAGATTGCTCTTAAACTTGGTGTGACTTCTGATGATGTCAAGAATGTCATTATCTGGGGAAACCATTCCTCAACTCAGTACCCAGATGTCAGCCATGCCAAGGTGAAACTGCAAGGAAAGGAAGTTGGTGTTTATGACGCTCTGAAAGATGACAGCTGGCTCAAGGGAGAATTCATCACAGTAAGAAAAATCTCTCAACAGCCAAGCATAAAGAACTCTTGAGAGAGACACCACATTGCTGACCCAACTGTCTCTCCAAGATCATCTCCAAGTGTTTCTCCATTCGGTGGCATGGTTCTCAGGGAGAGCAGGCCTTTCACGGTTTTTCTGATGACTACATACAGAGCCAGTCATGATCTGATCTGATCTAACCTGCTGTGTGGCAGTCACGATTGATTGCTAAAGTGGAGAAAAACTAGAGTTCCTTCTAGTCATCCAGTTAATCTTTATAAAGAGATCCATTTCTCTGTGTGGAGTGTAGTAAACACTATGTGGGTTTGTAGTTTTCTTTTTTCAAAACCACTGGGACTTACAACTGAAATAGGTTGGTAAGGCCCATGCTGGGTAGTCGTATGATTTTGGGAGGGGAAGACATTAAACTGTGGTTGCGGTCTTTCACCCCAGGGTTAGTTTGGAAGTGACAAAAATTGTGCTCTCGTGATCAAGTAATGCTGTCTCTGCCTGTCCCCAATCAGACTGTGCAGCAGCGTGGTGCTGCTGTCATCAAGGCTCGAAAGCTCTCCAGCGCGATGTCTGCTGCAAAAGCCATCTGTGACCATGTCAGAGACATCTGGTTTGGAACCCCAGAGGTGAGGACTCCATGATTTGCACAGACCTTCTTTGATTTTTGTCCTCTGATGCTGTGATATGGAAAGAATATAATCTTGCAGTCAGGCAGGTTAGGTTTATATCCCAGATCAGCTGCCTATGATCTAAATAATCTGGGGGAAGTTACTTAACCTTCGGTTATCTTTTATATGGCATTTACCTCACTGGGTTGTTAAGGGTTAGATGAGAGAACTGGAGAACACCTAGCACACCTGGTGGATATGATTTTTTTTTTTTTTTCCTTAAAACTTATGTTGGGCTAGAGCTTCCTCATTTATAAAATGAGGATGTATGTTTCTCTGGCCTACTTCACACGGATTGGGAGAGTGGAGTGAGATAATATCCGTGAAAGTTACCCTGTCAGGGACATGCCTGGTGATGCTTCCTTATATGGTATTGAAGTTACGCACATTGTAAGAAAGCATCGCCTGGTTTAGTTTTGTTAATTCATGTGTCATTTGGTTGCATAAACTAATCCCTAAGCACCACGAGAATGTAAAACATTGATTATTATTTTCAGGGAGAATTTGTGTCCATGGGCATTATCTCCGATGGCAATTCCTATGGTGTTCCTGATGATCTGCTGTACTCATTCCCTGTTACAATCAAGGTAAAGTATTTTGGGGCTATTTCCCTCTGTCCCCCTCTGAGAAAGTAGTTGCATGTTTTTATTAATACTGGTATAATTTAGTCTAGAAAGTTGTTCCTTTACTAAATTAGACATTTCTCTCAACTTTAAAATTCTACAAAGCACAACTTCAGGTTACTAAAAGATTGAAATTAATCTGGAAAGCAAGATTCAACTCTTGCCATTAGACACTTAGACACTTTGTTATTATGACTCTAATACTGGATATCTACCAATAGTACCTTACTTTTATTATAGCCATACTAAAGTCATTAGGTTTTTCTTTATGTTTGCTAATAAAATCCTCATTTAAAAATTTTTTTCTAGATTTAATGAGTTTTACATTTAAGTGTTGAACTTTTATCAGAAATATCTGTTAGAATCTGGATTTTTATTTGTTTAGAATCAGATTTTAAAAACAGATACTCTTGTAGCTTTAAGTTCAGACTGAGTTGTTGCTTGCTGGAAGATCAGTTCTAGTTTAATTGTAATTTATTTGCAATTTATTTGCAATTATTTTCAAATAGAATAAGACCTGGAAGATTGTTGAAGGTCTCACTATTAATGATTTCTCACGTGAGAAGATGGACCTAACTGCAAAGGAACTGGCAGAAGAAAAAGAAACTGCTTTTGAATTTCTTTCTTCTGCCTGACTAGACAATCATTATGATGTTACTAAAGGCTCTAAAGCTGAAGAATCTAAATGTCGTCTTTGATTCTAGTACAAAATAACAATAATGCTATACTTAATTTACTTGTGAAAAACACATTTGAAAGATTGTGTGCTTCTTGGTATAAATTTGTGACAGTTTATCATCATGCTGTTAGTGCTGCATTCTAAATAAAATATATATTCAAATGAAGATGACTGAGACTCTTATTTCCAGCTAACATTTCATTTCTCTTCAGAAAAGAAACTTGCATATTTCCCAGCATGGGGTTATGATTTTTTTTTTTTTAAACCAGAGAAAGGTAGTAAAGACAGAAAATGTTAAAAGTAAAGGATAATTCTCTTCTCTTCATTTTTTTTTAAGGAGGGCAAGAGGAAGAGCAGAAGAAGAGGGAGAGAAACTCAAGAAGCAGGCTCCACACCCAATGCAGAGCCCTTCATGGGGCTCAATCTCACAACCCAGAGGTCATGACATGAGCCAAAATCAAGAGTCAGGGTCTCAACCATGAGCCACCCAGGCACCCCTCTCTTCTATTTAAATAGGATAGGAAAATCCACCTTGTGATAATGAATCAATCTACTCCAGAATGTATTTTTAAACATTACCTACATGAGGCTATTAAATACTCAACGTTTTTTAAATCTTAAAGGTTAGTTCATGCTCTGTGGATAATGTGATTTTAACATTATCGGTTAAGTAGGTTGCAGAAATACTGTTATCAGTTTAAAGCCATTTGATGAAATTACAACAATCATTTTTTGTGATGGAAAAAGTAATAAATCTTCCCTTGATGTATTACCTTATAGCAGATAAGGAATAATTTACATTTCATAACTGGTAAATGCCACAGAAATGCATGCTAGTGAGAATGTTCTCAATCTAAGCTTATAACTAGAACAGTGTTATTCAAAAAAATTAGTCTTTATTTCCAAAATTCATAAGGACAGGAGACCTCTATCTTCTCATTTTTGTTCTTAATTCATTGCACATAATAGATAATATCCTAAATCTCTCAGGGCCTAGTCTAGTGCTCTTCATGAGTACTCAAATACTTAGTTGGATTTGTAACATAAAACTACCTATATCATTTCATATTTCAGATGTAGAAAAAAGAGAAACTAGTGAGTGAAAAGTGGTTTTAGAACTGTTGTTAATCAGATGCACAGAAACAATTTCATATGAATCCATTTAAATTTTATATAAAGGAAGCATGAATGTGTACCATTTATTAAATTATTCTCTCTCAGTTCCAAACACACCCTTCTCTACTTGCTTATGACACTTGGTTGGGACTCTGCAAATGACATTTCTTTACCAGCAGCTCCTTGAGTTAAAAACCTGCCAAGAAAGGGTACTAGAGGGAGTTCAGCAGGCTGAGAAAGAAGAAGGAACATAGTCTTGCTCCTCCCCATTGGCTTCTTTTATCATTACCTTACTTCACCTGATAAATAAGCCAGAAAACAAACAAATCAAACTTGTTTTTAAAAGAAAAATTAGGGGCGCGCCTGGATGGCTCAGTTGGTTAAGTGGCTGCCTTCGGCTCAGGTCATGATCCCGGAGTCCCAGAATCAAGTCCCACATCCAGCTCCCAGCTCCGCAGGGAGCCTGCTTCTCCCTCTGAGCTTCTCCCCTCTCATGTTCTCTCTCACTATCTCTCTCAAATAAATAAATTTAAAAAAAAATAAAAGAACAATTAATTGGAAGCATGAAGGCAAATAATTTAATGTATATTTTTAAAAATACCATATGAAGGAAAAACGTACACAAGTTACAAGAGCTAGAACACAGAACTGGAAGACTTATAAACAAAATTAACTCAAAAATGTGTCCACCTCTATTTTGTCATCTTTTTGTGTGAACGAGCCTATTTGATTCTGTAAATTAACATCAACAACTTCCCTAAAATCAGGGGTCACATAATCAAATGAAATAGTAATAAGGCTTTGGAGAGATCTAGTAGATTACTTGTAGAAACAGTTTCTCACCAACTGCTTCTGAAGCATGGCTTTTTGTTTGAATATTCACATTGGGAAGCTGATCTCCTCCATATGCCATTTCTTTATGCTTCATTCTGTTGGCTTAACCAAGAGAGCAAAGCATTTTATTGAGTCCTCTCTTAACAGACAATCCAGGCCCAGGAAATTGTGCCCTTAAGAAGCGTGATAATTTGTGAAAAGCCCAGGCCTTTCATAAGGATTTTACTAGAACTTGAGGAGATGACACATGGGTGAATTACAGGGCAAAAGACATTACATGTTAATGCAATACCCCTGGATTCAGAAATTTTCCAGAAAAGGTACTATCTGAATAAACCTTAGGAGAGAATTGGCCTCTGCAGATCATGACCCTGGTCATGTTTACGAAACAACAGAAATAGCCAGCAATGGCTTTTTCAGAAAAATTTTAAAAAAATTTTAATTGTAAAAAAGCATAAAGAAGGGGGTGCCAAAACTCTGTAATCCTACTACCAGTTTATATAAAAGTAATAGATACTTGTCAGAAAATCAGTGAAATGGCATTAAATGAATACCAAAAGCCCCTTCCTTCTCTCATGGATGAATACTAGAAAAGAGTTTTTGGGGGGCAGCTCCCATGGATAAATGCTTGGGAGGAGGGGTTTCTTTTAGAGTGGGGGGATGCTTCTGGATGGCTCAGTTAAATAAGTGTCTGACTGTTGATCTCAGCTCAGGTCTTGATCTCGATCATGAGTTTAAGCCCCGCATTGGGCTCCATGCTGGGCATGAAGCCTACTTTAAAAAGGTGGGGGTGGGGTGGCCTAACCTTCCAGGAAGAAAAAAATACAAACGCATAGATTTACTTGAAGAGGTGTTTTTTTTTTCCTTGAGTGGGGGCTATATAGTAAAAAGAAACTTTTACTCACCTTGCTCCTACCCACCTGAAGCCCATTTTTGTCTCCTTGTCTATAATAAGGAAACATTTAATACATAACTCAAGTATATACGTGGGTATGTGTTTATCTTCCCCCTTCTGTACATAAATTATACTAAGTACACTATTCTGTACTTTGTTTTTTTGCCCTCAATAATATATTTTAGAGCTGTATTGATACCTATAGAGCTGCCTCATTCATGTTAACAGCTGTGTAGTATTCTATTAAATGGATATATTAATATTATATAGTCAGTTACCTGTTGATAAACTTTTAGCTTCTTTCCAATCTTTTACTACTTTAAAGAAGCTGCACTAATTTTGTAAGTAGGCTATTTCACAAGCACATAAGTATATATATGGGATAAATTCTTGAAAGCATAGTGGATTTTTTTTAATACTGTTGAATCTGATTTATTTTAAAAGCAACACCCTTCTGGGCCCTATAGTATTATATTTAATAGTACACTTTAATAGGTTTTCTTCTAAACACCTTTTTTTTTTCTTTTAATTAGACCTTGATTAAACCAGCCACAATATTTCTTAAGGAATGTTGACCAGGGACAAAGTCTAGTAGAAGATACCCTTTTGGTATATAAACTGAAGAACTTGGCTATGAAAAACAAAAAGCAACAGAAGTAGGTTGGAAGGAAGAAACTGGAATAAGAACCCATGATCTTTATGGCTTGTAAACAACCTTAACAAAATTGGAAACCTACCCATGTTTTGGTTTCTGAAAATTGATTGGTTACCACAAGGGCTATTGACTCAGGAAGAGTGTGTAGGCTTTGAGGTGTCTTCCTATTAGTGTCACCTAACTGGTGACTGGTACTCTTTTGTGTGTTGTACTGACAGTAGTAGCCATCCTGAGTTTTTATAAAGTCATTAATGCTTAATGTTAGGCTGGCAGGCCCAAGAACACCGAGAGTGAACAAGATGGCCACCGACTTTCACAAGATGGTGGTTCAGGACTTTCCACCATGGGGCTTCCTGTCTCAGAGACTTTCCAGATCACCCCACAACAACTACAAACAATCTGGTCGACCTTGCATTCCTTTTTCTGTATAATGAGCTCACGATTGGTGTATTTTGTATCCCTCATATACATAGACCCCAGCCAATCAGATACCCAGCAAACCCTTCACACCCTAAGGCCTCTAATCAAAAACCCTTCAGCCCTACCCCTGGGCACGACTTCCTTGGCCCTGTCCCAAATGGGACCAAGCAACCTCACCCAAGAGTGCCTCCATTAAAGCTCGCTCAAACCACTTGCTGCAACCGGGTTTCCTCCTTTCTTCCGTCGTTGAAACCTTACACTTACAAAATTAGATAATGTTTATATAGGTTGTTGACACTCAGTAGGTGAAAAATAAATGTTACTTCTCTTCATTATATACGCCGTGCTTAGTAATAGAAGGAAATCACTCACTCCATTGCTAAGGTACCAGACTAATCTGGAAAATTATACAGCCTTGATTTTTTTTAACATGAAAAAGAAAGTCTAGCTTGAAAATTTGAGTCCTTGATATATCCTTTACTCTATTTAGTTTGTAATAAATATAAAATAAAGAAAAATAAAGATAATTTTAAGTTTCTAGTGGCTTTAGTATTGGTATTGCCAATAATGTTGATTAGTGGACAGTTCTGTTTATACTGACTGGAAAGAGGTCATACTACTCTACTACCTCCCTCTAGTATTAAAATGCAAATATATAGAATTACTTCAACACAGCATCTCATACATAAAAGAAAAAATTATTATGAAAGAAAAAGTATATGCAAATAAGGATTGTAGTGATAATGTGAAAAGACCTAAATAAAATTACAATCCATAGAAGGATTTTAAAGCTGAAAGAAACCTTTGCATTTATTTAAAAAAAAAAAAAAAAGGATCTTTAGAGGCTAAGTACTTTTATTTGTAAACATCAAAATGCCTTTCTACAACATAGCCAAGAGTGAAAGTAGACTCAATTAAATGGAAAAACAAGTTCAGAAATGAACACAAACCAGGAGCTTTTGCCATGTCTCTACCCTGCTGGCAGGTCCTTTAGTGCAGAACTGAGCTCTCGCCATTAGCACCTCACCAGGGAAGAAATTTTTAAGAACTCTCAACTAAGCCATTCATGACACAGAATAAATTCTTGCACATTACTCTAGGGGGGAGAAAAGCTATATTGGCCATGCTTTTGCAATCGGAAGAGCTAATAATTAACCAGGTTTTAATGTAACTGTTGGAGTGATGATGTAGACGGGCTGCCTTTCAATTCAGCTATCCAACTCAAAATGAAATTTCACAGAATTACCTTAAAGATGGGTTGAAAGTAAGATTAAAATGATTACATTGTACTTTCAGATGAAATAATGACCTCATTGCTTCATTTCATATGTATAAACATACACATTTTTATTTCCACCTTTACTGGGAAAATACAAGCAAATATCTTGAAACCCCATGGCTTTTAAGCAAGACAAATGAAAATAAAAAAGAAAGGTGATTTGTTAAAATTCTTTCTCTGTACTATTTGTTTTCTCTTATGGTTTTTTCATTTATTAAAAAAATGCATTTTGCATTTAAACTACTAAATCCTTGAGGATTAAGACAGATTTAAATGAAAGAGGAGCTTATGTAAATATAACCACCTTTGAGTTGGAAATAGAAACAATTTTCTTTTCTGCTCAGATACCAACGTCCTGTTGAGAAGAAGATTCTCCAAAATGCTCAAGCAAGTGCTTAGAATGAAAACTCAGCCAGCATGGAGTAGAGGACTGGGAAGGCAGGGAGCATGCCTTATTTCCTGGGGGGAGCCACATCTTTGAAATTAATAGTTTAAGGGGGGAGGTACAATCAGCAACTTAGGTAGAAATGGACTTCATTGTCTTCCTGCAACACATCCAGCACAGTTGAGTGTAATGACTAACTTATTAAGAATTTAATTGCCCAGATGTCAGACCTGTTTTTTTTTTTCTGACTCTATTAACTGCAGTTGTCAAATGATAAGTGATTATCTCCCATCTTCATCCTTCAGATGCTGATCACCAGGCATGCTGGAGCAATTTCGCTTTCAAAACCCTTGGGCTCTGGTTGCCACAATTCTGCATGCCCTTGGTTCAGTTTTGGAAGCATAAGGACCATAGCCCCTAAAATGTGTTACTCTGGATAGAAGAGGGATAATCATTTGGTTTTAAATTGGCTGTAAATTGTATGTTGTGAGAAGGATCTATTTTGGCACTGATCCACGTTAAGATATAAAATTAAACGAAACCACAAGCAGTTTTCCCAGGAAGATTTTCTTTATTCTCCAATCTTCTTTCATTTCTTGTTCACTGACTCTTTCCCCAACCCATGTCAATTGGCTGACCACAAAGGGAACAAGAAAAAAGAATGAAGAGCAGAGAAGGGTTTTAAACTGATATCAGTATGCTGGGTCATGGGTAACTCAGATTATCTACAAAAATTACCCAGCTTCCTTTAAAAAGACTATCAGAAGGAATTTCAAGGCTTGAAATGCCCATTCTCCTTCACTTCCATCTACCCACATCCCTCCTACCCTTCAAGATTTGGTTCAATTATCACTGTCTCTGAAAACTCCAATCTGAAGTGATTCTTCTTCCTCAAAACTCCCAGAGATTTTCATTGTAATTAACTCATTTGTGCACTTATCATATGCTGGCTCATATCATCTATCTTTGAACCTAAACTGCTATCATTGTTTACTTTTCTAAGGATCTATGTGTTATTTCACTTGACTATAGACACTTTGAAGAGCAGGATGTAGGTTTTATATTCTCTAACAGCCTAACACCATGCCTTAGGCCTAATGGACTATTAATAATTACTGTTGACTTGAAAATAAGCACCATGCAACTGGTTCACATGAAATACCCAGGAATTAGTTAAATGGCACATTTGGTGACTATTTCCATAAAAAGATAATTTTCTTCCTTTGATCATGATTAACTCATTTTGTTTTCTAAAACTTTAGTCTCATATCCTGAATTTTTTTCTCAGTTTAACAAAGAAAACAATTCCTAGCAGACGACCTTTAGTTCAAAACCCAAAGCTCATTTATTCTTAACCTTCCTCAAGATTGTCATGATCTAGGGGCACCTGGGTGGCATCATCAGTTGAGAATCTGACTCTTGGTTTCAGCTCAGGCCATGATCTCAGGGTCCTGGGATCAAGCCCCAAATAGGGCTCCAGGCTGGGTGTGGAACCTGTTTGGGATTCTTCTTCCCTATCCCGCTGCCCCTCTTGCTCATTCTCTCTCTCTCTCTCTCTCTCTCTCTCTCTCCCTCTCTCTCTCTCTCTCTCAAATAGTCTTAAAAAAACAAAAAGATTGTCATGCTCTAGAGTCATGATAGGCATAATACCCAAGAAGCAATACCCAACACCAATTTATCTCTTCAACAAATGGTGCAAAAGAATGAAACTGGACCACTTTCTTACATCATACAGAAAAACAAATTCAAAATGGATTAAGGACCTAAATTTGAGATCTGAAACCATAAAAATCCTAGAAGAGAGCAAAGGTTTTGACAGTAGCTATTGTAACTTCTTTTTAGATAGGTCTCCTGAGACAAGGGAAACAAAAGCAAAAATAAACTATTGGGACCTCATCAAAATAGGAAACAACCAACAACACTAAAAGACAACCTATAGAGTGGGAGAAGATATTTGCAAATGACATTCCAAGAAAAGGTTAGTATTCCAAATATATAAAGAACTGATACAACTCAACACCAAACAGCACAAGTAGTCCACCTAAAAAATGGGCTGAAGACATGAACAAACATTTCTCCAAACAAGACATACAGATGGCCAACAGACACATGAATGCTCAACACTACTCATTATCAAGGAAATACAAATCAAAACCACAATGAAATATCACCTCACACCTGTCAGAATGGCTAAAATAAAAGTACAAGAAATAACAAGTGTTGGTGAGGATGTGGAGAAAAAGAAAACTTTGTGTACTATTGGTGGGAATGCAAACTACTGCAGCCACTATGGAAGACAGAATGGAGGTTCCTCAAAAAAATTAGGAATAAAAATAACCTATGATCTAGTAAATCATACTGGATATTTACCCCAAAAATACAAAAACACTAATTCAAAGAGATACATGCTCCCCTATGTTTATTGTAGCATTATTTACTACAGCCAAATTATGGAAACAGCCCATGTGTCCATTGGTAGATAAATGGATAAAGAAGAGATGGTGTGTGTGTGTGTGTGTGTGTGTGTGTGTGTGTGTGTGTGTACACAATGGGACATTACTTAGTCATGAAAAAGAATGAAGTCTTGCCATTTGCAATGACATGAATGGAGCTAGAGAGTATGCCAAGTGAAATAAGTCAGTCAGAGAAAGACAAATACCATATGATTTCACTCATATGTGGGACTTAAATGAAACAAACAAACAAAAGGGGGCAAACCAAGAAAAAGACTTTTAACTATAGAAAACAAACTGATTACCAGAGGGGAGATGGGTGGGGCAAGGGTGAAAAAGGTGATGAGGATTAAGGAGTGTGCTTATGATGAGCACCAGGTATTATATGGAAGTGTTAAATCACTATATTGTACACCTGAAACTAATATTACATTGTGCTAATGGGAATTTAAATAAAAGTTTCAAAAAATCATCAGTTAAATGCTTCTTGTATTTTTCTGTTGTTGTCTTTTTGTTTTTCCTCTTTTTGGGGGAAGTTTTTAAAAATGCATTTCAAAAAAATTTTTAATTCCAGTCTGGTTACCTTCTAGATCCATCCATGTCATTACAAATAGCAAGATTTCATTCTTTTTTATGGCTGAATAATATTTCAGTGTGTGTGTGTGTATACACACATATACATGTATATATACATATATATCTGAAGGAGCAGAGCAGGGCTGGCTCCTTTTGCTTACACCCGCCTTCTTGTGTGTGGCCCCCACAGGACCTGCCTCTGGGAGGGTTAGAGTGTGGTTCAGCCCTCCCTTGAGCTAATTGGCCCAGACCGCCTGTGGGTTGGGTTTGGGTTAGCCAATAGGAACGCGGAACCCCTGCCTGGGAAAAAATATAAACCCCGCCTTTTGCCCACCAAACTTGTGCGCCAATTCTGGCCAGGGTGATAGGCTAGTTCAAACAGTTACTAAGCAACTATCTGTGTGTTACAAACTCATTGGCCACTGGCCCCTCTAAAACTGTTGTGCTTTTTGAAACTCGCGCTCTTTCTCTACACCACGCCACTGTGTCGGTGAGTGTGAGAGACAGAGCTCAAGCTAGCTTGAATAAAGGGCTCTTTTGCTTTTGCATCGGACTCGGCTCCCTGGTGGTATTTGGGGATCTCAAAATCTGGGCATAACAATATCTAACACGATAGAAATGTCTATTAATGATTTCTGCCCACTTTTAAATTGGACTATTTGTTTTTTGGGTGTTGAGCTGTATCAGTTCTTTGTGTATTTGGGATACTCCCTTTATCAGTATGTCATTGGCAAATATTTTCTCCAGTCCATAGGTTGCCTTTTAGTTTTGTTCATTGTTCCCTTTGCTGTGCAGAAGCTTTTTATTTTGATGATCTCTCAATAGCTTATTTTTGGTTTTGTTTCCCTTGCCTCAGGAGACAGATCTAGAAAGAAGTTGCTATAACCAATGTCAAAGAAGTTACTGCCTTTGTTCTCTTCTAGAATTTTTATGATTTCAGTTTTCATATTTGTGCCCTTAATCCATTTTGAATTTATTTTTGTGTATGATGTAAGGAAGTGGTCCAGTTTAATTCTTTTTCATGTGGCTGTCCAGTTTTCCCAATATCATTTGTTGAATTTTTTCCATTACCTTTCCCATTACCTTTTTCCCATTACCTATTCTTTCCTGCTTCATTAAAGATAGACTGTATAGTTGTGGGTTCATTTATCAGTTTTCTATTCTGTTCTATTGATCTATGTGTCTATTTTTCTGTCACTACCATACTGTTTTGGTCACTACAGCTTTGTAGTATAACTTAATATCTGGAATTCTGATGCTCCCAGATTTGCTTTTCTTTTTCAAGTTTTCTTTGGCTATTACAGGTCATTCACGGCTCCATACAAATTTTAGGATTGTTTGATCTAGCTCTGTGAAAAATGTTGGTGGTATTTTGATAGGGATTGCCTTAAAGGTGTAGATTTCTTTGGGTAGTATAGACATTTTAACAATTTTGCCCTTCTAATCCATGAGCATGGAATGTCTTTCCATTTCTTCATGACATCTTCAGTTTCTTTCATCAGTGTTTTATAGTTTTCAGAGTACAGGGCTTTCACCTCTTTGGCTAGGCTTATTCCTAGGTATCTTATGGTTTTTAGTGCATGGTACATGGGGTTGATTCCTTAGTTTCTTTTTCTGCTGCTACATTGTTAGTGTATGGAAATGCAATAGATCTCGTAGGTTGATTTTGTATCCTGTGACTTTACTGAATTTATTTATCAGTTCTAGTAGTTTTGGGTGGAGTCTTTCATGTTTTCTGTATAGAGTATCATGTCATTTGCAAATATTGAAGCTTGACTTCTTCCTTGCCAATTTGGATGCCTTTTATTTCTTTTTATTGTTTGATTGCTGTGGCTAGGACTTCCAGTACTATGATGAGTAACAGTAGTGAGAGTGGATATCCCTGTCTTGTTCCTGACCCTAGAGGAAAAGCTCTCATTTTTCTCCATTAAGGATATTAGCTGCAGATTTTTCACAGACAGCTTTTATTATGTTGTGATATGTTCCCTCTAAACGTACTTTATTGAGGGTCTTTATCGTGAATGAATGTTTTACTTTGTCAAATGCTTTTTCTGCATCTATTGAAATGATTATATGGTTTTAATCCTTTCTTTTATTAATTTGGTATATCATATTGTTTGATTTGCAAATATTGAAGCACCCATGCATCCTGGGATAGGATGAATCCCACTGGGAATAAATCCCACTTGATTGTGATGAATGATTTTTTTAAATGTATAGTTGCATTCAGTTTGCTAGTATTTTATTGAGAATTTTTTCATCCATCTTCACCAAAGATACTGGCCTGTAATTCTCTTTTTCAGTGGAGCCTTTATCTGGTTTTGGAATCAAGGCCATGCTGGAATCAAATTCATGGAATGAATTTGGAAGTATACTTCCTTTTCTACTTTTTTGGAATTGGTATTAACTCTTCTTTAAATGTTTGATAGAATTTGCCAGTGAAACCATCTGGCCCCGGACTTTGTTTATTGGGAGTATTTTGATTACTGATTCAATTTTTTTTACCCATTCAAGTTTTCTATTTCCTCTTGTTTCAGTGTTGGTAGTTTATATATTTCTAGGAATTTATCAATTTCTTCCAGTTGTCCAATTTGTTGGCATATATCTTTTCATAATATTTTCTTATAATTGTTTGTATTTCTGTGATCTTGGTTGTTATTTTTCCTCTCTCATTTGTGGTTTTATTTATTTGGGTTACTTTTCTTTTTGATAAGTGGCTTGGGAGTTATCAATTTTATTAATTTTTTTAAAGAACCACCTCCTGATTTCATTGATTGTTCTACTGCTTTTTCATTTTTATGCCATTTATTTCTGCCCTAATCTTTATTATTTCCTTCTTTATGTTGCCTTTAAGCTTTTTTCATTGTTCTTTTTCTAGCTCCTTTAGGTGTAAGATTAAATTGTTTGACATTTTTCTTGAGGTAGACCTGTATTGCTATTTACTTGCCTCTCAGGACTACTTTTGCTGCATCCAAAAGGTTTTGGACCACTGTGTTTTCATTTTCTTTTGTTTCCACGTATTTTTTAAATTTCTTCTTTGATTTCTTGGTTGTTCCATTCAGTGTTTAGTAGCATGTTCTTTAATCTCCATGTATTTGTTGTCTTTCCAAATTTTTTCTTGTGGTTGACTTCTAAGTTCCCAGCATTGTGGACAGAAAAGGTACATTGTGTGGTTTCAATCTTTTTGTATTTGTGGGGGCCTGTTTTGTGACCTAATATGAAATTTATTCTGGAGAATGTTCCATGTTCACTTGAAAAGGATGTATATGCTGCTATTTTAGGATGGAACATTCTGAATATATCCATTAAGTCCATCTGGTCCAGTGTGTCATTTAAAGCCATTATTTCCCTATTTATTTTCTGTTTAGATGATCTGTTCATTGATATAAATGGGGGTGTTTAAGTCCCCTACAATTATTGCATTATTATCAATTAGTTCCTTTATGTTGTTATTGTTTTATATATTTGGGTGCTCCCATTTTGGTACTCTCACTTTGGATGCATAAATATTTATAATTATTACATCTTCTTGTTGGATTGTCTCCCTTATGATTATATAATCCACTTCATCTCTTGTTATAGGCTGTGATTTAAAGTCTAGTATATCCAATATAAGTATTGCTATTCTGGCTTTCTTTTCATACCCATTTGCATGATAAATATTTTTCCATCTCCTCACTTTCAGTCTGCAGATGTCTTTAGGTCTAAAATGAGTCTTCTGTAGGCAGCATATAGATGGGTCTTGTTTTTTTTAGCCATTCTGACACCCTATGTCTTGGAGTGTTTAGTCTATTTAGATTCAAAGTAACTATTGATAGGTATGTATTTTATTACTTGTTTCATCATTATTTCTAGTGACTTTCTCTGATCCTTTCTTGTCTTTGTCATTTTTGACCTCTCTGCATTCAAAGAGTTCCCTTTAATATTTCTTATAGGGCTTGTTTAGTGGTCATGAACTCCCTTAGTTTTTGTCTGGGAAAATTTTTTATCTGTTCTTCTATTCTGAACAATACCCTTTCTGGATAGAGTATTCTAGGCTGCAGATTTTTCCCATTCAGCACGTTGAATATATCATGCGACTTTCTTCTGGCTTGCCAAATTTCTGTTGAGAAATCTCCAGTTAGCCTCATGAGTTTTCCCTTGTAAGTTAAAGACTTCTTTTGTCTTGTGGCTTTTAGGATTTTTTCTTTGTCACTATATGTTGCAAATTTAGTTACAATATATCTTGGTGTTAGCCTGCTTTTATTTATTTTGATAGCAGTTCTCTGTGCCTCCTGTATATGAATGTTTCCTTTCCCAGATTAGTTTTCTGCTATTATCTCTTTACTTAAATTGTTTCCTTTTCACTCTTCTTTTTTTTGAACTCCTATAAGATAGATGTTATTATGTTTGATGGAGTCACTGAGTTCCCTAAGTCTGTTCTTATGTTGCATAATTCTTTCTTTCTTTTGTTCAGCTTCATTAGTTTCCTTTATTTTGTCTTCTAGATCACTAATTCATTCCTCTACTTTTTCCAGCCATCTATTCATTGATTGCATCAAGCTATTTCTAATCTCATTTATTACATTCTTCATTTCTGATTATTATTTTATCCTTTTTTATCTCTGTGATAAGGGTCTCACTGATGTCTTCTATTCTTTTTTCAAGCCCAGTGAGTATCCTTATGATTGTTGCTTTAAACTCTCCATCAGACATGTTATTTATATCTGTAGCACTTAGATTTTTGGCAATGGCCTTATCTTGCTCTTTCATTTAGCATAAATTCCTCTGTCTTGGCATTTTGTCTAAATCTCTGCCCTCTTCTCTGTGTTAGAAAATCTGGTTATGTCTCCTGCATCTGAAAGCCTTATGAAAACAAGGCCATGTAGTGCTCAGGGCCTGGCACTTCAGAGAGTCTCTCCAATGTGTGCTGTGTGCACTCTGCCATAACGTTTTGCCTGCTCCATTCTTCAGGCCTATCATTTGCAGAGCTCTCCATGCCTTCTGTGGGCAATGTTTGGGCCCTGGCCTAAACCTGGTGAGTTTAACTAGGTGCACCCTGGTCTGCTTGTGAAATGGGACCTAACACAACTTCCACCAGAACTGAGGCTCTGCAGAACTTTCTGGTTGGGAGAAATAGTGTGGGCAAATGTTTGTGTTGGTCTTCTGGGGGAGGACCCTTCTTCACTGGGAATGAAGCAAGCTTAACTAGAGGAGCCATCCCACCAGAGCACAAGGTGGGTGGGGCTTAGTATAAGTAAGTTAGGCAACCAGTGTTGGTGCTACACTGCTTCCCGCAGGTGGTTCTGTGTTTATGCTGAGAGGCAGGAGAGGCAAATGGCGCCAGCCAGCCTCATTGTTCCCAGAGAGGTGTCTCTGTGAAAACTGCCTCTCAGAGGTGCCCTCCAAGAAGAGTAAACAATCCCACCACCGTGTGCCCCAGGTGTTCTTCAAATCACGGTTTCCATGCCATCTGCTCCCAGGTTGTTTGCCTGCCTTCTCTCCAGGAGTAGGGCAGTGCCCTTAGGGCTCTATCTCAGCCAACTCTGCTGACATTAAAAACTCCAGGCTTTAAGCCCCATTGGTTGCAAGAAGTCTTGAAATTCAGCCCCTTTCATTTTCCAAACCAGTGGCTTTCAGGAAATGTTTTCCTTGGGTATTCCCCTGTGTGCTCCTCTTTCTTACCCTTCTCCATGACCACAGCTCCCTTCCCTCCACTGCACCTACAACCAAATAAATTTGTATGCCTTTCCTCCTGTTAATCTGCCTGTTGTCAGTTTACTGCTCAGACCCAGCCAGGCAACCTACCCTCTAACCTAAGAGGGTAGAGAAGAATTTTCCTCTCCTATATATATATGTATTGATATTAAAACCAAAATTTGATAGTGAACACCACTTCTGTCAGTTCTATTTATGTCTTTATAAGCATAAGCAACAACAGAGCTCATCTTTAAATATCTATTTAAAAGGCATAAATATTAACTGAGAAAAAACTAAGATAGGATATTAAAATTAGGGAGATGTCAGTCTAAGATTCAAAAAAGACTGCCAAACTTCTGTTCTGTTAGGGAATTCAGAGCTGTAAGTTTACACTACATCTGGTTTAGGGAAATTCAGTTTTTTCATACAGAGGAGCAACTCCCAACTTAAAACCTTGGTACATGGCTGAAGGAAGTTGATAACTGCCATTTGCAACAGCTGCCCACCTTTTTTTTTTTTTAAAGGTCCTATTTATTTATTTATTTATTTGAGAGAGAGCAAGCAAAAGAGAGCACAAGCAGTGGGAGGAACAGAGGGAGAGGGAGAAACAGACAC
The DNA here is from genome assembly GCA_028533885.1 of Nasua narica. NCBI lineage: Eukaryota > Metazoa > Chordata > Mammalia > Carnivora > Procyonidae > Nasua > Nasua narica. Next base: position 68,294,813 of record CM052811.1, read on the forward strand.
CCTCCTGAGCAGGGAGGCTGACCTGGGGCTTGATCCCAGGACCCTGAGATCATGACCTGAGCTGAAGGCAGATACTTAACTAACTGAGCCACCCAGGTGAGCCAATTCCTACCTTTTTAATAGAAAGTCATGGGAGTCTGGGAGAAAGGCACATCCTATGTGGTTTAGTGATCAATTGGGTAAAATAGGGACTATCGAATTGCCTGTAAGATCTCTTCTAATGTCCCAGATCCAAGACCAGAATACAGAACACTGCATCTCAGAGCTAGAATAAGCCTCATCATTACCTAGTCCAGTGGTTCCACACTTGGACTAGGCTACAAGTGTCAAAAAACCCCTCAGGGCTTCTCCTTCCAGAAAAGTGGAAATATTATTTTCTCTCCCGCCCCCCAAATTGTAACTTAAAATCCTGGATATTATATAAAAATAAACATAAGAAGTCTCTGAAAAGTTGAGAGAAGGCAGACTTGCCAGGATCTCAAGAAACAACATGGTGGTGAGTTCCGGGGGTTTTCTTTTTGACTTAAATATCCCAGAAGCTAACAATCTAGAAATGTCAACAGCCGCTGACATAAGAAAGCTCCTATATAAGCCTTTGACCTACGCAAGCCTCTTTGACCAAAACAGAAGGAAAGAGGCAACCTTTGTTGCAACCCAGGCAACAAATGCTCTCCTCCAGCCCAAATGCTACATAAAAGAACTGTGGACCCACTAACCCACATCAGTAAATGCCAAGTGGCGATCCTAGAATTCCACTAAGACCATGCTAAAAAGAGGCATCTTAACCCCACTATTGGGTAGTGTCAGAAAAGACTGAGTAAGTTTTCAGGACTTTCATCCCTACAGGGATGGGCAGTTTGAGGTCATCTCTAGGATATCAGTGGAAATTACATGGAGAGTCTGGACCTCCACCCCTTCCTCCACATTTGTGTTATGGTTGTGTCAGAGGAGGACTATTGGAGGACTTGTGTCATTAATAAGACAGCCAATCCCCCCTTGGTGCCAGTAGAGGCCACATGGGAAGCAATAATGAAACACTCCTACCTCTCCGAGCTAGGGAAATACCAGTGGAGGCTTAGTGGGGAGTTGGAACTCCTATCTTCACACAGCAGTATTAAGGAGTCTCCCCCACACCCGGCTGGATGTCAACAAAGCCTGAGGGAAAGATCTAGTTGTCTACCCCCAGCTGGCAATAAAGAGGTGGTGGTACCCCACTGCTCTCTTCCTCTGTCAGAGTGATATCATAGAAGGTTAGCTAAAACAAAAGATGTAAGCAAGATCTAGAGTAAGATTTAAAATCGTGTAACATAATAATGAAAATGTCCAGATTTCAACTGAAAATCACTTATACCATGAGTCAGAAAGATCTCAAATTGAATGAGAAAAACAATCAAGACATGCCAACACCAAGGTGACAGAAATGTTAGAATTATCTGATAAGTATTTTAAGACAGACATTATTAAAATACTTCAACGAGCAATTATGAGCATGCTAGAAATAAGTGAAAAATTGGAAAGTTTCAGCATGTTATATATAATATATGTAAATATAAATGTATATATATCTATATAAAAGTTTTTAGCAAGCACAAAAAAAACTGTAACAAAGAGATAGACTCAAAAAACTATAAATTAAGATAACTTTCTAAAAAATGTTCAAGTAATTCATAGGAGGGCGGGTAAAAGAAAACAGAAAGAAACAAACAAAAAACCCCAGAACAAACAGAAAACAGAAATAAAATGTAAGACAAACTACACTTTCCTAATAACTAGACTAAATGAGTATGGTCAGATAAATCAATTAAAAGACAGAGGTTGACAGTGAGGATTAAAAAATAGAACCCAGGGGGACTGACAGGCTCAGTCAATAGAGTATGCAACTTTTGATCATGGGGTTGTGAGTTCAAGCTCTGTACTGAGTGTAGAGATTACTTATAAATAGTAAATAATAAAATATAAAAAAATTTAAAAAAACAAAAAACAGGACCCAACTATGTAATCTCTAAATGAAACTCACTTCAAATATAATGAAAGAAACAGATTGAAAGTTTAAAACAAAAATTGAAAAAGATATACCATGCAAATATTAATCAAAACATAGGAGGGGTAAAATTAGCAGGATACAGAAGAACTCAACATCAAACAACAATATCTAATTGACCTTTATAGAGCACTCTGCCCCACATCAGCAGAAAACACATTCTTTTCAAATTTCCCTGAATATTTCCAAGATCTACAGTATTCTGGGTACTATAATAAAACTAACTAAATTTAGAAAAATTGAGATCGTACAGAGTATGTTTTCTGACCACAATGGAATCAAATTAGAAATCGATAGTTAAAAGATAATGAAAATCGGGACTCCTGGGTAGTACAGTTGGTTAAATGTCAGACTCTTGGTTTCAGCTTCAGGTCGTGATCTCAGGGTCGTGGGATCAAGCCCTGTGTAAGGTTCTGTGATCAACGTGGAGTCTGCTTATGATTCTCTCTCCCTTCTCCCTCTACCTCTACCCCCTTGCTCTCTCTCTCTAAAATAAATAAATGTTAAAAAAAAAAAAAAAAGGTAATGATGGGAACCTGGGTGGTTCAGTTGGTTAAGCGTCTGCCTTCAGCTTGGGTCATGATCTTAGGGTCCTGAGACCGAGCCCCGCATTAGGCTCCCTGCTCAGAAGGAATTCTGCTTCTCCCTCTCCCTCTGCCTACTCCCCTTGCTCATGCTCGCTCTCTCTCCTCAAATAAATAAATAAAATCTTTTAAAAAAAAGGTAATGAAAATCTCCAAACACTTGGAAACAAGAATAAATGAAAATACAACATATCAAAAATCACTGGGCGAAGCAGTGCTGAGAGGAAAATTTTTAGCTCTAAGTGCATATGTTAGAAAAAAAAAAAGTCTCAAATCAATTATCTTAATTCCCACCTCAAGAACCTAGAAAAAGAAGAGAAGATAAAAATCAGAAAGAAAATTGTAAACATAAGAGTATAAATCAATGAAATTAAAAATAGAAAAACAATAGATAAAAAGCAATGAACCAAAGAACTGGTTCTGTGAAACTATCAGTGAAACTGACAGATCTCTAGCATGACTAACAAAGAAAAAACAGATTACTAATATCAGTAATAAAACAAGGATATCATGATAGCAGACTTTAAAAGAATAACAAGTAAATAGTATGAACAACACTACATTCAGAAAGTTGGCAACTTAGGTGAAATGAACCAATTCCTCAAAAAATATAAACTCCCCAACTCATCCAATATGAACTAGATAATTGGAACCACCCTATAACTATTAAGGAAATGGGATTCATAGTTTAAAAGCTTCCAAAATAAAAATCTCCAAGCCTAGATAATTTTACTAGAGAACTCTAAAAAATGTTTAAAAGAATTAACACCAATTCTCTACATAATCTCTTCCAGAAATCAGAAGAAAAAGTAAATACTTCTCAATTCATTTTATGAAGCTAGTATTACTCTGATAGCAAAACTGGACAAAGCCAAAAAGAAAAGAAAACTACAGACCAATATCTTTCCTGAATAAGATGGAAAAAATACTTCACAAAATATTAACAAATTATACTCAGCAATATTTGAACCAACTATGACCAAGTGGAGTTTATTGCAGGGATACAAGGGTGGCTCAATATTTGAAAATCAATCAATGTACTCTATCATATTAACAAGCTAAAGAAGAAAAACTACATAATCATATTAAATGATACAGAAAAAACATTTGACAAAATTCAACACTCATTCATGATTAAAAATTCTCAGGGAAAATAGAAATAAAGGGAAACTTCCTTAATTTGACAAAAGGCAAATAAAATCTGCAGCTAACATACTCAATGTGAAAGAATGCTTTCTGTTATGGGCTGAATTATGTCCCCCAAAAGCATATGTTGAAGTCCTCCTAATCCCTAGTACTTCATATTTTGACTGTATTTGGAGATAGGGTTTTTAAGGAGTTAATTAAATTAAAATAAGGCTATTAGGCATCCTTATAAGCAGAGGAGATTAGGACATTCAGAGACACACCAGGGGTATGCATGGCCCTGTGAAGAGACAGTAAGAGGCCAGGCCAGCCATGCGCAAATGAAAGAGAGAGGCCTCAGAAGAAACCAAACCTGCTTATACTTTGATCTTGGACTTTTAGCCTCCAGAATGTGAGAAAATAAAATTCTGTTGTTTAAGCCATTCTATGGTATTTTGTTAATGGTAGCCCAAGCAAACTAATACACTTTTCCCCTAGGATCAGGAATAAGGCAAGGATGTCTGTTCTCTCCACTGTTAACATATTGAAAGTTCTAGCCAGAGCAACAAGGCAACAAAAGGAAATCAAATGCATACAGACTGAGAAGAAGAAATAAAACCTCCCTCTGTACAGATGACATAAATGTCTACATAGTAACAGTAATCAAGGTTAAATAGTACTGCTAAGGAGTAAACACATATATAAGTAGAACAGAATAAAAAATTCAGAAATATATCCATGCAAATATGCCCACCTAATTTTTAAAGGATTCATTCATTCATTCATTCATTCATGTAAACTCTATGCCCAAAGTGGGGCTCGAACTTAGGACCCCAAGATCAAGATCTACATGCTCTACCAACTGAGACAGCCAGGCATCCCTCCCCACCTAAGTTTTTAAGTTTCAAAAGTAATTCAATGGAGGAAAGATGGACTTTTCAACAAATGGCACTAAAGCAATTAGATTGGCAACAAAACTAGCTTAAACCTAAACTGCACACCTTATATCAAAAGTAACACAAAATAAATCACAAGCTTAAATGTAAAACATAAAACTACAAAACTTTTAGAAAAAAAAAACAGGAGAAAATCTTCAGTATCTAGAGCTAGGCAAAGTGTTCTTAGACTTAATCCTCAAAATTATAACCCATAAAAGCAAAAATTGATAAATTGGACTGCTCCACAATTGAAAAAAATTTCTCACTGGGAAAGACCTTGTTAAGAGGATGAAAGGACAAGCTGCAAACTAGGAGAAAATGTTTGCAAACCACATGTCCAGCAAAGGAGTAGTATCTAGAATATATTTATCTCTTAAAACCTAACAGCAAAAACCCAGTAATTCAATTAGAAAATGGGCAAAAGACCTAAACAGATATTTAACTACAGAGGATATACAGGTATCAAGTAAGCACATAAAAAGATGTTCAATGTCATTAGCCAATAGGGAAGTACAAATTAAAACTATGAGGAGCTATTACTACATACTTAACAAAATAGCTTAATTTAAAGTTGTGGCCATGCCAAATGCTGGCAAGAATGCAGAGAAACTAGATCACTTATACATTGCTGGTGGGAATGTAAAATGGTACAGTCATTAAGGAAAACACTATGGCAGCTTCTTAAAAAACTAAACATGCCATTATCATATGACCCAGCAATTGTATTCCTGGGCACTTATCTCAGAGAAATTAAGACTTAATTTTCACATAGAAATGTGCACATGAGTGTTTATAGTAGCTTTATTCAAAATAGCCCCAAACTTTTAGAAAGAACCTAGATGTCCTTCACCAGGTGAATAAACATATTGTACACAATATGGAATACTATTCAGCAATAAAAATAAACTATTGGCACATGCAACAACCTGGGTGAATCTCCAGAGAACAATGTTGACTAGAAAAAAAATACCAAAAGGTAATATATTTATGACTCCATTTATATAATATTCTTGAAATGACAAATTATAGACATGAAGAAGAGATTAGTAATTTCTAAGGGGTTAAGGAGGGAGTATAAGTGGGAGGGAAGTGGATGTGACTATAAATGAGCACCAATGAGGAATGCTGGTGGTAATGAAAATTTCTGTATCTTGACTGTTATCGATGTCAATCTCCTGGTTGTGATCTTTACTATAGTTTGCAAGATGTTACCATTGGGAGAAACTGGGTGTAGGGTACAAAGATTTCTATCACTTTTTATAACCACATGTGAGTCTATAATTATCTCAAAGTAAAAACATTTTATTAAAAAAGAAAAAGGAGGGACGCCTGGGTGGCTCAGTTGGTTGAGCAGCTGCCTTCGGCTCAGGTCATGATCCCAGCGTCCTGGGATTGAGTCCCGCATTGGCGGAGAGCCTGCTCCTCTCTCTGCCTCTGCCTGCCTCTCTGTCTGCTTGTGTTCTCTCTCTGTTAAATAAATAAATAAAATCTTTACAAAAAAAAAGAAAAAAGAAAAAGGAAATTTTGGTCCCTGGGCACCATCTATAACCTGATCAATCGGGATCCCCAGAATAAGACCCAAGAATTTGTATTTCTAACAACTTGCTTGACTATTTTCAGACCACCAGCCTGACAGTGGGACACACTACCATTTAAAAACAACTAATATAGGGGCGCCCTGGGTGGCTCAGCGGGTTAAAGCCTCTGCCTTCGGCTCAGGTCATGATCTCAGGGTCCTGGGATCAAGCCCCACGTAAGGCTCTCTGCTCGGCAGGGAGCCTGCTTCCCCCTCTCTCTCTGCCTGCCTCTCTGCCTACTTGTGATCTCTCTCTCTGTAAAAAAAAAAAAAAAAAAATGGTATTTGAGCTGAGCTTGAAGAGTAAGATTTCAATGGCACATGGCTTACATTAGGCTGATTTTTATTTATTTATTTTTTAATTAACATATAAAGTATTATTTGCCCCAGGGGTACAGGTCTGTGAATCATCAGGCTTACGCATTTCACAGCACTCTAAAAGCTTGTTATCCGACCACATATTGCCGAAAGTGTAACAACTTTCCTCATGGGTATAAACTGCCTAATTTAATCTTTCGCTCCACACAGAAAGACAGATTATTTAAACCCATAGTCTGGCTCGATCAGTAAGTTAAATGCTGCAATGCTAAGGGGTCATTTGTTCAAATAATGCAATACTGAATTATGCAAGTGGCCCTAATGGTTCCACACATGGATGCTGGTATGACATTCTGGAAGGACAGAACATTAGCACAGTGAGAGTTCTTCTGCCATGCACACACACACACACACACACAAACACACACACAACATACACAGAGTCTAGTTAACTTTGGGGCTTTGTACATGGCATCGAACAACTTCTGGGTGAAGAAGAAATTCAAGGACTTGAACTCTTACCGAGAAGCAGAAAATTCAGTGGAAGCAGATCTCAATACAAGCAAAGGTATGTTTTTATTTGAGAGAAATAGGGAAATGGTTTTCTTGAAACCAGGACTGTCTCCTGCGTTTATAAACAGGCAGCTCTGTATAAGGGTTCCACCAGGTGGCTCTCCTGCCTGCCTCAAAGTCTCCACCATCTGTTGAAATGTATCAGCACTGGAGCTTCATTTCCTTCACTTAAGGCTTAATCACTATTAAAACGTTTTAGACTTTCTGAGAAAAAGGTTTTGATAGAAAGGATTTTGAGACTACAGGAACCTGAAGATAAAAGGATTCAGGAGTAAAAGGCAGTTGACTCTGAAGATAAACCTTCCAAATTTACTACAAACTAAACTGTTTATAGTACCTGTTTAGAGAATTTAAGTCTGATTCAAGTGTGGGCTATAGATCTTAAACCCATTTGTTAAATCTCAGCCCAAATGAAGAGTATACAGGTGGATATAATCCCTGATAAGAGAGTTTGAATGTAATACTGTGGCCCTTAAAAGACTAACTACTACAGATCCATACTACTTCTTGTCTCCCATTTAGAAAACAAAAAACAGAAAACAATCAAAAAAACAAAAAACTAGATAATTTGACCAAAAAAAATGCAACACTTTTTTCAGATTTTGGGTAGTAGGCAGTGCAGCACAATGATGTCCAAGAGAAGGGAATAAAACAAGATGAACTCTATAATTGTCCTTTCTTTTGGAAAGGCAGTGGCTCAGAAAAAGGAAGCAAAACAGAGCCTGATGGTCTTCCTGAGTTGAGAAGACAGGGATCCTGAGTAGTGGAGAAAAGGGAGTTTTGCAGAGAAACAGATCCAGAAATCTGTATAGAAGTCCTTTTGAGACTTTGACTATCAGTCTGTACACACAAAGGGTGAAACTCCCTGGGGCTGGACAAAGAATTGGGAAAGAACAATTTCTGGGAAACTGTAAGACAAATAGTTCCCAAAGCTCACACAGGATCAAGACTGAATCAGGTTCCCACCAGCCCAAGTGGAAAGACCTTGCTAAATATGTGGGGAGTTTAGCAGAGACCCCAGAGAGGTCAAATAGTGGGGCTGAACTTGATCTACAGATATATCCCAAGGAAATCTTCAAAGCAAGCTTGGAAAAGATCCAGCTAGTCTGCAAACAACTTCCTGTCAGAACAAAGTCAAACAATATTTACAGGAATAAAACTATATCCAGCACTCAGTAATGTGAAATTTAAATCCAACATCCAATAAAAAATGACTAAACATTCAATGGCACAGGGAAAATAACCCATAGCCCAGAGAAAAATCAGCTGATAAAACAGACTCAGAAATGACAGATGATGGAGTTAAAAAACAAAAACTTAAAAAGAACCATCAGAAATAATATAAATATATTCACTGTTCTCTCTATGGGTCTGAACAGTATTCTACATCTCCATTGACCCGAATTGAGCAACTGCTTCACATTATTAACTGATTTTAACTTGGTTTTTAAACAAACCCAGTATGTGTTTCAAATGGCTTAGATAGAGTTGCCCTGCAATAGTGCAAGGAGAGTGTGCAAGATCCAGATGATCCCTGCCCTGAATAATCTCTGTTCAATGTCAAAATACATTCCTAAAAAAAGATAGAGTGGGTAGCTTAAGAAGTCCTTCCTGGGATGTGTCAGCTGTTTTACAGCCATGTACTTTTCTATTCCATTTCTGTGATGGGGTAATCAGACTGATGTACTGACTCGGCAGAAAGATCATTTGGATCCAGCAATGAGAGAAAGTAGCTGTCTAGGATGAACAGCAGAGACTATGAAAGACAAAACCATTTAAAATAAATTGAGTATTTTGATTGAATTAAGTATTTCAATGAAAAGAAGCCTTTAAAAGTAATATCCTTATTTATTATAAAAAACAAAACTCTATAGAAGTACATGTAACTTAGTAGTTCCCAAGTCAGGGGTGATCTACATTTCCTTGAAATACCCAAATAGTAATAATTTACACCCCCTATCTTCTGTAGTGGCATAAAGTCCAGTGGTTTGTTGGGTTCTCTGATCTCAATGTTTCATGGAATTCCTGGGAAATGCTGGCGTTGGTCCAAAATTGTCCTTTTTTTTTTTTTTAATTTCAGCTGACTGGCTTGTTCCAGCCTACTTTTTCTCTCTTCAGGCCTCCCCACTATTTAACATTCAGTTGGACTGCTCCTGACATCTTCATCTCAAGTAGATGAATCTCTTTACCACAACAAGACTAGCTCTGATCACACATGACTGAAAAGTTCAAGACAACAGAAAAAAAATTGCAATGCTCATGAGAAAAAGAAATAAAACTAGATATAATGGGCTACATGGTGCCCTCCAAAAAAGATACATCCTAATCCCTAGAAACTGAATGTTACCTTATTTGAAAAAAGAAGGGGTCTTTACAGATATAATTTTTTAAGTTAAGGATCACGAGAGGAAGAAGTTATCCTGGATTATTTAGATGGGCCCTAAAGGCAACCACATGTGTTCTTACAAGAGTAAGGGAGATTAGACTGAAAAACACAGGGGAGACAGACACACACAAAGAAGAGGAGGAGGCAACATATTCATGGAGGAAGAGGTTGGAGTGTTGCAGCCACAAGCCAAATATATCTGCAGCTTCTGGAAGCTGAGAGAGACAAGCTGCACTTTACCTCCTAAAGCCTTAGGAAAGAAGACCTTTTGATTTTGGACTTCTGACCAACAGAACTGTGAGTGAATACATTTGTCATTTTAAGTCATCCAGTTTGTGGTAATGTGTTACACCAGCCACAGGAATCTAATATACAAGACAGTCACTATGGACCTTTGAGCTGCCACAGTGTCCCTAAATGGCCATGTCCATCCTTAGCCCTTAGTCTGCAGCCACACTGTAGGACCAGCTCACTTTCTCACAGTCTCCTTGGAATCTAGGACCCCAACTTCTCTTTCATTCTGAAGAATAGAGAAAATCCTTCCATTTTAATAATCTCTGTAAAAATGCAACTTTGGCAGAAGGATTATAGGAAGATGAGTACCTAAGAGTGAGTACCTAAGAGTGAATGTGTGCAGGGAACATGAAATGAAGACAGAAAATGAGATGAAGGAAAGAAAGTGATGAGAGAGCCTGAAGCTGCTAAAGACCATGTTCCCATCTGCCCTTTATTAACCTACACAGAGCTCTGAATAATACCTTAGTAACACAGAATCATTTTTTTTTTTTAAGTTTAGTAGTTGAGCTTAGTGGGAGCTCTTTGCATAAGAATGTATTCAACTACATTCTTGTAGTTGATAGAAATATAAGTTGTATTCAACTACAAATTATTATTGCAAATGTTTTCTTTAACATCACTAAAAAGAACCATTTAACTACATTCATTTGATAAAATTAAATTCCATTTAGTGGGGGAAATCAAAATCTAAAATTAAATTAGGAAACACTATTATAATCTCTCATTCCATTCTTTTAATTCATAGCTCTTATCATTTGTAGTTATATTCATTTATGTGAATGTATGTAACAAATCTCCTCAAAACTAAGTGGCTTAAAACAACACACATTTATTATCTCAGTTTCCATGGGTCAGCTTCTGTGGGTTCTTTGGGCACAGCTTAGCTGAGTCTTCTGCTTCAGGTTCTCTCACAAGACTATAATTAAGGTGTCAGCTAGGGATGTCATCTCATTTGAAGACTCAAACTAAGGAAGATTTACTTCTAAGCTTATTCAACTGGTTGTTGGCAGGATTCACTTTCTCATAGACTGTTGAATTGAGGCCTTAATTCTTTATGAGCAGTTGGCTCCTTGCCACATGGGCCTTTCTATAGGGACTCTCCCAACATGGTAGAAGTGAAGAGGACAAGAGAGAGCCAGTAAGAAGAAAGTTAGCAAGACAGAACTCAGTCTTTTGTAATCTAAACATGATATCTCATCACTTTAGCTGTATCCTATTAATAGCACCAGAAGTAAGTTGGTGAATTCAGCCCACGCACAAGGGGAGGGGATTATGCAAGGACCTGGGTACCAGAAGGCAGGGATTGTTGGAGTCATCTTAGAAACCTGCCTACCACCATAAGTGTTCAGTTAATGTCTACCCTCCCTACCTCCTGAAATGGACTATAAACTTTTTAGAACATCTGTTTGTTCATGACTATTTTCCTACCACCAAGAACAATGCATGGCAAAGAGTAGCACTTAATACATGCTCATTGGAATAGTGACAGAATGAACATACTTACTGGCTATAATTTATTGATGTTTAACAAGAGAAAAGGATAGTTCTGTTATCATTTATGACATGTTTATTGCTTGAATCATCTTTAACACAGATGTTTTCTGTTACAACTTTCTGCTGTGAACCTAGATGCAAGGTGTCATGAAAGTGAATAGTTACACGCTGTTGTTTTATTTTGGAGTATCTGTGAGACAAACAAAATGGTCGGTGAAGTAATAGAGGACAAATACAATATAGGGCAAACGAATATTGCAGACAATGGGTGTTGTGGGAGAGCTATCACCAAGACTCTGTTAATGATTCTCAGTGCCTTGTTAGATCAATAGGACCTTGACAAATGGAAGCTGGTAAGGAGAACTTCCAGGTGGAAAAAAACACCTAGACAAAGATTTAAAAATAAAGGTGTGTTTGTTGTGCATAGTGATTCATAGTAGGACAGTAGGTGAGAGGGCGCCTAGGTGGCTCAGTTGGTTAAGTAACTGCCTTTGGCTCAGGTCATGATCCCCAAGTCTTGGGATAGAGTCCCACATTGGGCTCCCAGCTCTGTGGGGAGTCTGCTTCTCCCTGACATTCTCCCCTCTCATGCTCGCTCTCTCTCTCTCTCTCTCAAATAAATAAATACATTCTTTAAAAAAAAAGATTAAAAAAAAAAAGAATAGTAGGTGAGAGAGGAGGGTACCTTTAGGAAGAACCTGGAAACAAGGCAGGAGGGGAAATACAGAATCTTAAAATGATGGAATTGTAATGGAGCTTAGTGGTCATATGATCCGATCCATTCACTTTAAATGTGGGGAAAGTGAAAAATTACTTGTCCTCTGTGGCACAAGTCAATAGGAGAGTAGGAAGTATTAGAACACAAAGAGTACATACTTTAGTGGTGAACAGCTGGATTTGAAACCCAAGTCTGTCACCCATCAGATTGACCTGAAAAAATAGTTATTTCACTGAACTTTAGTTTTCCCATCTGTGAAGTGATAAGAATAGTTCATACCACTTTAGGGTTTTTTTTGATGATTTAATTAGATAATTAAAACTAGTGTTACTTTTGCCACATGGACTGTATGTAAGTATATATGTGTGTGTGTGCACATGTATGCACACACGTGTGTATTCATTCATATTCTGACAAGAAACATAAGATCTCTGGATTGAAAGAACAGACGGCTTTATTATTCATAGAGCGCTTTGGTACTGGTTCCTCAAGTGCCAAGCCCCATGAGGTAATATGGTAAGAGCCTGATGCTACAGTGCATGTGCAACAGGGTTGCACCACAGAAGAACCCCCAAATGATTATACTTGAAGCTTATGTAAGGCTTATCAAGAGATGAACAGAGAGATGCCATATCTTTACTCTGGAATGTAAGCGAATGTTTCCAGGAGGGAGGGGCAAATGGCTTCAGTAAAAATAAATCTCTAAATCTCTCCAGAGCAATAATCTCTCTCTAATTCCCTAGGAATGTTGCCATTAAATCATCCTTTAATGAAGTTTGGTGGTGCTCTTCATTTGGAAAGCCCAAATAGTGTAGAAATATGAAAATATTCACGGAGAAATTGAATCTCAACAGTAGATCCCAAAACATGTTAGCTCCCTTCGTAAATCCAAAAACAGTGCTGTTTACCCTACTCCAAATGGCTCTAAAACCTTTCCCTGCAAATGCTGTTGCTGAGAGACAAAAGGCTCACTGGCCACCATATACTCTAAGGTGAACACCCCACTGACTACTCCATGTCATACATGCTTCCATTTGGTCATTTTCTCAACAATCTGTTGACTGCTTTCCTGGGATTCTTTCATGCATATAATTCTGGAGATTCTGGAGAGCATCTTACATGTAGTGAGATATTTTTAACAATTAAACGATATGTTCCCTGTGCCCTGTCTCCTTACCTCACCCAACCTTGGCAGCTACACATGGGATCACTATTGAGGGGGGTGCTTATTATAGAGGAATTAGAGACAAATATGCCAAGTTCTTTATAAACTCTGGTCCAGACTTGAAACAAATATTTGGAAACTATGTTACCTTATAAAATGTTACACAGTGTACACAAATTATGCAATGTTCTCCTTCTCTGTCTTAAGACTAGATATAGATCCCTGGAAGGGAAAGAAAGAGAAAAGAACAATAGTGAACCCTGGTGTAGGTCGACTCCCAGCCTGGCAGAGATCGAGGGATAGGCAATAAACAGAAATACAACGAGAGATGATCAAACCAAGAGAAAAACCGAAAGAAATGGAGAAAGGACTATGGGGTGAATGTGGGTGGTTTTAAGATTTTTTTTTTAAGATTTTATTTATTTATTTGACAGACAGAAAGAGATCACAAGTAAGCAGAGAGGCAGACAGAGGGAGAGGGGGAAGCAGGTCCCCCCGGTGAGCAGAGAGCCCAATGCAGGGCTGATCCCAGGACCCTGAGATCATGACCAGAAGGCAGAGGATTAACCCCCTGAGCTACCCAGGCACCCCGGTTTTAAGATTTTTGAAGGTGGGATTTATAAGACTTGGTTAGAATCCAGAGTGATTCAGATTTCTAAATTGGTTGATATGAGACTAAAACAGTTGGAGGAGGATTACAGATTAAATCAATGTTGTAATAATGGGCTTTTACCTTATATTCTGGTAAAAAATATTTATAACTCTTCTGCTATTGTGTAACAACTGGAACTGGAATGTGGTGGGTTTTTTCATTTTTAGTTTTTCTTTTCTTTCTCTTTCTTTCTTTTCTTTCTATCTTTCCTTATTTCTCCCTCCCCTCCACTCTCCTCCCCTCTTTTCCCTTCTCTTCCCTTCCCTTTTTTAGCTTTTATTTAAGTTCCAGTTACTTAACATACAATGTAATATTAATTTCAGGTATACTCTCTTTTTTTAAAGTGGACTCTGCTCCCAATGTGGGGCTCAAACTCACAACCCAAGATCAAGAGTCACATGCCCTACTGACTGAGCCAGCCAGATGCCCCTGGAATATTTTAATTTGTTAACTGATGTTGACTTCACACATTTGTCATTTGTTTTGTTTTGTTTTCATATTTTCAATAGAAACCTTTTTTTCTTCCTAGTTTGGGAAGTTGGTAGGGCATTTGCCCCTATATCAATACCCACACCACACCTAACCCAAGCTGTACTGAGGGTCATTTTTAGGATCTGGTAATCCCATTAAGAGATAAAGTAAGGTTTCCAGAAATTTGAGATCATTAAATTATTATATTCAGTTATGCACACATTTGTTTCAAGGTCATTTTTAGAATATACAGTTGGAGAAGTCCAGGTAGAATTCCAAGTAGAGAAGTAGAAGTATTAAGGGGTTGGGAATCATCAATATATGTGATCATTGCAACCAGAGTTGTATCCATCAGGGTTCTTGGTTATAAACAACAGAAACCAACCCTGGTTAGTTTAAACAGGAAAATAATTTATTAGAGATAATAGGTAGCTCATAGAATCTCCAGAAAGATGAGATACCACGCTTAGAGACTTGATGAGAAATAACTTCCAAATCACATTGCAGGGCTAGGCCTTGCCTCTGCATCTGGTACCACCAACACCGCCAACATTTGCCATTAAACACTCTCATCAGTCTCTGCCCCAGCTGCCTCTGAATCCCGGAGATCTGCTTCCACACTTACCAGGAGGACTTCGTGAGATGCACCTTCTTCCTTTACTGGCTTCCAACTCAGTCAGGTGTTGGTATAATTGAAATGCCTATGTCCTAGGTGCAAGAGAGCTAGGACTCTGACTCTCAATAGGGCCTATTATAGTAAGAGGCAGGACTCTTTACAGTGAGAAGGTTAAATGTGCAGTGTGGCCAAAAGGAATAAGAACAGCCACTACAAAAATAGAAACTGAGATTATGAAAGAGGAGATGTGGAAGGAGAACAGGTAATAGTTATAGCAAATGTTTACAGAGGACTTACATGTTCAGCACTTAATATATATGAAACAGTTTACTGCTTAGGACAACTCTCTAAAATAGGAGCTACCAGTTTGCCTGTGGGGTGATCAAACACATGCCCAAGGTCACCCAGTAAGGAGAGCTGACTCCAGAACTTGTGTTTTTAATATACTGCCTCTCAATGGAGAGGATGAAGATGGAATTCTAGGACACACAGACATTTAGAGAGTAGATAGAGGAAGTTAAATAGATTGAGAAGAAATAAATGATCAGAGAGATAGAGGAACCTCAAGGAGAGTGCCCTGGAATAAGATTTCAAGGAATGGTGGTTTTACTGGCTTCCTGGGGCTACGGCACAAACTGGTACCACAAACAGGGTAGCTTCGACAACAATTTATTGTCTTACTTCTGGAGGTTAGAAGTCTGAGATGGTGTTGGCAGTGTTCACTCCTTCTGGGGCTGTGAGGAACAATCTGTTCCACATGCCTTTCTTAGACCCTACGGTACTTTGCTGGCAATCTTTGGCTTTCCTTGGCTTGTAGATTCATTGCCCCAATCTCTGACTTCACAGGGCATTCTCTCTGTGTCTATTCATACAGTCTTTCTTCTTTGTATGTTTGCTTCCAAATTTCCCCTTTTTATAACAACACCAGTCATATTGAATTAGGGGCCCACTCTATTCCAGTATGCTCTCATTTTAAACTAATTATATCTGCAATGACCCCACTTCCAAATAAGATCACATGGTAAGATACTGGGGGTTAAAATTTCAACATATACATTTTGGGAGGGGGACAGAATTCAACTCATAACAGTGGTAAACTGTACAAATGCTGCTGAAAGCTCAAGAAGGATGAAGACTATAAATAAATTATTGTTATGTGCAACTGAGAGGTTACAGTGATTTGGTAAGAACAATTTATTGCATGCTGCTGGCAGACATAAAGATATGGGATAGGGACTTAGAAGAGGATGCAGAGGAAGTACACACAGACAATTCTCTACATAAGTTTGATGCGATAGGGAAGGTATAGTCCCCTCTATACAAGGAGGCAGACTCCTTTACCAAGGACCCAATGGTATGAATGGAAATTTTATGGTTTGGTGGTGTTACTGCCTATGTGTCAAGCCAAATCTTTAAAAATTGTAATTTAAAGTCAACTTGTTTTGGGCAGACATCTGCATAACATGCGGTGGGATTGCCATAATGATTGTCATTTTAAGAAATTCAGGGTAGGACATTTACACAGAAGCTTCTGTGTTCCAAAACAAAGACATAACTTTAGATACTAAGGACCTTTACACAAATCCCTCCTGAATGTTAATGCTATTCAAATGAGTAGAACACTTCGAACATTTTTATTCCTTGAAAATGAAATGTCTTTCTTTCCTCTGGAGATACCCTTCTAAAATGCAAAAGCTCAGGGGCAACTGGGTGGCTCAGTGGTTTAAGCCTCTGCCTTTGGCTCAGGTCATGCTCTCAGGGTCCTGGGATCAAGCTCCGCATTGGGCTCTCTGCTCCACGGGGAGCCTGCTTTCCCCCTCTCTCTCTGCCTGCCTCTCTGCCTACTTGTGATCTCTTTCTCTCTGTCAAATAAATAAATAAAAACTTAAAAAAATAACATGCAAAAGCTCAAATAACTGCAAATTCAAATAGAGTTTTTGAGCTGTACAGCAGGAAGGAGTTAGGATTTAGAAGGCTGATTTCAGTGCCTGCTGTGTTTTCATTTCTCTTTGCTAAGGACAGTTTCTGTATTTCAGAAATAGAGAAGCTCTGAAAGCAAAGATATGTGACTGGAAACATGGAATTGGTTTCCTATGTATGTTTAAAACTCCAGTTTGAAAGAAATGCTTTATTCCTTTATGAACTTCCCTACTGTTTCAGTGAATTCATTTCTTGTACGATCCCAGAGGACTGAATTTTGTGTTCCCGCCTTCAGGATGGAAATAGTTTAGTCCTGTGTGCTGATGCCTGATTCTCCCCGAGTGTGACCACCTGGCTGCCTGGGCCTTTTGAAGTTCCTGCTACAGCTGAGTGGCTCAGCGCTGGGCGTTTTCCACTTCCTCCTGTTTCCATTCCACCACTTTCATGTGCTTAACATTGTGAGAGCCCATACTGAGCATGTTGGAAACTTCGCATGACTCCTACCTCACACAAACATCCACACTCTCCACGCTCCAGACATTCTCTGCTGGAGAATCAAGGAAAGCAAACTGGAATCCTGTCAAATCTCCCACTGACAGAGCCCATCAGAACCACAGAAAAGGGGCTGAGTCACAATACAGATACTTTCTGTTAAAACATTTTAGTAAGTTCATTTCCATTGATGAGATACTTGAGTCAAAAAGAAACGATCTCCAGAAAGCATCCATATATGTTTAGTAGCGTAATGGGCCCCTATCTTGATTGTAGAGATGATTTCAGAGGTGCTTCCATTTGTTAAAACTTAACAATTATATACTTCAAATAAGTGCAGCTTATTATATGTCAATCATACCTCAACAGAGCTCTTAAAATGTGTGGGCTCCTGAGCAAACTTATCCTTCTGGTTTTGGGGGGTGGTCTCTCACTGCCATTGTTGTATCTCAGAATTTGGTCAGCAACATTCACACACCCATTTATTCACAATGGGTTAGGCTGGCAATTGACTTGCCCTCTAGGGTAGGACAAAGCTGGCAGAGGTCTTAGGGAGAGGCGAGCACTTCATATTGCAAACACAGTGATTGGAAAAGCCTGAACAAATAATCCAATGACTTCTGGCTCAGTAGATGGAACACTGAAGTTATGTGTGTGGTTTTTTTTTTTAACATTTTAACAATACTAATTGACTTCCCCCTGCCTACTTTTCAATGGGTAGGTAGATTATGTACATCCAGAAGTAGTTGAGAAACTTTCTGGTGTTTTCCCTGTTTTCTCCTTCTCTTCCTGTCTTTCATATTTTTTCTAGAGCTGTATTAAACCTATTTTTCCTCCTTGGATGTCTTTTGCAGGGCACGGGGGAGAACAAGGAGGGGAAATGCATAAGGACAAGGTCCCTATATAACCCAGGAATAAGAGCTTCAGCTAATATTTCACTACCCCTTTGGGTTCCCACTAATGAAATCAAGAGGTCTTCAAGTTCTCCAGGCTTCCCTCCTTTAGTATTCAAGCAAAGTAACTCAAGCCCTCTGCTGCACAGCTAGAAATCCCAATGCTTCCTGCATGTTTCTTAGACCTCTGAGGACAGTGTTCACACTCTCTGGACTCTGTCCTAATCCCCTCTTTTCTCTACCTGATTACTGCTTTTCCAGGATGCTGGACCCTCTCTCTGGTTCTCTTTGTTCTAAAGCCCAGCTTCTCCCTGAGACAGTGAGCGCTCACCCAAGTCAGCAAATAAATTGAGATGATTAACAAAAGCTTTTAAAAGTGTTTTGAGGAAAAGAGAAGCAACAGATAGGTAGCCATTATGGGGCAGAACAGGACACAAAGTGAGATGTCAGATGGACATCTCTGTTCCTAGAACCCATGGCTCTCTCCTCAACCCCTGACCTTTGCAGGGAGTTGCTGGCTGTCTCTGGTTATTTCTCCCTAGGACTCTGGGGTAGTCACTCCTGCATGCTCTCTCCCACCATTCCCCAGCCTCAAAATTCCACTTTCAATGTCCCTAAGAAAATGAAAAACAAAAACCTAAAAAGATTTAACACAAAAATAATTTCTCCACCAAAAGAAGCCACTCCTTTTGTAAAAGAGCCAAGAGAAAAGTTTTAGCTCAAATTGTTTGAGTTTTTCTGGATTTGACGTTAGCAGAACTCCAGAAGCATTCCAAGTTCTCTATTGGCACCCCAGGAGAACAGCTGTCTATCCCAGAAGATAATCCAGATGTGCACCTTTAGGGCATTGATTAAAAAAATATTATGAAATTAACACTTTTTAAATTTTATGTGTAATGTAAATATACATTCATTGGCAGGATTCAAGATCAAAGCATCTGTGCTTCCCTCCCCTGCTGGCAATCCATAGATGTGGTGGGGATGGGACGGTAGATTTATTTATCACACACCTTATGATCCCCACAATCTTTCCAGGCAAACTGAGGGGTTTGGGCTCTTTCATCCATTCCTTCCTCCTCCTTCTGGACATTCCTGTCTTATTCCTAGGCTTCTATCCTTACTTATTTTGTGGAAGATTCTAATAGGCAGGAGTTAGATCTTAAGCTGATTTTGGTGTATCACTCATAAATTAGTGCTGGTGTAATTTTAGGGGCACTAATTGCTCTCTATTAACTCTCCTCTCCAGGAGGGAAAGCACAGGCATTTGAAACTCCTGCTGGCATCATTTCAGACAGATCCCTGTGATCTAAAAAACTCAAAACTTGGCAGTTGTTAGGTAAACCTCTCCAGGGTACATAGGTTGGCAACATATTTGTTCTTTTCTTTTTTTTTTTTCTTTTCTTTACTTTTCTTTTTTTAAGATTTTACTTATTTATTTGACACAGAGAGATCACAAGTAGGCAGAGAGGCAGGCAGAGAGAGAAGGGGAAGCAGGTTGCCCGCTGAGCAGAGAGCCTGATGCGGGGCTCGATCTCAGAACTCTGAGATCGTGACCTGAGCTGACGGCAGAGGCTCTAACCCACTGAGCCACCCACGTGCCCCCATATTTGTTCTTTTCTGATATGAAGTAGTATAATAGTGTCCCAAGCCACATCCAAAAAAATTATTAGGGGAAAAGATTTGATACTGGCTTCTTGAACTCTACAATCTTCCTTTTGAAACTCCAGAAGATAAAAGTATGAAATCTGGCCAGAAACCAACAGCAGCTGAAGCCTGTGCAGCACAAAGTAATAAAAGTCTAAACACAACACAACAATGAATATCCACTTAAATGCAATCTAAGCAATCTGAGTCTTCCTCAATGTTTAACTTTTAACTTAAAGAATACATTCTTTAAAGTACATACATTCTTGTTACATACCTTTAATTCAAAGGCCCAGTGGTGTGCTTAAGCACTCTGGGTTCATCAGGACTCCTGCACTGTACAGCTCCACTGAATCCATCATGGTCTCTGTGAATAGCTATCCCAGGAGTTTGTCCAGTGCACAGCCTGCATGACAGTACATGGAGCCCCTAGTTTGAATCCTGGTCTACCACTTAAACAGCTGTGTGAACTCAGGGAAGCTTTTATCTTCTCTAAGCAATATATGCCTCAACTGTAAGAAGGGAATGCTAATTGTACCTATTGCTTAGGATTACCATGAGGGATTCAATGAAGTAAACTAATCAATGGCATGAATATAATTGTTAGGTATCACTGATAAAAATAACAAATGGCTACTAAAGTTTTGATACTCTAAGGTTCCCATGCCTCTGATACTCAGTCACTGAGAACAATCTGTAATGGTGGTAAGTGAGCATGTGCACAGGGCAGGAGCATACTGTTACCACCCACAGGAACATAGTTTTCAAAGGCCCTAAATTGATGCAATTTTACAAATCTTGAGCCCTAGAAACTCTTTCAGAATGCCGGGCTTTTGTTGCCAATCTTTACTCTCAGGTCTGCCGCAGATACCCAGTGCACCCAACACGTCACATGGTCCCGTTCCTTCTTTCTTCCAACCCAATGCCTGCCCAACATGGAGACTTTACATGGACTGTGCATAGTTAAGACCTAGGGAAGGTGGGATCCTGGGATCTAGCATAGGGAGCAGTAAGTGCTAGGACCAAGTATGCTGGGAAACATGGCTTCTGGCTTTTTCCCTCCTGCCCCCTTGAATGTCAAGTCTGGTTCCATGCGAGAAGCGACAGAGGCGACAAAATCACAATGCAGCAGGAAAATTATAGGAATGTGAGTGCCCAAGGCTGAGTGTTTGTAGGGGAAGGAATGGAAGGGACATAGGATAAAAAGAGATATAAACAAAAGAGAAATAAGAGAATAAAAGAGAAAGTGAGATGGAGAACATAAGTGATAGGAGCCTACAGTTGCTGGAGACCATGTTCCAACCTGCCCTTTATCAACCTACGTCAGAGTCTGGGATCTGGTCAGAAATGGCACTTGATAAAGAAGATGTGGTATATATATTCAATGGAATACTATGCAGCCATCAAGAGAAACGAAATCTTGCCATTTGCAACAATGTGGATGAAACTAGAGGGTATTATGCTAAGCGAAATAAGTCAGTCAGAGAAAGACAATTATCACATGATCGGAAGAATTTGAGAGGAAGGTCGGGGTTATGGGGGGGGGTGGGGAAGAGAAATGAAACAAGATGGGATGGGGAAGGAGACAAACCATAAGAGACTCCTAAACTCACGAAACAAACTAAGGGTTGCTGGGAGGTGGGGGGGGGGAGTAGGGATATGGACATTGGGGAGGGTATGTGCTATGGCAAATGCTGTGAAATGTGTAAGCCTGATGATTCAGACATGTACCCTGGGGTAAATAATACATTATATGTTAATAAAAAAATTAAAAAAAAAAAGAAATGGCACTTGAGGTATTAATCACGCTCACCTTTGGACTGAGTTAACACTGTAAATAACAAGAGTCAGCAACCTCTTATTACATGGGGGTAATGTGGGCACATCTAAGGTAAAATTGTGAAATGAGAGAGCGTTATGTAAGAAGTAGAAAAAAGGGAGGGAAAGAGGACTAGAGAATAGGATATGGGGGAAAGAGGCTAAAATGTTATTGGTCTCGAGGAGCTAATTAACAGGAAGGGTTAATTGGTTAATAAATGCATATTGTGCAGAGAAGGGAGTGAAAGAGGTGAAGCCCACTGCAGAACTAGGAATCTTAATTCTGTCTTCACCCAGGCCCAGCCTTGAGATTGTAAGACAGACTAGAGTAGTCCTCAGAATGACCAGGAGGGCAGTTAGAATCCTCTTCCTTCTGCTGGCAGGTGCCTCTCCCACCTGTGTGGCTGCCATGAGAATGTGCCTACCAGACCCTCAGCTGTCAGGACTGTAACTGATGGAGAGATCCTGTGCTCTGAAATCCATCATCGCATTTGTTCCAAGGCCATGCTTCCCAAGGGCTGCTCCCAGTCAATGACAGAGTGCAGGAGGGACACTAAGGCAGGCCCACTTCCAGGACACACAGCAAACTTCTGATGACTACTTTGGCTTAGGGACTCCTGAACCTTTCTTACACTATGCAGTCTGAGACACTTTCACCCATCTTTTCTTCCCTCTCTCCTCTTGGGGTCAGACTTGTTTCATGACCTAGCCTTGCCTTGCCAGGCTTCCTCCTCATTTTCTTTCACAGACAGACCTTTCTGATAAAATCTTCACATATTTGATCCCAGCTTGGCACCTGTTTCCCAAACTAACATAATCTCCAAGTACTAGCAGGAACAAGAAATCCTAATTCTCACTACACATCTATAATGCGATGCCTTAAGCCAATGCTTGTTCAATCATACTTAGACAATCGTGATTGTGCTCTGGTGTGAAATAAAAGCTTCAGGTTCAAGGTTCCCATGTTCAAGTGGAGCAGTTCTGGCTTTAAATACGGGTATTCCCTCAGTCCATCTCTGTGAGGAGGTGGGATAACCATTTTTCCAGTTGAAAGCCTTGGTTTTACTCTGCAGATTCCATTAGAAAGTAGTCAACTGCAACAGCAACTTATTCAATCCTTACATTATAGGGGTCCAACCAAGCAAGACATGGAGTAATTATTGTCCATTTCTTCCTGGTGGCCTTGACCTTGAATTG
This sequence comes from Nasua narica, assembly GCA_028533885.1. Classification (NCBI taxonomy): domain Eukaryota; kingdom Metazoa; phylum Chordata; class Mammalia; order Carnivora; family Procyonidae; genus Nasua; species Nasua narica. The sequence continues at coordinate 68,317,731 of CM052811.1, forward strand.
ACCCATCGAAGGGAAGAAACCTATTGGAGTAATATGTTGGGAACCTTGTTTGTCCAGCCAATCCTGCAGATTCTAGACTTTGTCATTAGATACACGGAAAGCTCAATACTTGTACAGCTTGCCTTGGACACACAAAGAAAAAACTGAGTTCACTATAAAGCTATGCCCTCAGTTTTGTTTGTTTTTCTGAAAAAGCGTTACTTTCATGAGCTTATAATTTCTATATAAATTAGAGCATGCAAACAATGAACATACATTTAAGGATGCTGGCATAGTAATATTTGGCACAGAAAACATGCAAACCGTAGAATTTTCTCTTGTTTAAAGAAGTCTACCCAACGTAGCCTTCTAAGTAAGAAGGCTTATTTTTAGTTCCTTGAGAGTCTAAGATTTTCTAATTTTTAAAATTGTGGTAAAATGGACATAACATAAAATCTAGTATTTTGACCTGTACAATTCAGTGACATTTAGTACATTCTCAGTGTTGTGCAACCATCACCACCTACCTAGTTCCAGAACGTTTTCATCACTCCTAAAGGAAACCTTATACCTACTAAATACTGACTTACATTTCCCATTCCTTCCCCAGCCCAAGGCAACCACTAATCTGATTTCTTTCTTTATGCATTTACTTATTCCGGATATTTCATATAAATGGAATCCTACAGTATGCGGTCTTTTGTGTCTGGCTTCTTTCATGTAATAAGATATATTCTTTAAAAATTTTTATTTATTTTTAAAATATTTTATTTATTTATTTGTGAGAGAGAGAAAGAGAGAGAGAATGAGAAAGAGAGCACACAAGCAGGCCGAGTGGCAGGAAGAGGGAGAAGCAGGCTCCCTGCTGAGCAAGAAGCCTGATGTGGGACTTGATCCCAGGACCCTAGGATCATGACCCGAGCTGAAAGCAGACACTTAACCAACTGAGCCACCCAAGCATCCCTATTAGAGGGTCTATAAACAGAAACACAGTTAAGACAAGGTTATGCATTAAATAGTTGATGAAAATGTAACCAGAGGCTTGTAGAAACCTAACCCTGTATTTCCTCTAGGAGCAATAGTTCAATATTCACTAAGTCAGTGTTCATGGTCACTTTACACAACATAATTACTTGAGTAATGAGATTTGACTATATATTCCACATTTTATTTATTCATTCTTCAGTTGATGGACATTTGGGTTGTTTCCACTTTTTCGGCTCTTATCAGTAATGCGGTACAAATATTTGCATACAACCTTTGTTTGAACACCTGTTTTTCAAATATTTGGGGGCATATATCCAGATATCCTCAGTTTTTAATCAGTATAAGCCCACAAAAATGTGCTGCTTAATGGTGAAGGGGACTTAGGGAATAAAAGGTGGAGGAAGAGACACAGGATACTAAGGATACAGGTTCAGCTCAGGGTGAAAACAGGGCTTTGAGCTGCAGACTAAAGGAGGTGATCAAAAGGAGGTCAGGGTCAAACGTAATTTAAAACCAAGGAGGCTACGGATAGTACCAAATCAAAGTATCAGGCAGATACTTAAGCGAATGGGCCAGGCAGAAGGCAATGGATGGAAATAGAGGAGAGCAGATCAGAGTTCTGAGGAAAAGAGAACATTTTCCCACCATTTATCTGTACCTTCTATTGAAGCCTTATTTGAAAAGTCCTTCCAGTCTCAACAAACCTGATTCCTGTAACAAGTGTTTCCCCAAACATAGGCAAAGCTCCATAAAGGCCAGGTACTCAGCATCACCATTGCAAGTAATCACCAAACTTCCTTCTCACTACCCTCATGTACTTGTTTCGTTTCTCATTCCAGGTGCAGTGGATTTTGCCTTTCTACACAGTTCCTGTTAGATCTGAGACTGGGTCTGCTTTAAGGATTCCCAGGTCTGACTTGTTCCCTGAATACTGTTCTTGCTTTTCTATTTGTTTCATGTCCCCAAAGCTTCAGATCAACCCTGCCCTATTCCTAATGCCAGCCCTGGTTTCCAGAAATCGAACCCATATCAGAGTCCCAGGGCCCCACTGGTCTGAATCCAGTAACCGAGAAACAAATGTTTTCTCCTTGTGGACAAAAAGAATAATGGGATTGACTTTATATATTTACTTTTTGTTTGGCTTCGACCATAACACATTAAATTTTTTGTTTTATTTTTCCCCTGACTATAATATAGATTTATATATAGTAATCAAAACTTCCCCAGGGACTTTTGGGAAATTTGATAGAGTAATTCAGAGTTTAACAGATGGAATGAAAAAGGCAGAAGAGTCAAAACATTTCTAAAAAGAAAAGCTACAGAGGAGCATTTCCTTATATGATCTAAAAAACATATTATAAAGAATATTACAGGGGTGCCTGGTGGCTCAGTGAGTTAACTGTCTGCCTTCGGCTCAGGTCATGATCCCAGGGTTCTGGGATTAAGACCTGAGTCGGGCCCAGCAGGGAGTTTGCTTCTCCTTCCTCTGTCCCTGCTCCTGCTCTCTCTCTCTCTCAAATATAAATAAAATCTTTTTTAAAAAGAATATTATAGTAGTTTAAAATTTACAGATCAAGATACCACAACTGAATTCAATTCAGTTTTTGGATTTTCATATTTCTTGACGGTAAAGAATGCTCAGTGCTGCCTCTTTATTTTAACTCAGTCAATTTGGCCTAAAATGTAGTAAATACTCAATCAACTCGAAGATAAGAGGGTGCCCAACTTCTTGCCAGGTATGTGTGTGATCTAACTTACCCTGAGACTTCATCAGGCAACTTGGCTTGGGGCAAGGGCATCTTGTTTTTTATGCCAGGCTTTGTCAACATGAAAGTATTCCTGGTCCCCAACTGCCCTGGTCTTGGGGGTCCTTTTGAACCCCAATCTAAGTTTCTTTGTGTCCTTTGGCTCTTATCATTTTTTCACCTTCATTGTGGCACCTCCATTTTGTGTCTTCTGGAAGCTCCCTGGAGTATGAGACTCTGTCAAGTGCCTCTTAGGCCTGTCTGCCTACACACTTGCCCCAGCATGGCTCTTTTACTACGCAGGCAGTGAGTTTCTTAGCATCCTGGCTGCACTCCCTGAACTTGGGGCTACTCTAAGAGCTCCACAGTTGCCTTGGCTGGGATTCCCCAAAGCTTTCTTGCTAGAAAGCTTTCTAGCTTTCTACCACACTTTCAACCTGGGCTTTAACTTCCAGTAGGTGGCATATATACAGTGAAGGAAGTTACATACATAAAGTATATCATGTCATTTAATAACCATTCTATGACAAAAAAGTGTTTACCACTTAGGAATGTTTGGCTGCGGGACGCCTACATGGCTCTGTTGGTTAAGAGACTGCCTCTGGCCCAGGTCATGATCCCAGGATCCTGGGATCGGTTCCCGGCATCGGGCTCCCTGCTCAGCGAAGAGTCTGCTTCTCCCTCTCCCGCTACCTCTGCTCGTGCTCTCCCCTTCTCTCTCTGATAAAATAATAAATAAAGCCTTTTTTTTTTTAAGGGATATTTGGCTGCAAGTGTTTGAAAACCTAACTATAGCTTAAACAAATAGGGGTTTATTTTTCTCATATAACATCAAATTTAAGGTAGATAATCCATGGCATTCATAGCTGCTCAGTGTAATCAAGGACTCAGGCTTTCTCTCTCTCTCTGTTCTATCATTCTCAGTTTGTTAGCTTTCACTCTTATGGTCAACCGAAGGTCATACCTCCAGGCATCACATCTCATTTTAGGAAGGAATAAAAGGGAAGAAAAAAGCCTCATCAGCTGTTTTGTTTCCTTTAAGGGGAAAGCAACACTTTTCCCAATCTGCTTGGCAAACTTCTGCTTACATCTTATTGGCTAAAACTGTTTCACAAGGGCACCTCCAGTTATGAGAGAGACTGGAAACTGATAAAGCATTTGTCCTTCCAGCCTATTATAGAGGAAGGTAAAAGGGAAGGGGGCTGGGAATTAATGTGACGCAAGCCAACCTATAGTACCTGCACAGTGGATAAGGTAAACTGGCTCTCTAAATATTCATTCCACCAACTTTTCAGTGTACCATTTCCTATCACAGAGACTAGAAACTTTTCCCAACTGGGATCCTGTATTATTTAGCTTTTACTAATCAGATTCACTTATGCAAGATTTGGCAGGTAGACATGAGTGAGGTAAAAGCCATCCTGTTGTTTCTTTTGGCCCTTTCTGCTAACAAGCACAGTCAGGCAGCAAAGCACTGGCTTTTTTCTGTGTCAGCGTTTTATTGGCAAGTTGCTAGCTTCCTTGGTAGTGGTGGACCTGCTGTAAAGCATGCATGTTTCAGAGATTCAGCAGAGCTCTGAAGCCAGCAGTGGTGCTGATGGCAGAGCCACTTGATCCTTGGCATGTGCTCCTGAAGTCAACAGTCCCAATGATGGTCTCTTGCTGATGGCAGAAATGACATCTCTGCCAGTGGCTAGTTCTGCAAAGCTGTTCTGGGACTTATTTTTGCAGCTCTGGCCTGGAACTTAACCCTTCAACTCTACCTAAAATTTTTAGTTTTTAATTCCATGTGTTCAATACTTCTGTTTAAAATAGCTAGTTACCCCTCCCCCCCGGCCCCAGTGGATCCTGACTAATATAATCTGCTACAGTTTACCTCTCTAGGTTTCCGATATCCATACTTATCTTTCCATCGAGTATCTCTTCATTTAGAGGGGTCATTCCTTCCCCCAAGATTTCATCCAGTTCTTGCATTCCGTTTGAGTGATGATTTTTTTCCCTTCCTGTCAGGTTCATGTACGGCTCCCCACTGTGGTTAATTGGCCTTCCATGTTCCCAGTCTATGATGTGTGGAGAAGCAGCAGGAGGACCACAATATAAACATGAAACCTGGAGCTGTCAGTGGTCCACAGCACACACAGAATCCTATAGCGCAGGAATGGTGAAGACTTTCTACAGGGAAAGTGGAATCAGACAACTCATGGTTCAACCATCTGTCTGTCAACCATCTGTCTGTCAGTCCTTTCCGTTCTCTGGGAAAATCTTCCCTTTATCCTCAATGGCCGTGTCTTATTTGGCCATTGGAGACCAATCCATTCTTACACAGATTTTGTAGCCCACCTCCTACTGACGTGGATTCCGGAGTTCTGGGATTGCCTTTGGGGCTGAGGAGTCAGTCACTGGCTTTCGGACAGCCAGGCCTGGCATTTCTTTGAAGCTTCCACCAACTTCCTTAGGAGGTTTTTTGTCAATCCCATGCATGACTAACCACAGTCAAAGACTTATTTTGACGTAGGATTTAAGTCTGAAGATTTTTTTTTTAACCTGTAGGGCCTGTCTGCTCTGTTTTGTCCCTTAGCTCTAAGCTAATCATGGCCACTGCCTTAGGGCACTTTCAATCAGTAGCCACCTATGGGGAGACACCAGATTTAATCACTTCTTTTTCTGGTAGTGGTCCCTCTCCTCTTATCTCTGGTAGAGAATTTCTAAGGGAAATTGCATGAGAAAGGCCTGGGGCCCTAATCTTGTCTCCTGCTAAAGCTGTTCTTTTCTTGCCCTTAGATAACTTTCTGCGTCAATAATAGAAATTAGCTTTTAACCTCTATAAAGTTCCAAGTTGTGGGAGTCTCGGGAATTTAAAGTAGGCAGCAGGCAGAGCACTTCTCCAAGCAAAGCTTCATTTTCTTCCATCTCTTCTTCCAGACCGGCTCCTCCTGGGCCAAGTTCATCTCTTTCGCAGGACTTCATAGAAAGTGGCAAGCATTCTCAATAGGGTGTGTGTTGGGGGTGGGAGGTAGGAGGTGCATAATTTGAATGCAGCAAATTGGTTTTTAAAAAAACTATCCAGAGTATTCTGAGCAACCAGTTTATTTTTCTTTATAAAATTTTCTTCAACTGAATAGATTTTCTTCCACTGAAAAGCATTTTTAAAAGTCAGGCCTGGATGATGTCACCACAATGGTGGTGTAGGAGACCCCAGCTTCCATCCCCCCAACAAAGATCAACAGTTAGACAGTTATTCGTGAACAAAACCAGTTCTGGGAAAGATCTGGAGTCTATGTAAGAAACTTTAGCAACACAGGGGAGCAGAAAATGGGTGAATAAGAGCACAAAACATAAAGGAAAATAGCTTCATTTTGCCTGTATCATCCCATCCCCCAGGCTTTCATTGCTCAGGACCTAGATGGAGCTGGAAATGGTTCCCCTAGCTGGGAGAGGGAAAGTGAAGTGAACAATCAGCTTCTCCAGCTTTTTGGTGAAATGAAGGACCCACTTCAGTTTTATCATACCCAGAGATCAGAAACACTGAGATGTATAGAGACAGCAAGGACTGTGGAGGAAAAGCAGAGTATCAGTATAAGCCACGCATCAGGAGCAACTGCAGTTTTTAATGAACTCCTGGCAGAGGTGAAGAAACCAATGGCTAGCACAGCCACTGTGGACTCCCTAGGGATTTTACCAGTTTTTACCCCTCAGGAATTCATGTCATAGACATCAGACGTCTAAGACCCTCCCAGCTTCCTCTTGATCCCAACCCTTGCCAGAGCCCAGGACCCCCACTGACAGTCAGCTCAGTCTTCGGCAGCTGCATAAGTGCAAGCCTAGGCCCTAGAGTTGTGCGCCATTGATGTGTACACACTCAGTATTAGCCACTCCAGCTGCGCACCAGCATGTTGATAGCCTGATACCTGTCGTCAGCCTCCACGGATGTACGTGCATGCATAGCAAGATCTTGCAACCCTAGAAGTGCACACTGACAGTATTTCCTGTCACTGGTCTGTGTCATGGGGCTCATCTGCAACTAGTTCCTCCTGCATGCCTCTGAAAGCCCCCAGTCTGACTCCCAACACCAGCCTCCAATGCTGTGTGCTCATGGCAAGACCGAGCAGCCACAGCAGTGCATGCCAATAGCCAGGACTCTCATAACTACCAGTGTGCCTGCAGATGTTTGATCCTCGCCCTCTTTGCTGGCATGCCCCCTGCCCCCCACTATGTGTGTGTCTGCAATAGGCCACTGCCACTATATAGGTACCTACAGCTGCCTCCTGTAGCTGAATGTGTGCATAGCACAATCTCCAGCCACTAGCACTGCCTGCCCTCGTCCCTAACCACTGGACCTAGAGGTGCTAGTGAGGGCCCCAAAAGACCTTGCAGCCACTACAGGCACCCCAAAGCACTAGCCAAAGACCACATAGTTCTCAATGCTGTGGACCTCAGCAGCCTGAGCCAAAGAGCCATCATGCCTTCTCAGATCCAGAGCCACTACATGTCCCTGTACTTGGCACCTGGCACCACTAAACCTAGAATCATAGCATATTCCAGCATGTTCTTACCCACAAGCAAAAGTCCTTCTAACCACAGTCAATCTATAAATTCTGGAAGAAGTGACTGCATCTTCAAATACACAAGGTACCTACCTTGTACCTACACAAGGCTACAGATATCACAAAGAATCAGGGAATCATGACACTACCAAAGGATCACAATAAACTCCTAGTAAATGACCCTGAAGAAATGGAGATACATTAATTGCCCGACAAAGACTTCAAAATAATTATTCTAAGGATGCTCAGAGAGGGAGAATGACATCAGCACCATAGTAGTGTGAGTTGTTCCTCTTTTTCCTCTCCTTTGATTTACAATTAATCAGTTATCCATAACAAGAACAAGAACAACAACAACAACAACAACAACATAACACAAACAAACCAACCAAAAAAACACATACGTACAGCATACCAGGACACCTGAGAGATCCATCCATCTGTGCACCCCAAAGGGGGTGGATTAGACTGTAGAAAAGGTAGTAGAGCAAGAGAAGTGGCAGTGGAGCCCATGGCAGCCCTCTGGCAGCAAGCCAGCTTGCTTCTGGCACAGGAGGTGGAAGGTGAAGTTGGTGAGTGTGTGTGTGTGTTGAGGGGAGGGGTGTGCCTCATCATGTGTGGGCTGCCACTGGAGGGACCAGCTGTTCTCTCTGAGGAGAGATGACAGTAACTTAGGGGAGGGAAAGGAAAGAGAAGTAGGCAAAAAGAAGTGAAGAAAACACTCTCCTGCTGTCTGCCCCAGGAGGCTAGAGGACAACACAAGTAATCTGGGATATACTACTTCCCTAATTTGAGGATTCCCCTATAGGACTGTGGGCACTCAGAATGCCAAGTGCTAAGTATAAACCTCCCATCCCACCACTGCCACCTCTTGCTTTTTTTTTTTTAATGTACTGGCTTCCAACTTTAGTGGCCAGTTAGCACCAATGAGAGAAACCAAAACTTGTGCTATCGCGCCACCTTCTGGAAAACAAAAAGAAGATTCCTAACTATCAACCTGTTGGAACTGTTAGAATCAAAGTAAACAAAACCTTGCTTAAAATAAGAAAATTAGAGAACAAATGTGGTGGCAGAGGTATTTCTCATCAAACACAGTGAAAATCACAGTAACGGTATCATGAAAAGAAAATGACAATTTTTCAGCAACTGAACTCAAAGATATGTACTATTGCAATCTAATTGATAAAGAATTTTAAAGAGCTGGTATGCAGAAATTCAAGCTATAAGAAAGCTACAAGAAAAGCTTACAAGTAGCTTGTAGCTACAAGATAAGCTACACGAAAACTACAAGAAAAAGTAGCTATAAGATAAGCTATAAGAAAACTCAGAAAAGTAATACAACGACCTCGGGAATAAAATGAAAGAACAGAAGAAATATTTTACCAAAGACATTAAAATTCTTAAAAAGAACCAAACAGAAATTCTGGAGCTGAGGAATTCGATAATTAAATGAAAAATATATTAGAGTGCATTGGAAATAGAGCAGATCATATGGAAGAGAGAATTAGTAAGCTCGAGAATATAGAAATAATTCAGGTGGAAGAGAGAACTAAGATTTTAAAACAGTGAGGAAACCCTGTAAGAACTATCTGACTCCATTAAAAAAGTCAATATAAGAATAATGTGCATCCCAGAAGGAAGACAGGGAGAAGGGAGTAGAAAGTATAATTAAATAATAGCTGAGAAGTTCTCAAACCTGAGGAAGGAACTGGAAATACAAGTCCATGAAACTAAAAGAACACCTTACTATCCCAATGCAAAAGACCTTCTCCACATCACATTATATTAAAACTGTCAAAAGTCAATGATAAAGAGTTCGAAAAGCAGCTGGGGGTAAAAAAAAAAAGAGTAACCTACAAAGGAATCCCCCATTAGGCTATCTACAGATTTCTCAGCAGAAGCTGTATAGCCCAGGAGAGAAAATAATGACATATTCAAAATATTGAAAGATAAAAATTGCCAGCCAATTTTCTATCAGCCAATGACAGCCAATATTCTATCCAGCAAAGTTATCCTTTAGATATGAAGGCGATATAAAGGCTTTCCCAGACAAACAAAAGCTGAGGGAGTCCACCGCCCTTAGATCTGCCTTATAAGAAAAATTGGAAGCTGAAAGCTGAAATGAAAAAACAAAAGTACATAAAACTCTGATTAGCATGATAAATAGTTAGAATTAGAATACTGTAATGCTTTTTTAAAAGAATGGTATATATTAAACTCAACTATAGCATAAAGATTAAAGGGAAAGATCATGAAAAATAACTATAGTTACTACAACTAGGTAATGAAATCACAACATAAAGACATCATTTGTGACCTCAAAAATATAAAAGGGGAAGAGCAAAAGGATGGAAGCTTTATAAGTGAATAAAGAAGATAAATTGCTGTCAGCAGAAAAAAAGGACTATTATATGTTACTATGTAAACCACAAAGTAAAGACCTAGAGCAGAGACACAAAACATAAAATTAAAAAAGGAGACTGAGCAAATCACAATGGAAAACCACCAACTGACAAAGGTAAACAGAAACAGAAGGGAAAGGAAATGATGAAGAGGCAAAATAACCAGAAAGCAAAAGATAAAATGACAATAGGAAACCCTTGATATCAATAATTACTCTACATGTAAATGGATTGAACTCATCAATAAAGCACAGAGTGGCTGGATGGATAAACAAACAAACAAACAAACAAAAAAACAAACAAAAAAACAAAACAGAACCCAACTATATGCTGCCTATAGTAGATTCATTTAAGCTCTAAAGACACTCATAGGCTCAGAATAAAAGGACAGAAGCTGATATTACAGGGAGGAGTTAAGATGGTGGAATAGTAGGGGGACCCTCGGCTTGCCTCCTCTTTTGAACACAGCTAGATCAACAGCAAATCATTTTGAACAACTAGGAAATTGATTTTAGGGTTAAGGTAACAATCTGTACAATTAGAGGGAGAGAACATGGCAGGTGCAAGGTTTGGAGATGTGAACTGGGGGAGAGAAAAGTCCTGGTGCCACAGAGGGAAGGAAGTCCTTCTTACAAAGAGAAGAGCAGCACACTGGTTTTTTGCAAGAAAAACACTCCTCCAAAACCATTGACTGGGGAGTTGAGAACAGATGACTATGGCAACATTTTGCAAACAGTGGAGTTCAGATTCTGAGGTTTTATTTATTTTATAATTAATTAATTAATTGTGAGTTGGGGGAGGGGCAGAGGGAGATGAAGAGAGAATCTTAAGCAGGCTACATGCCCAGCAGAGAGCCTGATACAGGCCTTCATCTCAAGATCCTAAGATTATGACCTGAGCCCAAATCAAGTGTTGGATGCTTAACTGACTGAGCCACCAAGGTGCCCCAAATTCTGAGGTTTTAGAAGTCTATGCCATTTGCTGGAGCCAAGGCAGGTAAGCAATGGTGCTCCTGAGGAGAGGGAGGGCAGAGGCCCAGGAGTGGACAGTGGACATTATAGTGTGGTGATGCCCTGGGTCACAGTGGGAGAGAATGTTCCTCTTCCTGAAGTACATTTGGAAGAGGGTATATTGCCTCTCCAAGGATAAGGGATCTGGTGGGCACCATTGAGTGGCCATTCAACATTAGGGACGGGGGCACACAGAGGACAGATAACCCGGTACAGGTTACCTGCCCACCAGCACAGTTGGACTTCAGTGAGCAACACAGTACCCCCAGTGGAGGCTAGAGCCATTTACACCAAACCTGCCCCCCTGCACCTGGTAGGAGCATCTTTACTAGGGCAGGTCTGTCAACCAGCCCAGCAGGCCTCTCTCCCAGAGGACCAAAACAGGTCCCCCACATGTACCAATCTACTGATCATGGAGTGCTCCAAGGCATCAATATCAGATCTGGTGGGAATAGGAGCAGTCCATCTCTCTCTCTCTCTCTCTCTCTTTCTTTTTCTCCTTCCTTCCTTCCTTCCTTCCTCCCTCCCTCCCTCCCTCCCTGTGTTTCCTCTCCTCTCCTTCCCTTTCCTCTCCTCTCCTCTCCTCCTTTCCTCTTTTGAATCAGGTTTATAGTTTTTTGTTCATTCATTTTTTTTTGGTTTTTGTTTGTTTGTTTCCTTGTTTTTTCCATCAGGCTTCTTTTTTTTCCTTTCTTTCCTTTTCTTTGGAATAAGGCCAATAGTTTTTAGTTTTGTATTTGTCTGTTTATTTGCTTTTGTTGTTGTTGTCCCTTTCCTTTTCTCTTTTTTTGGATCAAGGCTTTTTTTTTTTTTAAAGGCTTATTTTAACAAATAAATCAAAGCACACCTAGTCATCTAGTGACAGGTCCAAACACTCCCGACTGCATACAAGGAAGAACTCTGCAGAGGACTGACCTGTGGGAAAGAGCAGTCAAAACACAATAGTAGAGTGAACACAGCATACACCAGAAACGCTTCCTGAAGTGCCAGGCCCTGAACAGTGTATGACCCTTTCTTAATACAGTGTTTGTCTCAGGAGCAGGAAACATAACAAGCTTTCATAACACAGAAAAGACAGAAACCTAGAGAAAATGACAAGACAGAGGAATGCTCCCCAAAAGAAAGATCAAGAAGAAACCACAGTCAGGGATTTGCTCAAAACAGATATGAGCATTATATCTGAATAAGAATTTAGAGCAACAGTCATAAGAATACTAGCTGACCTTGAAAAAGCCTAGAAGATATCAGAGAATCACTTGCTACAGAGATAAAAGACCTCAAAATGAGTCAGGCTGAAACAAAAATGCTATAACGGAGATGCAAATCTGACTGCATGTAATCACAACGAGGACAGAAGAAGTAGAGGATTGATGATACAGAAGATTAAAGTTTGGAAAATAATTAAGCTGAAAAGAGGAGGGAAAGAAAACCATTAGATCACAAATATAGACTTAGGGAACTCAGCAATTCCACAAAGTGCAGTAATACCCATATTATAGGAACTCCAGAAGAAGAAGAGTGGAGAAAAGAGGGCAGAAGGTTTACATGAACAAATTATAGCTGAGAATTTCCCCAATCTGTGGAAGAAAACAGTCATTCAAGTCCAAAAGGCCCAGAGAACTCCCCTTAAAATCAATGAAAACAGGTCCACACCAAGACATGTCTTAGTGAAATTTGTAAAATACAAAGATAAAGAGAGAATTTGGAAAGCAGCAAAGAAATTGAGTCAGTAATGAAAAATCTCCCAACAAACAAGAGTCCGGGGCCAGATGGTTTTCAGGGGAATTCTACCAAAAATTTAAAGAAGAATTAATACCTATTCTTCTGAAACTGTTCCAAAAAAGAGATACAGAAGGAAAACTTCCAAACTCACTTTATGAGGCCAGTATTACCTTGATTCCAAAACTAAAGACTCCACAAAAAAAGGAGAATTACAGACCAATATCCCTGGTGAACATGGATGTAAAAATTCTCAATAAGATGCTACCTAATCTAATCCAACAGTACATTAAGAGGATTAGTCACCGTTATCAAGTGGGATTTATTCCTTGGCTACAGGGATGGTTCAATATCTATGAATCAATTGATGTGATATACCACATTCATAAAAGGATAAGAACCATATGATCCTCTCAATAGATCGAGAAAAAGCATTTGACAAAATACAGCATCCTTGAATTTCTTTCAGCAGTGTTTTACAATTTCCAGAGTACAGGTCTTTTACCTCATTGGTTAGGTTTATTCCTAGGCATCTTAAATATATAATTGTATACAATTATGATACAATTGTAAATGGGAATGATTCCTTGATTTCTCTTTCTGTTGCTTCATTTTGGTGTATAGAAATGAAACAGATTTCTTACATTGACTTTATATCCTGTACCTTTGCCGAATTCATGGATCAGTTCTAGCAATTTTTTGATTGAAGTCTTTCAGGTTTTCTATATACAGTATCATGTCATCTGCAAAGAGTGAAAGTTTGACTTCTCTCTTGCCTATTTGAATCCCTTTTATTTCTTTTTGTTGTCTGATTACTGAAGCTAGGATTTCCAGTACTATGTTGAACAACAGTGGTGAGAGTAGACACCCCTGTCGTGTTCCTGACCTTAGGGGAAAAGATCTCAGTTTTTTCCAATTGAGGATGATATTTGCTGTGGGATTTTCATATATGGCTTTTATGATATTGAGGTAAGTTTCCTCTATCCTTACATGATACAAAGAAATTTAAAAATATTCCTTGCTCATGGATTGGAAGAACAAATATTGTTCACATGTCTACATGACCCAAAGCAATCTCGACATTCAATGCAATTCCTATCAAAATACCAACAGCATTTTTCTCAGAGCTAAAACAAACAATCCTAAAATTTGTATGGAATCAGAAAAAGACCCCAAATAACCAAAATAATGTTGAAAACAGAAACCAAACCTGGTGGCATCACAATTCTAGACTTCAAGTTATATTACAAAAGTTGTAACCATCAATTCAGTATAGTACTGGCACAAAAATAGACACATACATCAATGGAACAGAAGAGAGAACCAGAAATGGACACAAAATTATATAGTCAACTAATCATCGACAAAGCAGGGAAGAATAACCAATGGAAAAAAGACAGTCTCTTCAATAAATGGTGTTTGAAAAGTAGACTGTGACATGCAGATGAAATTGGACCACTTTTTTACACCATACATAAAAGTAAATTCAAAATGGATGAAATACCTCAATGTGAAACAGGCAATCATCAAAATCCTAGAGGAGAACACAGGCAGCAAACTCTTTGATCTCAGCTGTAGTGACTTCTCACTGGGCATGTCTCTGGAGGCAAGGGAAACAATAACAAAAATAAACTATTGGGACTTCATCAAGATAAAAAGTTTCTGCACAGCAAAGGAAACAATCTACAAGACTAAAAGGCAACCTTGAATTAGGAGAAGATATTTGCAAATGACATATTGGATAAAGGGCTAGTGTCCAAAATCTATAAAGAACTTATAAAACTCAACATCCAGAAAATAAATAATCCTGTTAAGAAATGAGCAGAACACATGAACAGATTTCTCCAAAGAAGACATACAGATGGGTAACAGACACATGAAAAAAATGTGTCTGATCACTCATGATCAGGGAAATATAAATCAAAACCACAATGAGATACCACCTTATACCTGTCAGAATAGCTAAAATTAACAATTCAGGAAACAACAGGTGTTGGTGAGGATGCAGAGAAGGGGGAACCTTCTTACACTGTTGGTAACACTGCAGAGAAAGGGGAAACCTCTTACACTGAATGCAAACTATTGTAGCCATTCTGGGAAACAGTATGGACATTCCTCAAAAAGTTAAAACTACAGCTACCCTTCAACCCAGCAATTGCACTACTAGATACATAACCAAAGGATAAAAAATACAAAGGGGCACATGTATCAACCAAATTATGGAAAGAGCCCAAATGTCTATCGATTGATTAATGGATAAAGAAGATGTGGTATGTGTGTATATAAATATATATATTCATAACAGAATATTATATATAAATAAGTATATTATTTGTTATTTATTATTAGTATAAATATATATTTATAACGACTTATTACTCAGCCATCAAGAGAATGAAATCTGGCATTTTCAATGATGTGGATAGAACTAGAGTGTATTATGCTAAGTGAAATAAGTCAGTCAGAGAAAGACAAATACCATAGATTTCACTCATATGTGGAACTTAAGAAGCAAAACAGATGAACATAGGGGAAGGGAAGACAAAATAAAATAAGATAAAAACACAAGAGTCTTAACTATAGAGAACAAACAGGGTTGCTGGAGGGGAGATTGAAGGGGGATAGGCTAGATCAGTGATGGGCATTAAAGAGGGCACTTGTTGGGATGAGCACTGGGTGTTAAATATAAGTGATGAATCACTAAATTCTATTCCTGAAACCAATATTACACTATATGTTAACTAAATTGAATTTAAATAAAATCTTAGAAGAAAAAATAAATATAATATTCCAAGTACACAGAAGTGAAAAAAAGGTAGGCATAGCAAGACTTGTATCAGACAAAAATGACTTCAAGCCAAAAAAAGGTAACAAGAAACAAAGTTCATTTTACAGTGATAAAAATGTCAATATAGTAAGAAGATATAACAACTGTAACTATATGCCCTTCTAGCACCCAAACACTGAAATATATTAAGCAATTAATAACAGATCATAAGAGAGAAGTAGACATCAATATAGTACTTGTAGGAGATTTCAATATACCACTGTCAGTGATAGATAGATCATTGACAGAAAATCAACAAGAAAACATTGGAATTGAACCACACTTTAGAATAGACTTCTTAGACTTATACATACCATCCAAGAGCACCAGAACACACGTTCTTGTCGGGTGCACATGGGACATTCTCCAGGACAGATCATGAAAGGCCACAAAATAAATCTTGGCAAATTTAAGAAGGCTGAAATCCTACCAACTATCATCTCTGACTACAGTGGTATGAAAGTAACAAGAGCGACAAGAGGAATCAGTGATGAGAGGAAAGTGAGGAGGTGTAGGGACAGTGGAAACTAAACAACACACTTCTGAACAACCATTTGACACCCCCAGGGTATAGTAAAGAGGCTGCAGACTTAAATGCCCAGTTTGCATGAAAGAGGCCTATTTGTTTATCTTAAAAGCTGTGGCCTGAAGGTCAGAATTTAATTTAATTCACATGTAGGGGCTGACTACAGTCCTCTCTAGCTACTAGGGAAGCTAGTAAATGCCAGCTTCAAGCTCTCCCTATGATCCATCCCGGGTTGTTGGTGTCTCTGAAAGGAGCTTGTGTACATGTCTGGCACCACAGCTTTTGTAACTGCCACCCAGAGGACACATCCCTTAATAGACACAACTATGGTTATCACCTCAGGGTTCTATGCAAATGGAGAAGGCAGAAATCCCATCATCCAGTCTTCCCCTTAAAGAGTTTTATTTACATACTTTAAAGAAGATCATTATATAATGATGAAGGGATCAATCCAACTAGAGGATACAACATTTGCAAAGATCTACACATTTAACCTAGAAG
>CM052811.1:68334470-68362588 GCA_028533885.1 Nasua narica
AGATACCATTTCCCTCCCCTGCCTTCCAGCCTAGATCGATGGGCATCAGTGGGAACCAGTGTAGATACTACCGAGTTTGCTAACACCATGCTCTGTCCCCACCTGTGGACCTGCTTCTTCCAACCTGCTCCACTTGGTAGGAGTCCCTCCAAAGAGGTACCTAGCCTATCTCATTCTGCAAGCAGCCCCAACAAGGTCCAGAAACACTCCAAAGTGACCCTTGGGGAGAGGGGAACAACTCCCCAGGGTTGGGAACAACTACATACATGAGTTTGACTGCAGCCCCAGTGGTGGGCTGGAGACAGACAGCGGATCTGACAACCAGCCCTGCACACCAACAAAAAATTCACAGGTAGCAGCACAAACTACAAACTACAGAATAAACTACAGAGTGCCCATAATTGAGGGTCACTGTAACCCCAACAGACTAGGGGCAGACATCTGGTCTGACTGCAGGCTCTGCCCACCTCTCAGGGGACATCACAAGGAGAGTGCCCTGCAGTTCAGTGCACCAACAACTTGGGCAAACAGGCTGAAGGCAGGCATTTGGTCTGATCCAGCGACAAGCCCAGTGTGGCCCCAGACTTGATCCTTACTAGTGCAGAGACCATACCTTGCCCACAACAGGCAGAAAGGGCCATTGTAGTCAACTGGACCAAAGATAAATGCAGCTCAACCACAAATAGTAGGGCACACTCAATAACATATTCTTCTGAAGTGCCAGGTTCTGGTGAACAGGGGACACTGCACTACAGGATCTCTTCTTCATTAGGTCACTACTTTCAATCAGGAGACAAAAGCTGACTTTCCTAACACATAGAAATAGACACAGAGTTAAGACAAAACAAGGAGACAGAGGAGTATGTCTCAAATGAAAGAACAGGAAAAAAATCACAGCAAGAGAGCTAAGTGAAACAGAGCTAAGCAGTATATCTGATAGAGAATTTAAAGTAATGGTCATAAAAATACTTATGGACTTGAGAAGAGTGTAGGATCTCACTTGTGGGAAAGAATGGGTTCGAATTTATTTGACCATCAACTTAATATAGATGGCTGCATGCATAAGATGTTATATATACAAACCTAATGGTAACCATAAATAAACAGTGATTGATATGTAAGAAAAGAGAGAAAGGAATCCAAGTATATCACTAAGGAAATCCAGCAAATTATGAGAGAAGTAAAGGAAGAAAGGAACAGAGAAGAACTACAAAAACAACAATAAAACAAGTAACAAAATGGCAGTAAGTACGTACCTATCAATAATTACTTTGAATGTAAATGAACTAACTGCTCCAATCGAAAGCTATAGAGTGACTGAATGATAAAAAGCAAAGACCCATTGATATGGTGCCTACAAGAGATTCATTTCAGATCCAAAGAGACATGAAGATAGAAGGGATGGAAAAGCATCTGCTACACAAATAGAAGTGAAAAGAAAGCTGCAGTAACAATACTTATATCAGACAAAATGGGCTTTAAAACAAAGACCATAATAAGAGACAAAGATAGATACTATACAATCATAATTGAAACAATCCAGCAAGAAGATATAACAATTTTAAGTATTTATGCATCCAACATGGGAGCACCCATATACATAAAGCAGCTAATAATGAACGTAAAGGAAGTGATCGATAGCAATACAAGAATAGGAGGGAACTTTAACACCCACTTACAACAATGGATAAATCACCCACACAGAAAGTCAACAAGGAAACAGTGGTTTTGAATAACATATTAGATCACATAGATCTAACAAATACATTCAGAACATTCCATACTAAAACCACAGAATACACATTCTTTTCAAAGAGCTCATGGAACATCCTTCAGAACAGATCACATATTGGGCCACAAAGCAAGTCTCAACAAAATAAAAAAAGATCTAAGGTATACTGTGCCATTTCTCCAATCACAATGATGGGAAACTAGAAGTCAACCACAACAAGAAATCTGGAAAGAGCACAAATACATGGAGGTTAAATAATGTGCTACTAAATAATGAATGGGTCAATCAAGAAATCAAAGAGGAAATCAAAAAAATGCAGGGAGACAAATGAAAATGAAAATACAATGGTCCAAAATCTTTGGGATGCAGCAAAAATGGTCCTAAGAGGGAAGTTTATAACAATACAGGCCTAACTCAAGAAGCAGGACAAATCTTTTTTTTTTAAATTTTATTTACTTATTTGAGAGAGAGAGAGAGAGAATGCATGAGCGGGAAGAAGGTCAGAGGGAGAAGCGGACTCCCCACGGAGCTTGGAGCCCAATATGGAACTCGATCCCGGGACTCTGGGATCATGACCAGAGCTGAAGGCAGTCGCTTAACCAACTGAGCCACCCAGGAGCCCAAGAAGGAGGACAAATCTAAAATAAGCAATGTAAACTTACACCTAAAGGAGCTAGAAAAAGAAGAATAAACAAAACCCTTAATCAGTTGAAGGAAAAAAATAATAAAGATTGGAACAAAAATAAATTATATAGAAACTAAAATCAACAACAACAAAACCCCCACAAATTAACATCAGTGATACCAGGAGCTGATTCTTTGAAAAGATAACAGAATTGATAAACCTTTAGCTAGTCTCATTTAAAAAAGAGAGAGAGAGTACTCAAAACAAAATCAGAAAAGAGGAGAAATAATAATTGATATCACAGAAATACAAAGGATTGTAATATTATG
Source organism: Nasua narica (assembly GCA_028533885.1). NCBI lineage: Eukaryota > Metazoa > Chordata > Mammalia > Carnivora > Procyonidae > Nasua > Nasua narica. The sequence continues at coordinate 68,337,157 of CM052811.1, forward strand.
AAAAATTATATGCCAACAAACTGTACAACCTAGAAAAATGTATAAATTACTTGAAACATATAACCTTCCAAAACAGAATCGAGAAGATATAGAATATTGAACAGACTAATTACTACCAATGAAATTGAATCAGTAATCAAAACACTCCCAACAAACAAAAGTCCAGGACCAGATGGCCTCATGGATGAATTCTACCAAATGGATGAATTCTACCAAACAAAATACCTTTTCTTCTCAAACTTTTCCAAAAAATAGAAGGAAAGCTTCCAAATTTCATTCTGTGAGGATTGCATTACCCTGCTACCAAAACCAGATAAAGACACTACAAAAAAAGGAATTACAGGTCAATATCTCTAAACATAGGAGCCAAAATCCTCAACAAAATATTATTAGCAAACTCATTCCAACAATATATTAAAAACAAATCATTCACCACCATCAAGTGGGATTTATTTCCAGAATGTGAGGGTGGTTCAATATACACAAATCAATCAACATAATATATTACATCAACAAGAGAAAGGATAAAAGCCATATATGATCATTTGATTATATGCAGGAAAAACATTTGACAAAGTACTACATTCATTCATAATAAAAACTCTCAACAAAATAGGAGGGAACATATCTCAACATAATAATGGCCTTATGTAAAAAACCCACAGCTAATATCATACGTAATAGGAAAATGAGAGGGCGCCTGGGTGGCTCAGTTGGTTGAGCGACTGCCTTCAGCTCGGATCATGATGCCGGAGTCCCGGGATCGAGTCCCATATCGGACTCCCGGCTCTGCGGGAAGTCTGCTTCTCCCTCTGACCTTCTCTCCTCTCATTCTCAGTCTCTCTCTCTAATAAAAAAAAAGAAAAAGAAAAAAAAATAGGAAAATGAGAGCTTTTCCCCTAAGTTAAGGAACAAGACAAAGATGTCCACTCTCACCACTCTCATTTAACATAGTACTGGAAGTCCGAGCCACAGCAATCAGACAACAAAAAGAAATAAAAAGCATCCAAATTGGTAAAGAAGAAGTAGATCCCTCACTATTTGCAGATGAGATACTATATAGAAAACCCTGAAGACTCCATCGAAAAACTACTAGAACTGATAAATGAATGCAGTAAGGTGGCAAGATACAAAATTAATGTAAAGAAACCCAATGCATTTCTATAGACCAATAATAAAGTAGCAGAAAGAACAATTAAGAAAACTCTGTCATGTATAATTGCACCAAAATAATTAAATACTTAGGAATAAACTTAACCAAGAAGGTAAAATACCTATACTGTTAAAACTATAAAACATTGATGAAAGCAGTTGAAGATGACACAAAAAATGGAAAGACATTCTATACTCTGGATTAGAAGACCCGATATTTTAAAAGCGTCCATACTACGCAAAGAAATCTATAGATTTAATGCAATCCTTATCAAAATACCAAGAGCATATTTTACAGAACATTGAACAAATCATCCTAAATTTGTATGGTACTGGAAGCATTGTAATTCCATATTTCAAGATATACTACAAAGCTGTAGAATCAAAGTAGTATAGTACTGGCACAAAAACAGACACAGAGATCCATGGGACAGGAGAGCATAATATAAAACCATGATTATACGGTCAAATAATTATTGACAAAGGAGGCAAGAATACGTGATGGGGAAGAAAAAACAATCTCTTCAACAAATAGTGTTGGAAAATGTGGGCATTTACTTGCAAAAGAACGAAAATTGGAACCACTTCCTTATGCCATATATAAAGATAAACTCAAAATAGATTAAGAACCTGAGTGTGATACCTGAACTATAAAATTCACAGAAGAAAATGTAGGCAGTTATCTCTTTGATACAGCTATAGCAATATTTTTCTAGATATGTCTTCTTTGGCAGGGGAAACAAAAGCAAAATTGAACTATTGAGACTACATCAAAATAAAAAGCTTCTACACAGCAAAGGAGACAACCAGCAAAACTAAAAGACAACCTATTGGATGAGAGAGGATATTCGCAAATCATATATCTGATAAGAGGTTTATATCCAAAATATGTAAAGAATTTATACAACTCAATACAAAAAAACCCCAAATAATCCAATCTAAAAATGAGCAGAAGACATAAATGGATATTTTCCCAAAGAAGACAGACAGATAGTAAGCAGACACATGAAAAGATGCTCAACACCACTCATCATCAGGGAAATGCAAATCAAAACTACAATGAGATATCACCTCACACGTATCAGAATGGCTAAATCAAAAATATGAGAAACAACAAATACTAGCAAGGATGTGGAAAAAGAAACCATCATGCAGTGTTGGTGGGACTGCAAACTAGTGCATCCACTCTGGAAGACAGATTCCTCAAAAACTTAAAAAATAGAACAATCCGATGATCCAGAAATCATACTACTGGGTATTTACCCGAAGAATACAAAAACACTAATTTGAAGGGATATATGCTCCCCTGTTTATTGCAGCGTTATTTATAATAGCTAAGATATGGAAGTAACCCACATATCCATCAATACATGAATGGATAAAGAACACATGCATACAATTAACTGAATTCTACTCAGCCAAAAAAAGAATGAAATCTTCCCATTTACAACAACATGGATGGATGGATCTGGAGGGTACAGTGCTAAGTGAAATGAGTCAGTGAGAGAAAGAAAAATAGCATGATTTCATTCATACATGTAATTTAACAAACAAAACAAAGGAGAGAAAAACAAAAAAACAGTCTGTTAAATATAGAGAACAAACTGGTGATTGTCAGAGGGGAGGTGGGTAGGTCTATGGATGAAATAGATGAATAGATGAAGAAGATTAAGAATACACTTATTATAATGAGCACTTAGTATGTACAGAATTGTTAAATCATTATATTGTACACTTAAAATACAACACTGCATGTAAACTATACTGGAATTTTAAAAAAGAAATAAAAAAACAGAAACAAATCTAAAAAAATAATAAAAAAAACCCTCCCAACAAAGAAGCCCCAGATGATTTCACAGGTGACGTTTCCCAAACATTTAAAGAAGAATTAATACCAAGTCTTCTTAAACTCTTCCAAAAAAATTAAGAGGCTAGTATTAGCCTGATACCAAAGTCAGATAAGGATACTACAAGAAAGTATAGGCCAATATCTCTGATGAGTCCAGTTGCAAAAAAATGTTAGCAAATCAAATTCAAGAACGCATTAAAGTGATTGTATACGATGACCAAGTGGGATTTATCACTGGGATGCATGGATGACTCATGCATATATATGCAAATCAATAAATATGATACACCACACTGATAATAGGAAAGATAAAAATAACATGATCATCTCAAAAGATGCAGAAAAAGCATCTGAGAAAATTCAACACTGTTTCATGATCAAAACTCAACGGACCAGGTACAGAAGGAACATACCTCCACATAATGAAGACCTCATGTGACAAATCCATAGCTAATGTCATACTCAGTGGTGAAAGGTTGATAGGTTTACCTCTAGGATTAGGAATAAGGCCCACTCTCAATACATCCTATTCTTTATAGTCCTAGAAGTCCTAGCTTGAGAGATTAGGTAAGAAAAAGAAAAGGCTTTTAAATTAGGAAGGAAGAAGTAGGGGTGCCTGGGTGGCTCAGTGGGTTAAAGCCTCTACCTTTGGCTCGGGTCATGGTCTCAGGGTCCTGGGATCGAGCCCCGCATCAGGCTCTCTGCTCGGCAGGGAGCCTGCTTCCCCCTCTCTGCCTGCCTCTCTGCCTACTTCTGATCTCTCTCTCTCTGTCAAATAAATAAATAAAATCTTTAAATAAATAAATAAACGAATAAATAAATGAATAAGAAAGGAAGAAGTGAAATGGTGTTTGCTCCTGATATGAACTTGTATACAGAAAATCTCAAAGACTTCACCAAAAAACTGTTAGAATTTTAAAAATTTAATAAACTTAAGAACATAAAAATATACAAAAAGTAAGTTGCACTTCTATTCAGTAACAATGAACTATCCTTATTTTTTATTCAGTAAAATGAACTATCCTTATTATCCTGTTTTCCTTATTTTTCCTAAAAAAATAAGGAAAACAATCCCATTTACAGTAGCATCAAAAGCGGTAAAATACTTAAAAATAAATTTTACTAAGGAGATAAAAGATCTGTACACTGAAAACTGTAAGATGTTAATGAAAGAAGTGGAGAAAGACACAAATAAATAGAGAGATATCATGTGTTCATGGATCAAAACGTTACTATTAGGGCATCTGGGGGGCATATGACTCTTGATTTTGGCTCAGGTCATGATCTCAGGGTTGTGAGACTGAGTCCTATGTCAGACTCCATGTTGCGTGTGGAGCCTGCTTAGGATTTTCCTCTCCCTCTGCCCCTCCCACACCCCTTCCCACTGTTTCTTGCATGCTCTCTCTCTCTAAAAATTAAAAAAATAAAAATAAAAAATTTTTAAAAATTTTTAAAGATTAGTTTTAGTTTAAATTAGTTTCGTTTAGTTTAAACTAGTTTCGTTTAGTTTAAACTAGTTTAAATGAAAATTAGTTTAGTTTAAACATTTTTAATGTTTAAAAAATTTTAAAGATTTTGAAAAAAAAAAAAGAAATGTTAATATTGTTAAAATGCCCTCAAGATACAAATGTTGTGATCCGAAGGGTCACATCCACCCGAATGTTTATAGCAGCAATGTCCACAATAGCCAAGCTATGGAAAGAACCTAGATGTCCATCGACAGATGAATGGATCAAGAAGATGTGGTATATATATTCAATGGAATACTATGCAGCCATCAAGAGAAACGAAATCTTGCCATTTGCAACGACGTGGATGGAACTAGAGGGTATTATGCTAAGCAAAATAAGTCAGTCAGAGAAAGACAATTATCACATGATCGCTCTGATATGAAGAATTTGAGAGGGGGTTATGGGGGGGTGGGGAAGAGAAATGAAACAAGATGGGATGGGGAAGGAGACAAACCGTAAGAGACTCCTAAACTCACGAAACAAACTAAGGGTTGCTGGGAGGTGGGGGGGTGGATGGGGATATGGACATTGGGGAGGGTATGTGCTATGGCAAATGCTGTGAAATGTGTAAGCCTGATGATTCACAGACCTGTACCCTGGGGTAAATAATACATTATATGTTAATAAAAAAAATATTGTTAAAATGGCCTTACTATCCAAAACCATCTATAGATTCAATGCAATCCCTATCAAAATTCTAATGGCATTTTTCACAGAAATAGAAAACACAATCCTAAAGTTTGTATGGAACTTCAAAAGACTATGGGGGAAAAAAAGACTATGAATAGCTGAGAAAGAACAAACTGGAGGCTTTATACTTCCTGATTTCACACTTCATTACAAAGGTATAATAATCAAAATAGTATGGTACTGGCATAAATACAGACCCATAGATCAACGAACAGAATTCAGAGTGCAGAAATAAACCCACATGTATATGCTCCGCTAATATATGACAAAAGGTCCAAGAATACTCAATGGAGAAAAGATTGTTTCTTCATTAAATGGTGCTGAGAAAACCAGAAAATCCACATGCAAAAGAATGAAAGTGGATCCCTATGTTACACTACTCACTTGAACTGGATTAAGGACTTAAACATAAGACCATTAACCATAAAAATTCTAGAAGAAAATAGGAGAAAAGCTCCTTGACATGGGTCTTGGCAATAATTTTTTGGATATGACCCCAAAAATACAAGCAACAAAAGCAACAAGTGGGACTACACCAAATGAAAAGTTTTCTGTGCAGCAAATGAAACCATCTACAAAATGAAAAGGTAAACTATGAAATGGGTGAAAACACTTGTAAAACTAATATCTTATAAGGAGTTAATATCCAAAATACATAAGGAACTTGTACCACTCAATAGCAAAAACAATCTTATTAAAAATGGGCAGAGGACTTGACTAGACATTTTTTTTTAAGATTTTATTTATTTATTTGACAGAGAGAGAGAGAGAGAGACCACAAGTAGGCAGAGAGGCATCAGGGGGGTGGGGGGCAGGGAAGCAGGCTCTGATAGCAGGACCCTGAGACCATGACCTGAGCTGAAGGCAGAGGCTTTAACCCACTGAACCACACAGGAACCTGACATTTTTTCAAAGAAGGCAGGCAGGTGGCCAACAAGTATGTGAAAAGTTGCTCAACATCCCTAATTTTCAGGGAAATGCAAATCAAAACCACAATGAGCTATCACCTCACACCTCTCAGAATGGCCATTATCAAAAAGATAAGAAAGTCAATGTTTCCTGTTTTTTCTTGCCTCAACCAGGTTTTTCACCATGAAGGTACAGAGAGAGAGTCAGCTTAACAAGGAGGTCAGTTTGCAGGACAACCACTGGTGGCTCTGGAAAGGCTGTGAGTTCTCCTGCTTCTGTCACTGTCACCAGTATATCTGTCATGAGGTTAGCTCTTTCCAGAAGCAGTTATCAAAGAGGGTTTGTGGTGGTCAGAAGCTGATTTTTTCCCCCTCAGCTTCTATTCCAAACAGGAGTAAAAATATCTTATGTAATAATAGCTAGTTGAGCACAATTAGTGACTGAGCACAAGCTAAATGCTCAATATGCATGCTTTTTAAAATCATCACAACAAACTGATGAGACAGGTACAACTACTATTCTTATTTCATAGATGGAAGAAATACTGAGGCTCAGATAAGATTTCCTGGATTCATTTCCACTGACAAATGCATAAGGATGGAGGAGTCAATGTGGCTCTTAATTTATAAACTGATGACAAGTAGTGATTCTTGCGAGGAATTACATACATCTTAAGCATTGGTTTACTTCTTATTCTTTAAGTCTAGAAAATTCCACAGCACTTACTGTCAACTTAATACAGCACATAAAAGTGTGTATAAAAACTACATTTGTTTCTGAGTATTTATTAACTTACATGGTAACTTTTACAGATTTTAAAAGTATTTGCTTAACGGTTTACAAGTTTTTCTTTTTTTTTAACGCAAACATGGTTAAATGAAGTGTTAAGATTCTGAAGAACTGTGGAGGAAATGCCTATGAAACTTATCGCAGACAAGGTCCAGGTGAGAACACCAATAAGCAATAATTATCCAGAAAATGCAATGATCTTAGGGAATATGGATTCTAAATGTGAGACTACAACATGAAACATTAAGAACAGTGCTGGAAATGTCACAAACACTCACTAACCCATATGATGGAAAGGTTTTACCTAACCCTGGTATGAGAACATCCATAGGAGCTGTTGTTCAATGAAGCAATGAAACCTGTACCCATCCTGCTAGAGAATCTTCTCAGCACTGGCTTTGACATCAGAGACAGCACTTTTGGTCCTTGGATTCTTTCAGTCTGAGAAAAACATGACCTCACTTGCAATAAAATAAATGAACATTAAAAAAAAAGTAAGAATGATTCAACATTTCCCATTACTCTGTTACTTCTTGGCCTATTCAAAGTTACTAACTCAGCTCTTTGGTGTAATACAAAATAAAGACCTCCAGAAATTGCCAGGTTCTATTTAAACCTCCTTGCCAAAGGGTCCACTTAATGTTATCAGCACACAGTACTATACAGAAGCAAGAATAAAAGTTATAAAATATCATTACAAGGTGAGTACTTAAAGAGGTCAAGAATGGGGTGGGGGGGGCAGGAGAAGGAATCAGGCTGAGCAGAAACATGAACAAAGGTTTGTCAAAAGACCATCTGTCTCTTCCATTTGTACAGCCTGTTCTGCATTGTTGAAAGTAGTTACAATCAGTTACTTTAATTAACCTAAGAAACTGTTTCCTGTGGAGTAGGATGGAAAGGAATTTATTATGAAAGCTTATTTAAAACTGTTAAACTCAGCTGCAAAGGTTAATTATCATAATTTTACAAATGAGGAAACTGAGACACAGTGAGGTCAAGTGATTAAAGTTTGGTATTTTGCCCGTTTACCTCCTGGCTCTGTGTTCTTTTCACACCATCCCAATAAATCCCACTCAGGAACAACCAAGTCCCTCTGAATTTTGGCAATACACATTAAAAATGTCAAGCAGATTGTTCTAAGGTAAAAATCATGGGTATGTATATACTGTATTTGTAATGATCCCATTGAATAGCTGTTGAATGCAAAAAAGATTAGAACTAATATAAATATCTACCAAAGATGGCAAGTCATGGCGGTAAGAAAAAACAATACTACAAAAAAAAAGTAGAGAAACATAATAATGTTTTGCCCAATATTAAATTGGACAAAGGTCAATGTACATGCATAACCTTTAAAATAAATATTTATTTGCCTAGCTCTGTCATAAGCAACACCAACACCAACAACAGTACCATTTTTGCCTGCAACCAAATCTCATGTAGGCACCCTTAACACCCAGATTTTAGTCTCTTATGCTATTCTCCATTAAAATAAACCAGATTCTTATAGAATGGTTGACTCCATAATTTAGGGGCAGAAAAATTATATTGCATTTGAAATATCAGGTTGTTGCCAGAAATCAAGGATGCAAGGATAGAATTATTTATTTATTTATTTAATTTTTAAAAAAGATTTTATTTATTTGATAGAGAGAGATCACAAGCAGGCAGAGAGGCAGGTGGAGAGAGAGGAGGAAGCAGGCTCCCTGCAGAGCAGAGGGCCCGATGTGGGGCTCGATCCCAGAACCCCTAGACCATGACCTGAGCTGAAGGCAGTGGCTCAACCAACTGAGCCACCCAGGCACCCCAGGGATAGAATTATTTAGAAGACAAAGGAAACTATACAAGGGAACCTCCCCTGAACAGGTTGTAAATATTTAAGCAACAAAAAAGAAGTGGTAACAATAATGGTTAATTGAAATGTGTTGAAACTGTAAATGGCTATGAATTCATAGTAAATTAAAAGTGATAAAAATATAGTTTCCATACAAAAGAGTATCAAATATAAAATTTTGGTTTACCTTATTAATTTTTTTAAAATTTTTTTAAAGATTTTTATTTATTTATTTGAGAAAGAGAGAGAGTGAGAGAGAGCATGAGAAGGGAGAAGGTCAGAGTGAGAAGCGGACTCCCCTTGGAGCTGGGAGCCCGATGTGGGACTCGATCCTGGGTCTCCGGGATCATGACTTGGCGGAAGGCAGTAGCCCAACCAACCGAGCCACCCACGCGCCCTACCTTATTAATTTTAATAAATAAAAAGGTATTGATCTATACAGATTTTCAAGATATATAAATATATAATGTATATACATGAATGTATGTATATTTATGTGTTTTTCTACCTTATTAGCAGAAAGAAGTTTACAAAAACCTCTTTCAAGAATGAAACAATTCCAATTCTACTCATTTTCTAAATGTGATTATTTTCTCCGTTATCCCATTGCCAAATTGCTCTCATTGCTTATATCTGGAAGAATATTCTCTGCAGGTTTTGTTTGGGTCACAAATTCCTAGTTATACTTTGTGGGAAGTACCTCATCTAATTAGAGCCTGACTTTATCCATTCAGAAAAAAACATATACATAGACTTTTATATTTACATACATAAACACCATTGACCAGCAGATGGCTCCACAGAGCAATAAAAATTACTTGAAATTATTTAAGACTGATTGATCTATGGGTAAATCATTAGTGCTGGAAATCTTTTTTACACTGTGTGTTTATGACAGAGAATTGTGTTCTAATCATAACAATTTAAATTGTAAAAACAAATATTTGACTTGCTAAATTAACCTTGGCAAGCTAATGTTTTGATAAAATTTTAAAAACAAATATATCTTAAGTTCATCATGAAGTTGTTATTGTCAATTTCTACTTCAAAATTAACTCATATATACACACAGAAGTACTTAAACACAGATATGAAAAACAAATCATGTAGAAATAATTGCTGCTGGGACGCCTGGGTGGCTCAGTTGGTTAAGCAGCTGCCTTCGGCTCAGGTCATGAACCTAGAGTCCTGGGATCAAGTCCCACATGGGGCTCCTTGCTCAGCAAGCAGGGAGCCTGCTTCTCCCTCTGCCTCTGCCTGCCACTCTGCCTGCTTGTGCTCTCTCTCTCTCTCTGACAAATAAATAAATAAAATCTTAAAAAAAAAAAAAGAAAGAAAGAATCGCTGCTATCTTCTAAACAATATGAACCAACGTCAGGAATATTTGGCAATATCATCTATTCAGATCTAAAAGTAATGTGATATCTAGGAAAATGAGTGTACTAAAATCTATTTCATATAAGGCTTTATATGATTTTTTTATTTAAAAAAATACAAAATAAGGGGGAAGGTGCCGGAACATGAGAACTCTGAGCTCACTTCATCCCACCAACTAGATAACATTCACATTAAGTATAAATAACTCAGAAAATGGCCCAAGGCCACATCAAAGAAAGTAGGAAGGGCGGAGATGAATGGACTTACAAGCCATTAAGCCTGGACATGGAGAAGGGAGAGAAACAGACCCTCACACTGGAGAGCTGCCATGGGGAAGATGAATTCCATAGCATTTTGTTCTGAAAACCAGAGAGGTCAAATTTTGTGAGTTCTTACAACCATTGAGACTAAAAGCCTGAAATTTTAAAAATCTCTGGAGAGCCTGGAGGGTGATAAGAAACTGAGTCCTTGCCCTTAAAGAGACAACACAACAAACAGCCCATGGAGATACAGCATAGAAGCAGCAATTTGAAAAATGCCTGGTACATATGGGAAGCAGAGTTATTTACTAATCCCAGAGTATGTCCCAGAGGGACAGATTTTGCTGGGAGATGCCTCCATGACAAAGGAGCTGGTTGGCATCATTTCTCTCCTGCTTAGCATAAACGTGCAGTCACTTGCAGGAACTAACACTGTGCCAGCATTCACTATTCAACTTGCTTACACTGTGCCCCACCCCCTCTAGCCATTCCTATCTCAATCCTGTTGCTGCAGGTCTCCTCTACCAGAAGACTAGTGCAATCCTTGCCAACATTGAATCTCCCTACTGCACAACTTGTGGAGTTTCAGTACTGGTGGTGCCCAGTCACTTCCCATGAAGCATGCTTCTTGTTAAAACTGCATACTTTGCCCATGCATGCTCTGCAAATTGGGCTGGCCAGCCCTAGTCTCCACAAAGACACATATACCTGGTATGCACCACCTTGTTAAAAGTGTGGTGCCCCACCTACTACCTTCAAGAACAGGAGATGTAGCTGACTTTCCTAACACAGAGAAATGGACACAGAGAGTTAATACAAAATGAGGAGACGGAGGGGCGCCTGGGTGGCTCAGTTGGTTGAGCGACTGCCTTCGGCTCAGGTCATGGTCCCGGAGTCCCGGGATTGAGTTCCATATCGGACTCCCGGCTCTGCGGGAAGTCTGCTTCTCCCTCTGACCTTCTCCCCTCTCATTCTCAGTCTCTCTCTCTCTCTCTCTAATAAATAAATAAAAAATCTTTAAAACAAACAAACAAACAAACAAAAAACAAAACAAAATGAGGAGACAGAGGAATATGTCCCAAATGAAAGAATAGGACAAAGCCACAGCAAGAGATCTAAGCAAAACAGATATAAGTAATATACCTGATAGAGAATTTAAAGCAATGATCATAAAGATACTCACTGGATTTGAGAAAAGAGTGGAAGACCGACCAAGCCACCCAGGCACCTCCAGACATAATAAACTTCAAAACAAAGACTATAATAAGAGACAAAGGGCACTATATAATCATTAAGGAGACAATCCAATAAGAAGACATAACAATTGTAAATATTTATGCATCCAACATGGGAGCACACATAAAATACATAAAAGGTTAATAACAAATATAAAAGAACTAATGAATAGTAATACAACAGTAGGGGAATTTAACACTCCACTTACATCAATGGATAGATCATCTAAACAGAAAATCAAGAAAACAGTGGCTTTAAATGACATACCAGAACAGGTGGATTTAATAAACATATTCAGAACATTCTATCCTAAAACAGCAAAATACACAGTCTTTTCAAGTCCACATAGAACATTCTTCAAAATAGATTACATATTGGGCCACAAAACAAGTCTCAACAAAATCAAAAAGATCTAAGGTTTACCATATAACTTCTGCAACCATAATGATATGAAACTAGAAATCAACCACAGAAAATCAACCCAGAAAAAATCTGGGAAGAGCACAAATACATGGAGGTTAAATGACATGATACTAGATAATGAATGGGTCAATCAAGAAATCAAAGGGAAATCAAAAAAATACAGGGAGGCAAAGGAAAATGAAAACACAATGGTCCAAAATCTTTGGGATGCAGCAAAAATGGTCATAGGAGGAAAGTTTATAGCAATACTAACTCAAGAAGCAGGGAAAATCTTATATAAAGCAATGTAAGTTTCCACCTAAAGGAGCTAGAAAAATAAGAACAAATAAAATCCCAAACCAGTAGAAGGAAGGAAATAATAAAGATTGGTGCAGAATAGATCTATAAATAATATAGAAACTAAAAATATAATAGAACAGATCAATGAAACCAGGAGCTGATTCTTTGAAAAAATCAGCAAAACTGATATATCTCTGAGAGAGAGAACTCAAAATCAGAAACAAAGAAGAGAAATAACAGCCAACACCACAGAAATACAAAGTATTACAAGAGGATACTATGAAAAATTATAGGCCAATAAACTGTACAACCTAGAAGAAATGTACAAATTCTTTGAAACATATAATCTTCGAAAACTGAATCAGGAAGATATAGAATATTTGAACAGACTAATTATAACCAATGACACTGAATCAATAATAATAATAAAAAAAAACCTCCCAACAAACAGACGTGTAGGACCAGATGGCCTCATAGATGAATTCTACCAAACATTTAAAGATTATATATATATATATATATGATTAATATTCTTCTCAAACTTTTCCAAAAACTAGAAGAGATGGGAAAGCTTCCAAATTCATTCTATGAAGCCAGCATTACCCCAATACCAAAACCAGGTAAGGACATTACAAAAAGAGGGAACCATGGGTCAATATCTCTGATAAACAGAGATGCAAAAATCCTAACAAAATACCAGCAAACTCATTCCAACAATACATTAAAAATTTATTTACCATGATCAAGTGTGCTAGATCCCTGGGATCTAAGGGTGTTTTAATATTCACAAATCTACAAATCAATGTGATATATCACATCAATAAGAGAAAGGATAAGAACCATATGATCATTTGATTAGATGCAGAAAAAATATTTGACAAAGTACAACATCTGTTCATGATAAAAACCCTCAACAAAGCAGGTTTAGAGGAACATACCTCAACATAATAATGGCCTTATGTAAAAAATAATAATAATGGCCTTATATGAGAAACCCACAACTAACATCATATTCAATAGGGAAAAACTGAGAGCTTTTCTCCTAAGATCAGGAATAAGACAAGGATGCTCACTCTCACTACTTTCATTCAACACAGTGCTATAAGTCTGAGCCATAGCAATCAGACAACAAAAAGAAAAAAAACGCATCCAAGTTAGTAAGGAAGAAGTAAATCTTTCACTATTTTCAGATGACATGCTACTATATATAGAAAACCCTAAAAACTCTACCAAAAAACTGCTAGAACTGATAAATGAAGGTAGTAAGGTGGCAGGATACAAAATCACTGTACAGAAATCCAGTGCATTTCTATACACCAATAATGAAGTAGCAGAAAGAGCAATAAAGAAAATTATGTCAATTTTACAGTTGCATCAAAAATAATTCAATATCTAGGAATAAACTTAACCAAGAAGGTGAAAGACCTATACTGTGAAAAGTATTAAACATTGATGAAAGCAATTGAAGATGACACAAAGAAATCAAACACATTCCATACTCTGGATTGGAAGACCCAATACATTTTTTTTTAAGGGGAGGAAGAGCAGAGGGAGAGGGAGTGAGAGAATCTTAAGCAGGGTCAATGCCCAGTGTGGAGGCTTGATGTGGGGCTCCATCTCACAACCCTGAGATCATGACCTGAGCTGAAATCAAGGGTTGGACATCTAGCCCACTGAGCCACCCAGGTACCCCAGAAGACCCAATATTTTTTAAATGTCTATCCTACCTAAAGCAATCTACAGATTTAATGCAATCCCTATCAAAATACCAACAGCATTTTTCACAGAACTAGAACAATCCTCCAATTTGTATGGAACCACAAAAGACCCTGAATAGCCAAAGCAATCTTGAAAAAGAACAACAAAGCTGGAGGTATCACAATTCCACACCTAAAGTTGTATTACAAAGCTGTAATAATCAATACAGTGTAACAGGGACACAAAAATAGACACATAAATCAATAGAACACAAGAGAAAGCCCAGAAATAAACCCAGAATTGTAAGTTAATTAATCTTCAACAAAGGAGACAAGACTATGCAATGGGAAAACAGCAGTCTTTCAACAAATGGAATTGGGAAAACTGGGCAGCTACATGCAAAAGAATGAAACTGGACGAGTTTCTTACACCATACACAAAAATAAACTCAAAACAGATTAAGGACCTGAATGTGATACCTGAGCCATAACAATCGTAGAAAAGAGCACAGGCAGTAATTTCTCTGACATTGGCCATTATAACACCTTTCTAGGTATGTCTCCTGAGGTAAGTGAAACAAAAGCAAAATTAAAGTATTGCGACTACATCAAAATAAAAACCTTCTGCACAGCAAAGGAGATAACCAGCAAAACTAAAAGACAACCTACTGAATGGGAGAAGATACTTGAAAATGACATTTCTAATAAAAGGTCAATATCCAAAATATGTAAAGAATTTATACAACTCAGGTGCCTGGGTGGCTCAGTTTTTGGGTCTGCCTTCGGCTCAGATCATGATCCCAGGGTCCTGGGATCAGGTCCCACGTCAGGTTCCCTGCTTGGCGGGAAGCCTGCTTCTTCCTCTCCCACTCCCCCTGTTTATGTTCCCTCTCTCGCTGTGTCTCTCTCTGTCAAATAAATAAATAAAATCTTAAAAACAATAAAATAAAAATAAAATTGCAGTTTAAACTAGTCTAAAAAAAAAGAATTTATACAACTCAACACAAAAACCCACAAATAATCCAATTTAAAAATGGACAGAGGACATAGATATTTTTCCAAAGAAGAAAGATGGTTGGTAGACACAAGAAAAGATGCTCAACAGCACTCATCATCAGGTAAATGCAAATCAACACCAGAATGAGATATCACCTCATACATGTCATAGTGGCTAAAATAAAAAATACAAGAAACAACAAGTATTGGCAAGGATGTGGAGAAAAAGGTATCCTTGTGCACTGCTAGTGCGATTGTAAACTAGTGCAGCAACTGTGGAAGACAATATGGAGATTCCTCAAAAACTTAGAAAACAGAACAATCCTATGATCCAGAAATCACACTGCTGGGTATTTACCTGAAAAATACAAAAACACTAATTTGAAGGGATATATGCTCTCCTGTTTACTGCAGCATTCTTTACAATAGCCAAGATATGGAAGTAACCTGCAAGTCCATCAATAGATGAACATATAAAGAATACACACACACACGTGAATACTACTCAGCTATCAAAAAGAATGAAATCTTGCCATTTGCAACAACATAGATGGATCTAGAGGGTATAGTGCTGCTTGAAATAAGTCAGTCAGAGAAAGACAAATACCATATGATATTACTTACATGTAGAATTTAAGAAACAAAACAGGAACAAAGGGGGAAAAAGAGACAAACGAAAAAAACGACTTTAACTGTGGAGAACAGAGGGTTACCAGAGGGAGGTTGGGTAAGGGGGTGGCTGACATAGATGAGGGGGATTAAGAGTACACTTACAGTGATGAACACTGAGTAATATATAGAATTGCTGAATCATTACATTGTGCACCTGAAACTAAAGCAACACTGTATGTGAACTATATTGGAATTAATTTTAAAAAATCAATAATACAGATTACACACTTCACTCTGAAAAACCTTTCCAGGAATAAATCATAATGGCTTACATCTTAGAGATATACTAATTGCCCTTTACATTCTTTTTTTTTTTTTTAAGATTTATTTATTTGAAAGAGAGTGTATGTGCATGAGTACGGGAAGAGCAGAGGGAGAGAATCCCCTCTCAGGGAGCAAGGAGCTCCACTCACAGCTCAACCCCACAACCACAACCACAACACCACGACCTGAAACGAAACCAAGAGTCTGATACTTAACCAACATAACCACCCAGGTGCCCTTCCCTTAACATTCTTATGTACTACATGTTATTTTATAATCATAGTTTCAGGAATAACAAAAAGTAGCCTTCGCTTTCTCTAGATTTTAATTGTAATACACTCTGTGTTGCATTCATTCAAAAGCTGGTACTTATTGAGTTCTTGCAATGTGCTTGACAAGCTGTTTTAGGCACTTTACATGTAAATATGAATTCATTTAATTCTCAAAGCAACTCTATGAAGTAAATATCATTATTATCCCCATTGTACAGGTAAGGAAACTGAAGCACCAAGATTAAATAGTTCAAATTCAGATGAGTAACAAGTGGTAAATGCAAACTTTGGTAGTTTAGTTCCAATTTGGGTGGCCTTCCATGCATTTATTCATCAGAAAATATTTATTGAGGGGCCCTGGAGTATGCTCTACTTTCCTAGATATCATATGAAAATATATGTGCAATTCCCATCTCAGGGGCCTGAAAACTAGTTAATGAAGATAATAATATATTTACATTGGTATGATGTGTTATAGTTTATAAAAGTATGTTCATATACCCGTGCACATTAAATAACTTGAAGAAAATAGTGCAGAAGCTGGTATAAGCTAGTATGTAATAAAATACTACATTAGAGGTACATACACCATAATTTACTAATATAGCCAGGTGAAAGAAAAGATGGCTGTGGGCTAGAGAAGGCCGATATAATTTAATGAATGTGGTGGGTTTTGAGCTGGGCATGGTGGGCAGGGGGATATGATTCGGGAGGGCAGGGAGGAAGTGAGTAAGGGGATATTCTAGCAGCCCCCAGGGTACAAAGACACTGATCTAGGAGCCAATAAAGAGACTTGATCAGAAATAACTGAAGGTCAGGTGAACGGATTGTGAGAGAAAAGTTGGAATAGTAGGTAGGGACAGATTTTGAAGACTTTTGAATGTTATAGGAATGTTAGGGACAAGAAAGCAAGTAATTGGTAAGTAATTGGTAACAACACAGCACATTTATGGGAGCTTATTTAGCTGCTAAATGTCTCTACTGCTTTTGCAGAGTTGAAAACACTACTAGACTTGTTAAAAATTCTGCAATTGTTTAAGTCATTTATTGATTAGTGGGCCTTTTCAGAGCTACTTGATTTATGTATCTATGCTAATACTGTTCCACAAAAATTAATGCTTTTTTGGCCTCATTTATGATACTTCTATACTAATTTATCTTTGTGTATTTTTTAATTCTCTGCACATAATAGGTTTTATCATTCTGCTCTCCTCCTCTCCCTCTCTCTCTGCAAAAGTAATTGATAATAGTAATACTTATTAACACACACACATTAATATATATGATTTTTAAGAGTTTATGTCTCAAAAAGAAAAAGTTTACATCTCCATGACCACAAGATAACCCATCACTTCCATCAATTGTGTGAAAAACATGAAAAGTGTTGTCTGGAGTCACTTAGAAAAGACTGAATCAATGATTAATGAAGTGATTCAATCAGAAATACACATTAGTTGACAATATTGCAGAAAACCCACTAACTTTTGAAAAGATTAATTGACCAGCCTTTACAACAATGGTTTCAAATGTGGGCTGTTGAAACACATTATCATCGTTCCTTGATGCAACTTCCTTTTTCCCTTTCATCCTCCCTTCAAGTACTTTGTTTTATTTATTTATTTTTATATTTGAGAGAGTGGGTGCAAGAGCAAGCCAGGGGGGCAGGGGCAGAGGGAGAGGGAAAGAGAAACTCTAGCAGACTCCATGCTGAGTGTGAAACCTGACATGGGGCTTGATCTCAAGACCCTGAGATCAGGACCTGAGTCCAAACTAAGACTTGGTGGCTTGAGTGACTGCATCAGCCAGGTGGCCCCCCTCCTCAGTGTTTTCAGAGATGTACTTACTGTTTAAATGAAAGGACATTAAAATCATTTTTTTTAAATCATTTTTGACTTAAGAATTTTAGTCTAAATAAAGTGGTAATGCTCTTGGTCATATAAAATCACAACTTGGAAGCTTTTGGGGAAAGCAAAAAATAATTTCATTTTATTGCCTCCATTTCTATGTACTGAAAGTGTGTCAAAGCACAAAACCTTTGAGGCTTGATTCTATTTACTGACAGAGCCTGGTTGTACTAAACAATTCGTGCTGGAATTTCTTCACCTTTAAGAGTGGGAAGTATAGAAAAGAAAGGGAGATGGAATTTGGAAAACTTGGTTCAAAACTACCAACTGTGTGAGAAGCATAGATGAAATGTTCCAGCTGCATATTAGTTAACATTGTTGGAGAAAGAAAAGGGAAAAATGACCTTTCTGAGATCAATAGCAAATAGATTTTTCAAGTTTAGCCTATGAAACCTAAAGATAAGAAAGGCCAGGAAAAACACTGCTTATGTTGGGAAGGGTTCAACTTCTAATTGTGCAGAGGTTACAGGGTTATGAAGAAGAGTAAAAAAAGAGGGAGGAATGGAGAAAATGAAAAACTAGAGCACTTATTTTCTCTTTTCTGTTTCCTATACTTTACTTACACATTTTAATATTTCCTTCTGAGACTATGCATCCTTTATATATTTAAGATATATCCTTTTCTCACTAAATCAAAAATGAAACAGAAGATTTAGGATTAGGGGTACCAGATTAAATATAGGATGATCAGTTATATTTGAATTTCGTGTAAGCAATGAATACTTTTTTTAGTATAAACATATCTCAAATAATGCATGGAACATATTTAGGCTCAAAAATTATTTGTTGTCTATCTGAAATTGAAATTTAAAGGGGCATATTGTATTTTTACTTGCTAAATCTTGTGGCCATAGAAAAGGGTCACTAGTCTTAATAGAGATTAATATTCCTATATTTAATCCAGTTTATCAATATCCCCCACTTAAATTTTTCTTATTGAAGTACAACACACAAAAAGTACATTTATCTTGAGCGTACAGTTCATTAAACTTGCATAAAATGAATACATCCATGTAACTGGAGCCCAGGTCAAAACCTAGTTTAGGTTACCAGCCCCTTAGGAGCCTCCATTGCACCCCTTCCCCCTACTAAGGATAATCACTTCCCTGACTTCTGACAGTATAGACTAATTTTGCCCATTTTGCCACTATTTCTTTTTAACGTCAATGGCCTCATTCTGTATTTTAAGGTGTTTACCTACTTGGTAGAAACACAGACCCCTGGCACCAGGTTAAATGTCCAGTAAGACTGGAGACAGTTGAGGTATGGGAGAGCTCTCCTGTCTCCATGTATTAAGTAAATTCTCTAGGCAATGTATTCATCCAGAACCCCATAGGGGTAGCAGGTGGGCAGAACTTTTCAGGGAACCCAGGAGATAGTAAAGGCAGAAATCCAGAAGTTGTGAGTCTTCTGGAATATAGTAGGTTATGACCTTTTGATTAGGAGAAGCTGAGGGCCAACTAGGTGGTTTTGTTGGTGATGCATTTAACAGAGAGACAGTAGGAAATAGGCATTGGACATGCTTCTCTCCATGAACAGCTTCCTGAAGGTGATCTTATGAGTCACTGTCCTCCCAGAAAGGGCTGCATGTTGGCAATATTCATCTGCACTGGCTAGTTTTGTTTCATAAGGTGGTTGGTTCGATGAAGCCATGTAATACCTCTAAGTCCATAATTCTCTCAACCTGCAGAGAGGATCCTGTTCCCATTCTACTAGAATGTATCATAACCAACCCCCTTACTAAGGACAGGGAATTAGGTCTCAGAAAAAGATCCCTTCTGCTTGTCCCCAGAAGTGTTGGGAGGAAGGCTACAGGAATCAAGCTCGAAGAGAGAGCAGGAGCATCTCTAACAAAACCTTCAAATGTACCAGACTAGGAAAGAGGGAGGCTCCAGGGACTCACTGAGTTCATGAAGCATCCTCCCAGGCTAACCTGGAACAGAACCCACAGGGCTGAGTAATTGTATGACAGATGCTTGCATGAAGAACTGGAAGTATATGATATGGCTGGCCAATGAGCCTTCTCCGGTCAGAATCTGAGGATAGGATTACTAGTGATTCAATCTGGGAAGGACCATCAGATATTTGCCCGGGTGGTACCATAAAGTCTGAGTAGTTTTTAAGCAGCAGCTTTCCAGGCAAAAGTGAGGTACTGATGTCATCTGCCTCTCCAACCAAGCTCAAAACAAAGGGTAAAACACGGTACCCACATTTCCCATCACTATATTCCTTTCCTTCCCTGCTTGGTGCATAGTCTGTCCTGTTACAAATGCAATGGAAGAAGGCTGTCTGTTTACAGTATTGCTCAATATACTAAAAAAGTACAATCCAACAATGAGACCTTGAATAAATACATTATGCTATGTCCCAAAAAACGTAATCCTCTCTAGTCTTTAAAATGATGTTGTGAAACAAAATGTAGGAGTAGTCATAATAGTGCTAGCTAGCTAGTTCTCTAAAGCCTTAAGGCAGCGTTCTAAGTTCTTGGCAAATGGTGACTCACTTAAATATTCACGACAACTCTGTGAAGTAACTATTTTTATTCCCACTTACAAATGAGGACTCTAGTAAATGTTTCATTTAAAGAACATGCCCAAGGGTCACATAGTAAGTGACAGAGCCAGGATTCAAATCTGGACAAGCTGGCTCCAGAGTCCACACTGTTAACTGTTACATAAGGACAAAGGAAAATGTTAGTCATTTATCATTAAGGGAGAAAAACAAGCTTAAAAAAAAAAAAAGGAGTTTGCGAAGTGTGATTCCAATTCTATATCAAGTATTTTTTTTTAAAAATCATGTGATTATATACACAAGGAAAAATTATTATAAAGATACATGCCATAGTGTTAACAATGAGAAGTCAGAGTTTAAGTGATTCTTACCTCCTTTTTTATAATATACTATACCATCTACATTTTCTATAGTAAACTTATGACTTTTTTAATGAGTAAAAAATTCTTAAAATGGTTTGTTTTGGTGAAATCAGCTCAACAATCATGACCTTTACGCAAGGCCTTCTGGTGTGAAGCCGTGAAAAGCAATAACATCCTATGGAAAGCGTTCAAGGAACATGCCAGCCATTTTGCCTCAGAAAACAGTGAGCTTCGTGCTCATTAATGCAGACACCCAGTGCAGGGGAAGTGAGCTGTGTAGAGCACTGAGCAGACGTTAGAATGTGGAAGCTGGCAGAAGCCTCAAGCTTCTTAAACCAACCCACTCAGTTGGTAGAGACTGAGCCTGAAGAGGTTACCCACGGAAAGTCCTCAAGTGTGTTAACTAGGAGGCCTTTTAGAAAATGGCATTAGCCTTAGGAAGCAGAACTCAGCAGGAAATTTCACAAGTCATTTTAAATTTAGCCACAGGATAATGGCATGTTGATAGTAAGAGAGCATTTGAGAAGATTTTTATCTTCTTGTGGCCAAGAAATTTTGCTGAAAGGCCTGTGAATGTATTGCAACAAAGGTTTATTTACACACATTGGGAGAATCCAAACTTAGCTGTGATGGAGAAGAATCTCTGGCAGACTATGGTAAGAATACTCTTTCCCATGCTCCCATGCCCTCTGACAGGGCTAGGTTACATTCATTGTCTCCCTGTAGGCACCTGTTCAGGTAACCCAGAGTTCTTGGATTTCCAGTCCAGTCTGGATTTCTCAAGGGAAGGGTAAATTGAAAAACCAAGAGTTTTCCACCCAGCCCCATCATGGATTCACATCATGGCTCATATGAGGATAGAGAGTGGAGAGGGCTGGCAATCTCTAAACAACATCGTTTTCTGGAGCTTGACCTTCCCAGTGGCTACAGCCAGGAACAGGGCCAGGGAGTCCTGTCAGTCCAGCAGCCACTCCTAGCAGCTCCCATCCCAGCTGGGTGTTGCCCAGTATGTGTTGTTGATCCATAGTCTTAGGCTTTCTCTGGCGCACTAATGATTGATATATTACCTGTAGAGGGCAGTTCAAAGCAGGACCCTTAATGAGTTCTGGAATGGTAGTACTGTGCAGATTTTAAAGAAACTGTTCAAATATCCTGGATTGCATAAGGGAAGCAAACTTACGTTCTTTCACAGAATGTCACAATTTTAGCTGCCTTCCCAAGCAATTTGTAGGAGTCCTCTGTACAGACCAAATATGTACCCAAGTATATAAACTAAAAGGAACTATGTGGTAAGTGTTGCTAGAGTTACAAAGAAAGAACTGAAAGGATTAAAAGGGAAGGTTGTTTCCAGCTGAGGTAGTAAACAAAGCATTCCCTGAGGAGGAGGCCTTTGAACTAGGCCTCAAAGATGGGCCCATATAGGAAAGGAGGTAGGGGAGAGGGATGCCCTGACAGAAGGAAATGTCTGAACAAAAGTCTGGAGTTGTGAAAGGATGAGTCATAGCACAGCAAAGTGAGAGGTCCTGTTTTCTAGAACAGAGGTGTCCTGTAGCAAGCCAAGAACTGAGAGAAGAACCATATTTCATTGAATCAAAGATGCCAAGATTGCCATCAATCATAAGATGCACTCTGATTTCAGAATACTTTAATATATTTTAATAAAAATAGGTCTTAGAGGGATGCCTGGGTGGCTTAGTCCGTTAAGGGTCTGCCTGTGGCGCAGGTCATGGTTCCAAGGTCCTGGGATCAAGTCCCACATCGGGCTCCTTGCTCAGGGAGGAGACTGCTTCTCCCTCTGCCTGCCTCTGTCCCTGCTTGTGCTTTCTCTCTGACAAATAAATAAATAAAATCTTTAAAAAAAAATCTTGGAATGGATGAAACACAGTTAGCTGGGATAGAAGTTCTGGAAAATCAGGTAAGAAGGACAGATGAATGGTAATAAATAGGAAGCCCTGAGCAGGGGTGTGATATTATGCTCTTTGAAGATTGAATTAATTGCTCAGTGAGGCCAAGGTAGGATATGTTGTGTTAGAGCTACTGTATTCATACAGGCCAAGGGAACTAGAGGGATAGAAGTGGGAGTCAAAGTGGTCAGACACAAGAGATATTTCCAAGGTAAAATCAAGTGAATCAACCACACTGATATGCTGAATGAGAGAGGAGTCAAAGATAAATTGCAGATGGGTAATGAGGAAGAATACGGTAGGCCTGTCACATTTTATGTTTCCAACTTATGTTTCTTCTTGCATATTTCCTCCTTTCATGATTTTCCTAGATGGTAGAGTTTTGTTATTCTTTTTCTCCTCTCTCTAATGTTTAAAAAGTTTTAATTCTCATCTTTATAGGGCTAATGATTACCCTAACATGGTTAAGCCTACATTTTCATATTAACAAAAATTAACAGGTGCTCATTCTCAAACAGAATGGGAGATTTACCTGCTTACCTCTCTTCATCCTCATCTTCATTCCCACCACTTTCAGGTTTTGTTGGTATTATCACATTTGGAGTTGTATTTCGGGGCTAGAGTCATATCTAGTCATGACTGCTATTTGGTTATGCTATGCAAAATATCCCTTCTAAAATAGGATCAATATCAAGCCACCAAAAATATATTAAAAGTTATAGAAACTTGTACCCCAAGGCTCACTATGAATTTCAGTTTACAGTCTATGTCATGTTAATTTCTAATAATTCCTAACTACGTCTAAATTGTCTTAATTTTCAATACTGCTATAATTTCGATTTCTCTAAATTTTATTTTTGTTTTACTGTTCTTCAAGATCTCATAATCTAGCATACTTCCTATTACCTGAGTTTGCATGCTTCTAGAATAAGGTATGCAGCTGTAGTTGTTGCACCTTAAGGAAATCATGAGGGATATTTAGAAAAACAGAAAAATACAATAAAGTATTTGAACAGAAAGATCTGCTGTTGACTAGGGACCAACAAAAATGATTAGGTATCTTAGGTTTAGGACAGCAGTCATTTAGAGGGCATACGGTTAAGGCCTTTAAAATCAAAAGGGTTAGGATAGAAGATATGGTGTGTGTGTATATACACACACACACACACACACATATCATATATACACACACACACACACACACACATACACACACACAATGAAATACTATGCAGCCATTAAGAGAAATGAAATTGAAGCACTATTAATGAGATCCAATCCAATCTAAATAGTCTAACAGCTACAGTTATGGAAACAGAGGATAGAATTAGTGATCTAGAGGATAAAATAGTTGAGATGAAAGGTCAGGAGGAGAGCTGGAACAAACTGCTCAGGAATCATGAGAACAGACTTAGGGAAATAAATGATGTCATGAAACATTGCAATGTCAGAATCATTGGCACCCCAGAGGGGGTAGAGAAAGAAGACTAGAAGTTATAGCTGACCAAATTCTGCATGAGAATTTCCGCAATCTGGGGAATGGAACAAGTGTTTGGGGGGAACAAGTGAACAAGTGTTTCTGGAGGCAGAAAGAACACCAGCCAAGATCAATGAGTCTAGAAAATCAGGGAGACACATCATTGTAAAATTTGCAAATTATAATTTTAGACAAGAGGTCCTGAGGGCAGCAGCTAGGGGGAAGAGATTCCTTACATATGGAGGAAAGCCCATCAGAATAATGTCAGACCTGTGCACAGAAACCTGGCAAGCCAGAAAGGGCTGGCATGATATATTCAGGGCACTAAACGAGAAGAACATGCAGCCAAGAATACTTTATCCAGCAAGGCTGTCATTCAAAATGGATGGAGAGATAAAGAGCTTCCAAGACCGGCAAGGATTAAAAGAGTATGTGACCACCAAGCCGGCACTCTAGGAAATATTAAAGGGGGTTCTATAAAAGTAGAAAGTACACATGAGTGACTTAGAACAGAAATTTGCCATCTTTAGAAACAAGGACTTCACAGGCAACATGATGTCAATAAACACTTATCTTTCAATAATCACTCTCAACGTGAATGGCCTAAATGCTCCCATAAAATGGTACAGGATTGCAGAATGGTTTAAATGACAGGACCCATCCATATGCTGTCTACAAGAGACACATTTGGAACCAAAAGATACATCCAGACTAAAAATGAAAGGATGGAGAACCATCTTTCATGCCAACGGACCTCAAAAGAAAGCTGGGGTAGTGATTCTCATATCAGATAAATTAGATTTTAAGCTAAAGACTGTAGTCAGAGATACAGAAGGACACTACATCATTCTTAAAGGGTATATCCTCCAAGAAGATCTAACAATTGTAAACATTTATGCCCCCAATACAGGAGCAGCCAACTACATAAACCAACTGTTAATCAAAATAAAGAGTCATATAGACAGGAATACCTTTATACTAGGAGATCTTAACACGCCACTCTCAGTAACTGACAGATCATCTAAATAGAAAATCAATAAACAAGAGCTTTGAATGACACATTG
>CM052811.1:68363088-68396702 GCA_028533885.1 Nasua narica
TAAGTCAAGCGGAGAGAGTCAATTATCTTATGGTCTCACTTACGTGTGAAGTATAAAGAAAATCATGGATATAAAGAAAATCATTGTGAGAAGGAAGGGAAGGGTGAATGGGGGGAAATCAGAGGGGGTGATGAATCAGGACAGACTGTGGACTCTGAGCAACAAACTAAGGGTTTTGGAGGG
The DNA here is from genome assembly GCA_028533885.1 of Nasua narica. Taxonomy (NCBI): domain Eukaryota; kingdom Metazoa; phylum Chordata; class Mammalia; order Carnivora; family Procyonidae; genus Nasua; species Nasua narica. The sequence continues at coordinate 68,363,272 of CM052811.1, forward strand.
GAGGGGGTGGGGGTGGGCGAGCCTGGTGGTGGATATTGAGGAGGGCACATACTGCATGGAGTACTGGGTGTGGTGCATGAACAATCAATCTTGTAACACTGAAAAATTAAAATAAACATATTTGGGGAGAAAAAAAGAGAAACGAAATCTTGCCATTTGCAATGATGTGGATGGAACTAGAGGGTATTATGCTAAGCAAAATAAGTCAATCAGAGAAGATAATTATCATATGATCTCTCTGATATGAGGAATGAGAGGCAGGGCGGGGGTCATGGCGGGTAGGGAGAGATAAAATGAAACAAGATGGAATTGGGAAGGAGACAAACAATAAGAGACTCTTAATCTCAGGAAACAAACTGAGGGTTGCTGGAGGGTAGGAGGGTAGGAGGGTAGGGATAGGGGGATTGGGTTATGGACATTGGGGAGGGTATGTGCTATGGTGAGTGAAATGTGTAAGTCTGATGATTCCCAGACCTGTACCCCTGGGGCAAATAATACATTATATGTTAATAATCAAAGCAACCAAGCAAGAAAAGAAAAGAAAAGAAAAGAAAAGAAAAAAGAAAAGAAAAGAAAAGAAAGGCGAAAATCAGGTGAATCTATTGATAGAATCCTTACCCTGACATTAGAACATGTCTTGAAACTTTTAAGAAATGAATTTAGAGAAAAAATCAAAGCACTTTACAATAGTTAGTTTTGCTGGATACCTTCTTTTTTTGTCCCTTCACATCTAATTTGTGTCCTTCTCTGCCCTGCTTTGGTCCTGGAAGGCTGACCTTTACGAACTGCAGCATAAGCTCCCTTGCCTTTTGCCTAAGGCTGGCTTTGGTGAGTAAGGTGGTCTGAGAGGCAGCGTGGCAGGAGACTGGAAGATGGAGAAGCATGAGGTTAGGCTATTTATTGCCCCTCTCCCTTGCTTCCTCTCTAGCAGCATGTTCAGGGTTACCACACTGGTTCAGCAACTCTCTCCATATTCTTTCTGGGTTCTAGGAAACACATTCTCCCTCTCTCACTTCGAGTGTATGGGCAGCAACAGGTCCTCATTGTTGTTAACCCTAGACACTGCATTAACCCCTGCTGCTTTCTATAAACTCTGCTCATCCCTTATGAGTGTTGCCTAACTTTCCTCAGTTACCTTCATGGAGTACATCATCCATTTACAGACCCTGGCTGAACCCTGACTACTGCATGAATTCACCTACAGATCCCTGTACCTAAGAAATAGTATAAGAGACTACCCCTGACTTTGTGAAGTAGGCCAATCATAGAGTACTTTGAATTATTGGGTCCAAAGGGCACCTTTTGGGCTCAATGGTTGGGTTGCAGTAGGTTTTTTCTTTTAGAAAATGGATGTTCCCACTATAAATCATCCTGGGAACCAGATAAACCCCATGTAGGAAAGAAACTGAAGGAAGGACGTCTGCTTCTCTCTGGATTAGGGATCCATTTGGTCCTGGACTTTGAGGTATGGAGAGGCTTTGAAGCAGGCTTATGCCGTCAATGAGCTCTCCACGGGGTGGCAGCAATATCAAGCCTCTGTGCTTGTCAGGAATGGCAGCAGACAACAGCAGCTCAGAGACAGAAATAACCAGCATTTGAGGGCCTGGGGTAAGGAACGTCTGGCCTGGAAAGGCATTGTATCCACATTCTGATCCCACCAAAAAAGTAGGAAGCATTGTCAACATGCTCCCTTTGGCCCAATGGAAAAGAGTTTCTCTTTCTTGAAGCTGAAAGGGGGGCAACAGTAGGGAAAACTGAGCTCACGTTAGCTGAACTTTCCTGAAGATCAAAGCAATGTATTGAGAAGGCCAGAGGGTATACATAGGAATGCTCTGTTTTAGAGTTTTATATATAAGGAGTACAAATAAAGTTTCAGATATAGTTAAAAGCACTTTGTGACAGGTGACTTTCTAGCAAAGGGGCCAGTAGGATAGAATGCTGTTGTAATTTGGGTATAAAATGGAAGCATACTTTCCACTGTAGTCATTCACTGGGAAGCTAGGGACACATCAATTCATTTTCTTTGTACTGGAGATAGGAATAGTTCTTGGAGCTTACACAAAGTAGATGTGACACCCTGATACTTATTTTGGTTTAAAGGACTTCAGAGCTCACTAGGCGCCAAATCAACTCTCATTAGTCATATGAGATTTGCACATTTACCAAGAACTTGCCCTGGCAAGAAGGAAGGGTCCTATGTACCAGCTGAAAGGATATCACCTGCTAATCTCTAATATAATGTGGAGGCTGGACTCAGTTTACTAAGCAGCACCCCTAAACATCATCCAAAAATATTGCTGTGAGTTATTACGTAGGATCAAATGTATTTCTCGAGATTTAAAAAAATATATCAGTTACCTTAAAATATTAAGAATTTTTTATAGTTCAAGAAGACAAATGGCTTAGAAATGACTGAGAAATTGCTGAGAAATTGACTCTCAAACAGTGATTTCTCCTGTTCTTGGAAAATGTTAATCAAACTTTAGCGGTCTAACTAGCTTAACATTTTAACATAAATTCTTCTGTGAGCCAAATTCTGTATATTATTGAAGATTGAAGTGTCAGGCTCTCTCCTGGCTGCTACCACCAATTATGTATGACTGGATTCAAAAGTCCCACTGGAGGAACACTTTGTTTCTTCACAAGTATAGTCATTACTCTCTTCTCGGGAAACTGGGAACTTTCCTCAAGGAGGGCTTTTTCTGGATGAGGGCCAGAGACCCCACGTGGCCTCTTCTCCCTCATCTGTTCCTTTGCCATCTGACCAGAGTGTATCTGCAGAACACCAAGCTGTCCTGCTTCCCTGTCCCTTTTCAACCTTTTTGCTTGGAGTAGAAGTCATCTCCAAGAACATGTGACTCGGGCTGCGTAATGTCAGGGATCAGACTGAACTATTACAGACACAGGGGGTGAGCAGCCAAGGAGCAGTTCCTCTGACTCGGGCTGCCCAGAGTTTTCTGAGGATTCATTCTCTGGCAATGATGCCATTCATACTGTAATAGCTTCAAATAGTAATTCTGTAATTCTGAATTACAACATGGCAAGATCCAGGACGGGTGAGCTCCTTTTCTGGCTGCACATTATCTCAACTATACTAACTTGAATAAAACCTCCAAGAAAGAGTAGTGGTTTCATTTCTAATTTCTTCCATCTTAATTCTGTTATGCTTGTAATTCCATTGCACACCATGACCAGCACAGCTTGATTACACAGGGGGTACAGGGAGGGTAAACTGTGTCTGTGTCGTGAGGTTAGACATCCTAATGTCACCTCCATTGGCCCTGCAGGATGGAAGTGGGCTGTTATGCAGTGTGTCTCCAATATCGATATCACAAAGGGAAACGTCTATGGGACATCAGAAAACTGAACAGAGGCATGGACTTTTAAAAGGCCAGTCTATTTCTGAAATAGGCAAATTACAGTAGTCTTCAATGCCAATTTGCCCACAACAGAGTAAATTTTTGGAAAAACAGATGTCTTCTTATGTGATAATTAAATAGTAATTAATATGCTGAAATCAGGCAAACATTCGAAGTGTGAATCCTATGTTGACAGAAGGGAATGGGCACAAAACTGGCTTTTGGCAACCTGAGACTGTTTTTTGGATTTTTATCAGAATGAACTTCATCAGAATTGGCTTCTTTGTTTAAAGGAATATTCTTAATTGGGTTTGAGATTTATTATAGTGGCAATGTGGTCAAAGAGCAACAGGTCTACAATGATTGAAGCATTGCAAAGAAACAACTGGCAAAAACTTACCTGAATTTGGGGGCTGATTTGAGACTTCTTTCTCTGATATTTTATGCAGATCATGTGTGTGGTACAGAGTCTATTTTGGTTCTGTCTGGGCCGGCACAGAGGTCAGTCAGCTAGCACAGACATCCACTGCCAATGACCATGTGCTCTTTGATTCTTCAGAGGGTTCTCAGAATTTCAGAGGGCTGCGCTCTCCCTGCTAAGACAAGTTCATTTTGTTAATGCTGTGGGTTTTCTCTTTCAGAAACAAACATAGGAAAATAGTTTGGCAGTTCCTCAAAAGGTTAAATATGGAATTACTGTATGATTCAGCAATTCTGCTTCTAGGGTATATATCCAGAAACATTGAAAACAGATATCCAAGCAAATTCTTGTACATGAATGCTCATAGTAGCAGTATACACAATACCCAAAAGGTAGAAACAATCCATCAGTGGATGAATTGATAAACAAATTGTGGTATATACATACAATACTCAGTCATAAAAAAGGAATGAAGTGCTGATACATGGTACAATGTGGATGAACCTTGAAAACATTGTGTTAAATGAAAGAAGCCAGATACAGAAGGTCACATAGTGTATAAGTACATTTATATGACATATCCAGAACAGGTGAATTTGTAGAGTCAGAAAGCAGACTGCTGGTTGCCAAAATCTATAGGTAGTTAGGGATAGGATTTCTTTATGAAGTAATAAAAATATTTTGGAGCTGGATATAGCTGGTAGTTGCACAATATTGTAACTGTACTAATGCCAATGAATTGTTCACTTTAAAATGGCTAATATGTGAATTTCATCTTAATAAAAATAATTTTTAAATAAAAGTAAAACACACTTGATTCAGTTCTCTGCATTAAGTACATTGCAACTCAGAATGCCCTTCAATCCTGGGACTATATGCCATAGGTAGAGAAACAACTGTTTGCACCAGGTCCTGACAATGGGAAGTGACTTTAGCCACCTGTAATGTGCCAGATTCATAAAAAGAAGCCTGACAGTTCACCAGGGAGAGAAATGATACCTGGCCTTCATATTTGTTGCCAGCCATTTTGCAATAGAAGAGCCATTCATCTCTCTGACAGCTACAGAGCACAAGATTAAATTATTTCATGCTTTACAAAAAGGGTATTTCAATAGAAAATTGATAAACTGGTTTTTATGAAAAGAAATCTCGCATTTGGCAATCTACAAAAGAAGGACCTAGGGGCGCCTGGGTGGCTCAGTGGGTTAAAGCCTCTGCTTTTGGCTCAGGTCATGATCTCAGGGTCCTGGGATCGAGCCCCGTATCGGGCTCTCTGCTCAGCAGAGAGCCTGCTTCCCCTCCTTCTCTCTGCCTGTCTCTCTGCCTACTTGTGAGCTCTCTCTCTCTCTCTGTCAAATAAATAAGTAACAAAGAAAGACCTATTTCCGTCCATAGATTCCATTGCATTTAAATTCTCAGTGCAAAGATAAAGGCAAGAATTCTCTACTTCTCAGGGTCAGAATGTGTCAGAATTGCCATTCATCATAAAATCAAAGAGGTAACAACAATAATTAAGTCTTTGGACCCAGTGAGAAAAAATAAGAAAAAAAAAAAAAAAACAAGACAACTGTAGAAGAATTGAGTAATTGCAGTTTGTGATGTGGGGTGCTGATCACTTGTCCTCATTTCCCAGAGGAAAGAGGGAGGAAACTTGCCTATACAGAGGGGCTTCTATTCAGCAGTGACAGGTTCTTGCTGCAGGACTTCAAAGAGACTGAAACAAGACACGAAGGGAAGCCACAAAGTTCCTTCAGGAGGCATTTAAGACTCAGGGCAGCTGATGGATGTGATGAGCTGTGAAGGGACGGTTCACTTCTCTGACCCTAGGAGAGCTGCAATGGGTCAGGATCTTTTTTTTTTTTTAATCCCCTTTTGAGAAGGCAACTACTTGTCTGGTATCTTAATAGACCTCTCTACCTGTATGTAATTTAATTCCTTCATGATGACTTTTTTTGTCTTTTTTCTTTCTTTCTTTTCTTTAAATTGAGGTATTTTTATACACAATATTACATTAGTTTCAGGTGTACAATAGATTGACAAGTCTGTAGGGTATGATGTACTCACCACAGGTGTAGCTGCCATCTGTCACCATATAATGCTATTGCAATACCACTGCAATTTCTATGGCTGTACCTTTCACCCTTGTGACTTACTCATTCCATAACTGGAAGCCTGTACCTCTCATTCACTCATTTTGGCCATCTCCCTATAACCTCCCCCACCCTCCCTGCATGGCAACCACCAGTCTGTTCTCTGTATTTAGGAGTCTGTTTCCGCTTTTTTTGTTGATGTTGTTAATTTATTTTCTCCTTTAGTTTTCACATGTAAATGAAATCATATGCCATTTGTCTTTCTCTGACTTATTTCACTTAGTATAATACGCTCTAGGTCCATCCATGTTGTTGCACATGGCAAGGTCTCATTCTTTTTTATGGCAGGGTAATACTTTCTTCTTGCCTTAATCTTTGTGTGGATAAGGAACAAAGTCATTATACCTATGAAATAACTTTCAAACAGTTGAAGCTGATAGCAATAAGCTCATCCCAAACCCCAGATAAATTTCCCATTCTCTAGGTCAAAGACTCTTAGCTCTTGACTTGATCATTTTTTGTGGCATTCTTATCACTATTTTAAAGCTCTTTATTATTTTCTGAAATCATCTATATGATTGAGTAACCTAACTTTAGAAAAGAAGCTTAAAGGTGATCTGAATAAATAGACAAAAGTAATAGAATATATTTGAGTTAATCACACACTTGCTCTCAAGGATGGTCACGATTGTTTTATGAGGCCACCAATGACCTTGTCTGGGAGAGTTTGGGGCTTGCAGTGTGGAGCTCAGGGGAGGCCAGTGAGCAAGGAGAAGCTCCCTTTCCCTGCTCTATGAGTACTTAATTAGAAAATAAAAACTGGCCCTGGAGCAAATAATTCTCAAATTAAATATTAAAGACTCAACTGGCCATGCCTTACTTTTTTTCTGCTTTTATATATTACAAGGCCAAATGCAAAGAAACAGCAAATGGCTTACTTACGCCACATGGCCAATAAGCAGTAGAACTGAAATTAGAATTTAGGAGCACCTTATTGCCAATCTAGTGCTCCATCTATTGAACTAGGAAGACTGCTCAAATTTAGAAGCCCAGTTAGTATAATAAATATAACTCTGATAATATTCACAGAAGCACTCTACAAAAATATAATCTCATCCTGGTAATAATTTGATGTTTTAATCAAATTGACATTTTCACACTTCCCTAGTGTGAAGTCTTTTAATAATAAGTCTTTTAAAGACTTATTGTTGACTTACAAAGCAATAATGCAAAGCAAGACTGTCAACTGAAATATTTAAATAATAAGTAATTTTCACTTGCATTTATTGCTTTTATGAGTCTTCATGGCACAGAGGTTATGGTAGTAGTAGCAATATGAAGTCTCTGGATAACTTTTTGGTGGGGGAAAAAGTCAGTCAAAACTACATGATATGCTCAGTTTTTAGGATTCTAGGTAAAAGCCTCAGGTCAAAGACTAGCCTTGGTCTTATACTTTTCACTTTTCACCTTCAAGGAGAATTACAATGAATCATACTTGGAGCTCCTAACAAAATTCTTGGCTAGATCCGAGTCATTTAGAAAAAAAAATGACCTGGAAAACAGGGAATAAAGTATGATGAAATTTATTTTCAAGTGGAAAATTGTAACTGGTTCATTTTGAAGGGAGAAAGAAGAACATCACTTCCAGGAGAGCAAAAGATAAATAAGAAAAATGAAATGCAGAACTTGGACAAGAAAGAAACAAGATGGGTTTATCTCAAAGCATATCTGAAATCCAAAATTTTGACAGCATGATATAGAACACAGCAAGTACTCAGAATAAGTCCTTCTCTGTAAAAAGAACTTCAAGATAAAGGGAGCCCAAAGAATATGGCGGCTCTGCCAAACACCTACTTTCCATCACCATGGCAGGGAGGCAGTGGTTTCTAGCTCCACTCAGACCTTTTGGAAGACTCATTAGTCACTGGGTCATGCCCCAATGCAACAATTACTTGGCTCACTGAAACACTATGGGTATGTCCTATTGATGACAAGAACTGACCAATGGGACATAAGCCATGTTAAGCATGGAAGGTGGCAACCCAGATGGGCTGCAGAGTTAGTAAGTTGTTCATACGAGTAGATATCAAGATCTATTCCAGCAATTAAGCCAAGAGGAGAACCAAGATGAGGAACAGATCTCAGAGCTAAGAGCAGAACTTAAGTCCAGTGGCAACATTAAGTTGGGATCTAAAGCAGTAGTCAGATATTTCAGACAAGAGCAAAGTATAGAGTGTTGGAGAAGCAGGGAGAATTAAAAATCCTTCACCTACTACCTTGATGTCTAGCTTCAATGGCCTAATTTGGCCTACCCAATTGTAACAGATTAAATGGTAGCCCTCTAAAAGATCTGTTCACATGAAAACATCTAGAATTGTGAATGTGACCTTATTGGGAAAAGGGATCCTGGGGTGCCTGGTGGCTCAGTCAGTTAACCATCCACCTGTTGGTTTTGGCTCAGGTTCTGATCTCATGGATGGTGAGACAGAGCCCCACATCAGGCTCTGTGCTCAACAGGGAGTCTGCTTGAAGATTCTCTTCCTCTACTCCTTCCCCACTCACATTTATATGCACTCTCTAAAATAAATAAATAAATCTTTAGAAAAAAGAAAGAAAAGGGGTCTTTGCAGATGTAATTAAGGATATTAAGAAGACATCATACTGGATTGATGGGGTGGGTCCTAAATCCAATGACAAGAGTCTTTAAAAGAGACAACAGAGGAGAAAAAGAAGAGAAGAGGAGAAGCCACATGAAGACAAAAGCAGAGAATGGAGTTATGTAGCACACCAAGGAATGCCAGGAGCCACCAGATGCTGGAAGAGGTAAGGATTCTCCCCCAGAGCCAATGGAGGGAGCACGGTCTTGCCTACACCTTGATTTCAGACTTCCAGCCTCTTCAATGCTGAGAGAAAACATTTGTTATTTTTAGGTCCCTAAGTTTGTGGTCATTTGTTGCAGCAGCCCTAGGAAACTAGTACACCAATTATGCTGTGCTTCTCATGAAGGGGTATCTTAAAAGCCTTACATGACTTCTATCACCACCACCTATCTCCGTGGGTAAACATGTGCACATGAGTGCACACATACATGCATGTGTGTGCATGCGTGTTTACACACACACACACACACACACACACACACACACACACACACACTTCAACAGCCCCAAACAAGAGCTCTTGGGGTGGCCAATAGGGTATAAGCATCAGGGTACTGAGCACGAGTATGCCTCTCTCAATCTGTCTTTCTAGACTCCTGGCTGCTGAGGTTTTTCCAGCACCTAAGGGGAAACAAATCATTACTTAATAAGTGGGATTTATTTAAAGCATTAAATTTTTCAAAACATGGTGAATAAAATTTAAAAGATTCGTTAGCAGTAAGAGATTTAGAACCATAGTTCTAAATAATTTGTTTTTTTGTTTTGTTTTGTTTTTGTTTGTTTTTTTTTTTTTTTTAAGATCTCTTGAGATGATGACAGGATCTCCTAAGACTAGGTTTAAATTGTCCCAAGACAGTGCCATTCTAGCCATTCTATACTGGAACTGCTCCATGGTTCTGTTTGTTTTTTATTTTATTTTATTTTATTTTATTGTTGCATGTATTACTTAAGTGAACTCTTGAGAATGAAAAGTGCCTGGTAATCTAGAACTTATTAAAAATCTGGGGGGAGGGAGCAAGATGGTAGAGGAGTAGGACACCAAGTTATCATCAGGTCCCAGGAGTTTAGCTAGATAGTTATAAAACCATTCTGAACATCTACAAACTCAACAGGAGATAGAAGAGAAGAAGAGCAGCAATTCTAGGAACAGAAAACCGACCACTTTCTGGAAGGTAGGCATGTGGAGAAGTGAATCTAAGCGACAGGAAGATAGACCACGGGGGGGGGGGGGAAGGGGGGGAAGAGCCAGCTCCCAGCAAGTGAGAGAGCAGTGGAACACAAAATTGGAACTTTTAGAAGTCAGTTCCACTGAGGGACGTCGCTCGAGAGGCTAAGCAGGGGGTGCAGTCCTCACAGGGACAGTGTGGTCTCAGGACCTGCAGGGACACAAAAAGACCAGGGGTGCCTGAGTGTGGCAGAGCTCACAGATATCAGAGTAGGTAAGCTGGGTACAGAGACAGAGCCAAGCAGTAGGCTTTCAGCTTAAGATTACCTTAAACTGTGATCTGAGGCACAGTTGGGCCACTGCTCTTTGAGCAGGGACTCCACAAGCAGCAGATCCAGGTAGACCCCCTCCTCCCTCCCCCAGGAGGAGCAGCACAGGAGTGGGCTGCAGGAATCTCCTGGATTTAGAGACTCCAAATGGGGCTGTGCATGAGAGATAGAAACACTCGGTCACAGGATGAGTGAACTTGGAGTGTGGCCAGAGACCAGGGAGATGGGAGGGATTGACTGCTTTTCTCTAATAGCACATTGAGGAGTAAGGCCCTGAGCTCTCAGCTACTATGGGGCTAGAGATTGGGAGGCCACCATCTTCATTCTCCTCCTCCAAAGCTCTTCGGAAAGTGTTCAGGGAACAAAAGCTCCCAAGACCAAAACCAAGCAGATTACTTGGCCTGGCCCCTGGTAAGGGTGGTGCAATTCTGCCTCAGGCAAAGACATTTGAGAATCACTGCAACAGGCCCCACCTCCAGAAAATCAGCAAGAACATCCAGCCAAGATCGAGTTCACCGATTAATGAGAACTATGGAACTCCAGAGCTAGGGGAAAGCAAAACATAGAATTCATGGCTTTCTTCCCATGATCCTTTAGTCATTCAAAGTTAAATTCTGTTAATTTTATTTTTTTCTTATTCTATTTTTAAAAAAATTTTCCTCTTTCCTCTTGTATATTTCCTCTTTTCCTCATTCTATTTTTAAATTTTTTTTAAAAAATTTAATTTTTTTACCTATTTTATCTTATCAATACTTTTTTAAAAATCTCTTAAAATTTTCATTGTTATAGTCACATATTATCCCTTAATTGTATTTAAACTTCCCTTTTTTATATAGTTTTTTTCTTTAAAATTTTGGAATACAATTTCTTCTAATAGGTCAAAATAAATTCGAAATCTAGCACATAGCTTTGTTCTAGCCTTCAGCCTGATCAAATTCTTTCCTCTTTTTTTCTTCTTTCAACCAACTTCTTATCTTATGAATTCCTTTTTTAGAATCTTTTTTAATTTTCAGCTTTATAGTCCTATTTCATCCCTTCATCATATTTACCTGTATTTTTGTATATATTTAAGTATTTCTTTCTTTAAAATTTCGGGAGGGGGCGCCTGGGTGGCTCAGTTGGTTGGGCGACTGCCTTCGGCTTGGGTCGTGATCCCGGAGTCCCGGGATCGAGTCCCATATCGGACTCCCGGCTCTGCGGGAAGTCTGCTTCTCCCTCTGACCTTCTCCCTTCTCATTCTCAGTCTCTCTCTGTCTAATAAATAAAAAAAAAATCTTTAAAATTTTGGGAGGTAGTTTCTTCTAACAGACCAAAATACAGTCTAAATCAAGCATGCAGCTCTGTTTTATTCACCAGTCTAATATATATATATATATTTCCCTCCCCTTCTTCTACCACCGGTTTTGGGTCTCTTCTGATTTGGTTAGTGTATATTTTTCTGGGATCATTGCTACTCTTTTAGTATTTTGTTCTCTCATTCATCTTTTCTTACCTGGATAAAGTCACAAAGCAGAAAAACGCACAACCAAAAAACAAAAAACAAAAACAAGAGGCAGTACCGATGGCTAGGGACCTAATCAGTATGGACATTAGTGATATGTCAGAACTGGAGTTCAGAATGATGATTATCAAGGTGCTGTCTGGGCTCAAGAAAAGCATGGAGGATATTAGAGAATCCCATTCTGAAGAAATAAAGTCCCTTTCTGGAGAAATAAAAATATTAAAATCTAAGCAAGTTGAAATAAAAAAGGCTACTAATGAGGTGCAATAAAAAATGGAGGCTCTTACAGCTAGGATAAATGAGGAAGAAGAGAGAAGTAGTGATATGGAACACCAAATGATAGAGAATAAAGAAGCTGAGCAAAAGAGAGACAAACAACTACCGGACCAGGAGGGGAGAATTCAAGAGATAAGTGATACCATAAGGTGAAATAATATTAGAATAATTGCAATCCCAGAAGAAGAAGAAAAAGAGAGAGAGGGCAGAGGTATATTGGAGCAAATTATAGAAGAGCATTTCCCTAATTTGGCAAGGGGAACAAGCATCAAAATCCAGGAGGCACAGAGAATCCCCTCTCAAAATCAATAAAAAGAGGTCCACACCCCATCATCTAATAGTAAAACTTATAAGTCTCAGTGACAAAGAGAAAATCCTGAAAGCAGCTTGGGACAAGAGGTCTGTAACATACAACAGTAGAAATATTAGATTGGCAACAGACGTATCCACAGAGACCTGGCAGGCCAGAAAGAACTGGCATGATATATTCAGAGCACTAAATGAGAAAAATATGAAACCAAGAATAGTATATCCAACTAGATTGCCATTGAACCTGGAAGGAGAGATATAAAGCTTCCAGGACAAACAAAAACTAAGAATTTGCAAATACCAGACCAGCCCTACAGGAAATATTGAAAAGAGTCCCCTAAGCAAAGAGAGAGCCTGAAAGTAACATAGACCAGAAAGGAACAGAGAAAATATACAGTAACAGTCACTTTAGAGGCAATATAATGGCACTAAATTCCTATCTTTCAACAGTTACCCTGAATGCAAATGGTATTTTGCCCCAATCAAAAGACACGAGGTATCAGAATGGATAAAGAAACAAGACTCATCAATATGCTGTCTGCAAGAAACTCATTTTAGAGCCAAAGACACCTCCAGATTTAAAGTGAGGGGGTGGAAAACAATTTACCATGCTAATGGACATCAAAAGAAAGCTGGGGTGACAATCTTTATATCAGACAAATTAGATTTTAAGCCAAAGACTATAATAAGAGATGAGGAAGGACACTATATCATACTTAAAGGTTCTGTCCAAAAAGAAAATCTAACAATTTTAAATATCTATGCCCCTAACATGGGAGCAGCCAATTATACAAATCAATTAATAACAAAATCAAAGAAACACATCAACAATAGTACAATAATAGAAGGGACTTTAACACCCCAATCACTGCAATGGACAGATCTTCTAAGAAAAAGATCAACAAAGAAATAAGGGCTTTAACTGACACACTGGACCAGATGGACTTTGCAGATATTTTCAGAACATTCCATCCAAAGCGACAGAATACACATTCTTCTCGAGCACATGGAACATATGCTCGAGAAGATCACATCCTGGGACACAAATCAGATCTCTATCAGTAGAGATCACACAGATAGATCACATCCTGGGACACAAATCAGATCTCTATCAGTACCAAAAGACTGGGATCATTCCCTGCATATTTTCAGACCACAGTGCTCTGAAACTAGAACTCAATCTCAAGAGGAAAGTTGGAAAGAACTCAAATACATGGAGGCTAAAAAGAATCCTACTAAAGATTGAATGGATCGACCAGGAAATTAAAGGAGAATTTTAAAAATTCATGGAAACAAATGAAAATGAAAACACAACTGTTCAAAATCTTTGGGACACAGCAAAGGTGGTTCTGAGAGGAAAGTATATAGCAATACAAGCCTTTCTCAAGAAACAAGAAAGGTTTCAAGTACAGAACCTACCCTACACTGAAAGGATCTGGAGAAAGAACAGCAAAGAAAGCCTAAATGCAGCAGCAGAAGGTAAACAATAGAGATCAGAGTAGAAATCAATGAAACAGAAACCAAAAGAACAATAGAATAAATCAATGAAACTAGGAGCTGGTTCTTTGAAACAATTAATAAGATTCATAAACCCCTAGCCAGACTTACCAAAAAGAAAAGAGAAAGAACCCAAATTAATAAAATCATGAATGAAAGAGGAGAGAGCTCAACCAACACCAAAGAAATACCAACAGTACAAAAAAATATTATGAGCAACTATACACCAGCAAATTTGACAATCTGGAAGAAATGGATGCATTCTTAGAGACATATAAACTACCAAAACTGAACCAGGAAGAAATAGGAAACCTGAACAGACTGATAACAAGGAGATTGAAGCAGTCATTGAAAATCTCCCAACAAACAAGAGCTCAGGGCCAAACGGCTCCCCAGGGGAATTCTACCAAACTTTTAAAGAAGAATGAATACCTATTCTCCTGAAACTGTTCCAAAAAATAGAAATTTTATGAGGCCAGCATGATCTTGATCCCAAAACCAGACAAAGAACCCATCAACAAGGAGAATTATAGACCAATATCCTTGATGAACACGGATGTAAAAATTCTCACCAAAATACTAGCCAATAGGATCCAACAGTACATTAAAGGGATAATTCACCATGACCAAGTGAGATTTATTCCTGGGCTGCAAGTTGGTTCAACATCTGCAAATCAATCAATGTGATATAATACATTAATAAAAGAAAGAACAAGAACCATATGATACTCTCAATAGATGCTAAAAAAGTATTTGACAAAGTACAGCATCCTCTCCTGATCAAAACTCTTCACAGTGCAGGCATAGAGGGCACCTTCCTCAACATCATCAAAGCCATCTATGAAAAACCCAGAGCAAGTATCATTCTCAATGGGGAAAAGCTGAGGGCTTTTCCCCCTGAGATCAGGAACATGGCAGGGATGTCCACTATCTCCACTGCTATCAACATAGCACTAGAAGTCTTAGCCTCAGCAATCAGACAACAAAAAGAAATAAAAGGCATCCAAATTGGCAAAGAAGTCAAACTCTCATTCTTTGCAGATGATATGATACTTTTATGTGGAAAACCCAAAAGACTCCACTCCAAGACTGCTAGAACCCATACAGGAATTCAGTAAAGTGTCAGGATGTAAAATCAATGCACCAAAAAATCTGTTGCATTTCTATACACCAACAGCAAGACAGAAGAAAAAGAAATTAAGGACCAATCTCATTTACAATTGCACCCAAAACCATAAGATACCTAAGAAAAAACCTAACCAAAGAGGATAAGAATATGTACTCAGAAAACTACAAAGTGTTCATGAACGAAATTGAGGAAGACATGAAGAAATGGAAAAATGTTCCATGCACATGGATTGGAAGAACAAATATTGTGAAAACATCCATGCTACCTAAAGCAATCTACACATTTAATGCAATCCCTGTCAAAACACCATCAATTTTTTTTCAAAGAAATGGAACAAATAATCTTAAAATTTATATGGAACCAGAAAAGACCCCAGATAGCCAGAGGAATTTTGAAAAAGAAAACCAAAGTTGGCAGCATCACAATTCCAGACTTCAAGATCTATTACAAAGCTGTAATCATCAAGACATTATGGTACTGGCACAAAAACAAGACACATAGATCAATGGAACAGAATAGAGAGCCTAGAAATGGAACCTCAACTCTATGGTCAACTAATCTTCAACAAAGCAGGAAAGAATGTCCAATGGAAAAAGACAGTCTCTTCAATAAACGGTGTTGGGAAAACAAGACAGCCACATGCAGAAGAATGAAACTGAACCATTTCCTTACAACACACACAATAATAGACTGAAAATGGATGAAAGACCTCAATGTGAGACACGAATCCATCAAAATCCTTGAGGAGAATGCAGGCAACAACCTGTTGGACCTCAGCCACAGCAACTTCTTCCTAGAAACATTGCCAAAGGCAAGTGAAGCAAGGGCAAAAATGAACTCTTGGGACTTCACCAAGATCAAAAGCTTTGGCACAGAAAAGGGAACAGTCAACAAAACCAAAAGACAACTGACAGTATGGGAGAAGATATTTGCAAATGACATATCAGATAAAGGGCTAGTATCTGAAATCTATAAAGAACTTCTCAAACTCAACACCCAAAGGACAAATAATCCAATCAAGAAATGGCAGAAGATATGAACAGACATTTTGTCAAGAAGACATCCAAATGGCCAACAGACACATGAAAAAGTGCTCAACATCACTTGTCATCTGGGAAATACAAATCAAAACCTCAGTGAGATACCACCTCACACCAGTCAGAATCGCTAAAATTAACCAGTCAGGAAACAAGAGGTGTTGGTGAGAATGCGGAGAAAGGGGAGCCCTCCTACACTGTTGGGGGGAATGTAACCTGATGCAGCCACTCTGGAAAATAGTATGGAGGTTCCTCAAAAAGCTAAAAATAGAGCTACCCTACATATGAACCAGCAATAGCACTACTGGATATTTACCCTAAAGATATAAATGTAGTGACCTGAAGGGGCATGTGCACCTGAATAGCAGTAGTGTCCACAATAGCCAAACTATGGAAAGAACCTAGATGTCCATCAGCAGATGAATGGATAAAGAAGATGTGGCATATATATACAGTGGAATACTATTCAGCCATCAAAAGAAACAAAATCTTGCCATTTGCAATGACGTAAATGGAACTAGATGGTATCATGCTAAGTGAAATAAGTCAATCAGAGAAAGACAATTATCATATGATTTCTCTGATATGAGGAATTTGAGAGGCAAGGCTGGGGATAGTGGTGTGTAGGAAGGGATAAAATGAAACAGGATGGAATCGGGAAGGAGACAAACCATAAGAGAGTATTAATCTCAGGAAAGAAACTGAGGGTTGCCGTGGGGTGTGGGGGTAGGGATGAAGGCCTGGGTTATGGACATTGGGGAGGGTATGTGCTATGGTGAGTGCTGGGAAATGTGTAAGTCTGATGATTCACAGACCTATAACCCTGGGGCAAACAACACATTTAATTACATATTAATTTAAAAAAATCCACAAGTTACTCTTGTATATGATACACCTAGGCTTCAATTGATAAATTTGCAGTGTAATTTGCAATACCAAAACCAGTGTTTAGTAACCCTAAAGCTAGATTATCAAGTCCCTGCAGGCTGGGATCTTCGTTTTGTTCAATGATATATCCTCAGCACCAAGAACAGTGCCTGGCACAGAGGTACCCGATATTTACTCAATGAATTCAAATATACTCAAAGCCCCATTTAAGAAAAATAAAAATATATAGTATATAACCAAACATGCTGTTAGAATCATAGATTAAAATTATTAGTGTAGGGTGCCTGGATAGCTCAGTCGGTTAAGCATCTGCCTTCAGTTCAGGTCATGACCCAGGGTCCAGGGATTGAATCCTGCATTGGGGTCCTGCTCAGCGGGAAGCCTGCTTCTCCCTCTACCTCTGCCTGCTGCTCCCCCTGCTTGTGCTCTCTGTCAAATAAATAAATAAATAAAAATCTTTTTAAAAAAGTATTAGTTTAATTGGAATTAAGGATATATGTTTCTATGACATAAATACATTTTCAATTCTCAGTTATTGAGCAGATTACCTATGGCTTGTTTGGTTCTGCTGTTCAGTGAAGCTACAGAATGTCCTCAGCCAGGCTAAGCCAGCATCAAGTAGGTAGAGACTCGGATTGCACTCCAAAATCAAAAGAAATTATACCTGGATAATTTGTCATTTTAGATGATTGCCACCTCTTCTCTTTTTTGTTATCACTGATAACTCTCTGCTGCAAGTCTTGGGGTTAGAGGTGAAGTCAGGAACATGGTCTAGTACTCGCACAAGACTAAAAAAGTATGTCTAGATAAATCTTTACCCAGGAAAAATAATAAGTCACTTCCCCTTTTTCTCAAAACCAACCAAAAGTGAGAATCAAAACAGTTATTCTTCACACTTCCTGATGGGGATCCTTTTTGATGCTCATTCTAATTTTAGGTTATTGGTTTTGTGACCGTACTGATTATCTCTTGGTGACGGGGCACACCCACACTCTCTACAGGACTGCTGGGTTGGCCTCCAGAAAGGAGAATAAGAACGAGCCTTCTCCTAAAGTAATCTAGCAGTGGATCTGATGTTGGAGTTTCTCTCACAAAAGAATGGGGCTGAAGACTAACAGCAAGAAGATGGGCATTTACTGAGTCCCCCATGTATCTGATGGTATGCCAAAAATCATTAAGAGCATGAAATCTAGGGTGAAATAGCCTATAATACTTAATAAAATGTTCTTTCCTATGTGAGCATGAATGCATCAGCTGGGGTGTTATTTAATAAACATATAATCATCATCTTCTTACTCTCCTTCCTCCCAAATAAACTTAGAACAATAAATCAGTCATTCCAGCCACCCCGGCTTTGTGGAGCTTGCCTTTCTTTTTACACCTGCAGAAACTTTTAACACTTGAATATTATTCTGTCTTATATTTTTGAATTGTTTCATGTATGTATGTCAAGTTTATATCAGTTATGAAATTATAAGCTTCTTAAAGACAGAGACACATTTTCATGGATGTTCTCTGCCAATTAGGGCAAGGTCTACTGTCGGTGCTCAATACAAACTTTTGGGTTCAACTTCCTGTCAAGATAGAATCATAAATTTACAATTTGAGACGCACATGAATAATACATGGCAATAGAAGCTAAAATATAACAAGAGAACACTTTGAATAGTACTTCAAATATGGTAAACATTTTCATGTTCCAGAAATGGATTACAAACACAAAGTTGTTCCAGGTCCAAAGTGGGCAGAACTGTTCAGGATTCAGGGCAGAGAGCAGGCCAAGAAATGATGGCAGGAATGAGGATCTCCCACCCGTGAAGTTCCCATCCCTGTTGCTGCCTGGTTTCTCAGTTTGTATGATCCTGCTTTTCTAGGAAGGCAACAGGAAGTAAATATGATTTCCCAGCAAAGACCGGCCCAACCACCAGCTTGTTTACAGGCTAGATCTATGGTATCTTCACATCACTGCACGACTATAAAAATAGAGCTGCCACCATAGAACTGATAAAATATGCTGGCAAATGCATTTTAACTATTGACTATAAAGACGAAATCTATTTTTATGCCCCAAAAAAGGTGTAATTAAAATTCTCTATAATGATAAGGAAGGTGGGGACAGGTGTTCAACAAGAGTTAAAATGTGGTTGTGGTCTCAGGGTCATGGGATGAAGCCCGCCCTCAGGCTCTGCACTCAGCACAGAGTCTGCTTGAGAATCTTTCAATCCCTTTCCCTCTGCTTGCTCATGTGTTCTTGCTCTCTCTCAAATAAACAAATAAATCTTAAAAAAAAAAGCCTGATAGCCCAAGTGATCAAGAATTAGTCAGATATAGAAGGTTTGTACAGTAAAATTACCAAGCTTCATTTGACAGTAGTAGTAGTAGTGTGTGTGTGTGTGTGTGTGTGTGTGTGTGTGTGTGTGTGTGTGTGGAGAGAGAGAGAGCCAGAGAGAGAACACCTGCTCCCAACAAGTAGAGAGTATACATTCTTCTGAGTATATTTGTAATGCAATATTTATAAAATATCATCGTACTGTATCACAAGAGGTCTAAATGTTAAATAATGGATATTACATGAAGCACAATGCAATTCAACTAGAAATCATCCTTAAAAGATAGATTTATATGTGCTGATACAAAATGATCTTCAAGATATATTTCCAAGTGAAACAAACAAGGTGTAAAGCAGTATCTACATTATACTAATATTTGCATAAAATCATCTGTCTCTGCTTATATATGCAGAGAAAAATGCCTGGATACCTAAGAAACTATTAATAATGGTTGCTTATGGGATGGGAAGGTAATTTACTTTTTTTTTTTTTGTATTCTGAATCTTTTATTTGTACTATTTGTACCATTACTTAAAAAAAAAAAAAACAACCTAGTTTAAAAATGCTGAATGGATTATGTCACCCTCAGTTTCTTTTTAGTCCATTCTCAAGGAAGATTCCCTAACTAATTTTATAGCATGTAGGGTTTTAATACAAATGAAATAGCTACCATGGCTTACCCTATGCTATGTCATATTTCCACTGAACCTCCCTCATTAATTTTTTCCTACATAGAAAACAATATTATAATTCCAATGTGTCTCTTTCCATTGACCCCTAAGTGGAGGTGACTTCTAAAAAAATAGAAGCTGAGCTCTTGAACATAAACAACATTCCTATGACCTCTAAATGTACATGCTGTACTGTGAATACTGAGAATTCCTACTAGGAATAGTAGTAATTTATAGAGCAGTTAAACAGAAATAATACAGAGAGGGGCGCCTGGTTGGCTCAGTGGGTTAAAGCCTCTGCCTTCAGCTCGGGTCATGATCTCGGGGTCCTGGGATCGAGCCCCGCATCGGGCTCTCTGCTGAGCAGAGAGCCTGCTTCCCCCTCTCTCTCTCTGCCTGCCTCTCTGCCTTCTTGTGATCTCTCTCTGTCAAATAAATAAATAAAATCTTAAAAAAAAAAAAAGAAACAATACAGAGGACAAATAAAATAACCAGAACAAA
Organism: Nasua narica; assembly: GCA_028533885.1. NCBI lineage: Eukaryota > Metazoa > Chordata > Mammalia > Carnivora > Procyonidae > Nasua > Nasua narica. The sequence goes on from CM052811.1 coordinate 68,383,435, forward strand.
AAAACTAAACATTAACACAACCCACTAAAATGAATGTCAAGAATGGGACACCTAAATTACTATATACGTTTTTAAGCCAAATTCCCCCTAGCCTAAATCAGTTAACTGAGCATGCCACCGTACCTGACAGATAGTCATTAACATAGGGCCTCAAGTGTCAATAGCAAAGTACTACCTCATTTCACATTTCAAGTAATAGGGAATTTGAACAGAAAGCCTTGATGCTATCAGCTCTTTTTTTAAAAAAATTTTAACTTATTTTATTTAAATTCAGTTAGTTAACATACGGTGTATCATTTGTTTTAGATGTGGTGTATGACGATTTCTTTTTTTTTTAACATCTTAATTTTATTTTTTTCGGTGTTCCAAGATTCACTGTTTAGGCATGACATCCAGTGCTCCAAGCAATATGTGCCCTCCTTAATACCCACCACAAGGCTCATCCATTCCCCAACCCCGTCCCCCTCCAAAACCCTCAGTTTGTTTCTCAAAGTCCACAGTCTCTCATACTTTGTCTCGGAGGAGATTATGCTGAGTGAAATAAGTCAAGCAGAGAAAAAGTAAATTATCACATGGTTTCACTTACTTGTGGAACAGAAGGAATAACATGGAGGACATTAGGAGAAGGAAAGGAAAAGTGAATTGGGGGAAAACAGTTCTTTAACAGACTTTTTTGTATGGGGAAGAATCTACACTAGCGCTCACTACTTTTAGAATTCACATACAGACTCAGATACATGAGTCAGGGAGAATGGGCATGAGTGCATACTTGATTCCTTGATTTGTCTACAAAGCTATAAAATGACAGTGACTGTTCCTGGATTACTTCAGAGGGAGTCTAAGAGGGGAGGCATCCTGGCTGTGTGTAAGTCAGCTCTGCACTCAGCAGATGGGCTCAGTGGTTAGCTCACAGGCATGTGAGCCCCTTAGCAAACTCCAGTTTTCCTCTCTTACCTGGCACACAGGACTTGCAAGCTTGCTGGGTATCCTCTCAGATTTCCATGCATACTCCACCACATCAAGGTCTTACTCTGCTCAAAACTTGGGAGCTCCAGGGGTTAATAGCACGGGTTTGGGAGTTAGGAAAGACCCCCCAGATGGGAGACCCAATGAGCTTGCTACCCTCTTTGCTCCCTCTTGATCACACTCTCTGTCCTCCACCTAGCTTTCTGCCCTCTAGCTTCCTGCTGGATTTGGCCAGTGGGAGTTCTGATAGAAGACAAGTGGGAGAGAGAGAGTTGAGTTAGATTGGCTGTGGCTGGGTCCCTCCACAGACGATTGCTGCTAGTCTCAAAGCAGCTTCTACACACACTGTTTTCTCCTTACTTCTCTCTGGGAGCTACTCTCTTCTCTTGATAGTTTGATTAAGTCCCAACCCCAGTTTACTGTACTATTTCTTGTGGTCCCTCACTCTGTATTCTCATTTCACTGTGTTCTCTGAAACAAACAATTTCTCCTTGGATTATCTTCCTTCAAGTTTGCCAGCTGTTTCTGGTTGAAAGCCAAGCTGACACGCCCCACTTCAGTACCTTAAATTAGCTGCATAGACTTGAACAGATCATTTAACTCCTCTTAGCTTCAGTTTCCTCATTCACAAACTATGAAAGTGTATCTTCCTTAGAGGAGTCCATAAAGGCGTAGGTGGTACTTTGTAAATGTGCTTCTGCCTGCATCTCTCTGAGGGGCTAAAGACTTCCTGTAGCTGCACACAGCACCTAACCGGCCAGACCTCCCTGGAATTAAGGTGATTTCACTGCTCTGATGCTGCCGGAAGCTTCTGCAGCTGTGTTCCACAGAAACCTCTCCTGTGATTTCCAGATCTTTCTGTTTCACTATCTCCACTGGAATGGCTCAGAGGTACCCTAAAATCCAATACAGTCTAGACAAAACTCATGTTCTTCCCTCCTAAACTTTCTCACCAGGTCCTCTAGTTCAGTAAATAACATCATCATCAATCTAGTTTTTAAAGTTAGCTATTTGGGAGTCATTCTTGACAACCTTCTGTTTTCTATAACCAACAAGCTGCAAAGCTTGTCAGTTCTGCCTCCTATAGTATCTCTGGAATTTGTTTGTCATGCCTTAAGCCTGATGCCACAACCATCACCCAGGCCTGCATTATTTTCTCAGCAGGACCGTTGTAACCACACGACCAGGACTCTTGTGTCCCCTCTTGCCCCTTCTAGTCCAGACTCCATAGAGCAGCCAGACTCTTAAAAATGTAAATCTTAAGACAAAACAAACCCTCACATCTAGTAACTCCCTGTTCCTTTGACTCCAGCCATGATGGCTTCTCAGTTCCTGATGTTGACATGTTTTTTCATATTTCTGGGCCTTCCCACGAACCATTCCTTCTACCTAGAATGCTTCCTTTCCCCAACCCTTCACATGTGGCTGATGCCTGCTTACCCTTCAGAACTGTAAACTTCATCACTTCTTCACAGCCACCTTCCACCCTACCCCAGACCTGGTAAGGTTCTGCTATCATAAAATCTCCTCAAATCTCATTTCTTTGCATCCAGGACAGCGTCTGTTTTATTTAATTTTTTCTTATTTTTTAAGATTTTATTTATTTATTTGACAGAGAGAGATCACAAGTAGACAGAGAGGAAGGCAGAGAGAGAGAGGGGGAAGCAGGCTCCCTGCTGAGCAAAGAGCCTGATGCAGGGCTTAATCCCACAATCCCACAGGGCTCTAACCCACCGAGCCACCCAGGCACCCCGACAGCGTCTATTTTAAATGTCTGGTAAATTTGTATGGCATTTTAGCAGATTTCCTACCTATACTTCAACCTGAAATTCCTTTATCCTGAACTAACAACCCACACATCTAGCACGAGGTTTGTTATGCTCTGCCCAATTAGAGAAGGTTCTGTGAAACATAAATAATAAACTCCAAAGTACAGACTGCTGAGTTACAAAGGAAAATATGAATGATGCATTTAGTTTGATGTCATTGTTCGTTGATAAACTGAAATTCTTCTCCATTAATATATTTACCTTTCACAATAGGAAAAATAATGGGCTATGAGAACCATATTTCATCTATGTTCTAACTTTCCATTAAACTAATAGACTTAAAAAATGGTCTTAAGCCTTTTTATCATCTTCTCCTGCTTCTTAATGACTAAAGGGGAAAAATGCACCCTCTGAGAAGGTTGTCCTTGTCAATACTTCCACTGTAGGTCACATTTCCTGGGGAGTCTCTCCCTTTGCCAGTTCTCCTTCCTCTACAGATCTTATTAATCATTGATCCTATGTTTTCATATATTAAAAAAATCACAATTCTTTGGTGACAGACTTAGTTTCAAAATATCATTGGCAGTATTTGGGTATCTGCAAAGATTTAGAAGACAAGTATAGGACATTAGGAGGCAAATTTTAAGACTGGCTTGAGGAAACTCCAGTGGAAAAGTGGGCAACAAGGTTTCAAACTCTACTAGGGAGCAACATGACAAAGCTCTACAGCTAACCAGTAACACTAGCCTCTCCTGTTTAAAGAACTCGATGAGGGGTTTGTTACTGAACAGTTACACTGAAAAGTCTATCTCAGCCAGACACATGTGAACATGTAAACCGCACTTGAAAAATCTGCACAGAGAGCAATTCATTTTTGCATCTAGGACTCTGGCTCTGAGTCTAGAAGAACTGTTTTCATACCCATTCACCTCTGGAATTTTTCATGATAACCTTGTAACATCTTTTTACTTGACAAGTAAATTGCTTCTACCTTGAGAGCAAGCACTTTAAAGAAGCTGAAGTTAAAAGACCCTCCTCCTCAGGAGTACGAATTTCAGAAAACGATAATGTAGATGCTGTCTTATTTAGCAATCCATCATAATGAAACAGGACCTCGAGATGAAGAGCTGAAGATAAAATGAGTGTATCTTTGAACATCTAACTATGCAGAGATATAGAAGTAGCACAGTAAGGGAAGAGAAAAAAGGGAGAAGAAAGGAGTTAGAGGATTGTTTTATCCAAGCAGCATTTTGGCTTTTGGGAAGAAGGGAAGGCTGGTCCTATTGATATTTAGTGTATGTAAACACCAACAGAATAGTCTTTCAGAAACCAGACCCACACATGGAGCCACATGGCTCCTATTCACAGGAACTGAACTCGGCCAAACTATAGTAAGTCCATTCTATCATATCTAAACTCATGATATTCCCCTACAATATAAAGAAACAAACAAGCAGTCATCTAAATAAAATGCTGACATGGAGATAATATGACTCACTGTTGTCTAACCCAACACTGTCACAAAAGGAAATAAAGAATTCTGGCTATATGTTGGTGGTTTTATTTAAATTATTTTAATATATTTTTATTGAAATACTAATCTAAAAGTTTTAACCTAAAACCACTTCATAACATGCTACACAAAATGATAAGATGTTTTTTGAATTTCTGGGAAGTGGAGTTGTTCTGTGAAAAGCAGTTCTCGAATAAAAAAAAAAAAAGTGGAGAGTAGATTCAATGCTTGTATTTTCCAGGTGAATAAAAAGACCCAGCTAAGAGAAGTGGCCTGTCCCAGGTCACTTGGTAGCTGGGCCAGACTGCTTTCCTTGAACCTTGATGCCTCCTGATAATACTGTGGGAAAATTTGCTTTCATGCTGAAAACATTTCAGAAATATTGTGCAACTCAGATGTCTATTTTCTTAAACATGAGTAATAACTTTTATCTACTGTTGAAATCTTCCCCCCACTCCCACCAGTTTAAAAGGATATGACACTTATAACAAATCTCTGCACGATATTTAGATTCCCTATGGCATTTAGAGCAATGAAAAAAAATTGTTATCAAAAAATAAAGATCACAAAGAGGAATTATAAATTTTCTTACAGAGAATTGCCTTTTCTTTTCTTCCTGGGCCTGATACCTACTCCTGGATGACTTTCTTATAATACTGAAACTCATCAAATGTTACCCTCACTTACTTTTCCAAGTAGGTGCTTCCTTGACTGGCATTTGTTTGTTTACAAAGGGGACGGGAGACAAAGCCAATTACCCAGGCAGGGAGCACTTGTAGCTTGGAGTTCGTAGCAAAGAAGGTGAAGTAGTTTTTGATGCTAGGGGAGAAGTAGAAGAAGAATGCGTGCACACAGACACATGCATGTATGTATCCACAAGGGACATTTATATGCATTATCTTATTCACTCTTCAGGACTTAGGAGGTAGGTACTATTGTTATCCCCGGTTTTTAGGTGAGGAAAATGACTTGTCCAAATGACTGACTTACTAAGGGCACATAGCTAGTAGGTGACAGAACTAGGGTCTAAACTGAGGCTGGCTGACTCCAAAAACCCACAAGGAGGAAAATTTCCTCTCTTCTGTTTCTGGATAAACAAGATAACAAGGAGGAAGATTGGTTAATCTGTATCAGGAACAAGTGATCCCATAATGATTGAAGTTCTTTAGAAGTCCTGTCTTCTTTATGTAAAGTCTCCAGGACATAGATGGCCACCATGGTAAGACACATTCTTTATGGAACTGATTTAAGAGCAAGAAAAGACACTGAGAAGGGGCAGTAATAAGAGAGTATCATTAAAAAAGTAGAAACAGAATGACCTAAAAGTAGTAATTAAAGTTAAAAAAATAAATTGTGATCAACTGTTGATGGTTTCACTACTGAGTTCCACAAAACCTGCAGACAGTTGCCCGGATCAACCTTATATTGCTGTTTTCAATGGCATGTGGGAGAAAGGTGAAATAGCCAAGTGAATGAAAGACAAGTGTGAGCAGCATTTTAAAAGACAAGAAGGAGACTTTAAAAACTGGAGGTTCTTTGCATCGCAGACTCTAGTAAAGCAGCCGTTTTTGTTTTTGTTTTTGAGATAAAATCCATGTAATGTACATTAACCATCAACTTTTAAAAAATGTACAATTCATTGAATTGAGTGCGTTCACTCTATTGAGCAACCATTACCTCTAACTAGAGTCCAAGACATTTTTCATACCCTAAAAGGCAGTCTGGTACCCAGAGTAATGCAGTTTTGCAGAAATACTGTGAGAAAAACCAGCAAAAGAGGAGAAAGTAGAACAAATGTTCCAGGGGTATGGCAAGAAGTGAGAAGTAGCTACTTAATGAACTTAAGAGAAACAAAGTCTCTTAAAAAATCTTATTTAACAAATGTTTTGCTAAGACCTTATAATGTTTAATATATTGTGCTAAGGGAAGGATACTTTGTAAAAAAAATTTTTTTCTGGCAAAGCAAAATTTATTGTGGCCCCAAGGTCAGGGCTCTTCTCTCCAGGTCCTGCTAAAAGCAGATAGCTGGGGATAAGGGGCTCTTGTATTGCCCCCCAACACCTCCATCACAGTCAGACCCAGATGGAGAGCAGCCCAGGTGGGGGAACATCTTGGGTCAGCAGTGCACCCTGAGGAAGCTCCATTCACAGACCCTCTCTCGTTCACTGTGGCTGCAGGCCTTCCTGGCTCCTCATTTCTTGAACGCTGGCTTTTTAGGTCTGAGTGTGAGTTTGACCTTTCTCACCGGGCTGTTGTCTTTATGACTAGATCTCATTGCTTCTCTGCTTTTTCCACTTTTTCTTTTCTTAGCAATGCTTGTCTCCTTCTGGGGCACCAACCTCATGACTTTCTGGATAGGGGCCCCCTCCAACAGGAACACATCCACATCAACATCATCTTCTTTCTCTTCCTTCCCCTCTTCCTCTTCCTAGGATAGATCTGCAATGTTCTAACATTCCTGACCACTCAGGAACACAGGTCCAGAGCCAGCCTGGAGCTGGAAAGCGCCTGGAGGAGAGAGCTGACATCCCATTATGCTGACCATGGGTGGGACAGAGGCCTGAAGTGGGGCCATGGTGATGGGCTTCATCTTCTTGTTGCCAGGCTTGCTTGGGTCAGAATCCCCATGATGTTCATTTCCTCTTTTGCTTTCTCCCCCAAACAAATCATACTAAGCAACAGCTCACAATCCTGCTTCCCCTCTTTCTGAACTATGAAGGTCCAAGTCCACTTCTTGTTTAGCTCACAGTCCCAGAACATGGCTGCTACAACCTTTTTGGCTGTTGTTACTGCTGCTGTATTAGGATGTGGGAGGTAACAACAAAAATCTAGCTTTTGTCTTCAAACAAGCTTGTAGTCTAATGACGAACTTAGACATGTAATCAAATGGTATTGGTAAGTGAAAGAAAAGAGACTAGAGACAGAAGGGATATGATACCAAAGGAAGGTCATAGAAAGACCACTTGCTCTGTTTAAAGAAGAAAACCGGTGATTTTTTTTTTCTTTAAGACCATGACGTGTCGAAAAGTGCCCGGTAAACTACGGAAATAGGTGAAGATGTTGCAGGAGCCTCTGAGCTGAATCCCCACTCTCCAGGTAAAAATGAAGAAAGAAAGGAGCTAATTAAGGGTTCACATTTTTGTCTTTATCGTGTATAGACCCTGTCACAAGAAAGTGCGGGCCAAATCCGGGAAAGTTAGGGGGAGATGGGGAAAAAAGCTGTTGTTAGGCAATTTATGATTATAATGCCATAATTTAGGGGGAAAAAAAAAGGACTTAAAATACACAAAAAATAAACAAGATAAACAAGTATGGACACTAATAAAATAAAAGTGGGACGTAAGGAGGAACGCGATAGCACTGAAGATGTAAAGTATAGAATGAGCTCACACTTTGAAAAGGAAAAAAATGTGATACTTGGAGACTGAGCTTCAAATTCCACCCATCTGAGACGAAATAGCAAATCCTGCTAGAGAAATCCTGATCTGTAAATATAGAAGGAGAAAGTCTTACCAGAAGATATGAAGGATCATCGGTGGAATGTGGGGGTTGAGGACCTAAAAAGTTATGATAGGAAATTATCAAAGCCCTCTTAAAGGAGATGTACATTTATAAAAGAATAAATAACAAAATCTGATTTTTTAAAAAAAGATTTTTATTTATTTATTTGACAGAGAGATAGACAGCACAAGCAGGCAGAGCAGCAGCAGAGGGAAAGGGAGAAGCAGGCTCTCTGCTAAGCAGGGAGCCCAGTGCAGGGCTTAATCCCACGACCCTGAAATCATGACCTGAGCCGAAGGCAGCCACTTAACCAACTGAGTCACCCAGGCACCCCAACAAAATCTGACTATTAAAATAATCTTTCAGGGGCACCTGGATGGCTCAGTGGGTTAAAGCCTCTGTCTTCAGCTCAGGTCATGATCTCAGGGTCCTGGGATCAAGCCCTACATCAGGCTCGCTGCTCAGCAGGGAACCTGTTTCCCCTTTTCTCTCTCTGCCTGCCTCTCTGCCTACTTGTGATCTCTCTCTCTCTCTCTCTCTCTGTCAAATAAATAAATAAATAAAATCTTTAAAATAAATAAAATAAAATAATCTTTTAGGGCCTATAGGAAATAAAAGAATAAATACAATAAATACAGTTTATATTAAATATAATATAAAATACTTACAAAATGTTTTAACAAACAGTGGTTCTACAATAAAAATGTTAAGAATAGGGGCAGCAACTACCATTGCATGAGCTATAACTAAATATTTTTGGAGTCACTTCACTAAGATTAGTGGAAAGGAAGAGGTAAATCATAATTTTAGAGAAAAAACATATGGGTCTTATTCAGAGGAAAGATAAAGATGAACAAATCACTATCTTGAACATAAAGACTCAGAAAGCAGAAACATGAGGAACTATGGATTTGTAAAAAGTTAGAAAATTGGACATATATCGGTAAAATATTTAGAAAGAGGAAGGGTGAAGCAAATAGAGTTGGCAGAGAAATCCATAACATTTAGAAGAGATGGAATGTTCTTGCTTTCATGATGGATAAACAATTATAAATAGGTATAAATATGTTTAGAAATAAAACATGAGAATTAAGTGAGTTAATATGGGTAAATATGCATGAACAATTACAAGCCAATATACAAATAAAGGTTTTATTTCATTGTAAGGTAGCAGCTGTGTGCTTTCATACTCAGCCCAGACAAGGAGGGAAGAAGCATTTTGCAGATCTCTTATTCAGTTATCATGAAACCCAGTGACCACTGAGAGAACAAGTGGGTTGAAGACTGCGATTCTCAATGTCTACCATCTCTCTGCTCTTCAGTGCTGGCTAGACAAACCTCTGGAAAACCTCCTTGTTGTGCAATCTTCAGTTGGTATTTTTAAAAACTGAGATATAATGCACATCCCATAACATTCATCTCTTTTTAAAATGTACAGTTTAGTGGCTCTTAGTATATTCCCATAGTTGGGTAACCATCACCGCTCTCTACTTCCAAACATTTTCATCATCTCCAAAAGAAACCTCCTATCCAACAGCAGTCACTCTTATTTTCCCTTCCTCCAGCTCCTGGCAGCCAATAACCTACCTTCTGCTTCTGTGGTTTTGCATGTTCTGGAAATTTCATACAAATGGAACCATACAATAAATGACTTTAGGGTCTGGCTTCCTTCACCAAACATAAAGTTTTCAAGGTTCATTCATGTTGTAGCATGTATCAGTCCTTTTTATGACTGAATAATATTTCTTTGTATAAGTATACTGCATTTTAACTCTTCACCAATGGATGGACATTTCCAATTATTATTTTTCTTTCCTATAACTTTTTCAAGTTTGTTGATATTTGGTAATTATTTTGAAATTCAAATAGATACATTTCAAGTAGGTGATATGGAATTCTTAAGATAAATTTCAAGATACAGAATTTGTTTAAAAATGGGCTAACATCACCCAAAGTATAGAAATGAATAAAGTGGTTTTTATATATATGTACACATATATAATATACATTATATATAATTATGTAATTGCTGAATGTTACATTATACATTTTATAGATATATATATTTATATAAATACATAACCACTTTAGTATATAGGTGTATATATTATGAGCACTGTCTTGTGACGTCATCTGACAGCCCCCACTTAGGTGCACATTTTCCATTGAGTGGCTACTCTCTGCCCCCTCCCCGCAAAAAACCAAGGCCATGACTTTTCTCAATGGCCCACATGTAGCAGTGCTTCAAATGAATTTTTCACTTCACTGAGCTAAAGCTTGTGTGTACCATCTGGAGAGTTAGTGTTGATCTTTCCCATAGAGTTGCGTCAGCTTTATCAAACATTGGAACATCATGGAACACAAATTCATGTGGACCTAAACCACCTCTGAAAGCTGACTACAGCACAATGCTTGAAGGAGGGAACTGGATATTAATTGCTTGCTGCACCTGTAGTTTAAGTTATTGTAGCTTTCTCATTTTTCTTTTTTTCCTAATTTTTCTCACTGAAACCAGATAAGCTGAGAAATTATGACATAGAGACAGATATATACATACATAGGTAATAAAAATGAAGAAATTTCACAATTTAAAAAAAAAAGGCCCCATGAGTTGTTCTAATTGGGTTGAAGGGAGTTTGGATAAGTTCAAATTTCCATGATATCTCTGACATTATTTATTCATTGAACAAAACTTTGTGGAAAAATGACTATGTGCCAGGTACCTTGAGGGGTTTAAATATGGAACAGATATTCTCTGATTTCATGAAACTGATTATATGGTGGGGAAGATAAGATATGAACATAAGTATCTATAATATAGAGTACAAAATGGTAACTGTTATGACAGAGACCAGATAAGTTGCCACAGGTATTCAGAAAAAAAAAGAGGGTGCCCGCAGCTGAGAGAGACCAAGAAAAGCTGGGAGCAGAATCCTGGCCATAAACGTTCCGTGTAGGTAGAATCGTTACAGGTGGAAACAGGAAGCAAGAAGTAGCAAGACAAAGGCACAGAGCCAGAGCATCTGTGGACATGGAAATAAAGGGCAGGAAGCTTCCAACTCTGTAGTAAAGGGAGTAATGGGCCACAAGGATGGGAAGCTGGGTTGAGTCAGATAGTACTGAAAGGAATTTGTATGCCATGAGGAGTTCATATTTAATATTGTGGTAAACAGAGAGCTATTCAGGTTTTTAAGCAGTAAATTAACGTGAGAAGGGCTGTACTTGGCATTAATCTGATAACTCACGTATAAACTCATGTAAAAAGGGAAAGGAAGAGACCAGTTTTGAGTCAGAAGGTGGAGCATAAGGGAAAGAAACATTATGAAAACAGAATTGAATAAATGCTTTATATTCCTGTTAGAAATTCCTATGGCAGGAACCCCAAGAATAAGATTTATATAATACCAGAACAAAAGCAAATACGTAGAAACACTGACAAAAGGATAAGATAGGAGGGTGGTTATAACTCCTCACAGGCAAGGAAGGTTATTTCAGGTCCTCCTGGGTTTATAGTTGTATTAAGCCTCTGGTTGTAATGTTAAGTAGTTAAAAACAACAACCACCACCACCACCACCACCAAAAAACAAGAAATGTGAAAGCAAGTGAATAATTAAAAAAAAGAAATAAGAAAGAAAAAAACTTATATCTATGAATATACAGGTTTGAGGGTATTATCAGGAGCTTAATATATTAATTTCCACTGATGTTGGGGTTTTAAAATTTTATGGGGACCCTGTGGTTATTGTCCTTTTGTTTTTTGACTTGTCTTCTGGGAGAAGGGCCTGCCCTGTTGTTTTCCAGTCAGTCTTGCTTGGGTTGAGTCACCCTGCCCCCCAGTCAAGGGGCTGAGCTCTGTGGGAACCAGTTTCTCAGTCTTTAGCTCTCTGAAGGTTTTTGGCCTTTTGCAGCTTTTTCACCTTTTCATAGAGTCCAAGCAAGGAATCTGCCCGGAAGCACTCAGAACTCTGCATCACAGAGAAGCCTGAGTCTGCTCCCCTCTGGGTGGTCCAGAACACACACTCCCCTCTGCAAAATTCTGCTCACAGCGCAGCCTGTCAGAGGTGGCGCGTGACCGCAGCTGTCTTTCTGTGGCTCTGCGAGTGCTCACAGGGGAGATTAGGCCACCTGCCCACTTTCTTTCAGGGGCCGGCTGGGATTGCCCAGACCCTGCAGAGGGCCGAGAATGTCACGGTCACAGGTGCACCTAGTCCAGACAGCAGGGCTTACAGAGAAAAGCTGCCAGCTCCTGGACCACAGCAGACTCTCTAAAGGCACTTGCAGGAGCCTGTCTGGCCCACAGCGTGGTGCAAAGAGCGGAAAGCTGCAGGTTCGGGAACCGCAGACTGAATCCCACCACCAGTCTCACTTTGGAGCACTCCTTCCTGGGAGAGTGGGCCCAGGCCAGTGCCCACGACCACCCTCTTTCACTAGTTGTTCCTCAGAACCTTTTGCTCTTTTTAAGTATTTTTAACCAGACTCTACATTAATGCTGGTCCCCAACCACCAGACACTTTCCCATTGGGGTATTACTGTCCTTGGATCTCTTCTGGTGACTCCCTTCTGTTTTGTTTATCCTCCAATATCGGTTCAAGTGTTCCCACTTTGCTTTACCTCTCCACTGCTGTCTTCTGCTCTTGTAGAGATCCAGACGTGAGAATTCTTGATCCTCAGGGTGATTTCATGGGTGTTCAGCGTGTTCTGGTAGATATCCACCTCACTTTGGGGGACAGGTTGCAACAGGATCTCCTACTTCTCCGCCATCTTGCCCCCCTCCCCACCTATTGTTCTTTTAAAAGACAAGTGAAATTCAGAATGTTGGTGGGAATGGGGAGCAATTCAAACTTTGATACATTTCTAAAGGGAATATGAGTTGGTAAAACCTCTTTGGAAATCTGTTTGGCAGTATCTCCTAAAGTTAAACATACACATACCCTACGCCCCAGGCATTCTACTCTTAGGTATATGTTCAACAGAAATGTACATATATGTTCAGCAAAAGACAGACATGAAAATATTTGTAGCAGCTCTTTTTTGTAATAGCCTCAAAATGTCAATGACCCAAATGCCAATGAACAGTAGAATGGATACATTATAGTATAATGTACTGTATAATGGAATACTGTATAGAAATGAGAATGAACAGATTTATCCCTGGGATGCAAGGGTGGTTCAACATTCGCAAATCAATCCATGTGATAGAAAAAATCAATAAGAGAAGAGACTAGAACCACATGGTCCTCTCAGTTGATGCATAAAAAGCATTTGACAAAATGCAGCATCCGTTCCTGATTAAAACTCTTCAAAGTATAGGGATAGAAGGAACATTCCTCAACATCATAAAGTCTATCTATGAAAAGCCCACTCATTCTCAATGGGGAAAAGCTGACAGCCTTCCCTTTGAGATCAGGAACACGCCAAGGATGCCCACTCTCACCACTCTTGTTCAACATAGTGCTAGAAGTCCTAGCGACAGCAATCAGACAACAGAAAGAAATAAAAGGTATTCAAATTGGCAATG
>CM052811.1:68397202-68418129 GCA_028533885.1 Nasua narica
AAGGAAAAGGTAGAACTAGGTCTTTTCAGATACAAGAGAGGCATCAACTTCTATAGAGAGCTTCCTAAAGAATCCACAAAAAAAATGTTTACAGCCAGTTCCCTAATTCTGCAAAGTTACAGGACAAAATATCAGTACACAAAAAGCTCTCTTATTTGTATACACTAGCAAGGAATCATCCAAAAACGAATTTTAGAAAACAATTCCATTTTAGGGAACGTCCACATTGACAGAATACTTAGGAATAGTTGTAATCAAGGTATAAGTCTTGTACACAGAAAATTATAAAACATTACTGAAAGAAAGTAAGGGAAACCTAAATAAATCTGAGGATACCCCATGGTGATGAAAAGACATACTATGAATAAGATGGCAAGAGTACACAATGCAATATGGAAATTCCATGTGTTTCCAAGAAATGTCACAAAGGCCTTTGGGAAGAAATGCACAAGCTAATCGTAACAGTCTAATGGAATTTTAAGGGACCACAAGATAGCCCAAAACTATCTTGAAAAAGAAAATCCAAGGTGAAAGTCATACTTCCAAAGTTCTAACCTTAATACGGAGCAACAGTAACTAAAACATCCTGATACTGTCTTAAATGTATGCATACACCCTGAAACAAATACTTTATATGGTAATTAGTTGAATTTAAATTTTTTTAAAAAATTGTAAAGAAATGTTTTTTAAAGTATGCATACAGATCAGTGGGATTTAATTGACAGCCCAGAAATAAACCCCTTCATCTAGGGTCCTCTGAATTTTGACAAAGGTGGATAACATTACACTGGGGGGACAAGAATGGTCTTTTCAACAAAGAGTGCTAGACAATCAGCTATCCATGTCGGAGGAAAGGATCTGGATCCTTACCTCACACCACATATAAACATTAACTCAAAATAAGTTAAAGGCTTAAATGGAAGAGGTAAAATACAAACTCTAGAAAAAACAAATGGGGATAACTCTTCCTAACCTTGAATTTATCAATACTTTCAGATCTGACACCAAAGCCTAAGAAGGGAAAGAAAAAAATAGATAAAATAATATTCTCAAAATTAAAAATCTGTCCTAGGCACCTCATTGGCTCAGTTGGTTAACCGTCCTACTCTTCATTTTGGCTCAGATCATGTTCTCAGAGGCATGAGATCAAACCCCACGTCAGGCTCCATACTGAGTGTGTGGCCTGCTTAAGATTCTCTCTCCTTCTCCCTCTGCCCCTATCCACTTGCACATGCTCTCTCATTCATTCGTAAAAAAAGAAATGTTAAAAAAAATTTTAAAATCTTTGTACATCAGAAGATACTATCCAGAAAGTGAAAAGACAGCCCCCGGAATGGAAGGAAATATTTGTACAGTATTTATCTAATAAGAGTCTGTTGCTCAGAACATGTAAAGGGCTTTTACAACTCCTCAACCAAAAGACAACCCCATTTTAAAAATGGACGAAGGACTTGGATAGACCTTTCTATGGAGGAATCATACAAATGGTGAATAGCACATGAATACATGTGAAACATCATTAGTCATTATGGAAATGAAGATTTAAACCAGTTCAATGTCCTTTTACACAAATAGAATCACTAGGATCAAGAAAACTAAAAATAGGAGAGGAGGAGCAAGATGGCGGAGAAGTAGGAGGTTGAGATAGAGTCGGATCCCAGAAGTTCATCTAGATAGTTATTAAATCATTCTAAAATCCAGCATACTCAACAGGAGAGAAAAGAGAGGAATAAGAGCAATTCTAGGAGCAGAAAATCAACCACTTTCCGAAAGGTAGGACGTTTCGAAAAGTGATTCCAAAGCAATGGGAAGAGAGACCGCGGGGGGAGGGGCCGACTCCCTGCAGCCGCAGAGCTGCAGAGCACAAAATCAGAACTTTTAGAGATTGCTCCACTGAGGGACATCCCTCCAGAGGCTAAGCGGGAGGTTTAGCCCTCACGGGAACAGAGTGGTTTCAGGACCCACGAGATGACAAAGAGACTAGGGGTGTCTGAGTGCGGCAGAGCTCCCAGATATCGCGTTGGAGAAGCCGGCAGCAGAGAAAGAGCCGCGCAGTGCATTTTCAACTGGGGCTTACCCTAGACTGTGGCTGCGGCCCTTCGAGCGGGGACCACATAAGGCATTCTGGAGAGACCTCCTCCTTCCTCCTTGGGGAGGAGCAGTGCGGGAGCGCATAGCAGGAATCTGCTGGATTTGGAGACTCCAGATGGGGCCGCGCGCCGGAGACAGAAATGCTCCACCACCGGTGGCTGAGCTCAGAGCCTGGGCGGGGACTGGGAGACGGGAGTGATTGACTGCTTTCCTCTGAGGGCACGCTGAGAAGCAGGGACTTCAGTGCTCAGCTCCTCCGGCTGGAGACTGGGAGCCGCCATTTGCATTCCCAGCCTCCAGGGCTGTACTGAAAGCACTAAGGGAACAAAGACTCCAGAGAGCGAACTGAACTGATTGAATTACTTGGCCCCTCCCTGGGCAAGGGCGGGGCAATTCCGCCTCAGACAAAGACATCTGAGAACCAAGTTGAAAAGGCCCCTCCCCAGAAGATCAGTGAGAATATCCAGCCAAGCCCATGTTCATCAATCAGTGAGAACTGTGGAACTCCAGAGTACTTTTCTCTCTCACTCATCTATTCTTAGCTCGATAAAATGACAAGGCAGGAAAAACTCACCACAAAAAAAAGAACAAGAGACAGTACCGACGGCTAGAGACCTAGTTAATACAAACATCAGTAATATGTCGGAAATAGAGTTTAAAGTGACAGTTATCAAGGTGCTAGCTGGGCTCGAAAAAAGCATGGAAGAAATTAAAGAATCGCTTTCGGGAGAAATAAAATACCTTTCGGGAGAAATAAAAGAAATAAAATCTAACCAAGATGAAATCAAAAAAGCTATTAATGAGGTTCAAACAAAAATGGAGGCTCTTAATGCTAGAATAAATGAGACAGAAGAAAGAATTCGTGACATAGAAGACCAAATGACAAAGAATAAAGAAGCTGAGAAAAAGAGAGACAAACAACTATTGGACCACGAGGGAAGAATTCGAGAGATAAGTAATTCCATAAGATGCAACAATATTAGAATAATTGGGATTCCAGAAGAAGAAGAAAGAGAGGGGTGGAAGGTATATTGGAACAAATTATTGTAGAGAATTTCCCTAATCTGCGGAGGGAAACAAACATCAAAATCCAGGAGGCACAGAGAACCCCCCTCAAAATCAATAAGAAAATTAAAAATAACAAAAGGATGTTGAGAAACTGAAACCCTTAAACTTCGCTTGTGAAACATGGTGCAGTCCACGTATAAAATAGTATGACATTTTACAAATAGATCTAAGCAGAATTAACATATGGTTCAACAATTGTACTCCTAGATATATACCCCCCAAATTGAAAACAGTTGTTCAGGCAAAAAACAAAAATGTACAGGAATATTCATAGCAACAGTGTTCACAATAGGCAAAACTCAGAAACTATGCAAATGTCCATCCATGGGGTAAAGGATAAAAAAAATGAGGGAGATCCATCAATGGCAATCTTGTTCTGCCCTAAGAAGGAATGAAGTAATAGGGTTCAGTTTTGGGGAAAGTAATATGGTAGTTCCTTAAAATAGGAACCACAGAATTCCAATGCAGCCTATATGCCCCCCAAAATTGAAAGTAGAAGTACCCTTATTCAGAGCACATTTCTCACAACAGCCACAAGGTGGAAGCCACTCAAGTGTTCACTGACAGATGAATGGATAAACAAAATGTGGTTTATACACGATAGAACATGATTCAGCCTTAAAAACGAAGGGAACTCAGACACAGGCTACAACACGGGTTGAACCCAGAAATCATTGCACTGAGTAAAATCAGCCCATCACAGAAAGACAGAAACTGTAGGATTCCACTTGGGTGACGTGTCTGGAACACAAAGTTAGAGGTAGCTGCAGGGGCCGAGGGGAAAGGGCAATGGGGAGTTGGTGTTCCGTGCATACAGTCTCCCTAGAGAGAATGAAAAACTTAAGGAGAATGATGTACAATGGTGGGAATTCAGCTAAGGTCAGAGAACTGGGTACCTGAAATGTTTTAAGGGGTCAATGTTATTATATTTAGTCACCATGAAAAAGTGAATGAAGGATTGGTGCATGTCACCACGTGGATGGACACTGAGAACAACCCCAGTGACATAAGCCATAGAGAAATGCCACTCAGATTGGAGCCATCTGTGCTCCTTAATCCATCAAGGTTACCCAAATAAGGGAACGTCCTGGAAGAAGTTCAAGAAGAAGAAAACTGGATCCAAATGGAAAAGACATTTCAGACTGTCAGGCAGGGGGTGAGATAGCTGCAGTGGGCCTGTGGTCTGGGTTCAGAAGAGGAAGCTGGAAGGGGGAGCCTGCCTCTCAGTGTCCACGACAGAGTCCACATTAGAATCCCCCACAGGAGAGACTCATCTATTCCAGGCCTCACAGGGGAAGATGGAGGGGTTCATCTCCTCCAAGAAATCCACCACCCCCACAGCTCAACTGGTGAGAATCCTCCATCACCCCGAACCCCCGCCTTTCTCCAGTGGAGTTTCCTTCCAAGCAACCCTCCCAACTTCTTCCTCCTTCTCCATGAAATCATGTTCCTCTCCTTTGTTTCTTGCACTTGGCCTGGGATGTGACCGTAGCTTGATCACCCCACATTGCCATTCTCCGCTATTCCCAGATTGAGGCAGAAGAGAGACCTTGGATCCCAGCCCTCCTTGTCCGCTGCTCTCCGCAAAGGGAGGGGGACAGCAATCCGCCCTGAGAGACTGCAACAATGTCCCTTTTCCCTCCCCCATCACCCTCACCATAAAAATTCACCCCAAACCCTGCAGGTTGCTCAGTCTTGGGGAGTGATCCCACTGAGCCCACCCGGCATAAATAAAGCCATCTTCCCCTGTGCTCCGTGTGCTGTTTGAGTTTCCTCAGTCGCTTCAGTTTTTCTGCAACAAGATAAACCCATTTTGCTGGCCAAATAACTGGCAGTTTGAGTTTAAGGAAAGCAGAACTAAAATTCGAGAAACTTGCAAGGAAAAAAATCAATATAAAAAAAATCAATTGTGGGGCGCCTTGGTGGCTCAGTTGGTTGGGCAACAGCCTTCGGCTCAGGTCATGATCCCAGAGTCCTGGGATTGAGTCCCACATTGGGCTCCCGGCTCCACGGGGAGTCTGCTTCTCCCTCTGACCTTCTCCCCTCTCACGCTTTCTCTCGCTCTATCTCAAATAAATAAAATCTTAAAAAAAAAAATCAATTGCATTTCTACGTGATCTAAGGAATCATCAGAAAGAGAACTACAGAGAATGATCTCAGTTACAATGGCATCCAAAAGAAAAAGTTACCTAGGAGTCTACTGAACCCAGGAGGTGACAGACCTGTCCTCTGAAGCCGTGAGACACTGATGACAGATATGGAGGGAGACACACGGAGATGGGAAGACACTCTGTGCTCAGGGAAAAACTGACCCTGGGAAAATAGCAACACTCTCCAAAGCCATCTACAGAGTCCACACTGTCGCTCCTGAACTTCCAGACACCGCACCAACACTTAAGCGGGTGTGGATGTGGGAAGGACCCCGCAGGACTGAGCCCGGTGGGAGCAGGAGCACCATGGGGGGTGCTCGTGACTGCCCCCTGATGGAAGACTGTCTGAGGAGCCCCGGGAACAGAATCCGTGTGCACACAGACACTGGCACGGGACCTGAGGAGCACCTCTGAGCCCAGAAACAAGAGACAACACAGCCCTGTGTACAGCACCATGGGAGGCCACGTCACCACACACAAAACCACTGTGTCTACACAGCACACCCTTCCTCAGTGGGGTCCTGAGACCACGCACCCCCTCGCCAGTACCTGTTCAGGGGACTTCTCCTGACCTTCTCCTCCGGCGACTGCTCCTAAGGAGGCTAGACTGCTATCAGTGTGGACACGGCTCCATGTCTTCCACAGCAGGTTCTGTCAGTGTGCATGTGGGCCCACCTCCTCCACAGTTTGTCCCGTCAGGGTGGGAGCGGCCCCATGGCCTCCAGAAGTCTCCACAGTGGGAACTGATGAGGCCAGACTCCTGTCCCAGGGGCCATGGTGCAGGCCAGGCTTGGGTTGGGACCTGGGGTCCTGCACCCTCTGCAGGCGGTGGACGCAGTGTGGGACTAGCTGAGCTCACCCTTCCACAGGAGCAACCGGTCCCTCCTGGGGTCCCCCTGAAGCCATTTCATCCTGGAAATTCAAGCTGCATAGAGCCCAATATCCCCCAAATTCTCCAAAAATACTGAAGGAACAGCAAATTGGAAACAATAGGGAATGACAACAGTCCCTGACCCTAACAGTGACACCGAACATGACCATGACCCTGGCCCTGACACAGACCCACACCCTGACCTCAACTGGCTCTCAAGCCTGGATCTGACCTCAATCCAACACCTGAACGCTCGCCCCCAACCCAAATAATGTTCACCAGAATCAAAAGGTAGAAACTGCAAATAGCCATCCATGGTGAATGCATAAACAAAGTGTGGTGAAGGGGTTGAATTTGGTCTCAGGTTCAGGTTTCAGTCAGAGTTCTAGATCAGGCTTTTTGGGTTTAGGATCAGGGCGAGGATTTAGAGTGAGGTTCAAGGGAACAGTTAGAGTTTAGGGCTTTAGGTTTATGATTTAGGGTTTAAGACTCAGAGCTTATGAGATAAATTTCAATCAAATTTGGGGTTTGGGTTCAGGGTTCATGACTCAGAGTTCTGGTTAGGGTTTGGGTTCATGGTTCAGGCCTTGGATCTGGGGCTCAGGTGCAGGCTTTGGGTTCCATTTCAGGTTTAGGATTCAGGGTTCC
Organism: Nasua narica; assembly: GCA_028533885.1. Lineage (NCBI taxonomy): Eukaryota > Metazoa > Chordata > Mammalia > Carnivora > Procyonidae > Nasua > Nasua narica. Next base: position 68,404,031 of record CM052811.1, read on the forward strand.
AGTTTGGGCTTTAAGGTCAGGTGAGGTTTCAGCGTTCGAGTTAGAGGTTAAGGTGAAGTTTAGGGATGACACATTTTCTTCAGTTGTCATCACAGACACAAATCTCTATCTCAAGTCTCTCAATCTGAAATGTATTTCGTCTGGGTGTCAGGAGCTGGTTTGGCATTTAGGATCTCAGGAACTCCCTCTGGACAGCATTCTGGTCCCAGAGTCTCCCGGTCACCCAGAAGCAGCTTTTTTGATGGCCCAAACATACCCTTGGCAGAGGAGGGTGAGCTGGTGCCAGAGGGGGGATGATTTCACCACAGTAGAGGTGGGAAACCAAATATTGTGGAAATGTTCATGGAAAATGAAACAGGAGACAAATAATTGGCCGACTCCTGATTCTTCCACAGTAACGAAAACCAAGTTTACAACAGAATCTGGTAGTGTTCCCTAGGAAGGCCTACGGTACTCATGACCAGTACCGAAAGAGGGCCCCCCTCCCCTGGATTAAACAAAGGGTCCCAGCTGGATACATCCTACTCTGGGTCAAAAATAAAACCTGATGATTTGGCTGTTCCAGTGTACAACTGATAGAAGCACTGACAATATTTTCCTTTCTCAAATCCTTATCAACACACGGGGAAGATGCAGGCAACATTGTCATGCACTGCTCATTGGAACACCAAGTCCAAGGAGGGCTTGTAGAAGTAATAAATAGATATCAAATATGAAACTCAGAAAAATCACCCTTTCTGGTGCTTTTTGAGGATCCCTATCCATAAGATCTTACATCTCATCCTATGGAATCAACCCATAAAAATCATCACTAACAATAGCCTGCTAACCACTGTAACCACCTCACCATTGACCTCTAGGCTTGTAATACACGCTGTGACCGCTAGAGACACACTTCTCATCAGCAGAACGGGACTTGCCCACTCTCACTCTTACAGTGAAGCCAAAAAGGCCACTCCTTGGAAATGCCAGCCATTAGGACAAAGTCACAGAAATCACACCCAGAACTCAATAAAGGACAGACATCTCAAGAAGCAGATGCTGCAGATCACCTCCACTCCCACAAAGTAACTCTACAGTGGACTCCAGATCTGTCTTCTTCCCGGGATTACACGGGGCCCCGCATTCTTCCAATACTCCATCCTCAGAACAGAACCGGGAAACTTCCTTGTCAGTCCTGTCTGCAGGCTCACAGTGAGCCCTGCGAAAGCCAGGCACCTCCTTGAGAGCACTCAGCCCCTCATGCCTATCTGAGCAGATGGAGGGTGCTGCTCTCCCCGACTTCTGTCCCAACTAGAGAATACTTGGAACAAGTCACACCATACTCCATGCAAAAGGCATATTCTTCATCGGCAAAATGATGGACAGTGAAACACCATGGATTCCCCGTAGGTAAATTGGAGATACAGCTTGGCCAGAGGTATTATCCCCAACACCCTACACACACACACACACACACACCCTTCCCTTGTGCACTCCAGACCAGTTTCCATCCACTTGGCTCATTCTCAGCCATTGTCTCTGCAGAGTTGCACAGTAGTACTGAGGTGCTGGGACGAGGTACTAGGTGCTAAGCCAGTACCTTGGACCCCCTTACTATCAGAAATTAACAGTTGTTTTATTAACAGATGCATCCCAGAACACCTTGCCACCATGACCATTTGAAAAGGCATTACAACAGAGGTCCTAACAACCTGGGCCAATCTCCACCGCTCCACTCCCTGACTCCAGGGATTGGCTTACCCATGGGCATGGGACCTAGTCCCAGTTAATGTGGTGGGAGGAACCTCAGGTCTCAGCCTGCAACACCAAGCATGGGGTGAACCACCCAGGCTTTTCCATTGTGACTGCAGAAGTGGCCTAGGCCAGGCCTGTGCCAGTGCCACAGAGGGCCCAGGAAGCCAGGTGTTCCATAAATTTGCTGAGGGCTGAATCAGAGTCGTCTAGAAGCCCACACATGCTAGATCCTCTGCTAACTCAAGAGAACCCTAAATGTGCTCATGGTCTGGGCCTGAACAAGAGGACCATCTGTGTTGTATATAACCAGCGAGATATACCCACCAGGCAACGGGGACATACTCAGCCAAACAATACCTACATGGAATTCAACCACAGACAGACATCCTGTGGGAAGCTTGAGGCCTCCAGAGAAATACAGGGGAAAGCCTGAGGCCTTAGTAACCTCTTTAACATCAGCCACAGCAACTTCTTTCAAGACATGTCTCCAAAGGCAGAGGAAACAAAAGCAAAAATAAACTTTTGGGACTTCATTAAGATAAAAAGCTTCTGCACAGCAAAGGAAACAGTCAACAAAACACACAGGCAACCCACAGAATGGGAGAAGATATTTGCAAATGACACTATAGACAAAGGGCTGATATCTAAGATCTATAAAGAATTCCTCAAACTCAACACTCAAAAAACAGATAATCACATCAAAAAAATGGGCAGAAAAGATGAACAGACGCTTCTCCAAAGAAGATATACAAATGGCTAACAGACATGAAAAAATGTTCATCATCATTAGCCATCAGGGCGATTCTAATCAAAACCACATTGAGATACCAACTTACACCAGTTAGAATGGCCAAAATCAATAAGACAGTAAACAACAAATGTTGGAGAAGACGTGGAGAAAGGGGAACCGTCTTCCACTGTTGGTGGGAATGCAAGTTGCTGCAGCCACTTTGGAAAACAGTGTGTAGATTCCTGAAAAAATTAAAAATAGAGCTACCCGGGGCACCTGGATGGCTCAGTGGGTTAAAGCCTCTGCCTTCAGCTCAGGTCATGATCCCAGGGTCCTGGGATCGAGCCCCGCATTGGGCTCTCTGCTCAGCGGGGAGCCTGCTTCTCCCTCTCTCTCTGCCTGCCTCTCTGCCTACTTGTGATCTCTCTCTCTATCAAGTAAATAAATTAAAAAAAATCGTTTTAAAAAAAATAGAGCTACCCTATGACCTGCTATACTGGGTATTTACCCCAACGATACTGATGTAATGCAAAGTAGGGCCACATGTTCCCCAATGTACATAGCAGCAATGGCCACAATCGCCAAACTGTGGAAAGGTGACTTCAACAGACGAATGGATAAAGAAGATATGGTCCATATATACAATGGAATATTACGCCTCCACCAGAAAGGAAGAATACCCAACTTTTATATCAACATGGACAGGACTGGAAGAGATTATGCAGAGTGAAATAAGTCAAGCAGAGAGAGTCAATTATCATATGGTTTCACTTACTTGTGGAGCATAAGAAAAAACAGAGGACATTGGGAGAAGGAAAGGAAGGGTGAATGGGGGGAAATCAGAGGGGGAGATGAAGCATGAGACTGTGGACTCTGAGCAACAAACTGAGGGTTTTTGGGGGGTGGCGTGGGTGAGCCTGGTGGTGGGTACTGAGGAGGGCACGTATTGCATGGAGAACTGGGTGAGATGCATGAACAATGAATCTTGGAACACTGAAAAAATAAAATAAAAATTAAAAAAAAAAAAAAATCCCGAGGCCTTAATTGTTGGCCAATTTCACTATCATCTTTTTTCCTTTCAAGGGGAGGGGCTGGGCTCAGGCAGGATAGATCCCAGTGTACCCCACTCTGCCAGTGGAAAAGAAGACCCCTCTCCCCCATCATCTATCATGTTGCAAATCTGGGGTGTGGGAAACTACCACCCACGGGCCAAATGGGCCTGTGTTCTGTCCATCAAGTGTGGCTGGTACATTAGTTACAGATGGTCTGTGGCTACTTTCAAGCCACCGTGCAAAAGTGGAGTCATTGTCAGAGAGACCACATGGACTGCAACACCGAACAGAAAATCTTTATAGGAGACCTTACAGGAAAGTCTGTGCCAATCCCTGGTCTCAAAGATCCTAGGATCATGTCACTTCTTTGAGTAGAATGTAGCGCCTTCTGGGTAAAATCTGATTTCTTCACCCCCAGAGGCAAGGACTTCCATCCTTTCAGCCAGAACTCCATCTCCATCCTCCTCTATTTACACCTCGAAGGGCACATCTATGTGTCTGCAGCCCAACGGGAATTCAGTGTAGTTCCCATGGTACTGATGCTCAGAAAGGGAAGTGTAAGTGTGAACTTGTGAGCGTGAGCATGAGTTTCCTCTTTGTTAGCCACAGTGTGCACAGAGAATACAATACAGTAATGTGCTTTCTGTCTCACAGGAATGGCCACGCCATGTGGTTCCAGAATGATCTCAGAATGATTCCACCTTCATAGAACAAACTTCACCTGGGGGGACTCCCAAATCCCTTGTGCTGGATACTATGTTCCACTGAGGCTGGGGGCACACAGAGGGACAGGGACTCACCCTGGCCATCAGGATTTTGAAGGATGCCTGCTGTTCCAGGACAAAAGATCCCAAAACCATGCATCCACCTGTCATCCAGCCAGGAATCTGTGAGAGAGATCAACTCCAAGCAGAAAGGACAGACCGAGAGACAACAAATAATAGCCTTGTGTGACAAGGGCCACAACAGGGGACACTCAGGAGGACTGGGGGTGTCCAGAGTTGGCCATACCTGGGGCCAGGGGGCCAGGGAGTGCTCCAGGCTGATAGTCACAGCTGTGTCACTACAGGGGATGCTCAGGAGGACTGGGGGTGTGCAGGGTTGGTCAGACCGGGGACAGGGGGACTGGGACTACTCCAGGAGGATGATCGCAGCTGTGTCACTATGGGGAACACTCAGGAGGACTGGGGGTTTGCAGAGCTGGCCAGACTGGGGGGCAGGGGGGCCGAGAGTGCTCCAGGAGGATGTCGCAGTTTTGCCTTTGTGTGGCTACATGTGTCAGTGTGACCGGGCATTGGCCAGGCCAGAAATGACAGGGCAGGTGAGGGGCAGTGTACCTAAACTGTCTATTGCAAGGCAAAAGTTTGGTAACAAGATTTCTTTCAGTACAATTTCATTTTACATGCATCTGTGAGTCCCTACCACTGACTGTGTAGAACATGAAGTGTGGAGTTTGCCATTGCTTTCAAGTCTGAGGGCCCGGCGGCAGAGCACACTTGATATTTCTTTTTGTTGCTCTCCGAGTAGGATGACTTTTCCCGCCTTCGTCTCTGACCCAAAGACAGGGAACAAAGGAAACACAGATCTGCACTTGGAAATGTCAACAGAAATCTGCAAACCCAAGTTCTCACAGGAGCTAAAGGTTTAGAACCCGGGTGACAGAAAGGGGAGGCAGACAGCAAGGAACCCAAAGAACAGGTCATGTGTCTGGGAGCTGCCCACGTCTCTACCTGTGGGAAGCAATCCCCGCCTGACAGGAAGGAGTCCCGTGCACCCCTGGCCCATCTGCTGGCTGCCCTTGAGCGGAGCGGAGGGTGTGCGGGGCTGGGGGTGGGTGTCGGGGGGAGACGGGCAGCTGGCCACAGGTGCTCCCCGCCAAGTACCTGAAGGACCCGCTCCGGGACCTTGGCTGAGATGAAACAATCATTATGCTCAGTTACCTACTGCCCAGGACAGGTAAGGTGCTCAGTGCTTTGGTGACTATATCCTCTCCCGTTTTATTTTTTAAAAACTCTTTAGGCAGGTAAGATGGACAGACAAAAAGCTGTCCATAGTTAATCCATGCAACTTGACCCTGACCCTAACCCTGATATCTAGTTAAGATAAACTCAATTTAGAATATCGCTCATAGTTAGAGGATGGTTTTTAGGAGCTAAGGAATTCAGGGACCAACCTTCTGTCTTATTCTCCCTTGAATCTGCTAAGGTGGAACACATCCGGCCACGAGCTATCTGGAGAGTGGCCACACGGGGGCAATGGTGAGTAAACATTGGTGCAAACCCCGCAAGAAAGCCAATTCTTCCTTCATCCAGTCAAACATGGTTCATTCAGTGTTTACAGATCATTTCATAGATTATGAAAGTGTGACTTTCTGGTATTTTTCACAAACCAAACTAATTCTTTAAACCTGTTAAAAATAGAAGATATTTTCAAAAATCTAAGAGTTGGTGGGCAGATATTCGGGTCTACTTAGGAAACAAGGATGACTTCTGTTCCACTTCTCTTCAGGAAGAATTTGTGTCAACTAAAAGCCCTGAATCCACACAAAATAGTGCAGCTCAGAGGAAAAGAAAGGAGGACCAACAGCCTCCAGAAGCAGAGGAAGCGCCACAGCCGGGAACCAAGAAGCCAGACTGCAGAGACTCTGCCCAGGCCAATCTGCAGTCCGTAGATCGCCTAGAGGTAGAACGCTCCCCCAGTGCTCCCCGGGGGTCGTGGGACAGAGAGAGTGCACCCCTGATGCACTGTTGTGACCTGTGACAAGTCTCCTAATCCCTTCCTTCACGAGACACCCCCATCCCAGACTGCTCCAGCCAGCTTCTAGAACGCCCCCAGTGCCCCGGGGGTCTTGGGTCAGGCAGAATGCACACCTGATGCTGCACTCTTGTGACCCGTGCCAAGGGCCTCCTCCATGAGACACCCATACACCAGACTGCTCTAGCCTGCTTCTAGAACACATCCAGTGCCCCCAGGGGTCAGGCAGAACGTACACCCTGATTCTGCACTATTGTGACCCCTGTCAAGTCTTCTGGTCCCTTCCTCCATGAGACAGCCCCTGCCAGAGACTGCTCTAGCCTGCTTCTAGAACGCCCCAGTGCACCCAGGGTTTGGGGTCAGGCAGCGTACACCCTGATACTACACTGTTGTGACCCATGCCAAGTCCCAGGGTCCCTTCTTCCCCAAAACACCCGCTACCCCCTGACTGCTACAGCCTGCTTCTAGAAAGCCCCAGTGACCCGGGGTTTGTGGATCAGGCACAGCACACACCTGATGCTGCATTGTTTTGATCCATAAAAAGTCTCCTGGTCCCCTTCTCCACGGGACACCCCTACCACAGACTGATCTGGCCTGCTTCTAGAACACACCCAGTGCCCCCAGGGGTCGTGGGTCAGGCAGAGCACACACCTAATGCTGCACTGTTGTGACCCATGACAAATCTCCTGGTCCCTTCCTCCACGAGACACCCCCTACCCTGGACTACTCCAGCTTGCTTTTAGAATGTCCCCAGGGCCCCGCAGGTCATGGGTCAGGCAGAGCACCTACCCTGATGCTGCACTGTTGTGACCCCTGTCTAGTCTCCTGGTCCCTTCCTCCACGAGACAGCCCCTGCCAGAGACTGCTCTAGCCTACTTCTAGAACGCCCCAGTGCCTCCAGGGGTCGTGGGTCAGGCAGAGCACACACCTAATGCTGCACTGTTGTGACCCGTGCCAAGTCTCCTCGTCCTTCCTCCACGAGACACCCACTACCCATGACTGCTCCAGCCTGCTTCTATTACACCACCAGTGCCCAGGGGTCATGGGTCAGGCAGAGCTCACCGCTGATGCTGACTGTTGTGACCTGTGCCAAGTCCCCTTGTCCCTTCCTCCATGAGACACCCCTACCCCTGACGGCTCCAGCCTGCTTCTAGAATGCCCCCATTGCCCCTGGAGGTCATGGGTCAGCGTTAGTGCACCCCTGATGCTGACTGTTGTGACCTGTGCCAAGTCCCCTGGTACCTTCTTTCACAAGACACCCCCTACCCATGACTGCTTCAGCCTGATTCTAGAATGCCCTGTGTCCCGGGGGTCGTGGATCAGGCAGACACCTACCCTGATGCTGCACTGTTGTGACCCGTGCCAAGTCTCCTGGTCCCTTCCTCCACGAGACACCCCCTACCCCTGACTGCTTCAGGCTGCTTCCAGAATGCCCCCAGTGACCCCGGGGTTTGTGGTTCAGGCAGAGCACACCTGATGCTGTACTGCTGTGACCCGTGAAAAATCTCCTGGTCCCCTCCTCTATGGGACACCTCCTGCCCCTGACTGATCCAGCCTAATTCTAGAACGTGACCAGTGCACCTGGGTGTCCTGGGACAGGCAGAGCACACACCCTGATGCTACACTGTTCTGACCCATGACAAGTCCCCTGGTCCCTTCCTGCACGGGACACCCCCTACCCCACATGGCTCCAGGCTGCTTCTAGAATGCCCCGAGTGCCCCAGGGGTCGTGGATCAAGCAGAGCACCCCTGATGATGCACTGTTCTGACCCATGCTGAGTCCCTTGCTCCTATCCTTCATGAGACACCCCCTACACCTGACTGCTCAGCCTGCTTCTAGAATGGCCCCAGTGCACCGTAGTGGTTGTTCAGACAAGTGGAACCCTGATTCTGCACTGTTGTCAGCCATGACAAGTCTCTTGAACCTTTCCTCTATGAGACACCCGCTTACCCTGACTGCTCCAGCCTGCTTCTAGAACACCCCCAATGCCCCGTGAATAGTGCGAGAGGCAGAGTGCCCGACCTGATGCTTCATTGTTGTGACCCATGACAAGTATCCTGGTGTCTTCCTCCATGAAATAACCGCTACCCCAGACCACTCCAGGTTGCTTCTAGAATGCTCTTAGTGCACCGGGAGTTGTGGGTCAGGCAGTGTCAAGTCTCCTGGTCCCTTCCTTCATGAGTCACCCCCACCCCATACTGCCCCAGCCTGCTTCTAGAATGCCCTGAGTGCCCTGGAGGTTATGGGACAGGCAGAGCACCTACCCTGATGCTGCACTCTTGTGACCCGTGCCAAGTGCCCTGCTCTCTTCCTCCATGAGACACTCCCTATCCCAGACTCCTCCAGCCTGCTTCTAGAATGCCTCCAGTGCCCAGCGGTTGTGAGCCAGGCAGAGCACACCCCTGATGCTGCATTGTTGTGACCTGTGCCAAGTCCCCTGGTCTCTTCCTTCAGGAGACACCCCCTACCCCAGATTTCTCCAGCCTGTTTCTAGAATGCACCCAGTGCACCTGGGGGTCATGGGTCAGGCAGAGCACACCTAATGCTGCACTGCTCTGACCCATGACAAGTCTCCTGGTCCCCTCCTCCACGAGACACCCCCTACCCCTGACTTCTCCAGCCTGTTTCTAGAACGTCCCCTGGGTGTCGTGAGTGAGGCAGAGCGTACACCTGATGCTGACTGTTGTGACCTGTGCCAAGTCCCCTGGTTCATTTCTCCATGAGACACCTTCTAACCTTGACTGCTCCAGCCTGCTTCGAGAAGGCCCCCAGTGCCCCGGGGGTCTTTGGTGAGTCAGAGCACACACCCTGATGCTGCACTGCAGTGACTCCTGCCAAGACTCCTGGTCCCTTACTCCACGAGACACTCCCCACCCCTGACTGCCCCAGCCTGCTTCTAGAAAGCTCCCAGTGCCCCTGGGGGTCATGCATCAGGCAGAGAGCACACCCTGATGCTGCACTGTTGTGACCCGTGCCGAGTCTCCTGGTCCCTTCCTCCATGAGTCACCCCCTACACCAGACTGCTCCAGCCTGCGTGTAGAATACCCCCAGTACCCCGGTACTCTGAGAAACAGACTGAGGGCTTTGGAGGGAGGCGGGTGGGGGTGAGCCCAGTGGTGGGTATTCATAGCACATACTGCATGGAGCACTGGGTGTGGACCATGAACAATGAATCTTGGAATATTGAAAAAATAAATTTAAATTTAAAAAATCAATTCAATTAGCCAACAACAACAATAAATTGATGGAAACACATGAGAATGAAAACACAACTGTTCAATATCTTTGGGATGCAGCAAAGGCAGTCCTAAGAGGGATGTATATCGCAATACAAACCTTTCTCAAGCACCAAGAAAAGTCTCAAATACACCCTATACAGCCCTATACCTAAAGCAGCTAGAGAAAGAGCAGCATAGAAAGCCTAAACCCAGAAGGAGAAGAAAAATAATAAAGATTAGAGCAGAAATCAATGAAGTAGAAATCAAAACAATAGTAGAACAGATCAATGAAACTAGGAGCTGATTCTTTGAAAGCATTAATAAGATTGATACACCCCTCACCAGACTTCCCCAAAAGAATAGATAAAGGACCCAAATCAATGAAATCACGAATGAAGAAGGAGATATCACACTCAACACCAAAGAAATACAAACAATTATAAGAACATAGAACAGCAACTCTATGTCAACACGCTGGGCAGTCTTGAGGAAATGGATGCATTCCCAGAAACATAGAAATGACCAAAACTGAACTGGGAAGAAAAGGAAACCTGAAGAGACCCATAATCAGCAAGGAAATGGAAGCAGTCATCAAAAATCCCCCAGGAAACAAGAGTCCAGCATCAGATGGCTTCCCAGAGGAATTCTACCACACATTTAAAGAAGAATTAATACCTCTTCTTCTCAAACTTTTCCAAAAAATAGAACTGAAAGGAAAACTTCCAAACCGTTTGGATGAGGCCAGCATTACCTTGATCCAAAAACCAGACAAAGACCCCACCCAAAAGGAGAATTACAGACCACTATCCCTGATGAAGATGGATGCAAAAATTCTCACCAACATACTAGCCAATAGGAACCAACAGTACATTAAAAGGATTCACCACGACCCAATCGAATTTATTCCTAGGCTGCAAGGGTGGTTCGACAACTGTAAATCAATCCATGGAATACAGTACCTTCATAGAAGAAAGAACAAGAACCATCGGATCCTCTCAATAGATGCAGAAAAAGCATTTGACAATTAAACCATCCTTTCTTGATCAAAACTCTTCACCATGGAGGGATAGAGGGTACACAACTCCGCATCATAAAGGCCATCTATGGGAAACCCACAGTGAATATCATTCCCAATGGAGAAAACCTGAGAGCTTTTCCCTTCAGGTCAGGAACACGACAGGGATGCCTATTCTCATCACTATTGTTCAACAGAGCCCTGGAATTCCTAGCCTCACCAAGCAGACAACGAAAAGAGATAAAAGGCATCCAAATTGGCAAACAAGAAGTCAAACTCTCACCCCTTGCAGACAATAGGATACTTTCTGTGGAAAACCCAAAAGACTCCACCCCCAAAATGGCTAGAACTCATCCAGGAATTCCTTTAAGTGGCAGGATATAAAATCAATGCATAGAAATTAGTTACACTTGTCTACAGCAACAATGCAACAGAAGAAAGAGAAATTAAAGAGGCCAGTCCACGGATAATTGCACCAAAAACCACCAGATACTTACTTAGGAATCCATCTAACCAAAGAAGCAAAGGATCTGTACTCAGAAAACCAGACTAGTCATGAAAGAAATCAAGGAAGATACAAAGAAGTGGAAAAATGTCCCATGCTTATGGATTGGAAGAACAAATATGTGAAAATGTCTATACTACCCAGAACACCCACAGATTCAATGCAATCCCTATCAAAATACCATCCAGATTTTTCACCGAACTGGAATAAATAATCCCCAAATTTGTATGGAAGCAGAAAAGACCCCGAATAGCCAAAGGGATGTTGAAGAAGAAAACCAAAGATGGTGGCAACCCAATTGCAGACTTCAAACTCTATTACAAAGCTGTAATCATAAAGTCAGTATGGTACTTTTCCAAAAACAGACCCATAGATCAATGGAACAGAACAGAGAAACCAGAAATGGACCCTCAACTCTAGGGTCAACTCATCTTCCTCAAAGCAGGAAAGAATATCCAATGGGGGGGGGGAAGTGTCTTCAATAAACTGTATTGAGAACATGGGACAGCCACAAGCAGAAGAATGAAACTGGACCATCTCCATATACCATAAACAAAAATTAGACTTCGAATGGATGAAAGACCTCAAGATGAGACAGGAATTCACCCAAATCCTAGAGGTGAACAGAGGCAGCAACCTCTTTGACCTCAGCCAGAACTACTTCTTGCTAGACAGGTCTCCAAAGGTGAGGCAAACAAAAGCAAAAATAAACTGTTGGGATTTCATCAAGACAGAAAACTTTTGTACAGCAAGGAAACAGTCAACAAAACCAAAAGACAACATCAGAACGAGAGAAGATATTTTCAAATGACATATCAGATAAAGAGCTAGTATCCAAAATCTAGAAAGAACAAACCAAACTCAACACCTACAGAACAAATAATCCAATCAAGAAATATGCCAAAGACATGAACAGATATTTCTCCAAAGAAGACATCCATATGGCCAACAGACATAAAAAAGTGCTCAACACCCCGCGACATTAGGGAAATACAAATCAAATCCAAAATGAGTACCACCTTACATGAGTCAGAATGGCTGAAAGGAACAAGTTAGGAAAGGACAGGTGTTGGTGAGGATTTGGAGAAAGGGGAACCCTTTTTTATTGGTGGTGGAAATGCAAGCTGGCGATGCCACCCTGGAAAACAGTGTGGAGGTCCTCAAGAAGTTGAAAATAGAGCAACCCTACAACCATTGCAATTGCTCTATTGAGTATTTACCCCAAAGATACAAATGTAGTAATCTGAAGGGGCACCTGCGCCCCAGTGTCTAATGCCCACAATACCCAAAGTATGAAAAAAGCTCTGACGTCCATCAACAGATGAATGGATATATACAGAAAAATATTCCAGTGAATATTACACAGTCATCAAAAACTGAAATCTTGCCATTTGCACTGACATGGATGGAATGAGAGGGTATTATGCTAAGTGAAATAAGTCAACCAGAGAAGGACAATTATCATATGATCTCACTGATATGTGGAATTTAAGAAACAAGACAGAGGATCATAGGGGAAAAGAGGAAAAAAGGAAAAAAGATGAACCATAGAGAGAGAGAGAAAGCATAAGAGACACTTACACTCAGGAACCAAACTGAGGGTTTCTGAAGGGGAGGCGAGTGGGGGAATGGGGTGGCTGGGTGATGGGCATCAGGGAGGGTATGTCCTGTGGTGAGCACTGTGTGCTGTGTAAAACTGAAGGATCTCAAACCTGTATCCCTGAAACAAATATCACATTATATTATCATAATAAAAAAGAAGTGAAAGAAAAAATTTAGGATACAAGTGTAAACCAAGTAAAAATAAATAAGTAGATAGATAAATAAATAAGTAAATAAATAATCTCAGATAGAAAGAAAGAATGAATGAAAGCACACAAGCGATTAAGCAACCTGAAGTCACCACACTCTAATTTTAAGCTGGATTACAAAACTGTTGTCATCAAATCAGTATGGTACTGACAAAAACACAGGTCAATGGAACACAATAGAAAGATCAGAAACTGATACTCATAGTACTTTTGGGAAAGTTCATTTTTTAGTATATTAAAGGTCTATTTAAACTTAGCTCTGATAGAATTATTAACTCTGAATGGGAATTAATAATATTTATGTCCGGGAGGCGCCTGGGTGGCTCAGTTGGTTGAGTGACTGCCTTTGGCTCAGGTCATGATCCTTGAGTTCCGGGATCAAGTCCGCATCAGGCTCTCAGCTCCACAGGGAGTCTGCTTCTTCCTCTAACCTTCTCTCCTTTCATGCTCTCTCTCACTTTCTCTGTCTCTCGAATAAATAAATAAAATCTTTAAATAATAATAATAATAATAATAATATTTATGTCCTGTTCCAACGTTTTCTTCCAATAAATGCATTTCTTTAAACATGCTGTTTTATATAAATATATATTATAAAATAATCCACATTTTTAAGAGAAATTAAATTCACTTTAATAAACCCACCACGGAAAAGGAAATAGAGATAGCCATCATCACAACTGAGAATATCACAAAAGAAGACAATGAGACACAATCTGATATCTGATGGAAGAATATGATACTACTTAAGTAGTTCTGACCAAATGTTCAACCCGTTGAAAGCTATAGATGCGGGGTGCCTGGGAGGCTCAGTGGGTTAAGGCCTCTGCCTTGGGCTCAGGTCATAACCTCAGGGTCCTGGGATCGAGCCCCACATTGGGCTCTCTGCTCAGCAGGGAGCCTTGCTTCCTCCTCTCTCTGCGTGCCTCTCTGCCTACTTGTGATCTCTCTCTCTCTGTCAAATAAATAAATAAAATTAAAAAAAAAAAAAGCTATAGATGTAGCTACTCATTTACAAAAACACAGGTGTCAGAGAAAAGTCCTAACAAAGAGTATGAAGGCATCACCAATGAAGTCTACACCGCATATATTCTGACAGAAAAAATATTTTCCCAACAAATAAACTGTAAGATGAGAGAGAGAGAAGAGAAGAGAAGAGAAATGAAGAGAAAAAAGAGAAGAGAAGAGAAGAGAAGAGAAGAGAAGAGAAGAGAAGAGAGAGAAAGGAAGGAAGAAAGGAAAGAAGGAAGGGAAGAAAGAGAAGAGAAGAGAAGAG
>CM052811.1:68418629-68486638 GCA_028533885.1 Nasua narica
ATGACGTCCATACCAAGTCATCCCGAAACATGGTCTCTGGAAATCTTTGACCTTCACGTGCCTCTGATGAAATCGCTACTTTGCAAACTCCAGCATCTAGAGCCAATCTTGTCCATGTTCTTATAACCTTTACTTGCCCTCAGTTTATCTGGTATTTTGCCTGATTGTTTATAGGGAAATTAGATCTCTTCCAGCAAGAGCTGAATCCCAAGCCTCTGCTCACCCAACAATGGAAAAGAATATGCACAGGCCCACACCCGTCTTCTCCACCACATTGAAGAAAATGTGGCCCTCCCTCCCTGTCTCCTGTCCAAACCCAAGCCCGAGATAAGACTTAGACATAAAGGAAACCAGAATACTGTCTGAACTATAGACACTTCTAAAAAGTAGCAGCAGCAGCAGCAGTGGTGGCAGCAAAGAACCATTCCCAGGGGGACCAGGCATAGAATGTTATTCAATCATTTTGAAGTAATAAGTGAGTATGTCAGACCTACGTCCATTCAGTAGTTCCTAGCCACTCAAAGGGAAGATTAAGGATATGTTTGTAGACACTTTGGTTATAAATCTGATAGAGAATTTCTGGATTCATGAAAATTTAATTGAATCCCAACTAAAATTAATTGACCTACACTAGGGCTGATGATTTAGAAACTAAACCATAAACCTAAAATGTGCCAATTTGCTAATGATTAATTCACGTTAGACTAAGATGGTCATTAAACTGTCTTGCATATATTATTTTTGACTGAGAAATAAAAGTGAGTACATTGGGGTGCCTGGGTGGCTCAGTGGGTTAAGCCTCTGCCTTCGGCTCAGGTCATGATCTCAGGGTCCTGGGATCGAGCCCCGCATCGGGCTCTCTACTCAACGGGGAGCCTGCTTCCCCCTCTCCCTCTGTCTGCCTCTCTGCCTACTTGTGATCTCTCTCTGTCGAATAAATAAATAAATAATCTTTTTAAAAAATGAGTACATTGACCATGTTTTGCCAGTTTGTAGAGTCCAACTTTTACCACTCTGCCCTGGCCCGAGAATTAAATCCCAATTCATAGATAATATATTTTAGTGTTCTAAATTATTTCTAGTTATTATTATTAGTTATAATACTTACTGTTTTTTATCTATGGAAGGTTTTTGATGTTTTAAAAGACTCCTAATCTATATACAATACAAACATTTAGGTTTAGAACATAGTGGTAGTTATTCAGGAATTCAACATACACAGTATTTTAACACCTTTGCAAAAGGGGGAATAATTTTAAGTTTTCTAAATGGGTTTTCATTTCTCTAATCTTCTTCGAACATCAATATATGCCAGGTGCTGTTCAGGGTTGAACAACCAACAGTCTCTGTCTCTGAGGAGTTTATGTTCCATTGAATACAACAAGAAAAGGGAATCAGTATAAGCAAAATTTATCCAGGTTTTCACTCATACTGGCTATTTCTTCCTCTTTATATGTTCATACCCTTTGTTTATGTTGGACAAATTGAAATGGCACTATCAATCAGAAATCATAGTGGCATACCAATGACTAGAAACAGAATTTGTCTGAATTTTCCCTTGATTAGTACTCATGTCTGGTTTAAGAGGATATTGTGTTTCATTTTATTGGATATAGTGACTTATGTTTAGTTTTGAAACTTAATCATTAATAACAGTTGCCAAACTTGATTGATACCTAATTCAGCTGTAATACATTAGCAATCTAGTTCTGATAGCATGGCATTTAATCACGTGCAATTATTTTAAATTGATATGTTTCCAATTTTTGAAAAGGTTACTTTGCGATAAAATATATTCACATGAAACTTAGTAACAGATTTTGGGTGAGTGCATTGCAATTCGACATTTGTTAGGATTGATTAAGAGTCTATTGTAATTTGTTCCTTGAATAACGTGGACTTCCCTTAGCAGTCTTGTTTGGAAAATACCACCATCCAATTCAATGTTTACTTATATTCAGTCACACAAATAGAGAATATTATAAACCCCATACTGCAGAAATTTAAATCATCACCTTCCAAACCTTCCTTGAGGGCTTCAGTGGAGCAAGATCTGCTCTATCTGCTAAAAAAGACTACATATCTATACCCATTATACCCTTGGCCTTTGTGCTGTTGTTGTGGCTAAAAGCACCAAATCGAGGACTTTGAGAGTAGTGGAGGAAAAATAGAAACGCCAAATCTTTGAGGAGTAACACTGATGGAAAAGTGCTAGTATCCAGAACATTTGTCATCTTTGAGTAGGTGAACATTGACTGTCTCAAACTCTCAGCAATTTTTCAACAGAAGCAACAGCTGAGAAATGCCAAAATCCATTTGATTTGAACCTTTGGTTTCATCCCAAGACCAGCTTTGTAGAAGAGTTGCTGGGATCGATTCTTAAAAACAAGTTGTGTTTAATTCAGTTTGGATTCAAATGTAAACAGTTCCATGGAATTTTAAGATTACAACTTGTCATAAGATCTATTGAAGCACAGCAAATAGATGACACCACACAAATACTTTAATCATTAGGAAAAAAAAAAAAAAAGATATGCTTTGAAGCAAGCTGAGTTGTTTCTTCATTTGCACCACAAGGGGGTGACTTCACATTGGGAGACTGTACCTATGTGACCCATGCTTTTTTTTTTTATGATCTTATTTATTTATTTGACAAGAGAGATCACAGTTATCAGTTGCTAGACTGAGTATTTTACTATGATGAAAGGCAGAAACAGCATTTTTGTGAGACATAGTTCTTGATAAAATGGCCAT
The DNA here is from genome assembly GCA_028533885.1 of Nasua narica. Taxonomy (NCBI): domain Eukaryota; kingdom Metazoa; phylum Chordata; class Mammalia; order Carnivora; family Procyonidae; genus Nasua; species Nasua narica. Next base: position 68,421,384 of record CM052811.1, read on the forward strand.
TAATACAATTTTTCTTGTAGGTCAGTGATTCTGATGGCATCGTTTTCTCCATGCTTATGAGAGGGATGATGACTAACCCAAAACCCAGCATCTTAGCTTTATTTTATGCACGGAAGCAGCATATAACATATGCAGGTTTGCGGTATGTGACTTCACATAACTGAGTTTTAAGCGGAAAGTGGGCTACCTCGACAAATACTTTCCTTTCTAAAATTGTGCATACTAATTTCCATCACAGGCCATAATAATGTATTTCTCACTATTGCCATTCCAGGGAAACAATGTATCCTGCAGTGAGATCTAAGAATTTCCTAAACTGTTAAAAGGGTAAGGCTTAAAAACATAAATTCAGGGGCACCTGGGTGGCTTAGTGGGTTAAAGCCTCTGCCTTTGGCTCAGGTCATGATCTCAGTGTGCTGGGATCGAGCCCCACATCTGGCTCTCTGCTCAGCAGGGAGCCTGCTTCCCCCTCTCTCCTTGCCTGCCTCTCTGCCTACTTGTGATCTCTCTCTCTGTCAAATAAACAAATAAAATCTAAAAAAAAAAAAAAAAAAAAACCATAAATTCATTCCATACAGCTATGCCACAAAGGGTGAGGCCAGACCTCTCTTGATTTACAGCTACAACAGACACCGAGCAGTGTATTATAATATGTATTGGTTTGCGAATTACTTAGACTGTATTCTTTATATCTGTATGTATTTCTATCATAGTCAGCAAAATAGGACTTACACTTCCAATAGCAGCAGAGAAGACCACATCCTCTATCAAAGGCAAATAAAGCAAACTCACAGATCTTCCTGAAGAAGCAATATTTTAGCAGATTTATCTGGAGTTGAGGTTTTTGCTCCAAATTTTATGAGGATAAGGAGACAATCTAATGAGAGCTTTGGTAGATTCCAAGGCTTTCTCCAGAAATAAAATGTTGCATGTTGCCATCAAGCAGCTCCTATTACAGTAAGTTATTCTACTGACTTCGAAAATGAGATAAGTACTATGTTATATAAGATATCTTTTTATTATATAAAATACTGTTTTACTAAAAATAATAGGCATTGCTCTTGAATGAGCCCAAGCGGAGAGTATATTTCCTACCTCCCAGTCATGAACCACGGTTTTGTGTAAGGATCCCACTCCTTCTAATGGCCGCAGACTTTTGGGGGAAACTGAATCCACCTCCAGCTTAAAGTACAAATCTTAATTTGACTAAATCAGAGTAGCCCACTCCCTTTGCCCCGATAGCTGGTTCAGGTGTGATCATGTGGAGCCTTAGAATGTCAGTAAACACACCCAGTTCTCACTTGGGGGGCAATTTTAACCCCCAGAGACATTGGACAATGTCTGGAGACATTTTCGATTGTCTCACCTGGAGAAGAGCTCTGACATCCAGGGGAGAGGAACCATGGATGTGCTAAACATCCTAGAACCCAAAGGACAGCCCCCCACAAAAATCATTCAGCTCCAAATGTCAGTGTCGCCAAGGTCAGGAACCCCTGGTCTAAAGGAAAAGCTATGGATACTTGACATTCCTTGACCCCTCAAAGAAGCAGCCTTGGGATAAAGCTTGTGCTGCAGATAGCAGATCTGGAGGATGGAAAGTATTAGGATCCATATTGACACCGCTGGTCCCAGCTCACTCTCCCACCAGGTATCCAGTTACAGGAGCCTTTAACCTTCTATTGGTTAAGCCATTGTTTAACGGGGGTTTCTGTTACTCACAGCCACAAGCAACCTGATAAACTCGGAAAAAAAGAGGGAGGGGGAAAAAGAAAAGAAAAGACAAGAAGGAAAGATGTGTGTAGATAGAATAATGCCCCACTCTCCCATCCACTCCCCCTTCCAAAGACCTCCATGTCCCAATCCCCAGAATCTGTGACTATATCACCCTAACAAGCTGTCTAGGGAGCGATGGTAGGGATCCGACAGTTATCACCATTCAGGTTCACCAAAACCTCCAAGCATCTACTGAACTCAGTGACTTAGGGGAGTCACTGCTATCCAAGGGAGGCCAGAGTAAGGCACCAGGTTCTAGGAGCTCTGGTCCTCGGGCAGATGCTATTTGCCTCTGATCCCACAGTCCAAATGAGCTCCTGTGTGGAGAGGGCAGAGGTGGCTACTGCAAGGAATTAAGGTCTAGAAACTGGAGAAAGCCCACAGCTCCACATTCCAGCTGGCTGTGACTAGACATTAGCCAAAACACTGGGATAAAATGGGACCTGTCATTTTTCTGAACACTGGCGTCAAATGGTACCCCACACTCAAACCAGGAAGAGTGCCAATTGGACAGGCGTGATTTTTTACCTAAACACAAACCAGAGGGCATATTAGACAGTGACCAGGTGCAGAGTATTTAGCCTGTGTTTAGCGTTCACCTGGATAATTCAGACCCCAAGCATCCTACTTGTGGCCTCAATTATTCACGTTATTTGACTACATACTTAAAATACAGTTGACTACCCTTCCTTTGTACTGTGTAACAGAACATCTGTTCTGTGAATTCACTCATGCCTTTATCCACCCACCTACCCATCCATCCAGGTAACACACCCAAAACAAACCTAACCTATCATGGATCCTTGTTCCTTCCCACAGTCTCTGTTTACCTCTCGTCTGGATTACTTACAGAGACGAAGAATATGGTTTGAGTTGTTTTGGTGCCAAATAATATTCCAGAAAGAAATGTTCAGCAAAAAAAATTGGAAATAAATAACTAAAAAGAGAAGGGCCTGCGAAAGGGGGGATAGAGGAGGGGGTGGAGAGGAAACAGGAGGGTCCTCCCAGCAGAGGTGGATGGCAATCTTCTCGTCTCTCTGACTGGGTTCTGATTTGCCCAGGGTTGGGGGGGTTCGCGGGGGGAGCGGATCTGTGTGTGGGAAGATGCTGAGAATACCAGCCCACCCCAGGCAGCAGGCAAGGGACAAGAGAGGCCGGGAGGGCAGGAGCTGGAGGAGCTGAATTTCTTAAACCCTCTAGTCTGGATTCCGGCGTCAGAGCCTGAGCTGTTTACCTTCTCCCCACTCGACCCTCCTCCAACACACACGCACATTTTCCCTAAGAATTCTGAGTCCCGAAGGAAGAGAAGAAAACAGGTGTCGCGTTGTCTTGCCCTCCTCCGCGCCGCCACCCGGTTCTCCCATTTCACAGTCGCTCCCACCCACCCCAGGGTAATCAGGCTGGAAGCGCCGGCACAGGCTTGTCAGCCCTCCCCACCCCCCTGGAACCCCGAGATTCCCGAGGGCTGGGACACCGAGTGCCTGGTTTTTCGTCGGTAAAACTCTCACCGAAGTGTGACTTGAGTTATGTCCCTAAGCCACGTCAGGAGCTCAGACAGTGCGGGGCGCTTCGTCGGTGCTCTGTCTGCTACCTGCGAATGTAGGCTAGGGCCAGGGGTCCCCGTGTCGTGCTCCGTCCCCTCCCGGCCCGTCGCCCTCACCCAGCCCAAGGCGGAGCCGGGCAAGCGGCACTAGCTAAACCTGGAGATCCCGCCTGACCGCCGTCCGCACATAGGAACTAACAATCCAGGGGGCGGGAGGGCGGGGAGGGGCTATGGTGGCCGCTGTGCAACCCTGGGATGGCTGTGTAGACATTCCCATTTCTCGGATGAAGAAACCAAGGCTTCCATCCAAGGCCAACACCTCTGAACTCACGTGCTCAGATTTCCAAACTCGCCTTCCTCCCATTGCAGTCTGTCTTCGGGGGCCTCCCCTGGGGTCCAGGGGGCAAAGTCTGGGGACAAGGGGCCGCGCACGTTCGCGGGGAGCCCCAGCAGGTGCGGGGGCGCTGAGCCCGAACCTCGCAGAGAGGAAGGGCGCCCCCACCCGGCGCCCGGCTTCCTGCGAGCGGAGGCCGCCCGCCTGGGCAGGGGCAGCCCGGGATCAAAGTCCGGGAAGGGCTACCTCGAGGTCCGCAGGCCAGCCAACTGCCCAGTCGTGGGGGCGGCAGGGGGGATTGCCGCGCCCTTTGCCCTCCCCCACCCCGGGTTGCCGAGTCGCGATTCGCGAGGCGGCCGATGGGCGGCTGGGCGGAGCCGCACCCCTCCTACACCCGCCGGCGGGGGCAACCAGCTCCGGAGCGGGCTCCAGGGCCGCGATGGCGCGTCCCGTGAGGGTGAAGACTTGGGTGGAGGAGAACCGGGCCTCCTTCCTGCCCCCGGTTTGCAACAAGCTCCTGTGAGTCCCACGCACGCCGCCCTCCTCCTGTCCTCTGCCCCCACCTCCCCTCCTCCGTCCGCACCCCTCATCCCTCACCCTCCAGCCCCCAGCTCCTTCTCTCTCCGCTTGTGCCTTCGGCGGGGGAGAGGGAGGGCAGGCTGTTCCGGGTCCCATCACCCCCCATCTGTTCCTCTTTCTGATGAGTCCGCCCTGGTGATTGTGACCTTGACTTCTGAAGATGGTTGGGTGACTGAGACAGCGGAGATTCAGATGGCAGGTCACCGCCCTGTCCCCAGGGCTTAGAAATAGCTCTCCAAACCCCAGTGACTCTCAGAAGTCGGGGAGGGTGGTTTTTGAAATACCCAGAATTGCGGAAGAACCTGCCGCCAGAGGCTCAAGTCGATGATCGGCTCCTGCTGACCGTGATCATGATCATCGGCTCATGATCCTGCGGGGGGATCTTGATTTAGTGCTCTCCCCAGGCCCCTCCTTGCAGGCGAGCATATACACTCCCACCGGGCCATCTCTGGCCACCGCCCCCTGCAGCAGGCAGCAGGCCGGTGGTGGTAGCAGCAGTCTTTGTCCAGCAGACCTGGGCCCTCTCCTGTAACCCCTTCACCTCCCTCCCCTGCCCTCTGCCCCATGGCGGGGCCTGGTGTGCCCCCCAGCCCCCCATCCCCAGCGGCCCGGCACCTCGAACCACACAGCTCCGTCGGCCACCTTGACAATCAAGAGGCTCGGTCCTCGGGCTAGCTCCTTGAGGTGGGATTCTAATAAGCGACTCTCCCAGTGGCCCACAAGCTAGTACGGGCCTCGGTCCAGACTCTGGCCCATGGAAAAGCTTGACATCCAAGTCCTCACCCTTGGTCACCATGTAGCAAGGCCACCAGCTCACAGCCAACCCCCCGCCCCCAACCCAGAGCTTTGTGTCTTCTTCCACTCTTGTGGCCCTTACCCCTTTTTTCCACTTCATCCCTGTGCAGTTGGTTCTCGGTGCCCACCACCCCCCTCCTCCTGCCCAGGGCGTCCCAACCACGTCTCGAATCCCTGTGCTCCTCTCCAGTCCTCTGGTCGCTGCTCTGGGGCCACCCTTGTCACCGCCAGTCTGGGTGATGTGGGCTGCCCCTGCCTCCCACCCCCCACCCAGGCCTTTGGCTCAGCTCCAGTATTAACGGTCACAAAATGCAGGCCCTGCCTTTACTCATTCAGCAGGTGTTCGCTGGGCACTCAGTACATGCCAGGCACTGTTGTAGACACTGGAGATGTAGCAGAAAACAAACTGACAGTCACTTCCTTGGGGCACTGACATTCCGGTCAGAGGAGGCGGCCAATACACACACAAACAGACAAGGGGTGGAGGCAGGCAGGCGCACTGGGCCATGAGGCAGAACAGAGCTGTGGCCCCCCACCCCGTGTTGGCTAGGGCTGTCGAGGACAGTCTGCCCCGGGCCTCTTCTAGCTCCTGGGGGCTTGGTGGCAATCTTGGCCTTCCTTGGCTTCTGCTGCATCACCCTGATCTCTGTCCTCATTTCACAGAGCACTCCTCCTGTCAGTGTGTTTGGGTCTAAATTTCCCCCATCTTTAAATATATATATATAATTTATTTATGTATTTATTTGAGAGAGTGCGAGAGAGAACACGCATGGTGGAGGCGGAACAGAGGAAGAGGGAGAAGCAGATTCCCTGTTGAGCAGGGAGCCCGATGCGGGACTCCATCCCAGGACCCCAGGATCATGATCTGAGCCAAAGGCAGATGCTTACAGACTGGGCCACCCAGGGGCCCCTACATCTCCCCTTTTAATAAGGAAAATGGGTCCATCCTACTCCAGTGTAAACTCACTGTAGCTTAACCAGTTACATCTTCAATGACCCTATTTCCAAATTGTATCACATTCTGAGGTCCTGGGGGGTAGGACTTCAACATATGAATTTGGGGGTGAGGGGGGGTCACATGAAACTGCAGTAGGGAGGGGTGAGAAGAGAGACATGATCTGGCTGAAGTACTCTGGCTATTGGGTGGAAATAATTCTGGAGTGGGTTCATTCAGGCACTTTCCATATGTACCTAAATTATATCCCCGGAAAGGTGATTTTAAAAAAAGGGGGGGCGCCTGGGTGGCTCAGTGGGTTTGGTCTCTGCCTTTGGCTCAGGTCATGATCTCAGGGTCCTGGGATCGAGCCCCGCATCGGGCTCTCTGCTCGGCGGGGACCCTGCTTCCCCCTCTCTCTCTCTGCCTGCCTCTCTGCCTGCTTATGATCTCTCTCTCTTTGTCAAATAAATAAATAAAATCTTTTAAAATAAATAAATAAAAAATAAAAAACTTTCTGAGGCGCCTGGCTGGCTCAGTTGGAAGAACATGTGACTCTTGATCTCGGGGTCATGAGTTCAGCCCCATGTTGGTAGTAGAGATCACTTAAATAAAACTTAACAAAAAAAAAAAACCAAAAAACTTTCCTAGGCTCTCTGCCCCCCTTCAGGCCAAGACCAAACTCCTTGGCTGAGCTCTTGAAGCCTGGAGTGACCTAGTTCCGCCTTCTCACCATTGTTCCCCGAGACCACTCCCACACCACCAGGACCCGAAGGACTTCCAATCTGGGGGGGGGGGGGGCTCTGCCTCCAACTTTCCCCTCCCCTTCCTTCCCCACGTTTCTCACAACTTCAAGCCAGCCGCTTTTGGGGAGCAGTCTCCTAGTCAGACACCTTGGAGAGAGGGCATCAGATCAAGGTCATTTTACCCACCCCCCCATGCCCCCAGCCCCGGGAGTGGTGCCAGGTTTGCTCTCCTGGAATTGGAGACCTTGAACAAGGCTGGGGATCCTGGTTGATGAAGCAGTACGTCCCCCACCACACTGTTCCCCACGACTAGTTCAGAGGATGTTGGGGACATACACACAGATCCACCGAGACACAGGTACACAAAGAGTCTGCAGGTATACAAATAGTCTCACACACTCACACACACACACACACACACACTCTTGGATAGGCACAACCATACCGTGATGAGGGGAAGGGCGGAAATGTCAAGACTGTAGGGACAATGATACAGAAACAGCCCTGTCACCTCTCCCAGGTGTAGTCGGGCTCCTTCCAGGCCCCCCATGGGCCCCTGCACCCCTCCTGTCCTGCCCTACCAGTGGGTTCAGGACCTCTTCCCCCTTGTCCATTACAGGCACCAGAAGCAGCTCAAAGTCATGTTCGTCGGGGGCCCCAACATCAGGAAGGACTACCACATCGAGGAGGGTGAGGAGGTACGCCTGCTACTACCCACTTCTTTAATTGCCCTGGAAGAGGGGGACGCTGCCCAAGCAAGAACCAGAGCCTGTGGACAGGAGGGGGGGGTCCAGTGGCTGGTGGATGAAGGGGGCGCTACTGAAATCCCAGGGCAGAACAGCTGCCTCCCAGGTTGTGGGTTCCCAGGGACTGCTCCGTCCTCCAGCTCTGCGGGGGGAGTCCCAGGAGAGGGACCAGGCTCTGTGGCATGAGAGGGAGGCTCGAGCTGCTGGGCATCCTTGTGCCAGCTGCGACGGCCTGGTCCCCGCCCTCTCAAATCTGAATATGGAAGACCGGCCTCCCAAATGAGACCCAAATGCTGACAGGGACCTGGGTGCTCCACTCTGGTTCCAGGAGCTGAGTTCTCTGGAAGGGCTTGGGGCGGAGAGGCCCCCTCCTTATCCAGGAGGGCCCAAGATACAGGAGTCCCCGGGGGCTGTTTAACCAAGGGGGAGGGTGGGGGAAGGAATTTGCATTGAATACCCTTTGGAACCTTGAATTTCGAAGCATCTCTCTGTACTTCCTACCTAGCCCAAGGTAAATAAACAAAAGTAGAATTAAAGAGAAAAAGATGGGCCCCCTGAAGGAAGGACACAGGTAGGTTTCCAGCTTTCAGGATCTCTGGTGACAAAAGATCAGTGTAGGGAACCGACCCCGTATCATGGGGGGCCTGACGCAAGGGTTCAAGGTCCGGAGTCCAGGTTGATCACCAGCCTCTGCCCCCACCCCTAGCCTCCCGGCCACAGCCGGAGCCTGGAGGGAACACCGGAGAATCACTCACTCCGCAAATATTTACAGAGCACCTAGTGGGGGGGGGGGGGGGGCGGGTGGCAGGCGGCGGGTGAGGGAGTGAGGACCCCAGGCCAGCAGGGAGCAGCCTCCCAGAGCAAGCCGGGTAACCCCTCACATCTCTCCCAGCCACCGGATTCTCACCGCACCTCACAGGAGACGGGTTTCCTCTGTGGCAAAAATTGGCAGGAATTTCCAAAGCCACAGGGAGAAGACTGGGCTGGATAGGGATGGCCATGGTGCCGTGTGGTAGACTAGACCTGTTGCAGGTTTCCCTGCTTGCCTCAGTCAGCTCTAGGTCCCTCTGCTTGCCTTCCAGAGGCTTCCACTCTGTTAGCCCTGGTGTCTGTGCCCACCTTTCCCGTCTCACTCCCTCTTTCCTTCCCTTGGCCCTGAGTGCCTCTGCCCCACGCCCCACTTTTGGGCCTCCCCAAGCTGCTCTGGTAGTGTGGAGGGGTGTCCCCTGAGGGGCCCAGGCCAAGCAGTGACTCGGCTGAGCGGCTGATGGATGAGGAGGGCCGGCCTGAGTAGGTGGCCCCTCTCAGGAGGGACACTTAGGTGGCTGGGAGGAATTCGGCTCGAAGTGGGTTTGTGCCCCTGTAAGACCTTGGAGGCCAGGTTAAATTTAACATCCGCCTGAGCTGTTACAGTTCGTTGGGCGGCCCCGGTGCTCCAGTCTGTAGCACGTGTCGGGGCAGGCTGGGGCCTCAGAGCAGGAGTGACAGAACTGCTCATACAGGCCTTTGGGAAGTTTCTCAGGTGTGCAGATCAGAACTCAGGCCAGGCACCTGAAAAGGAAGGGAGCAGGGGCTGAGCCTGTCTGCTGTCCTGTCCCACAGGTGTTTTACCAGCTCAAGGGCGACATGGTTCTCCAGGTCCTGGAGCGAGGGAAACACCGGGCTGTGACCATTCGGCAGGGAGAGGTGAGTCGGGGCCCCAAGGCGTGGGAGGTGAGGGACCAGGGAGCAGGAACCCATGGTCCTCTCGTGCTGGCTTTGGTTGGAGTGTGTCGTCCCTGCCTTGTCCTGCCTCCCTTCCCGGCGCTCGGGCACTTCCTCCTGTGAGCGGCCCATCCTCAGCAAGGCCAGACATTTCCTCCGCTCCGGGCTGGAGGCTAGCAGAGCGGGGGGCTGCTGGACCCTGTGGGCCGGAGGGGCAGCCCAGGACACGGTGGGCGCCCAGGTCTCCAGAGGGGATTGCAGCCTTGCCGGCCCCTTGTCTCCCCCACTGCAGATATTCCTGCTGCCTGCTGGGGTACCCCACTCTCCACAGAGGTTCGCAGACACCGTGGGGCTGGTTATTGAACGGAGGCGGCTGCAAACGGAGCTGGATGGGCTCAGGTAAACAGGCCTTGTCCGGGTGTCTGGGGTGCAGACGGGGGCACGCAGCAGAGGAAAGACCCTCCAGATAGACTTGAGGAAGCACTTGCTGACCACGGAGAGGGTCAGAGGCAGTGCAGACTCTGTGTGTGCTGGGTGATGGAGATGGGTTAGGGGTGGCGGGGGCGTGGGTCTGATGATGGAGGTCAGGAGGGATGTCCTCTGTGACTCCCTGGGATCCCACTGAAGGCCTTCTGGCTGGGACCAGACCCTGTGCTTCCTGCTCTGAGGTCTGCAGGGGGCCGAGGGGTGGGGGGATGCCAGTGTCAAAGGGGGTTGCCCTTCCTGGCCTGGGCAGCCAGGAACACTGCCGCTCCTCCCAGTGATGGCCTCCTTCAGCCTCCCCTAGGATGCCCTCGGCTTGATTCTGTCCCCCCAGGTCCTTCCACAGCCGGGGTTGACATGCATATGACACTGGCTAGGACCCCAGACAGATGCTTCGGGTGTGTCTATCCGTCTCACCTGCACGGGGATCCTGAGAGGCAGGGGCTGCTCTCGTCTCTACAGATAGAAGACTGGGCACAGGGAAGCTGAGTTTGCTAGAAGGCAGCAGAGCTGGCATTACAGAGAAATAGGAAATTAGGGTAGGACAATCTAGATAGGAGTGTGAGTCAGCACGGAGGGGGCACAAACGCCGGGGCGGGGTGGAGGGCAGCCACTCTTCCCAGAGCCGAGTTTCCGGTAGGCTCCATTCAGTTGCCCGTTTATCATCTGATGCAGCCTGTGGCTCTGAGGGACACAGATTTTTCAAAAAGCTGAACTATTTTTTTTTGTATTTTTTTAAATAAGAAAATTACAGTTTCTCCCCAAGTTCCTCAGATCAAGATCGTTTGCCCCTCATCTCCTGTTATAATGGTATCTTTTAACACTTCCCCTTTTTCTAATCAGCAAAGTCATACGCGTTCAGTCTTGAAGTCAGGAAAAGTAAAAGGAGGCAATTAAAGTTAAAACTGTCAGGAAGAGGGAAAACGTTATGGAACGTGAATGATATCTCAATATAACCAAGTGAACAATAATAAAGAGAAAACCAAAACCAAACCAAAACAAGACAAAAGAACCCTGTCATCAGTTAAACCCAACAAAGCTGTGCACCTACTGCCTTGCCTTTCATATCTACACCTTACAGCGTTGCCATCTTAGCAAGCATGGGGCTGAGCTTTGCTTTTTTTACCTAAAAAACTCACAAGCCTTCCTTGCACTATTCAATGCTTTTCCAAAACACAACGATATACTAACCTACTGTTGTAGCGACAGAGGTCTGGCCTTCAATTCCAAAAGAAATCTTTCACGGGGCTTTATGAAAGGAGTCTTTGGTGACAGAGTGGACAGTGTCCTCAGTGACATTTTTTAAAATATATTTATTTATTTATCTGAGAGAGAGAGAGAGCTTGCACACGTGCGAGTGGGGGGAGGGGCAAAGAGAGAGGGAGAGACAGAGACAGACTCCACCCTGAGCACGGAGCCCAATGCAGGGCTCTAGCTCGCCACCCTGAGATCAGGACCTGAGCTAAAATCAAGAGTCAATTAACTCAGTCGGGTGCCTGAGACACCCAGACACCCCGTCCTAAGTAACATTTTTACAGCAAATTCACTAACAGATTTCATCTTCCTGTTTTTGACTTTTTTTTTTAAGACTTTATTTTTAAGGGGTGCCTGAGTGGTTCAGTGGGTTAAGCATCTGCCTTCAGCTCAGGTCATGATCCCGAGCTCTGGGGCTCCCAGCTCAGTAGCGAGACTGCTCCTCCCCTACTCCTGCTGGGCTCCCTCACTCTCTCTTTCAAATGGAAAAATTAAATATTTGAAAAAAAAAAAAAAAACCAGGGGTTCAGCATTCAAATGCCACTCTGAAGGCAAGCTTTCTGGCGGCCAGCCCCAGCCCAGGATAGAAGTTGGGATGAGCTGTGTGTCTATACACCATGTCCCATGAGCAGGACCACTTCTCTTTCTCGGGAGGAATTGAAAAGGAGGAAGCAGGCCTGGCCCTGGGAACTGAGCCTGAGAATTAGACATTAGGTCAACAAAAGTGCTGCACGCGCCAGGGGCCTGAGGCACGGCCCCCAGCAGCGGCGGAGGGGCTCACTGAGCCCGGCTGGGGCTTGGATGGACTTCTGAGAGTCCCGGAGAGGCTATGTGAATATGCACGGGGACTTTCCTCCGGAGAAGAGGCCTGGCCCTTTGCTCCACTTCTCAAAGGCATCCATGAGCCCAAGGACACCTCATCTGGGGGGGGATCTTCTGCATGTCGGTTCCGTAAGGTTCCTTACACTCTGCTCGAGAGCTGCAGCTGATCTAGACCCTCCAGCCGCCGGCCCTGTATTCAAGCTCAGCTTCAGCTTCCTCTCTGGGACAACGAAGACCCTTGTTATTGATGTTGTCTGTGTTTCTAAGATTGCCTCGAGTCCCTCCCACTCCCGCCACTTACAGGCTGTGGAATCCCTGTCAAGTTACCCAGCTTCTCCGAGCCCCAGAGTTCTAGCCACTTTGTAAATGGTCAGACTTGGAGAGCCAGGAATGCAAATGGGATCGATAATAGCCCCCCCCCCCCCGACTTTGGGACACATAGTGCTTCTGGGAGAGCCAGGGGTGGGAGAGCGAGGGTTGGCCACTCGGTTGTGCTAACGGGGTGACACAGCGACCAGATGTGGGGTTCAGGGTTAGCCAAGGGTCCAGACCTCCACAAGCAGAGCCGCCCTGAGGCCGCCCAGGTGGGGAGCTGGGTTACATGTCCTTTGCTCCCGCAGGTACTACGTGGGGGACACCACAGACATCCTGTTCGAGAAGTGGTTCTACTGCGAGGACCTTGGCACTCAGTTGGCTCCCATCATCCAGGAGTGAGCCCCCAGTCCAGTCCCTGCCCCTTGTTCTCTGGGGCTCCCTGCTCTGGCTGGGGAGGGCAGACCCACCCGGCAGTCCCCACCACACTGGAGCCAGCATGCCTGGGATATCGGGGGGGTGGGGTGGGAAGTCTGCCCCTTCTAGAGTGGGAGGGCCCGGGCTGGACAGAAGGCGAGGGCGGACCTGCATGGAGATGCGTAGGGACCCCATGAGCGTGTGGACCCCTGCACCTGAGAGCGTGTGAGTGCGTGTGTACCTGTGTGTCGCCCTGGGCCACTCGTTCGGGAATGCTGGCCACTCATCCTCCTCCCCCTTCCTCCCTGCACAGGTTCTTCAGCTCTGAGCAGCACAGGACAGGAAAGCCCAACCCTGGTGAGCCCCCGGGAACTGCCTTTCTCCCTTCCTCTCTGCTTTCCCAGAGTAGAATGGGTCTCGGCCCAGAACCACAGTCCTCTGTTGAGTACTCTGCCCAGTACTCAAGGTACGAGACGATGGCACCGAATAGTGTCCCCCACGTGGCTGCTTGGTCCTTGAGCTGGATCCAGAGCCCATTCTGGTGATTCAGAGCGGAGACCCCTGGCCCTGCTGGGGTTCTGGGTGGGCTGGGCCAGAGGCCACTGACACAGCCCTGCTGTGGACACAGACCAGCTGCTCCAGGAACCACCGTTCCGCCTGAGCACACGATCTGTCATGGAGCCCATGTCCCTGGAGGCCTGGCTGGACAGCCACCGCACACAGCTGCAGGCGGGCACAGCCCTCAGCCTGTTTGGGGACACCTATGAGACACAGGTAATGAGGCCCTGGGCCACCCAGGGCATCTACCCAGCAGCCCTGGGAAATGGGAACTAATCACCCGCGTGTGCACACACACATAAACATACACACACGCAGAGTTTCAGAGGTTGTGACATAAACAAAGGCCTCCTGTTTCCTCCCTGACTCAGAGAGTGATGGCTTTGCGAGGAGTGGAGGCTGCGTGGTCTCAAGCAGTCTTTCTTTGCCTTCAGAGTAGGGGGTTGCCCCATCCACTGACGGATTCCTGGGCGTCTAGCGTTATCCTTCTACTAGGAATTCCTGAACTTTTGGCCAGTCTCAGCCTGGGGAGCCAGAAGGATAAGAGATGCACAGAGAGCTGGCCTTCTTTCCTTCAACATTTATTGATTGCCTATTATATTTCAGACTTTGGTAGGAAAAAAAGAGAGTCACCGCCTCAAAGAGTATATGGTCTGATAAACAGAAGTTAATCAACAATTACCACAATCAGGTGCTATATTATTTGGTAGAAAAGCTTCAGGAAGCCACAGGACAATGAGGGAGGAGCCCAGGCTGGGAGGGAAGTCAGGGAAGACTTCCCGGAGGAGGTGATGTGTGAGCTGCATTTTAAAAGCAAATATAGGAGTTTGCCAAAGGAAGAGAGGGAGGCTGAGAGAGCCTTCCAGGTAAGGGAGAAGCATGAGTAAAGATGTAGAAGCTTGAAATAGCCTGACGCTATTAGGGGAGTGGGGGCGGCAGGCACCAGGACCGGATGGCAGGAGTAGCAGGCAGTCCCAGGTCCGGACAGGTCTCCTGGGCTGGGCAAGGTGCCAAGCTTGGGCTTGCTTGTGCTTTACAATTTGCCCCTGGCACATCCTCGCAGTTTGAATCAGACACCTTCGTGGAGGGAAGCTCCCTGGGTGCACACCTGCCCCAAAAGGTCTGGCCTGAAGACCCCTGAGCTTATATGGGGCCGTGAAAGCAGGCGCACACCACGAAGCCCCTCCCAGCCCATCACAGCAATGGCATTCGACACTGAGCTGGCCCCACGGCCCTGCCTTCTGCCTCATGCACACGCCTGCCACCCGCTGCTTCAGTTTATGCCAACAGAATAACTACCGAGTCCCACTCTGGGTCAGCAGGAGTGAGGCTGGCCCAGCAGCCGCCAGGCTGATGCAGGTCGAAGAGGTTCGTCCTCTCCCATCTTCCTCGGGCCAGAATCTCATAGAAGAAGGCAGGTGGGCCCTCTTTGGGGCACTATGCATGTGATACGTGAGTCCACACTAAGCCATGAACACACGAGTGCCCGGGTCCCGAGCGTGCCCCTGGCAATCGGGCCCTCGTACGGGTCAGCAGTCGTGTGGATGGGCAGCCGAGGAATCCGATGTGCAGGTGTGTGTGTGTGTGTGTGAAGGGCAGGCCGGCGTGGTCCTGGACAGGTAGGCAGCACTGCTCCTTGTGGAGGCGGCCGGGAGGCCCGCAGCCTGGCAGCCTTCCTCTCCAAGTCCAGGTCTAGGCTCTACACGTGAAGGTAAGGCTGTGCCTGGTGCTGTGGGCCCGTGTCTGGGGGGCAGGTTCAAGGCCATCTCCTGCGTGGGGCAGAAGCACCAGAAAGATGTGTGTCGCGTCCCGCCAGGTGATGGTCCACGGACAAGGCAGCAGCGAGGGCCCAAGACAGGACGTGGACGTGTGGCTGTGGCAGTTGGCAAGTGGGGCCCCTGACGGAGGGCGGGACATCCTCTCGCCCCTGGGGACTAGGTTGCAGCTGGGCCTTGGATGCCCAGAGCCTCCCTGCCAAAGCAGACTCAGGGACACCTGGACAGGTGTTGAGGCCCAACGGCCTCCATTCCCGTTCTCCTGCTCCTCGTTCCCAGGAGGGCTCCTCTGTGGTGACAATGGGGAACCAGCACCTCAGCCTGGCCCCAGATGACAGCCTTCTGGTGCCAGCCGGCAACGCGTGAGTGCAAGGGAGGACGTTCCCCCCAAGCTGTGGGACCACCCTCCTTCCCCTGGGTTGTCTGACCCTGGCCCACCTGCGTCTCCGTAGGTACTCCTGGGAGCGAGGGCAGGGCTCTGTGGCCCTGGCTGTGACCCAGGACCCCGCCCGCAAGAAACCCCTGGGCTGAACCTCTGGGTGCCGCCCCGAAGGAGCCACAGTGCTTCCTTCCCCCACACAACTCCCCTCTCTGCTTCTGCGGGTACCGCTGCTGAGCCACTGCGTGTCCCCAGAGCCGGGCCCTGGACGTCGCCACCCAGCCTCCTCCTCCTCTCGGCCAGGCTCTTGTGGGAACGGTGGTGCCCCTTTTCCTCTAACAGCCCTCTGCCCACTGCCCTGCATGGTCTGCTCCATGACTGAGGCCGGGCTGCCCCTCCATCCCTCTGTGCCCCCAGGCTCAGGGCAGCACTTGGGGGCCCTCAATAAAGGCTTCCTGGTGGACAAAGCGCCTGTACATCTGCATGCACATGGGCTGTCATCGATGGCCGACCCCCTGACCTCCTGGGACTGTGTGTGTGTCTGTCTGATGTGTCGGGGCACCAGGTGAATGTCACATGTGGACGGCCTGTTAGTGGCTGCCCCTACTCGTAAAGGGGCTCACTTCACTGCGTGTGTGGCCCAGCCATTCAGGGTCCGGTGATCTTCCCAGGGACACAGCTCCTATTATCCCTCTGCCTCTTGGTCTTTCCCACTTACTCTTTTTAGGTGACTTTTAAAAAATAGCATCTGTTAGGTTTTTTCTCCCCAGTCACAAGTGATGTGCGCTAATTGTAGAAAACAAAAATACTTAAAAATACAGCATCCACCACCCAGAGTTAATTAACCACAGTTCGCACATGAAGATCAGAGTAACCAAAGCGGTATCAGGAACTTGGCAGTGGGGCGGTGCCTGCTCCCCCCACCCCCCATGTGTCCAAAGACCCAGGAGGCTCTTGGGTGTTCTGCGGGGTCAAGAACACTGAGAACCCTAGAGGCAGTCGTGGGTAGAGACAAAACCTAAAACCTGTAGCAGACACCAGAGCTCAGTTTCCTGGGACTTCAGTGAGAAGTCCAGAAAGGGTTGCAGGTGGGGTAACTGAAGCAGGATCTGGATGAAACAGGTCCCTGGCTAGAGTCAAAGCTTCCTCTGGAAAACATGGGGTCTCAACCCTGCCTTCCCCTGCCGCGGCCTGGCAGCCCACTGTCTTGATTCGCTCCGCTGTAGGGCAGATGGGAACCCAGCTTTGCTGAAAGGGTTTCTGCCCCCAAGGAATGTCAGGGCCTGTGTCTACCTCTCTATCCCTAAGGCTTTCCTCCCCCACAGGCCAAGAAGAAACACTGCCAGCCTCCCCCTACAGACTCACACAGTCCAGGAGGGGAAGGCAGAGGCTGGCGCGAATGTGGGCCGCAGCAGGGCCTTGCACTCTGTGGGAACCAAGGAGAGAACACGGGGCATGTCCCAACGAGGTCCCCTGCACGGAGCCAGGCGGCCAGGAGAAGGCAAGCTTGTCCTTAGTGCCCAGGGCAGACCTACTCTGAGAAAATAAGGCAAATTAGATCTTCTGTTTTTCGGGACATTGGGGAATTCCCTAACAGGTTTGGCAAACAAGCCTCTCTGTTTCCAAACAAGGCCTGTCTGTGTTCACAGCTCAGGCTGGTGGTCTCACCACCCGGCACCCTGTGGCCGCAGCCTATTGGAGCCTGTCTCCCTCGGCCTTGGCCAGATGGGAGCCTGGGGCAGAGGAGAGAGGGGTCTGGAAGCTCTGAGAGAATGTGGCCAACGACCACTGTGTCTGAAGCCCCGAGGCCTCAGCCGGTGGGCATGCCCGGCCCACCACTGGCTGCTGCCTGCGGCCGGGGCAGGTATCAGGTCCCACGGCCTGGAACCGCAGCCTCCC
The DNA here is from genome assembly GCA_028533885.1 of Nasua narica. NCBI lineage: Eukaryota > Metazoa > Chordata > Mammalia > Carnivora > Procyonidae > Nasua > Nasua narica. The sequence goes on from CM052811.1 coordinate 68,438,437, forward strand.
TCGGCGCTGTCCTGGGTCGTGAGGAGCCTGAGGCCCTGGGGCCCCTGAGAACACCACGCACAGGAGGAGCAGGACTTGCACCTTGCCTGAGGACAGCCCCGGCCTCTACTGCCCCGGCTGTGGTGAATGCGGGGTCAGGCTGGCATGGGGTGCAGAGTGCACAGGGCATCTGGAAGGCTCTCAGGATTGTTCTATCTGGGGGAGGAGCCCCAGATCCCAGGGCAAGAGAAACTGGCCGGGGGAGCCCTCTGCTTGTGGGAGGTATTTCATGGCGTACAGGGACTTTGGACCCTCGGGAAGTGGGGACCGTGGGGCACAGACAGGCTTATGCCACGAGGCCATGAGCACGTGGTCGAGGTATCGGCTGGACTCCCCACCTCCCTCTCGGGACCACGTCCTGTTGGGGCCACACTCCCTGATGCTGGAGCTGGTGGGGGCAGGGAGGCAGTCAGCTCTGAACATATAATGGGGGGGTGGTGCAGGGTGGCCTGCGTGATCCTGAGAGCCATGGGTTGCCAGGACCAGCTCTGGCCTTCAGGCAAGCAAACGTCTGAGCCCTCAGGGCTGCGGACGCTCTTCACCACCCCATCTGGGCCTTCCATCCGCTTCAGGGTCTTCCTGGGCCTCGCTGCTGAGCCCCACTCTCCTCCCCCTGCCAGGGGTGGCCCAGACTCCCCCCACTCCCTCAGAGACTTTGCAGCCAGGTCATGGGTGTGGGGGGAGGGAGAGCTGCAGGGTTCCCCTTTGGCTGGGTGTCTCTCAGTGGCTGCAAGGATGCTGATGAAAACCCCAGGATATTGAGTCATCGTGTGGCCAGCGGGCAGCCCTGAACACTCTCGCAGGGGTAGAAAGCCCAGAAACTTCTCTCAGGTGCATGGCTCAAGCAGCCCATGGAATCGCATAACCTGAGCTCTTCCTCTCCCCTCCTTACTCTCCCTCCCTCCACTCTCCCTGCTCCCCTCCCCTCCTCCCTCCCTCCTTCTCTCTCCTCCTCTCCCTGGGCCCTCACCACAGACTGGGGGGCCCCTAGAGAGGCTTCGGATTCCTGCTTCTCAGCCTCCTCCCCCACCCTGTCCGCCTTCCTGGCGCCGATCCTGGGAATGGAGTTTATCCTGGGGCTGTTGGGGAACAGCCTGGCACTCTTCATCTTCTGCTTCTACACGCGGCCCTGGACGTCGAACACGGTGCTCCTGGTCAGCCTGGTGGTGGCTGACTTTCTCCTGATCGTCAACCTGCCCCTCCGCGTGGACTACTACATCAATCACGAGCACTGGCGCTTCGGGGCCATCTTCTGCAAGCTCAACCTCTTCATGCTGTCCACCAACCGCTCGGCCAGTGTGGTCTTCCTCGCGGCCATCGCCCTCAACCGCTACTTGAAGGTGGCACGGCCCCACCACATGCTGAGCCGGGCCTCTGTGCGCGCGACCGCCTGGGTGGCCGGGGGGCTCTGGGCCAGCATCCTGCTCCTCAACGGGCACCTGCTCCTGGCCACCTATTCCGACGGTTCATGCCTCAGCTACCAGCTGGGCACCAAGCCCTCGGCCTCGCTCCGCTGGCACCAGGCCCTGTTCCTGCTGGAGTTCTTCCTGCCACTGGCACTCATTGCCTTTGCTATCGTGAGCATCGGGCTCACAATCCGGCGTCGCGGCCTTGGGGGGCAGGCGGGCCCACGGAGAGCCATGCGCATGTTGGCCATGGTGGTGGCTGTCTACACCGTCTGCTTCTTGCCCAGCATCACCTTCGGCGTGGCTTCCATAGTGGCCTTCCGCCTTCGTGCCTGCCCCGCCCTTGACCTCTGCACGAAGCTCTTCCACGGTTCCCTGGCCTTTACCTACCTCAACAGCGTCCTGGACCCCGTGCTCTACTGCTTCTCGAGCCCCAGCTTCCTCCGCCAGGTCCGGGCCCTGCTGGGCCTCACTGAGGGCTGGCAGGGCTCAGCCAGTGATGAGAGCTCCTACCAGCCATCCGCCCGGCGCCGGGAGGCCTCCAGGAAGGCACAGGCTGCGGGGAAGCTACACACCGAGGTCTCGCTGGAGGGCCAGCTCAAGTAAGAAGGCCCCTCCCGGGACTGGGGGTTCACAGGGCCGCAGGAGGAAAGGCAGCCGGGCTCTGACCTGGAGGGAAAAGGTTGCCAGCACAGGGCACTTTGACCAGCTGGACGTCGGCAGGAGCCAGGTGGGTGGCAGGGGAAGGAAAGGGTCTCGCCCTTCCAGAGCAGTGTGCCCCAGATGACGTCCCTGGAGCACAGGAAAGAGCCCGATGGCAGGTGGAGACAGGCAGGGGCTGTGGCAGCTCCCCTCAGACAAAGGGCCGCACCGCCGTCCAGTCCAGGGGCCAGAGTGTGATGACTGGGAGAACACAATCTTGCTTTGGAGACCCCACAGCCCACATTTGCCGTCATCTCCAGCTTGTCCCTTTCAGTGCTAATAAACTGCCTTTGAAAATGTAAGTTTGCCTCAGCTGTTCTAAAGAAAACCAAACAGGGCCCATCTGGCCCTGGCGTCAGTAGGGTTCCAAGCGAGTGCCCCAAGATGAAGGGAGACACTGGGGACGGAGCAAGGAAACCCCGGGACACCATCCTTCCATGTTGCTCCCAGAGCCCTGCAGTATCCTTCTGGGCAGAATGCTTCTCCGGGTCATGGGAAGGGGAGCTCGTCTGGAGTCCTGGGAGACCCCTTCCGCAGTTCTTGAGGTCTTGCCCGGTGCACCAAGGACCCAGCCCCCGCCCCCCCCCCCCCGGGGGGGATAACGAGATCTTGCACCTTGGAAGTTAACTGCTCCGTCCAGGTCTGGCTCCTGGCTCAGTTCGGGCTCCCGCCCACGGCTTTCCTCAGCCCCAAGCACCCTTCCCTGTCTTTGGAACCTGTGGTGACTGTTACCTAGCTAGGCCAGGACCCCAGCTAAGGACAGGAGCCTCAGAGCCACAGGGCTGGCTCGTAGCCCTCTCCCAGGACCAAAGCCGTCTTGGCCACCTCTGTTCCTTTGTTCCACTCGGTATGCCTGTGGTCAGCGTCCATCTGGGTTAACCCATCTGTTGGCTTGGGTCCCCCAGGCACAAGGTGTACACCTGGCAGGAATTTGGGGGTTTTTTTGAGGGGGGAGACAGGGGAGAGAGGGGTAGTGATTAGCCCTTCTGCCCACAGGAGAAGTCACTGACTGGTAACTGCTTTTAGGACAGATTCCTAAAATATTTGTGCAGACTCAATCTGCATTTTCTATCCCAATCTCCTAACTGTATCCTGGGAAAACAAGAAGTTTTCTAATCTGGGTTGGGGGAAGATGAGGCAGAGCCTTCAAGGCTTTTCAAAGGGCTACTTAGAGGTCAGTAAGCCCTCAAACAAGCACCGCCTGAACCCCATGTGCCACCTCGGGAGACTGAACACACATGCCCTCCATGCTGGCGGGACAGAGGCCGCGGGAACTGCTTCTCCACTCATTCTCTCGGCCTCTAGACCTCGGGTACAGGGTCTGATGAGGGGACCAAATTCCCTCTCCCCTATTCCCTCTGGAGTTTTAATCCAAGTCCAACCCTCTCGTATCATAGGCAAGGATACTCTCCGTCTGTTAGAAGTCCTCAGGAACGGAGGCCAAGACCTAGGAATCAGCTGTGCCCCAGGAGGGAGGCCCTCAGGAGCAGTGCAGATGTCGGGGTGGGAGACGGAGAACATGTCAGGTGGAGGGAGGTGGCCTGGGGGACCGCAGGTTGGACAGGTACTGGAAACCATCTCCCTGGTGTCTCCAGCCTGATTTCCTTTTCTGAAAACTCCGCAGCTGCTCTCAAAGCAAGGGTGTGCTGCCTGGGCCCCTGCAAGGCGCTTCCTCATGTGTGTGTCCTCCAGGGCCCCTGCTCCATGCCTCCCTTCTTGTTGCTAACTCTTTAACCCTGGTAGAGCCATTCCTAGGGACTCCCCACTTCTCTACTCTCTGCCGGGGGGAGAAGTGGGCCAAGTCTGGGCCAGCCCAAGCTCAGCCTGAGATTTGTAACTGCTAAGTCAGACTGGAAGTTGGGGACTGGGCACTTTCTCACTAATGTGCACTGTGTGCCGAACGCCGGCACCTTCCATCTGCTACCATCTCTTCCCACGTTTGTGGGCTCAGGGTAGCTGTGTGGGCAAACGGGGCTCCATTTTCTCCTTCTTCCCTACACTGGCCCCTTTTTATCTATGGCACCATCATGTCCACCCACCCTCTCAGCAACTGGGCTTACTTGCCCTGCCTCCATTCCCCCAAATGGTTCCCATGGCTTCTGTGCAATGCTGTATCTCCCCTTGAGGAGTCCTAGAGTAGACACGTCACAGTCTGGGCTCACTCCTAACCTGCCCAGGATCCTCCTTGCCCCTCATCTTGACGGTAAGGACTGCCTCACCACCCCCCCCCCCCCGCGACAAGCTGGGCCACCCCACCCTTCACAAAGCCCTCTCTACAGGGAGTCTGGAGGTCCCTCAGGGAAGAGAAGCAGGGACTCAGGCTGCCTCCATATTCTCCGTGCATGGAAGGCCTCCCTGGTCCTAACCTTGGTCCTTAGTCAGGACCTCCCTGACTTAGTTCTCCACCTGTGAAATGGGAACAGTGATTCTGGCTCTCCCCAACTCCAGGGGTGGAGATGGAAACAACTGAGATGCCAGGGTGCTAAGTAAGGTGGTTATTTACATGGTGAGGGAAAGGGAGAAGGAATGAAAAGGGATCCAGGAGGAGGAGAGGAAGGCAAACTGTGTTGAACTGTAGGGTTTCCTACGGGTGGGGGGGGGGCGCGGCACCCCTGGCGGTATATGGTGAGCCGGAGGCGGGCTGAGTAAAGACACTGTTCCCTACATTTGGGTTCCAAATAGCATTTTGGTCCCTTGGGTGAGCTGCACTATTCGTGTGAATTTGGAGCAGGGCTTTCTCTTCTCTCTCCTAATATCCCGAGAGACAGCAAATGGCATCCATGACTTCACTCTGGGGACTTCTGTGCAGGGGGAGAGCAGGAACGGCTGGGCTGACAGCCCATGGCCACTCATTATCCAGCGTTTACTGGGCCCCCATCAGGGGCCCCACACTAAGCTACAGAGGCAGATGATCCAACTCTGACCTTGACCCCTCCAGGCCGAGCCTGGGAGAGGCTTGATCTACAGGTGGACCAAATGCAACCCAAGCCAGTGTGACGCACGGCTGGGGGCGCACAAAAGCTAACTGCCTGGCGTCAGCGAAGTGCTGCATGCCAAGCTCAAGCCCGGATAAGGAGAGTAGCAAAGGGAACGGCATCTCTGGCACAGGGCACAGCACCGTGAGAAGAGCTGGCATGCGAGGAAGGATAAGGTAGCTGAGGCGAGAGAGGAGGTGGCCTAGGCACAGAGTTGGGGACAGGCAGGAAGTCAGGCTGAGCCAACTAGGCTCACCACATTCAGAATGTGACCCAAGATAGGGACTGGCCACCCACAGAGGGCTCCACAGCTGCAAAGTCCTGTAGTGGCAGGAGCAAAACCAGCCCCTGGCAGGTGCGCGGTGGTTGGGGTCACAAGCAAGTAGCAGGAAGAGTCAGGCTCCCTGTTGAGAATGACTACTGAAAGAGTATGATGCGGGGCGTCTGGGTGGCTCAGTCATTAAGCATCTGCCGTCAGCTCAGGTCATGATCCCAGAGTCCTGGAGAGCGAGTCCCACATCGGGTTGCCTGCTCAGGGGGGAGTCTGCTTCTCCCTCTCCCCCTTCTCCCTGCTCATTCTCTCTTTCTCTCTCACACACACAAAAGAATATGAAGCCTTTAGAACTAATGATGAGGGTGAATGGTTTCTACTTCTTGCTTCTATTGATCCTGAAAAAAAAAACAAAAAACAAAAAACATATGCTTTAGGAAGATAAAAAGGTAATGAAAATGCTTCTGGGGTATATTTTGCTATGCCCCTATTCCTATACTCCTGAAATCTAAGACAGTTATCATTTGAACAATCTCTTCGTCTCTTACTTCCTGACTCCCCCAAGTTAGTGAAACCAGTTAGAAGGGAAAGAATGCACGCGGTCTCTACAAAGGATGGTAGCAAGATGAGCTCACATGCACTAGGATACTCCAAGTGGTCTACCAGAACTATGGCTTCCGCCCACAGAGGGTCCCAGGGCTACATGGAGGGACCTGGAATTCAAGGACAGGAAGGAAGGTCCTCGTGGATATAAATTCACAAATAAATCTGGACGTTGGAATTCACTCATCTCTAAGTCTTTATTTATTAGAGTAGGTAGAGGTACAGGATGTGCAAGGGATTTCAACCTCTCAGGACCAAGGGCAAGGGACCCCACCTACTGACTCAGGCCCAGCCAAGAGCCCCACCGGGGCTGCAGTGATCACTTGACGCTGGCTGGGAAGTGAATGGAAAAGGGTCCCATGAAGGCAAAGCCATCATCTCACCTCCTGGGCTCATGTTCACTCCTGTGTCCCATCTCAGAACCCCAGCACAGTCCAGAGAACAGAGGCAGCGGAGTGCCTGGTTCTAGTCCTACTTCTGCCACTTCCTGCTGTTTGACTTCTCGGTGCCTCTGTTTCCTCGCCTGTAGAGACAGAATTACAGTGCCCACCTCATGGCACTGGGCATCAGTGACATAATCACTGGCATTACCACAGTATCGGAACTTTTATTTTCTGTGCCCCTTCATTGAGTGGTTATCAGAACAAACATGAGAAGTCAATTTAAAACAAGCTGAAGAAATCCAAAGTTGCTTTTGTTTATTGTTTCTGCTAATGTAAGAGTAGAACCATGACAGCGGCTTGGCTCTACAACCCACCCAGCCCAAGACTGTCCTGGGGGCGGGGCCGAGAACAGGTAGGAGATCTTCCTCCACCAGTGACCTCTTCTTAAAGCACAAGGACACCTTCCACAGGGCATCAACATGCACCTGTCATGTTGAATGTCAACAATTTAACCAAAGCCTTCTTGATCCTTCCACATTCTCAGCCGGTAGTATTGCCTTCTCAGGTTATGGACTCCAGGTCTGGTACGTGATAGGTAGAGGAAAGCTTCCTTTCACATTTCGAGAAGAGTGGTTGCAGAAGTCTGGAGTTGAAGGACATGACTCTATGGATTTCAGCCACCTCCCCCTTTAGCCTGTCCCTCCAAGGTGAAAAGGAGTCAGCGTTCTCGCAACTCCCCTTTCCAGGTTTGGCTTTCTTCAAGGTGGACAACCATGGGAAGCATACTAGGGTTTGCACAAACACAGGACTATGATTAGTTTGTCCTTTGGCCCCCGGATACACTGGGCCAGCATCTTTCAGGAGCAACCACTCCAATACTGTCTAAGCTGTACTCCTAAGTCATGAGTGGGTTGTTCAGGACCCTCCGCCTGTCCTAAATGATTCCTAAAAGCTGCATAAATAGTCCCACACAGTCTTACTGTCCTCAGGTCTACTGGTGTATAATCCAACCTATAAAGTTACCAAAACCCTGACCTATGGATTCCTCTTTCAGATTTCATATCTTCTTCAAACTTACCAAATGAATTTCCAAAAGCAGTTACCTCCTAGCTAATTCGAGAACGAAGCCTCATTTTGTGCAAATCACTGCTGAGACCAGCTCTGCAGGAAGTCAGGGAGGGAGGGCCTGGTGTTCAAGATACTATCCCTATCACACATGCCTCCCTCTCTGCCCACAGCACCCTTGCCTTGCCTCAGACTCCTGAACACTAGGTACTCTCCTCCTGGCTGCCAGTTAAGACTGGCAGGTGAGGCTCCTGGACTACAGACAAGTAGCCTGGCTTGGATCTATGCTGCACTGTGGGTCAGGACCCTGGGCCACGGCCACAGCACGCTGTGTACCCTCGTGCCTCCAGATACTGGACAGAGTCAGAGTCACCTTGGCTAGAAACATTCTAGAGTATGGAAAGACAGGGACCTGCTCTGGAGGACAGGTAGGACATCAAATCTAAAACTACCATGGCACGCAAGTATTGTGAGGACATAAGGAAGGACTCAGAGCTCCATCTTCAGTCATCACTGCTCCAGAGCTCGGGCTGGTACCGAGAGCCCTGCACAGTAGAGTCAATGCCAATAACCTTCCCAATTCTAAGCAAGAAGACAAGAAGTTGTGTGGAATGGAAATAGAATCACTAAAGCAATGTCTTCATCATCTTGATGCCTAAACTTCCTGGAACGGCCAAAATGTTAACTTAGCTGGTTATCCCTGTTTCAGTTCCAAGTACTGGAAATGGACATTTCAGGGGTTGGGGTTTCTTCCCTGTGATTTGGCAAATTCTTCAAATCTCCATGTCAAATCAACTGTTCCTTAGGTAATAGGTGCAAACCATTTTGGCAGGACTTAATGGCTTCCAAGTCCTTTGGAAGGACTTACTGGCACTTCCTTCAAACCACTTCATTTGTTCCATTCCTCTTCTTTGGCCTTTCTGGCCTTTTTGGAGTTTCTGGATACAGGAACTGCCCGAAGAAGGATGAAAAAAGAAAGGGGCCAGCTTTCACCTCCTGGCAACAGTTGCTCTCTGCCATCTATAATGGCCAAAGGGTCTGAAAGATGATAGCCTGTCCTCTTTACCCTATCATGGATTGGAAATTGGGAGTTCCCAGGTCTCAGCAGGCTACTCGTTATCTATGTGGTTCTTAGGCAGGAGGAGTCGCATGGGAGACGCTCTCCCATGGCTGCTCAGTGACAGCAACAGTGATGTCCAAAACCAGCCCTCTGGCACTGCATGACTGTTGGTAGGCCAGGACGATCCTGGTCCTCAGCAAAGGGCTCTCAATCCTAACTCCCTAACAAGCCCCAAACTGGACGTCTCCTCCTAACTCGGCATGTGGGCAGCACAGACTTCCAAAAGGAACTCCTTTATTAAACGCAGTGAGCAGTCCAACACAGCTACTTGGGCCAAGTCACAGTTAATGCTGGAGAAGAAATGCCTCTGATCCAGGTACAGCCAGATCTGCTGAGGAATCTCGGGATTCCAGGAACCAGACCCACAGATGCCAGAGGATAACGTTTCCCTTGCTGGCGCCATATCACCTAGCCTAATGGTTCCACGAGACCCAGAGGCCCTGAAGACAGTTGGCAGGGAGGCAAAAATGACGATCTTAAGAGGTCTTCAGACAAGTGGACAGCTCAGCAGGAGAGCATGTGTGCCCGGGGCTCACTGCACGGCAGCCATCACCAACCCGGTAAAGGAGGATGTGTCGCTCAGTATCTTCAGGGTGCTGGAGGCAGGCGCTATGGCAGGAGAGCAAGTGAACAAGAGTTACAACTTTGCCAGGTTAACACACCCAACCTTCTGACCCAATCGCCCCAATTCCTGAGAATTTACTCCAAAAACGTAATTCTTGATAGAGGAAAAAGCTGGATGGACAAGGGCAGGTGTTCTAGCAGCCAAGTGGTTACCAGAATGTGGACTCTGCAGTCAGAGACCCACCTCCACCACTTTTTAGGGCAAGCGATCGATGCTCTCTGAGTCTCCTTATCCCCATCTGTAAAACACACCGGCAGACCCTACTCTCCAGGGATGTTGGGATTAAATGAGACAACCTGTGTAAAGTACTTCGCGTACAAGGAATACAACTACAAAGGTTAGCTCTTATTATCATGCATAAAGGCAAGAAAAGAATGCAGGGAAAAGGAAAGCCTGAATTGTTTTGTTTTTTAAAGATTTTATTTATTTATTTGACAGAGAGAGAGAGAGATCACAAGTAGGCAGAGAGGCAGGCAGAGAGAGAGGGGAAAGCAGGCTCCCCGCCGAGCAGAGAGCCCGATGTGGGGCTCGATCCCAGGACCCTGAGATCATGACCTGAGCTGAAGGCAGAGGCTTTAACCCGCTGATCCACCCAGGCGCCCAAAAGCATGAATTGTTAAGGGTGATAGAGTTGAAGGAAGTTTTCCATGATTGTTCCGACAATACAGGTTTTCAGGTCTTACCCATTTTTTAGTTATGGAGGATGGACGCCACAAACTGTTGAACCTTGCAGCTTAAAGGTTCAGCTTAAAGGTTGCAGCTTAAAAAAAACAAGGCAGAAGAGTTGGCCTTTTTTCACCAGGGTTTTCCCTACTTTTCTAGATTTCACCTTTGGAAAACTCCTAAGGGGTCCCTGAGATGCAGAAAATGAGGGAAGGTGGAAAGCACAGGAGAGGGGATACAAAGAAGGGTTTAACAATCAAAATTTAAAAGGAACTGCCTACCCAAAGGCAGGGCTGTGCACAGAGGATTGCTCTGTCCTGATTAGGAACACAACTGACATAGCGGGTCTGCTCTCCCAGGGGCCTGAAAGGGTTGCAGGGATGACCCCTGGCCAGGCAGACCACTGGGCAGAGCGCAGTGTGGGTCAGAGAGAAGAAAGACCTTGTGACCACAGGCAAGGGGTCCATTCTCAGGACTCGGATCCAGGGCACAATACAGTCTCTCTCTCTCCTTTTCCTCTGACAGCTTTTCAGCTGTAAACAGTACATATAAGAGTCCACTTTCACAAAAGAAACACATAGTAAATATTCATCAGTGCCAGAAACAAAACAGATACTAAGTGCTTGCACAGACCTTAGAAAAGTCTAGCCAGTGTTTATGATCTTTTTCTTTTTCATTCTATCCATAAATATCGTAGTATATAACCCAAAACTAAAAAAGGATTTTTTCCAATGTAAACACCATTATCACACATAAAAAAGTTAACAATTCCTTAATATTGGCAATTACCCAGTGTTCATATTTCCAACTGTCTCATACACATCATAAATGGTGGTTTACTTTTGAACATTTAAAAATTCAACTTCCCAGAGTGACTGGCTGGCTCAGTTGGTAGAGAGCATGCAACTCTTGATCTCAGGATTGTGAATTTGAGCCTCACGTTTGGTGTAGAGATTACTTAAAAATAAAATCTCAATAAGGGGGTGCCTGGGTGGCTCAGTGGGTTAAAGCCTCTGCCTTCGGCTCAGGTCATGATCTCAGGGTCCTGGGATCGAGCCCCACATCAGGTTCTCTGCTCAGCGGGGATCCTGCTTCCCCCTCTCTCTCTCTGCCTGTCTCTGCCTACTTGTGATCTCTCTCTGTCAAGTGAATGAATAAAATCTTTAAAATAAAATAAAATAAAATCTCAATAAAAGTAAAAATAAAATAAAAGTTCAACTTCCTAAAGTCTGAGAAGATACTGAGACAGCCCCTACTACTCAATCCTACCACAATAATCACTAACTTTGGCCAACCTCCTCACCAGACCAGGTAAGAAAACCAAAATCGAGAGAGGTTAGGTGGTTTTGCCCAGGATCACACAGCTGGCTGGAGACAGAGGGCCCGACCCCAAAGCCCATTGCTTTTCCTGATACCACACTGTCTGGCAGTATGAACACTGAGGTAACCATTAGAAGCTTTCAAGTCAGCAAGTCTTAATCTAATAATGCATCCTTTCTCTGTAATAAGAGAATCACCATTAGAACCCTCCTAGTAATTATATACTCATTTTACTGAGATAAAAACTAAGCTCTCAAGTTAATACCATCAGGTTAGAAATCAGATCTTGATCTTTATTTCGTTCTTCAATTTAGCCATATAAAACAATTCTCTATGAGCTCTATCTAGCCTCTTCTCAACATGATCTAGTTCCCCCAGGCTGTAGCAAGCTGAAAAGGACGATTAATAGAAGAGGAAGGTTTCATCACATGGTAGGGATATGCGTTCTGGCTGAGCATCAATATGGTATCAGCAAAGGTTAAGACTGCCTGAAAATAGGGGCGCCTGGGTGGTTCAGTGGGTTAAAGCCTCTGCCTTCAGCTCAGGTCATGATCTTGGGGTCCTGGGATCAAGGCCCGCATTGGGCTCTCTGCTCAGCAGGGAGCCTGCTTCCCCCTCTCTCTCTGCCTGCCTCTCTGCCTACTTGTGATCTCTCTGTGTCAAATGAATAAGTAAAATCTTTAAAAAAAAAAAAAGACTGCCTGGAAATAGGCCCAAATGGCTTTAGAGATAATTTCCATCAAACTGTCAAGGAACTCATAATTTCTGTGCTGTATGTTTTAGAATATGAGAAAAAAATGCTTCTGTCTCATTCTATAAGGATACAATACAATTATAAGGATACAATACAATATAATTACAATGGCATTAATTGTATCCTTACAGACAACATCTATAAGGAAAGGTCTATCCTTATAGACAAAACAAATGGACAAGGAAAGCATACACACAAAAAAGCAGGAGTGGATGGGAAGAAAACTACATACCAATCTCACTAATAAGATAGAGCCCAAGATCCTAAGTAAAATAAAAGCCAATCAAAAGAGTAGATGTGCTTTCCCTCTGAAACACTTGGCTTCTTTCTTTTTTGTTTTTTTCTCTTTTGACAGGGTCTTTCCTGTGGGTGCACAATTCAAATAAACTGGGGCATATGAAACGAAAAGAATAGGACATACTGAACAAGCTACCGAATCTGGAATTTAGATGATGTGACATTAGGAAATCTATTAAAATAATTCATCATTTAACTGATTCAGAAGAAATATTTATGCTCACTCATCTCATTTGATTCCAAAAGAGCTATGAACAAAATTCAAAACCCATTATTTATCAAGACAAAGAGAAGAATAACGATGATTGTAACAAACTAGAAACATACTTGATACTCACTTAACTGGAAGATTTACATTATCAAACAATCATATGAAACTAATGTGAGAACAGATGGGTGATGGGGACAAAAAAGGCCCAAGTGTGTGCAATCATTGAGAATATGAACCTTGGAGCTATAAAGGCAAAGATTTGAAGATTTTGTTATATAAAAATTTTTAATGTATGAAACAAATGTCCTTCATACTTCAATAGAAAGAAAAAAAAGAATAAAAGGATAAGCAGTTGACTGGAGTACAGTATATACAACTTGTATAATAAAAGATTAACATCTGAATGTATAAAGCTGCTATAAATCAAAGTAGAGACAGAATAAGAATGAATGAGCCATTCATAAAAGACATACAATCTCATAAGTAATCGGGAAACTACACACTTCAACAATTCCACTGAGACGCCTGGGTGGCTCAGTCAGTTAAGCATGTGCCTTTGGCTCAGGTCATGATCCCAGGGTCCTGGGATAGAGCAGCTTACTCCCTCTGCCTGCTGCTTCCCCTGCTTGTGTTTGCTCTCTCTGACAAACAAATAAAATCCTTAAAAAACTAAACAATTTCATTTTTCACTCATCAAATTAATAAAATTTTAGAACTGATCTTCAGGGGCGCCTGGGTGGCTCAGTGGGTTAAAGCCTCTGCCTTCAGCTCGGGTCATGATCTCAGGGTCCTGGGATCGAGCCCCGCATCAGGCTCTCTGCTCAGCAGGGAGCCTGCTTCTCCCTCTCTCTGCCTGCCTCTCTGCCTACTTGTGATCTCTCTCTCCATCAAATGAATAAATAAAATTAAAAAAAAAGAACTGATTTTCATACCTGACAAAGACATGAGAAGACAGGTATTATCATCGCTATGGCTTGAACTGTAAACTGGCAGAGCCTCTGAAGGGCAATTAGCCAGCAGTTAGCCAGATGTTAAGACACATGTACCCTCCACTTACTGGTCTCTGGACTGTAGAAATCCCCCGGAGGCACACAAAACTCGGGAACGAGGCTGTTACTGAACCACTATTTTCTGTATCAAAAACATAACAGCCCAACTCTCTGACAGACGATGGTGAAATATGCTTTCGCACAACCACCCAGCGAAACATGAGGCAGCTACTGACAAGAAGATAAGTCTCCATGTCACATAGAGACTTCTTCTCCATAGGGAAACATGTCACAACATCTGTTGCAAACAAAGACTAGTTACAAAATGGTCCACGTTCTGTGATTCCACTTTTGTCAAAAAAAAAAAAAAAGTAAAATAAAATAATGCACTTTGTATAGCAAGAAAGATCTAAAAGAATGCATATTGTGCTGTTAATAGTGGATACCATCTCTGGGAGTAGTATCAGGGGAAATTTTCACTTTATAAATTACAGTATTTCTGTAATGTTTAAATTATTTAAGCACAATCACTTTTCTAATTGAAAAAAAATAAGGAATAAAAGAAAGAAAGAAAAACACCTTCACTTTTCTGAAAAAAGGCAGGGAGGGTTACCATGATCCCAATGAATGCCAGGTAACAATCTCTGCGGTATTTTCCTCTAAAGAAGAGGGGGGCGGAAGATGGTTTGGAACAGTTGGGAGCTGTCATGTGCCAATAAGGAGCCCGCCGCCCAGTTCCCAGGCAGGACTGGTGCGGTGGGAGTGACGGGAACAGGGCCAGGCCTCCAGGTGCGGCAGTCTGCTCACCACCCTCGCCCCCATGAGGAAGGCGGTGGCTGAAACAGTGCACAAGGAGGGAAAGCACATGCAACACTGCACCCCCAACTTTTTTTTTCACCTCTGACCTCTGAGTGGCTCTCAGATCACCATTTCAGATTAGAAACATTTTACATGAAAAGTTCACAATGGATATCAAGTCGGCTATAAGGCACTGGTGATGACTTCGTGGGTAAGACCTGTAGAAACCTAGTGTGTCCTAAAAAGATGGCAGCGAATGCCAAGAGCTGGAATGACACAATCCTGGAAAGCTGGTCAAAGAAAGGGTGTTAATCAACTAGCCTCTACCACAACCTCTGACTGCTGAAGCCAAGAATGGGAAGAGAAGACAAATGGAGAGGGAACGCAAACAAAACCTGAAACACTGAGGACGCTACGCGCTCGAACACAGTTATGTATTTAATCCTGACAACCCGGGGAGCGCTACAGAAGAGGAGACTTGAAGAGGTCCAGGATTTGCTCAAAGTTACAAAGCGACAAAGCCCCAGGTCTGGATTTGAATCTAGTCTGCCTGAAGTCCAGCGCACTGGCACCTCCTCCAATCAGCCAGTGGGCGAGCCCCAAACTCCCCAGTCCCAGAGCCTGTGTCCCCGGCCTTCCCGGGCCGACTCACCTGTGAGCTGGGCGGCAGAGGCTGGGAGCCGGGCTCCTCTGGCGGGGCTGCTCCCGAGCCCATGGGGCTCAGCGTCGTGATTCGGCTCGGCTGGCCGCGCAGAGTTAGAGTAATGGTGGTAGGGACCTTCAAGCCTGACAGAGCGAGGGGGAAGGAGGGTTGTTTGTCACAGCCTCCACGTTCTCGCCCTGCAGAGTTTCTTCACATCCCACACCCTCTCAGCCTCCCGCCTCAGTATCCTCCCCAACTGGGGCAGCTCCACCCTGTCAGTCATTCTAAAAGAAACAGGAAACAGCTGTGCTCTTCCGACCTCTCCCGGGGACGGACCCACACGGCTGAATCCTTGAGGGTCAACACCAGGACCCTGTTGAGTGGGGTTCAACAACGTGACCTGCCCATGTGAGAGGGGAAGGTCCTAGGGAAAGATCCCGTATCTAAGAGTCCCCACAGCTGTCACGAGAGACTCACCTGATGCTTGGTTAGAGATCTGAGCCAGGCCAGGGAGGCTGCTTGCCAACTTAGCGAGGCCCCCATTGGTCAGCAGCTGGTGGATGGCTGTGGGCTTCCCGCCAGGAGTGGCACCCAAGGAGGAGAGAGTGGTGGCCACAGGAATGGTACGGACAATGGTGCTGGTGCCCGTGGTGATGGCGCCCAGGCTCTGCATGGGGGGGGGCAACTTCACACTGCTGGCCTGTGGGACACACAAGCCCAGGTAATCAGAAGCTACTGCCCGACAGCAAGCAATGTTCAAGTATGGAGGGCCCAGAGCATTTAAAGGCCACCATGTATTGCACACCCACTACATGCAAGGTACTCTTCCACACATTTTCTATATACTATCTTATTTAATACTCAAAACAACGCTTTGAGAGAGATCCTATCATTATCCTAATTTTACAGACAAGGAAACAAAGATACAGAGAGGTCAAAAAACTTGCCCAAGGTCACACAGTAAGTGATGGAGCCTTAGCTTTTGGTAGCTCCCAGGCATGAAGTCAGAAAGCTGTCTGTCTTCACCCAGACTCCAGACCCAGTTTCCCCACCAAAACCAACTAAACTGAGAAGGCCTCCTCCCCACAGCTGCCCAGCCCAGTGGAAGGCAGATGTGCACCTGTGGGGCTGGCCCTGGGGAAGGATTTGCTGGGAGGCCAGAGGTCTTGCTGCTGATATCCTGCAAGCTGAAGCTGAGGCCTTGAAGGAGGCTACTGGCTGATGTGGCCCCTAGGAGAGGATAGAACAGCTGTCAGCACAGGCTTAATCCCTTATCCCAAGAGCAGCCACACCCAACCACCCTCAAGAAGCAGCTAAAGCGCCAGTGCTTTTTCCCTGGGACAGTCCCAGGACTCTCGGAAAGATGCCAGGAAGTGCCCCCCGAGCATGCACACGGCACGCCCACATGACGAAAGGTACTCTGCTAGACACACTGCCTTGGATTTGTTCTGCATAGCCCAACCTCCTCCAAACCACCTATCTTACTTTTGGATAGTTTTAGGAATACCAAAGACAGCTTGAACCCCACCCACTTTTTAGAAATCTAAATTCCATCCTTTCCAGGAAAAAGGACAGCTTATTACGCAAAAAGAATTCCAAATACCTGATTTACATTTGGCCACAAAGCAAAGAGGGAGGTCCTCCTGAAGGAGGACACCTGCAGAGCCTTGCCTGCTGGGCTCAGGCAACCAGCCTTCCCATGTAGGGTGGCGAAAGTGAAGAGATAAGCAGAGGCAGAGAGGTGCCTTGTTTTGCTAATGCTAGTACGTACAGCACAATCTCCAGTTGTCTGCAATCAGATGTGTTCCGAAACACCACAACGAACACAATACCCACACCTCCCACCAGCTATTTTTCCTCCTTATAGTACAAGAGACACTACCCACAGACTGGGATATTTACTCACTAGATACCGAGAGCGAAAACTCCCCCACCTCAAAGCTAATTCCAGCTTCCCACGAAGCCTCGATGAAAGCAGGCAACTCAGAGGAGCATCCCCCAGATTCAGCTCCTTTTCCAGGACCGCCCTCCAGCAGCAGCCCAAAAGAGGCTTTGCTGGGAGGCAGGGAATCTGGGCTACAGATACCTGGGAGCGAGCTGCCAGGAGAGGTGGCCACCAGACGGCTCTGGAGTGTGTGCAAGGCACTGGGCGTGGTGCTGCTGGACACTGAGGAGGCTGGGCTGGCTGAGATGCCCCCTTCAGAAGCACTTGACCTGGAGACAAAGATAGGAGCTCTATTATCCAAAGGGCAGAGGGCAGCAGACCCTGGCAACACAGGGAGGGTCCATGGTGGGGCCCAGCAATGCTTTCAGCAATGGACACTAGAACCTAGAGTTTCCTTGTCCCATCTTCTGAATCTGGACTCTAGTCCTTCTGAAAGTCAGTCCTAAAATAAAGACTTCAAACCTTAAAGCAAGAGCTACAGGATGCTTTGCAAACTTTAAAAAAGAACTCTGAATTGATCCACCCCGCCCCCAAAAGACAAAGATCCCACTCAGAAAGAAGTCATATTCACAAAACTGACAGAATCCAGACCATCTTTCCAAAGCACTAAATGGACCAGAAAAAAGGTAAAGAGAAGGAAAGGAACAGAGCGAGAAAGGTCAAGAAATAGACTCACTTGGTAGTGGTGAGAAGCCCTGTGAGCTCCTTGGCCCCTGCTGAAGCCTGTCCCAGTGTCATGGTGATGGGCTTCCCTCCCGCAGCTGCAAAACAGAAAACCCCAAGGCCACCAGTCAGTCCTGCCTGGCCCATACTTTTCCGGGTTTTATAGCCCAGGCTAAATGCAAAATATTATGGACAAAGACTGGATGAAGAAGAAAAACAAGGCATAAGTATAATAGAATAGGGAGTTATTTTTTCTTCTATTTTTTAAACTTTCTAGAATATTTTATCTTCTTTTTTTTAAGGTCTTATTTTTTTTTAAAGATTTTATTTATTTATTTGACATAGAGAGAGAGATCACAAGTAGGCAGAGAGGCAGGCAGAGAGAGAGGGGGAAGCAGGCTCTCCGCTGAGCAGAGAGCCCGATGCGGGGCTCGATCCCAGGACCCTGAGATCATGACCCGAGCTGAAGGCAGAGGCTTTAACCCACTGAGCCACCCAGGCGCCCCTAAGGTTTTATTTTTAAGTAGTCTCTATATCCAACGTGGGACTCACACTCATAATCCTGAGATCAAGAGTCACGCTCTACTGACTGAGGCAGCCAGGCATCCCTGGAATATGTTCCTATCTTTAATTGAAACTGATAAAGAATAAAATGTGATGATGCTTTGAGTGACCCACAGCTCCTCGGATCCTCGTCCTGCCTCCCTGGTCCTGGTTCAGATCAGGTCACTGCTCACTTTTGCCCCATGTGCTACCCTTGTGTCCTCTTTGCTCCAGGAGCTGTACAGCAAGTAGTCATCAAGAGAGCAATGTTATGTGGTCTGAGAGAGCTCAGTTTTTATTTAAACAGGCTAAGAAAAACTCACCTTCTGGAGCTCCTCCTTGGGAAGGAGCACAAGGCCCTCCAGCTGGGTCCCCTTGGGAAATAAGGGACACCTTAATTTTCGGTCGCTTGGAAGTCTTACTGCCAGGAAGAGGACTGGAAGGATGGTGGCGCTTCAGCTGGACCCTAAGATCCTCTTTCTCTGCCTCTTCCGTTTGTTCTGATGAAATGGGAACTAAGAGATGGAGCTG
This sequence comes from Nasua narica, assembly GCA_028533885.1. Classification (NCBI taxonomy): domain Eukaryota; kingdom Metazoa; phylum Chordata; class Mammalia; order Carnivora; family Procyonidae; genus Nasua; species Nasua narica. The sequence goes on from CM052811.1 coordinate 68,456,983, forward strand.
AGGTAAGGTCTTCCATAATCCACAACAGCCCGAGACACACTGACAGCACCAGCACGGGCATGACTGTGTCCCACACAAAGTCACACTTCGAAGGCAACTGCCAATGCTTCAGTCCCATCTCACTCAGGTCCCACCTGTGGTAGAAGGCCACCTTGCCCTCTCAGAGGATGGGTCCATCCCCAGCCCTTACCCTGTTCTGGAGTTAGAAGGAAGGGGCTCTCAGTTGGTGGGAACAAAAACAAAGAAGACACCCCAACCTGCCTAGTGAAGGCCAACCAAAAAACAGAGGACTCACTACAGTGGATCTAAGCAGGGCTTCCTGGATTCCAGGTCGTAACTTTCCTGTCTCAAGCCCACCCCAACATCACACAGCTGGGGGACAGTAAACATTCCACAAAGAAGCAGTAAAGGAGCACACGACCCAGTCCTCTCTGAAAGGGAGAATTTCACAAGGCTCTCAGCATCCTACTCTGTCCTAAGAGCCCAGAGTTGAGGGTTTGCTTGCCAAATGAAGGCAACAAGAAGGATTATTGCCAGGAATCAAGGCTGGCTTTGAGTAGCTACTAGGCAAGGGAGCATGTTAGCCAAGACAACTTTACTGCTCCTGCCCACAAGGAACAGGGCAACAGTGGCCCATGTCACAACTAGTCCCCAGGTCATTTGTACTAGTACAGAGAAAGGCCAACTGTTCACACATGGGATCCCCCTCCGCTGAATCAAAAAGACTCATCCTACACATGGCCAAGCCTCCTGGACTCTGAGGTCATCCTTCACGCTTCCTCAGAGATTCCCTTCTCTTTAAAACCAGAAGCCCACCCCAGGCACTGTTCTCAGCACAGGCAATCAGGGGCAGGATGGGGAGGAAAGCAGTAGTCATATGAGGAAGGCAGGCAGGAATGGGGGTCCTGGCCTGGGCCACAGGGCATAACCAGCTGGAAGGACCACTGAGAGAATAAATGCATTGACTAAAATCAGAACAGGAAGGACGGTAAAAGGGAAAGGAGACACAGGTTTTATGCTGATAGTGGCTGGTGTGCTTGTAGCGGCCAGGATGGAAGCAGGAAACCAGAGGCAGGGAGAAAAACACACAAGGAAACTCAGGTTCACAGGCAATGGGCCACAGGCACACACAGGAGACGCAGAGCCAAGAACCACAAGCGACAAAAAAGGAAAAACCATGAGAGGCAAACAGAAAGTATGAAGAAAAAGCGAATACTATGGAGGAGTAAGCGAAAGGAGTCAGCCAAAAAAAGAATCAGAAGACAGAAAAAGGAAGAGAGAAAAGAACAGTAGGAAACCAGAGACAAATGAGAGAGGCAGGATCGGGAAGAAAACAAGGGAGAAGTGGAGAGAAGCAGAGAGCAGAGCGTGAAAAGGTGAGAGGAAGAGCAATACTCACCAAAGAGACAGGAGGAGGTGCCGGGAGGAAGAGCTTTCCTCACCAGCATATTTTGTTTCAGAAAAGCAGCAAACTGTGCTGGAATGAATCAGAAAGAATTACAGAATCACAGCCAGCCAGAGAAAGGAGAAAAGGAGAGGGAGTAAGAAAAAGACATGAAAATGTTCTAGAAAATGGTCAACAAGGCCTTTTTCCAGAATTACTGCATGGGTTTGAAAACTGACTCCTAGCAGCTCCACGGAATCACCTATAAACTGAAAATAAATGTACCTGCCTCATGGGGCCATTGCCAAGATTTAACGAGCAACAGCAAGTCAAATGCCAGGAAATCCGCGTGGCATGTAGTCAGGGCTCCGCGAAAGTTATCTATAATCATTGCCCTTGCCTATGAGCCCTGCCAAAGCCAGGGCGCTATGGCTGCGGCTCAGCGCCATGATATTCTGGGGCCCATTTCAAACCCAGATCGCCAATCAGACTTCCAGAACTCCTTACACTCTCAACTAATTATCCCCTCTGGAAGCACAGCCGACCACTGACTCTTCAGCAAAAGCCTAAGCGAACACCAGCAACCCAGATTTTGGCTCTGGCCACCGTGTAAGATGAGGTTACAGACCACCCACGTGGCCCCAAGGGGCCTGCCTTTTTTTTCTCGTTTTTTGCCTTTTTGCCTTCACCGATCCACTCATACATGCTGTGTTAGTCCCACTCTTAAGGGCACCCTCATAAGAGGCCTGAGTTTAAGTCTTGACCCTCTGGCTCCACTAAAACAAACACACGGGAAGTGAGCAGATGGGCCTGCTGTCACCTCTGCGTCTGTCTACCTGACAGTCAGCTCTGGTGCCGCCTTCTCCCAGGTCCCCGAGACTTTAGATGACACATGTCCCTCGATACATCATCAAACACAATGCCCAAGAGGCCTTACTTTGGGGCTGCCCAACCAACCAGATCAAAGTGGGGCCAGGGGGAAAGCCACTGTTTCTTTTCTCCCTACCCAAAACACCATCCCTTTTCTTTAAGCTTCAGTATCACTCCCTGTTCTCCAGACTCTACATACAAACATTTCCCAGCCTAATCTAGAGCCTATCTGCAGAAATCCCAATAAACTTCACCAAAAGTCCCAGTGTGGGAACCTTAACTCTGCAAGGGCAAAACAAAGAAACGGCATGATGCCAGCTGCACTGCCCTGGAAACTGAGGAATAAAGCTAATCGCCTTGCCCACATGATCTGAAGAGTGCCCCGACTGCAGGAGTGGCTGGGCAGGGCGAAGAAGAGAACAAGGAGCTTCCCCATTTGGGAGTCAGAAAACATTTTGAGGCACATACACACAGTCAGCTCATAAAACCCAACTTCCCCAGAACACCAAAGCAGAGCTGTAATTACTGGAACTACACAGCTCCACTAACGCACAGACCTTCTGTGATGTCCTATCCATGAAAACAATCCCTGGTATGCATTTCAACCTCATTTTGTCCGGGCAGAAATGTAGGAAAGGGGGCCTCTCGCGTGACCCTAGAAGAAGCTGCAGATACCAGTACTTTTCAAATGCCGCATGACGTCACTCCAAAAGATAAAGCCACAGGCCCCTGGGCCAAGAAGCCAATACCTTGGGCTTGTTTGTGGGTCAGCACAGCTTCCGTCCGCTGCACGTGTCTCTTTAGGAGCTGAGAGCCCCCGATCTGACTGGACTTCTGGGCAGAGGTCACTGTAGTCACTTTGGTCTTGGGACTGGAAGTGGGGCTGCTAGAGACACTGGAAAGATCCTGAGTAGGACGAGAAGGATAAGAGCTGAGATAGCTGTTTGGATCTGACCACCAATTATCATGTCCCCCCGGAATTCCCTGCCCAGGATTTCTCCTCATAGGAACTCAAAGGTCTACCGCACTGGCAAGGCAGACAAGCACCCCCAGGAAGTGAAGGAACCAACTCCACAGTCCGACTTCCCAGCCAAAGTGCTCCCTCCGCTCCCCACCTTCCTGCATTACCTCCGAGCCTGAGGGTGAGGCAGGCAGCTTGGCAGCTGGTGAGGCAGGCCGACTGCCCCGCTCGGGGACCTCAAAGGCCAGGTCTCTTCGGGCTGCGTCCCGAGGCTTCTTCTTCTTCTCAGCATCCTGATCCCGAGGCTCAGAGCCCATGTGCCCCTCAGCACGAGTGAGCACTCCAGTCAGAAAGTCCACGATCTCATCCTAGTGTGAAGAGGGGCCCGGGCCACTCAGTCCTCAGTCAAGGGAACAGGAACCTCCCTGACAGGTTCAACCCAATTCAATTAACCCCGGCTCTGGCATCGGGTGTGCTGGTCCTTCTCCATGCACGCCGAGCCAGGCACAAACCCCAGCCTCAGCAGGAGACCAGCAGGAGGCTGCTCCCCGACATCTCTGTGAGGTGGATGGGATGGGATGGTCGTGCTCCCCCACTCCTCCATACACGTGTCCGCTTCTTCCCCTCTCTCTTTGCCCTTTTCTGTATGATTTGGTTCTATCAGAGGCCCCATGGGATACTCCCTCAGCCTTCAGAGCCAATACACCGCTGCCAACAAGATCAAGCCAAGGTTATAGAAAGATAAGCCTTGCTGATTAAAACACATAAAGCAATTGTGTACCTGAATACATCTGTCCACCATGCTCTGAGTCAGCCCCTCTGATTTCTTCTTTGCTTTGCTTATTCTAAGAGACAGAGAGGAGGAAATGTTTAAACATTCCATGGCATCATATGGAAGCAAGACTGCATTTCTCTTCTGTTGGCTACTTTCTGGGCCCAAGAAGGACTACGTTAGCCCTCAGGCAGGTTATCACCACCTCTCTGAACCTCATGTTCCACATCTGCAAAATGGGGAACCATAACAACTCGCTCATGGATTTGTGGGGATTACAAAAATAATATATGTAGAGAACCAGAGAACGTATGAAAATTGCCGAGGACTGTACATTCCAAAAGTCCTATATCTATGGCTTCCCAGATAAACTCTGACTTCTACGACCTCATCTAGAAGTCCCCTAACAAAGGCCCAAACCCTGAGCCTACTGGATGCTGTTGAAGTAGTAGACAAAAGGTAGTCATAGATTACTTCTAAAAAGGTAAGAGAAAATGGTCACAGGTGGCTACATTCCCTTCTTTGGAAGCTAGTTTTAAAACCCCGCTGACTAAGGGTCTCAGCAGAGAGAAAAACAGGGCTCCAAATGACAGGGTGGAGAACAACAGTCTGGGCCTCCAAATTCTGAGACCCCCAATTTACTGGCTATTGGCCTCTGACCTTGTGTAGCACCCTTATCTTACACATGAGGACAGTGAGTCCCAGAAGTTAAGCAGTTAACGCAAGGTTCTTAGCAAAGCAACCAGACTAAATGGAGGTCACTTGATTCTCAGGCCAACACTCAAGCACCTTGCAAACACGTCTCATAAGCAGCCTCACAACTTAACTCCCACTGAAGTGTTCCCACCTCTCATGTTCCCTCACTGCTACTCAACACATACACATAGCCCCACACACATGCTACCCTCCTATAGATAAGAATGTCTGAATAACCAACATACACAATGTATTTACAAGAAAACACTGCTTTGAGCACCAAAGGATTAGATTCTAGACCCACAAGAAATAGCCAAATGACAAAGACCAGAAGGACCTCGCCAAAACATCACTGGGTAAGAAACTGACAAGATAGGTGGGAGCAGGTACTTGTTTTAAACTCACTAGCTAAAACACACAAATGAAATCAATCTCTAAAATTAAACATTAAAAAAAAGAAAGCCCAACAGATGACACACCTCTTTTCCAGGACATTTCATGAAAGCATAATTAAAAGCCCTATAGGCAGCCAGTCTTGTAAGGGACCAGTGACCATCTCAATGACCTAACGTGCCCCTTCCAAACTCCAGCTGCTTTTACTCCAAAACATATAAAAGGCTGTTTAATACAAATAAAATCTATGTTCATGTACATCCTCAGTAAGAAGAAAAATATAAAGAAATGTCTACCCCAGTGAAAGCATAATGACCAAGACTGCATTCACTGAGTCTCAAAGTATCTCCCTCGCACTGGGTAACTACTAATCGCAAATAGAGTAACTTGACAGTAGAGAAACCTGGAAGATGCCACCTTCACCATGTGATCAAGATTAACGTCACCAGTGACAAGACACATCAACATCACGTATGTCCAGGGAGGATGCGCTGAGTGAGGGCTTATCATCTGGCATTCCTGCCAAAAATGCATATGCTCAACCTAATGACAAAAAATATCTGGCCAGAAGTCTTCAAAATGTCAAGGTCATGAAAGCTAAGGAATACTATCGAACTCAAGGAGACTGAGGAGATAAGGCAACTAATCACAACATGTGATCCTGGACTGGACACCTGACAGGAAAAGGACATTAGTGAACCAACTGACAATGCCTGCATCTGTACATCAGACAATAGTATCATACAATGTTAATGTCCTCATTTTGATAATCATACTCTGGTTATTTAAGATGTTAACATTTGGGAAAACTGAGTTAAGGGTATATAAGAATTTTTTGTACTATTTTTGCGATTTTTTGTAAATCCCAACTAGTTTAAAATGTAAAATGGTTCCCCCTTTCTCAGAAGTACGTTTAGTTTGTAGTTACATCATAGGCCTCTCTCCAACACTGCAACATGGTTCTCTCACAGCTCTGGGGGGAGCCACGCACCTGAGATTATCATCAGCTCCCCCAACTACCACCAAGCTGTTCTCAGCCCGAATCTTCTCCCGGAAATCTTCCATGGCTTCAGGATGACACTGCAAGGAATTCTGCCCAATGACAAAGAGGACTGGAGTCTTCATATCCAAGAGGGGATCATCCACATCCTAAAACACGAATAGGTTTTATAATCAGCCAGTTCCTACTGACTGAGCACTGACCTGTCAAGTCCGCTGAGCAGAGTTAGCTGGGCAACTAGTCGCAAAGTGCCAGTTGGGTGACGCATGCACCCCCTTATTCTTATTCTCACCAGCCGGTGACCCAGCAGTGAGCTGCACACCATGCTTACCCCTCTGGGACCATCCACGGTCAGTAAAGGAAACCCAAGGCAGACAACTGCAGTGACGTACTCCATCACTGACACCTGGAAATAATACAACAGTTTGTCTCAAGGTCAATTGACTTTACTGCAGCTACACCCCACCCAGAGTCCAGAGGTGGTCCAGATCTACCAGCTAGTCCCATCTCTTCCTCCCCTGCCCTAATCCACAGGCGGGCCAGCCACAGTGGCAGCAGCAAGATCACAAGACACAAGATCCCAGGACAAAAGATGGAGCCCTGAGAGAACCGCAGCAGAGGGCTGAACCACAGGATGGGAAGCTCAATGCTTTCATCGTATTAATTCCCTAGACTTGAGTCTTCCTATTCACTTTTTCCTCCACCAATAGCAAATACAATCAGGAAGACACAAATGTTGCTCTTCATCCTTAAGTGAAGAAAATCTCTCCCTTTTGAATCTAATGGTTAGCTCCCAGGCACTCCAAACTTGTTTGAGCAGCTGACTGAATTCTGTCATTCCCAGGACCAGAGAGTGGAGGGAGACAGTCTCCTTCCTTTAGTGGCCCTAGTTGTCACACTTGACCAGACCACATGAAGCAGCAGAAACTCCACTTATTTGATCCACTTGAGAACTGGGGTTTTGAACAGGTCAGGAACACTTACACAAACTAATGTACACACAAATGCATGTAAAATAATAAAAGATTCCTTGATGTCTTAGAAAGGAACAGAATATGAACACAACATCAAATTCCAAAGCTATTAAAATTTATGCCTGCTAGTATTTTTTTTTTTAAGGTGGGAGAATAGCACTTACATTTGGGGGTGGGAGAGGAATTTTTTCTTTTGATATATGCTGAATATCTATATCTATATCTATATCTATATCTATATAATGAAAATGATATTTGGGATTTTCTTCAAAGTAATTGGAGGAGAGAAAAAGTGGTCAGGGGTAAGATGAAAAAAGTCTGACCATGAGTTAGTCACTGGTAAAGCTGGGAGAGGGGCCCACAGGATTTATTATAGGTCTGTTCTCCCTCTAAGTTTCTGTTTAAAATTTCCACAATAAAGTTAAAAAATACAGTTAGTCTTCTACACCCTAAATGCATATATGTAGGCAGATCATCTAGTACAGTGTCTAGAACATAAAAAAGGACTCAATGGTAGCAATCAGCAGTAATAACATCAGTATTCTATCCCAAGACAGCCTCCAAATGAGATGGGAACTACTTACGTGACAGGCCACCAGAGCTCCTGTATTCCAGCCAATCAAGATAATGGGTTTGTGGGGGAAATGGCTGTGAATCTTTGTGGGAAGAGAAAGAAGACAGTAAGACAGGAGGCTGGGTGTAAAACAAGCCCAGCGTGCTGGGTGTGTCACGGTGACCTGAAACAAGGCGCTCTCACCTCCAGCACTTTGCTTCTCACTGCCCCAATCATATGCTCAAGACACTGCAGAACTCCTACCCCACTACCGTTGTTCAGCAGGTGGGTGGCTACAGGGATGACCTAAAGCAAAGAAAGTGGCAGTCATGCCAGCAGAGATTACGTTTCAAATCTCTTCTCAATTCTGCTTAACCTCCCCTAAATCCCGCAACTTTCGATAGGCACCATTTGGATTAAAAACAAAAAGAGAGTTGGGGGATGCTCAACATTGAAGTCCCTCTGTTCTGACTCCCTCCCACATTCGGTCTGTTCAGTCTTCCAAGACCATTCCAACCCAGGGACAGTTCCTCTTCTCCCCACACATACCTTGCCTAAGCAGGAGAGCTGAGACTGCCAGAAGCGGTGGCGGCGTGAGGTGGGGAACACGGAGCTAGAAGGCCCGGAGGAGGCAATGAGGATGAGAGGAGAGCCGGGGAGTTTGCTCTGAGGAGGACGAGTCCCAGAGAGAACCAGTGAGGGTGAGGTGCTACTGCACAAAATCTCAAGCATCCCAACACCTTTCTTATCCCAACCACTGCCAATTTCCTTACGAGACTCTGCTAAGCACTATACACAACCAGTTATTAATGGGAAAAGTTAAGTCATTTATTACCCTCTTGCTAAGGTTCTGAGACCGGACTCTAAAAATGTCGTGGGTCATAGTCAAGTCTTGAGCTGCTCTGACTTACTGGTTTGTTATGAGAAAGCACCCCCACAGCAGGATCCCAGGGCCTCTTCAGCAGGAGGGACAAGGCCTCAGCTCCTGCAGCCCCAGTCTTCGTGTTAGATGACACAAGCATCCGGTCAATCAAAGTAGGGATCTAGAAACAAAAGTAAAGATCCTTCCAGTGTGAAGCAGGAGACCTGCCCGCTAGGAGGATTCAGGTGGAAAGAAAGACCCCCCCCCCCCCCATTCTAAGCCACAGGCAGACTTGAAAAAGCCTCTCAAACTTTACTCAGGGGCAAAAGTACAAATAAATGGATGGCTGAAAAGTATGCTTCCTATCATTAAAGCTAAATAGGTACGATCCTTTGGAAAGAAACCTGATATATGAATCAAAAGACTTAAATTTATTTCTATCCTCTTCCTAAGGATTTTTTTAAAGATTTTATTTATTTATTGACAAAGAGAATGAAAGAGCACAAGCACGAGGAGCAGCCAGCAGCCAGCAGAGGGAAAGAGAGAAACAGGCTCCCTGCTGAGCAAGGAGCCAACGTGGGACTTGATTCCAGGACCCTGGGATCATGACCTAAGCCGAAGGCAGACGCTTAACCCACTGCGCCACCCAGGCATTCCTTCCCAAGGGATTCTCCTTCTGAGAACTTCTCCTAACAAAATGTATCAAAAACACAAACATACACATGGTGTTTGGGGGGCGGGAGTTATGTGTAAAAGACAAATTCATTCCCAATAATGATCAAAAAATAACCTAAATATGTCTCTAAAAGAGTGATCAAGCAAATTATCCATATAACTAGATATTAAGGGTTAACTTAAAATATTTAAAAGAATTTGTAATAAGGAAGTAACTTTGCTAAAATGCTAAAGAAAAAATAGCAAACATAAAAAATTACCTCTACTCAGAAAAAAGGTTATTAGAAAATATGCCAAAATATTAATAGTTATCTTTATGGAGTTATGGACAGCTTTTTTCTTTTTAGATTTCTGTATGTTCTAACTTCCTCAATGAACATCATTTGACTTTATAAATTAAAAAAAAAATCTGCATTTTCTTCTAGAGTACTGCCTTCAAGCTTTGGCATGTTAAAGAAATCATTATTGTGCCCAAAATAATATAACCTATGTGTTGTGTATATTGTGATTTAGACCATATCCTATTTTTCACTATTCACCAGAAGATGTGACCTCACAGATATGTAAGTATATAGAAGGACATGCTGTTGCTTACACTGAGAAGAAGTATCTCTGTGGAAAAAAAAAAAAGAAGTATCTCTGTGAATTCCACCTTATCCACAAAAGGTAAAAATGACCTACGGGGAAAGGAAAGATTTTTGAATGTTAAAGGTAGTCTTGAGAAAAAACAAAACCGGAGCACCTGGGTGGCTCAGTTGGTTAAGCATCTGCCTTTGGCTCAGGTCATGATGATACAAGGGTCCTGGGATCGAGCCCTACATCGGGCTCCTTGTTCAGCAGAGTCTGCTTCTCCCTCTACCCTGCCCCCTTGCTCATGATTGTCTCTCTCGGACAAATAAAAATCTTTAAAACAAAAACATTCTGAAAAACCAGAAAATGAAAAGTACTATGGTGACGCAAGTTGTAAAAAGTCAGCCCACAACTAACAGTGAAAAGCTAAGAGCTCTTCCTTTAAGATCAGGAACAAGATAAGGATGCCCACTCTTACCACTTCTATTCAACATTGTATTACTATTAGGCCTGGCTAAAGCAATTAGATAAGAAAATAAAAGGAATCCAAATTAAAAAAAGCAGTAAAACTGACACTATTTGCAGATGACATATTCCAGTTCTTAGAAGTAAAATCCTTTGGGAAGGAATGCCTGGGTGGCTCCGTGGGTTAAGCATCTGCCTTCGGCTTAGGTCATGATCCCAGGGTCTTTTCAAAGGAAACCGTAACAAAATGAAAAAGCAACCTACTAAACAGAAGAAATCTACAGATGATATATCCAATAAGGGATTAATACCTAAAATACATAAAGAACTCTTACAACTCAGTAGCAAAAAATGATCCAATTAAAATGTAGAAGATATGAATAGACATTTTTCCAAGGAAGACATACTGACAGCCAACAGACACATAAGACGCTCAATATCACTCATCATTAGGTAAATACAAACGAAAACTACAGTGAGAAATCATCTTACCTCTGTTAGAATGGCTATTAGGAAAAAGACAAATACCAAGTGTTGGCAAGGATGTGAGATAAGGGAACATTGTGCACTGCTGGTGGGAATGTAAACTGGTACAGCCACTATGGAAAACAGTATGGAGGTTCCTCAAAAAATTAAAAATAAAACTACTATATGATCCAGCAATTCTACTTATGGGTATTTACCCAAAGAAAATAAAAACACTAACTCAAAATCAGTCATAAAGAAGGAAGGAAATCTTGCCATTCACCACAATATGGATGGACCCTAAGAGCATTATGCTAAGTGAAATGAATCAGAGAAAGACAAACACTGCATGATCTCACTTATGTGTAGAATCTAAAGAAAAAAACAAAACAACAAAAAACAAGCTCACAGATATAGATAATAGATTGGTGGCTGCCAGAGGCAGGGGACTGGGTGTGGACAAAATAGGTGAAAGGGATCAAAAAGTACAATCTTACAGTTCTAAAACAAAAAGTCATGGGGATATGATGTTCAGCATGGTGACTATAGTTAATACTGTACTGCCTATATGAAAGTTGTTGGGAGTAGATCTTAAAAGTTCTCATCACAAGAAAAAGAGTTTGGTAACTATGCATGGCAACACACATTAACTAGACTTACTGTGGTGATCATTTTGCAATATATACAAATATCAGGTCATGTTGTACAGCTGAAACTAATAAAATGATGTAAGTCACAAAGTTCAAAGACAACACAAGAAAATAAGTTGCACCAGGCAATGACAAGCATGGAGAGTATTACTAATTTAAAAAGAGCAAGACTAAAAAGATTTCTGCCTGAGAAATTAGGGGGAATATATCATGAGACCATGCCAGTTTAACTCAAGAAACAAATGTTTATGCCATAGTTGTAGTTATAAGGCACCTACAAGGGGTATAGAAAACACACACAAATAACAAAAGAGGCTATTTATAACTTCCAGAAAAAAGCAGAAATCCCACACTGCTGATTCAAACCATCTGACAGAGGAGGAAGTCGAGGCAATTTTTATCTGAAGATGCAGCAGGTGAAGTGAGATGTGTTCTGCAGAATTCCAAGAGAACATGGGAACAATGCTTTCCAAACAGTGACACCAGACAGAAGCAAGACTCTGTAGGACTTATTCTAGAGACAGATGGTCTGAAGTCAGGGATCTTAGTATGGAAGCAGGGAGGACATAAGGACATTAACAAAGGCAAAGGATCTTCACTACAAACTAGCCATTTCTTTGTAACTTACTCTGTAACTACAAGCCACTCAACACCTTTAGAGGATCTGATCCAAACTAGACTTTTATCTGGAAATAAAAGCTTTTATCTGGAAGTAGAGTACAACTCTGAAATAACAAAGCCTTGAAAATCACTTTCCGTCAATATAGACTTAGAAATAATTAATCAATAATCAACTTCTCTGCCAACCAAGTGTAGCTGGTCTTTCCAACACTGCATCGCTCTCAACAGAAAATTTAGAGACTAGGGGGTTTACCTTCTCTGCTCTCTTCACAATGGCTCTAATGCTGAAAGTAGCTGGGCCAAGAGCATGATCCCATTCACCTGTATTTCCATCTAACAGGTACACTAAAAGGAGTAAAAGACCTTTACTTTAAAAACTGTAAGGCATTAATGAAAGGAATTGAAGATGACACAAAGAAATGGATATTCCATGCCTATGGATTGGAAAAATTAATACCAGTAAAATGTCCATACTACCAAAAGCAATCTACAGATTCAAAGCAATCTCTACCAAAATTACAATACCATTTTTCAGAGAACTATAACAAATAATCCTAAAATTTGTATGGAACCACAAAAGACCCCAAATAGCTAAAGCAATCTTGAGAAAGAACAACAAAGCTGGAGGTATTACAATCCCAGACTTCAAGATATAATACAAAGCTACAGTAATCCAAACAGTATGGTACTAACATAAAAACAGACACACAGATCAATGGAACAGAATAGAGAATCCAGAAATAAACCCACAATTATATGGTCAATTAAGCTATAACACAGGAGGCAAGAATATACAACAGGGAAAAGACAGTCTCTTTAATAAATGGTGTTGGGAAAACTGGACAGCTACATGCAAAAGAATGAAACTGGACCATTTTCTTATACCACACACAAAAATAAATTCAAAATGGATTAAAGACCTAAATGTGATATCTGAAACCATAAGACTCCTAAAAGAAAACATAGGCAGTAACCTCCTGGACATTGGCCTTAGGCAAAATATTTATGGATCTGTCCCCTCAGGCAAGGGAAACAAAAGCAAAAATAAACTATTGGGACAACACCAAAATAAAAAGCTTTTGCACAGCAAAGGAAACCATCAGCAAAATGAAAAGGCAACCTCCTGAATGGGAGAAGATATTTGCAAATGATATATATGATAAGGAGTTAATATCCAAAATATATAAAGAACTTATGCCACTCAACACCAAAAAAAATAATAATCCGATTAAAAATGGGCAGGGCGCCTAGGTGGCTCAGTCGGTTAAGCGGCTGCCTTCGGCTCAGGTCAGGATCCCAGAGTCCTGGGATCGAGCCCCATGTCGGGCTTCCTGCTCAGCGGGAGGCCTGCTTCTCCCTCTTCCTCCGCCTGTCGCTCTGCCTACTTGTCCCCTCTCTACCTTTCCGTCAAATAAATAAGATCTTTAAAAAAAAAAACACACACAAAAAAAAAAACGGGCAGAGGACCTGAAAAGACACTTTTCCAGAGGGCATACAGATGGGTCAATAGACACAAGAAAAGATGATCAACATCACTAACCATCAAGGAAATGCAAATAAAAACCACAGGGAGTTATCACCTTATACCAGTCTGAATGGCTAAAATCAAAAAGACAAGAAAACAAGTGCCAGAGAGAATAAGGAGATAAGGGAACCCTTGTGTGCTCTTGGTGGGAATGTAATGCCACCACTGGGGAAAAAAGTATGGAGGTTCCTCAAAAAATTAAAAATAGAATTACCATATGATCCAGTAATTCATTACTGGACATTTACCCAAAGAAATCTGAAAAGATATATGCACCCTATGTTCATTACAGCATTATTTATAATAGCCAAGATATGGAAGTAAGTAAGTGTCCATCCACAGATAAATGGATAAAGATGATGTGGTATATATACACGATAGAATATTACTCAGTGGGGCACAAGGGTGGCTCAGTCATTAAGTGTCTGCCTTCAACTCGGTCATGACCCCAGGGTCCTGGGATGAAGCCCCGCATCGGGTTCCCTGCTCAGCAAGAAGCCTGCTTCTTCCTCTCCAACTCCCCCTGCTTGTGTTCCCTCTCTCACTGTCTCTCACTGTCAAATAAATAAAATCTTTAAAAAGAAGGACTATTATTCAGTCATAAAAAAGAATGAGATCCTACCATTTGCAACAACAGATGAACCCAGAGGATATTATGCTAAGTGAATGAAGTCAGAGAAAGACAAATACCATGATTCCACTTGTATGTGGAATCTAAAAAATAAAATAAATGAACAAACTAAAAAACAGAAAGAGACCCATAAATTCAGAGGAAAACCTGGTGGTTACCAGAAGAAAGAGGATTGGGGGATGGGTAAAAAATAAGTAAAGGGGAATAAAGAGATACAAACTTCTAATTATAAAATACATAAGTCACAGAGATGAAAAGTACAGCATAGGGAACAGTCAGGATTATTTCAATAAATTTCTCTGGTAACAGATGGTGACTACACTTATTGTGGTGAGCACTGAGTCATGTACAGACTTGTCAAATCACCATGCTGTATACCTAAAAGTAATAGAACACTATTATCTTGACTAACTTAAATAATAAAAATTTAAAATAAATTCAAAAAAAAGTTTTAGAGGGAAACACCCGAAGTATTCACTGTGAACCTGATAGTCTAAGAAAACAAGAGTCTGTCAGTAGAGGGACCACTGCTAAGAACGCAGCCTGGAGCGGACAGCACTCTGGAAATCTCCCCGCTCCGCAGCCCGGCACTCCAGAAACCCAAGTCCGCTTCTTGCCTCCTCAGCACACCTCCCTGGTAAATCCTGCGTCTTCCCCATGATAATTCAATTCTTTTCTCACCTCACCTCAGAGGTGACTCAAACCACAAGCTGCAGGGCTGGAGTGGCTAAAAGTACATTCTGGTTTTCATAGCAGGGACAAAGCCGTTTATACCAGACAAAACGTGAAATGATACCATGTCTATTTTCTTTTTTTCCATGTCTCCTATTTTTAAAAGCAAATCTGTTCTCTTCAGTCCTGTCCTCCAGGCTGACCAGGCAGTGACCTTGTCCAACCCCACTTCCTGAACCCACGGCAGAGGCTGGCCAACCCAGGACAGGGAAGACGCCAGTCATAGCCTTACCTTCCCTTTCAGCGTCTGCAAAGCATCCAGGTAGGCAGCCAGCATGGGCAGACTCAAGGTCTCCACCAGGGTAGTATGCAGCCACTGGATCAGCTTGGTGTCCCAGCTCACACTTGCCAGAGCCTGCCGTACTCTCCTCGCACACTTGTCCACAGCAACACGGCGCAGCACTGGCTCGTTGCAAGCCTGGGAGATGTAAGCGAAGCGATAACACATGAGGGCCGCCTTGTTAACAACCAGGGCAGGCAGGATGGGGACCAACAAGTTAGTCATCCAGTAAGGCTGAACCAGGAAGAGAACACCAGTGGGCCAACTTCTAGAGTCTTACCCCTTCATTGGCCAAACGAGCAAGCCGGTCAGACTGCAGGGCTTTGAGGATCTTGTTAAACAGCTTGTTCTGGGCCATTGTCCAGCCAGTCCTATAAGAGAAACTCCGAGGAATTAAAGTCAAACACTGGGGATACTCCTCATGCACGTACACTGTACAAAGGTTGTGCCACGTTTTTTTTGTCCGCACTATAAAACAATATAACCCAAAACAGTTTAAAGACCACTGAGCTAAAACACAACCTAGATTCTGGTTCCAATCCTACCCATAAGTCACCCCGACATACATTTGTATTAATATATATACCACAAGTCAAAACTAGTTATGAATGAAATTTTTTTTTCAGTGCTAGCAAAGCTATTTATCCAGAGGCTAAAATCATCCATTAATAAGTAAAAGCATGGCACCATTGCACAGGTATATTTGAATTTCACAAGTTTAATATTTCACACAAAAAGACAGGATGAACAAGTGTTTCAGTATACTAAAACCTCAGACTAAGGCAAGAGACCTATTTAAATTACCTTTAGGAATATAACAGATGAAACTTTTCCCTAATATTGCACCCCACACTATCTCCCTTTTCCATGTATACTTTTTATATTTTCCTGTATACTACACAACTAACAAGTTTACTTTTGAATGGTCTGTTCCATATGAGGTAACACTATACCATCCCCACATGACACCGGTATACGCACTTCTAGTTTGATTAAGGAAGGCTTAGTGTGTCCTCCTCCAACTCAGCAGTAAACTCCTGCAATTAGAAACTAGTCCTACTGCTCTTGTTCCCACTTCATTACACCCAGCACAGTGGCCAGGAGCTTATTTAAGTCCCCCCTCAGTCCACTCCTGGCAATCTTAATGATTCTGATATTCCAGCTCTGGCCAGTAACCTTCCTAAAGAGACTAAGAGAAAGGTAACAGAAGATGCCCAATTAGTATTTGTTTATCAACTCTCCCTGCCACACACACACACACACAAAACTGGTAATTAAATTACCTTTAAAAAAACAATTTTAGTGGATGCCAGACCCAAATGAGAACCTGGAATGAGATCATAGTAGCATTTCAATCAGTAGGGTTAAAGTAAGTAGGGCTGAGACAACCATTAGCCAATTGGAAAAAGAAAATCTGAATCCTTACACATCATTCTTTACACCAAAATAAATTCTAAGTAGAAAAGTTAAATATTAAAAAATGTTACTAAAGTATAAGAAAAAGTGGTGTGTGTATATATATAAATATAAATATATATTTATATATATAAATATACATAGATAGGACCTTTCTAAATATGACCCAAGACCTAGAAGCCACAAAAGAAATAAATGTTAAAGATAAACAAAAACTTCAAACTTCTGTAAAGGAAAAAAACTAAACTATCATAAAGTCAAAACACAATGGAAAAATAACTGTCATTTCATTAAAATAGAAAAAACCTCCGTAAAATTAGTGAGAAAATGATAAAAATACTCAAAACAAAAACAATGGGCAAAGAACACGAAAAGGCAGTTCACACAAAAAAAGGAGTCAACTCCCTCCAAAATCATACATACAAATGAAAATCATAAATTACTTTTTTCACCTATCAAATGGGTGAAAATTAAGAAATTTAATAATACTCTGTATTATGAAAATGTAAGAAAATAGGTCCCTCTGTACTTTGAAATATAAATTAGTACAACCTTTTGGGAAGTCATTTGAAAAATCAATTACAGAGGAAAAAAATCAATCAAAAAACTTAAGTCAAATCATGTCACTCTGCTCAAAGGCCCTTAGTGGCCCCAATTCAATCAGTCAAAAGCAACCACCTTCTTAGGGGACTATCTGGACCCCACTGTGTCTCCCATCTCATCATCCATCATTCCCTTGACTTACTGGGCTTCACCACATTGCCCCAGACCACCTGACACACACACCCTCCATGCCCCCACATCACAGACTGGGCCCTGGTCATCCATTCCTTCTACCTGACACAACGGCTCCCTCTCCAATCTCCTTCAGGTCACTGCGCAAACGTTACGTTCTACTGAGGCTTCCCCCGATTTACCCTTATTTAAAACTATCAATACTCAGATTCCCTAGTCCCCTTTCCAGCCACATCACCACCTCGTGCTCTACCCATTTTACTTCTTTGTTTAATGTGTTGTCCCCCTCTGCTAGAATGTAAAGGGCAACATGGCAGGGATTTTGGTCGGTTTTAAGTGTTATAGCCCAGCATGTAAAACAGTGTCTGATATACAAGAGCTACTTAAACATCTGCTGAGTAAGCACTGAGCAGGAGAGGGACGCTGAAACATGATTTGGGTGTCAACTGTAAACTGGGTGGGCAAACTGAGGGAAGCTCCTTGAAGCAACTCCAACAATCTCAATTTCTTTCACTTTATAACAGACTAGTATCTGTTCCATCATACACCACCAGCAAGATACCCTATTTTCTACAGGTCATCTGAGAATACTAGTAACAAGGTCCAGTAAACATGCAGATGGAGGACAAATTACCCTTTGTTATGCTTTCTACAAGGATCCTACTATCCTTAGAGAAATACCCTCTAGAAAGGGAGAAAATAATGGGCCTTCATTTCCTGTGTAAAATAAAATCTCCACCTACCACATCTCCAGTTTCACATCGGACTACCTGTACACACAGTCCAAGAGAACACTAACTAGGAGCGAGGACTCTAACCAGCTCTGCAATAAAGAGCTGGCTGTGTGTCCTCCGTCTCCTTGACTGTAAAATAGATATGGACTACTTGGTCTCCAAGGTTGCTTCTAGCAAACAAAACTCAGCTATGGTTACTGATGGAAGCACAAGTTGTAAGAGAACAGCTGAATGACGGGGAATTCAGAAGCACCCTCTATCTCCAGTAGCTATCCTTGCTACAGCTGAATGCCTTAACCTCCCAAGCCCCCCACCCCGCCATAACCGCCTTGTGGGGTACTAAAAGCCATCTTGGGTTTTGTGGAATTGTCCTTTTCCTTATTTTCCCCTAGTTCTCTTGGCTTAATTCCTGATACTTCATCAGGATCTAATCAGTTTTTGTTATGGTTTAATATTGCAGAGATTTTTGACTTGAGAGGTGGGGAGAGGCTTCAACTCAGCATTGGAACTCAGGATACCCTGGGACCAGGAAGGCTTGTGGGAAAGCAGTTCCAGCCCATTGGTTCACGATCTCATTTTCCTCCACATTATTTAAATGCAAAGTACATTCACATGAGTAGTCACTTTTTCAGGTATAGCAATTCTCAGGTGGACTTGTACCAACACACCTCTTTGTATTTATTTTATTTTTTTAAAGATTTTATTCATTTATTTGACAGAAAGAGACAACAATGAGAGAGGGAACACAAGCAGG
This sequence comes from Nasua narica, assembly GCA_028533885.1. Lineage (NCBI taxonomy): Eukaryota > Metazoa > Chordata > Mammalia > Carnivora > Procyonidae > Nasua > Nasua narica. Next base: position 68,475,701 of record CM052811.1, read on the forward strand.
GCAAATGGGAGAGGGAGAAGGAGGCTTCCTGTCGAGCAGGGAGCCCAATGCGGGGCCTATCCCTGAGATCGTGACCTGAGCCGAAGGTGGACATCTAATGACTGAGCCACCCAGGTGCCCCACACCTCTTTGCTTTTGATGGCTGGTTCTACCCTATTGGTGGACATTCAGGTTGTGTCTTTTATTGTGATTATAAACAGCTGCAGTGACCACCCTTCCTTTCCCCACCAATATGCACATACACACATCTGTCTAGATCTTTATATAGGCATGACAGTACCTTTGTAAGAAAAATTTCTTCAAGTGGAAATGAAAGATCAAAGGCTAAATGTGTCAAAAAAAAAAAAAGGCTAAATGTGTCAAAAAATTTTGAATTCCAGTTCTGTGAAAATATTATGTATAAAAAAACTGCAACACCTCAAAAGTGGAATTACACTGTAGCTTCATCCCACTCAATATTGCTCACTTTTAATCAAACAAGTTAAGCAATGAATACAATTTCTTCATGTTCAACAATCTCTTGTGCTTTCTCAAAGTCTATTCGTCATGTTGCAAACTTTAATTCCAAGGAGGACAGAGAATGAGGTATAATTTATTTACGAGGCACCAACAGCATTTCCAAAATTATCCTATTCTTTATTATGTAATAGGATGTTTTCTCTATTTGTTTTTCTTACTCTATATTTATTCTGAAACCCAAAATGATGAAAGCAAGAAAAAATGATGTGAACAAAATGGGAGGGAGGAGGGGGCTAGAAAGCTACTTAGAAATTACTACCATGCACCAATGACAGCTGAAATTAAACTGAAAAACCACAATGTTGAGAGCCTAAAATCCCAGAAAAAGTTCTTAGGATTGTTGCTGGATATATAACAAAGTGATTTCAAGAACTGAAATGTGTTCTCTATATTTTGTCAGCTTCGTGGGAGGCTGGAAAATTAAGTGGGCAGAAAAAAAATGATCTAACCCAAGATTAAGATAAAGAGCATGCAAAAGATATAATTAAGGAAAATTTTAAAAACAGGAGACAGAATTTTAAATACAAGTCTAAACAGTCAAATAGCTGATGGGAACTGTGGTGAGTCAATGTGCTCCTCCTACCTAAACCAGTTCAATTTTCATGAGTGCAAAAGTGCCGTTTCTTCATTTCTTCGATGAGATCAGATAATCTCGTATTCCCCATGCTTTGATAGAACCTGACTGATGTCTGACCTCTGGCTCATCTTATCCAAAGCAGCCAAAGCCACACTGGTCCCAGAAAAGCCTCATGTTTTCAAAGGTAATTATTCTTTCTCTGATACTGTTCTAAGGAAGACTAATTCAATATTAAAATGTCTAAAGGGTTTTTTTAACCAGAAGTCAAACAGGGAGAGACAAAGAACATCAGAGAGACTGAATAGGCCACACTCATTTTTTTCCAGATTATAAAAATTCTTTGCTTAGACACTAAAAGAAAGGAAGAAAGAAGAGGAAAGAGAAGGAAGGGGAGGGAGGGGAGGAGAGGGAAAAATAACTCGAAAGATCTTGGACTCAAAATTTCAAACATCCAACCTAAGATTAATACACAGGTACATATAATATCGAGAGGTATAATTAGAGCAAACTTTAAAATGAAGAACAATTTTCTTTTGGCTGAATTCAGAAGTTCTGAATTTTAAGATAAGACAATCTGCTTAAAGACTAGATTCTTTTACTGAAATGTTGGAGATATCCTAAAATCCATTTGACTATACTGAGAAATATGTGCCAGGAGTATTTTGTTAAATCTCTTTTCAAAAGCTGTGTATCTAATTAAACTTGGCATTCGATAAAACATCGGGGAAGGGGGGAAGCCAGTCCAACTTCCTCAGGAAAACAGTGCATACCGGCAAATGTAAATTATTTTCAAAGTATCTACAAGCCACATGACTTTGACGTGTAGACACAAGAGCATGATCTAGACCAGAGGTCAGCAAACTTTTTCTTTATTAGTCTGGGTAGCAAATATTTCAGTTTGTGAGCTACATGGTCTGGGTCTCAACTATTCAACTCTCTGGGTATAGTGCAAAAGCAGACACGGACTATACCTAATGTGCATGGCTGTGTTCCAAAGAAACTACATTTATGGACACTGAAATCTGATTTCATGTGTCTTTTGACTTTTTTTCAACCACTTAAAAATGTAAAAACATTTCTCAGCTCATGGGCCATACAAAAACAGGCCAACGGGTCAAATCTGGCACATGGGCCATAGTCTGCCAACCCCCGATCCAGGCAATTAGATCAGGCAGAGAGGGATATTTAAACTGCTTCACAAAATATCAAGCATTACCAGAGAAAGAGTCAGTTGGGGTTAGGAGGGGGCCTTCATTATCTATACACAGAAAGCTATCTAAAGGCAGTTTCTACTGAAATAATTCAAGAAGGGGGGAAAGGGCTCTAACAAAGAAAATGAAGTTTCTGAGTCTACTGACAGATCAGGAAGCTCTGAGGAAAAGCAGATTTCTAGGGCACTGTCCTATAGCCCATGAGCTCTTGATGTGGGAAACTGTAATTTCACAGGATTTTATACAGGAAGAAAAGAAGCAGCAATTTAACAATCAAGTCAAGGGAAAGAATGGCAACAAGATGATTATAATCAGAGCACAGGGAACTAACTGCAAGCTCTCCACAGGCTACACATCCAGAATTCAGGGACAAGGTCATAAAATGGCGACCTCTGAAATTGAAGCCAGTAAGTATCATCAAATAATGAAATTAGCTGTGTGCAAAAGTGACCTACCTGAAGAGATGGTTTGTAAGCCTGTTGCTAATGAGAGGACTCCTCCAAAATCTCATCAGACACTAAAAAACAAATAATCTGAGATAAACTGAGCGCTAATTAATCATATCAATCTGTGGCAATGTCATAACAGAAGGATGGAGGTCCACATGGAGAAAGACAAGCCAAAGATAAGACTCTTGTCAGTGTTTCTCTGCAGGACTGGGCAGGGGATGGTGTGCCCCGGCCTACTCTGTGGGCCCATCTTGCTTTGAGGAAAGATGGGTGCCTCCAGGGCAGACTCTCAATTCACCACCCACTTCTGGAACGGAAGAGCTTCCCAAACTCTCCTACTGAGAACTGATGCTCTGGCCAGGCCACCCCAGTGTCTCATCTGCCTTACAGGTTATTTCTCTTCTTATAAATTAAGAATCGGATATTCATATGCATTAAGTCTCTGATGACTTTGGTAAGTATGAAGGGCCCCTAAATACCTCCTGATCATGACCATGGGTGAACAGATAAAAAGAACTTCATGCAGTTCTCCCACGCAGTTTCAGAAATCGCAAACTGAGGACAAGGCAACTGGTAATACCACAAAGGGACACATAACAGAGTGAGGCTGCCTTGTTCAGCCACCACTAGCTGGTCCCTCTTTTTGAGAGATGTGCCCTTAAAGAGAGGGTACATAGCCAAGAACACTGAGCTCTGGAGTTAAACGGCTTGCTTTAAACAAATTCACTTCCTTACCTAAGGTTTAAACTCCCTGAGCTCAGCTTCTTGAGCTTATAAAACAGAGATGAAGAAGGGATATAGCTCAGAGAATTATTGTGTGGATTAAAAGAAATAATGCATATGAAGCATGTGGCACAGTGCCTGGCACCTAGAAAGCACTCAGCGAATGGTAGTTGTTTTTGGTACTAGCAGTGTCACCATTTTTTATTATTATTAACTGCAACAATGGCGAGAAACCATTTTTGCTGCATTCACTGACAGCGGGAATACTCAAGTAGTTGATCTTCACTCACAGCAGAAGTTTCCCTCTTTAGCTGAAGCTCTGGAGAGCATTTCCCCTTCTTAGGGCACAACAGCAATTCCAACTCAAGACCCCCCAACAACTTCTTCAGAAGCTCTTCACGCAGGTGCAGAACTGCTCCTCCTTCCACAGCTACGACCTGTGCTCACACAAGCATACCTGCTCCATCTCATTCCCCGCTTTTGACCAGACTCGGAAACCATGCCAATTGCCTCAAACCTTCCTACCCTTCTTTATATCTAATTACCTCTTCCTCTTCCATTATTATAAAACAAGAGCCCTCCAAAAGTATGGCAAGCTGACCACCTACACATTCCCGATGTGAAGATTTTAACATCCCCTTACACACAGCAGATAGAGAGAGATAGAGCCATCAGGGAAATGCAAATTAAATCCACAATCAGATGTCACTTTGCGTCCACTAGAATGGTAATAATAAAAAAAGAGGCAGCCAATAACAAGTGTTGGCAAAGACGTGGGGAAACCGGAACTCGCACACACTGCGGGTAGGAATGTAGAATGGTGAAGGCCCTTTAGAAAACAACTGGTAATTCCTCAAAAGTTAAACAGAGTTACCGTATGACCCAGCAATTCCACTCCTAGATATATATGCAAGAGAACTGAAAACATATGTCCACAAAAAAATAGGTACATGAATGTTCATAGCAACATTATCCAAGATAGCCAAAGTGTTAGCAACCCAAATATCCATTAACGTATGAATGGATAAACAAAATGTGCTATATCCACACAATGGAATTTCAGCAATAAAAGGGAATGAAGTACTCTGACTCATGCTACAGCATGAATGAACTTTGAAAACATAATGCTAAGTGAAAAAAAGCCAGGCACAAAAGGCCACATATTTTATGATTCCATTCATATGAATGTCCATAGTAAGCAAACTTAGAGAGATAGAAAGCAGACTGCTGGTCACCAGGGGATGAAGGAGTTGGCAGAAAATGGGAAGTGACTGTTAATGGGTATAGAGTTTCTTTTGTGGATGACAAAAATGTTCACTAAATTGATTGTGGTGGGGGAAAAAAAATAAATAGATTGTGGTGGTACATATACTAAAAACCACTGACTATACACATTAAATAGGTGAATTGCATGGTATGTAAATTTTATCTTCATGAAGTTGCTATGCAAAAGTAAAAGATAAATAAATGTATGCTAAAGGAACAATGACAAATGGACCAGAGAGGAGTGGAGTCCCCTGGGTCAGTAGGACGTATGGGAATAAAATCAGCCAACAGATTCATGAAAACTCCCTCAAAACCACAGACTGCAAATCTATTTTTTTTTTTTTTTAGATTTTTTTTTTATTTTATTCATTTAACAGAGAGAGAACATAAGCAGGCAGAGAGGCAGGCAGAGGCAGAGAGAGGAGCAGGCTCCCTGCGGAGCAAGGAGCCCGATGCGGGACTCGATCCCAAGATGCTGGGATCATGACCTGAGCCAAAGGCAGTTGCCCAACCAACTGAGCCACCCAGGCGTCCCTGCAAATCTATTTTTAAAAGCCATTCAAATCAAACATCTGTTAGCTTTCCAAGTGACTCCAAAACATTTTCATTACTCTCTTTATAGATTATATCAGTACAGTATCTTACAAATGTACTCTTATTTAATGGCTTGTTTGTAGTCTGAGGAACTCCAGTAGCATAACCTGCACTACACAGGATACACAACTAGTCATACTTGTCATACTTAATTCATTTACTTATTCAATAAACATTTATTATATGCCTACTATGTGCCAGGCAGTGTCCTAGGTGTCAGGGATGCAAAGATGGCTGAGACACAAGCACTCCTTTCAAGCATCTCACTGCATCCTGGGCTGAGAGTCATAACACAGAGATAAGAAAATATTCTGACTCCTGTGGCTGCAAATGAAATAAACTCCTAACAGACGTGTTTCAATGAAGATGATGATACAAAATATTTACAAGGCGATGATCATTAACCCTGTAGGGACCAGTCCTCCTAAGCAGTGGCCTACCTGTTGACATGCTCCTCCCAGTCCTCTGGTGGAGGAGGGGCATCTGCATCGGTCCTGGCGAAGATGACATGCCGTTCACACTCATTCATCACGCTGCGTGCCTTCTGATTATCATAGAGCGGCACAGGGGTTGATGTGACTGTCTCCACATCTATTGGGACGTCTGATTCACTGTAAACAGGTGAGGAAATAGGACCAGGCCACACGTACTTCACACAACACAGGTGTTTAACGATCATCTGGTTGCCAAAAAATGACTCTTTAATATAATCAGCTTGAAAGAATGCATAAGCACATTATACCCACAAGAAAATTATGATCCAAAGTCATCTTTCCCACACTTGTCTAGATCTCTGCCCTCTGACATGCTGTTATTTGCTGGGGAAACACGAAGTCATTTTAAACTGTGTCCATATAAAAAATGACAAACAGCTATTTAAAAATAAAAATAAAAATATTCCATAAGAAAACAGCTGACTGCTTAGCTGTACTTTCCCATACCGTAACTATAAGCCACATGCAACTGTTTCAAAAATTAAGCAGAATTAAAAATTCAGCCCCAATTCGAGTGCTCAACAGACATGTGGCTAGCAGCTAACATATTAGACAGCACAGATACAGTACACTTTTCTCTTCTTGCAGAGAGTTCTGTTGGACAGCGCTAGTTTTAAATTATTCACACAAACTTTCACTTTCATTAGCAAGTCAACTGGTAGCTAATTATATGCTACAAAAGCCTATGATTGTCTAAGACAGATCACCTGGAATGTAGACACTGGATTATTTAACTTACTGTATAAGAAGCTTAGAACAGAAACAAAACGAAATGGATATGCGATGGATCTTTTGTATTTTAAAATGTTATTAATGAAATCCTAGTGTCATAAGGGCTCTTCCCTGCACCAAATTAGTTACTCAAAATACTATGCCAATCAAAATGGTCTACTGGCTATCTATCAGACATTGCTTTAACTTTTTGACCCCGATGATGAACTTATTGCATCTATTCCCAATGGCTGGAATAGTTACATCATTATGAAATGAAGTGAAATATGTGAAGCTAGATTTGGTGGTGGGTCAAAGAGCTGATTATCTTCTCTGGACCAGACACTGGGCTCGGCATTTGGACTTGTATGCCTAAAAGAGAACTCTAGATTTCACCATTCCTAACCTATCCCCCACAGCCCGACCCTCAGTCTTCCCCAACTCATGGTACCACTAAGCTCCTCAAGCCAAAAATCTGACTCATCCTAATTTCACCTTTTCCCTTAACTTTGGCCTGTCTTTCCAATTCATCACAGTAGGTGCTATTGGCTCTACCTATGAAATATATCTCAAGGTCATCCTTTTTCTTCATCTGTACCATTCCTGACTCTACTCATCATGATCTCTGTCCCCCACTACTGAAATGGCTCCTAGCAGTTCTTCTATTTCCACTCCTGAACTGTATCTATTCAACAAAAATTCAAAGTGATCTTTTATACATATAAATCCAATCTCTAGTTTAAAATCCTTCAATGACTTCTAATCACTTTTAGCATCAAATTCCTACATAAGGCAGCCTCCACCAACTTCTTCCCTAGCTCCCACTAACACCCTCACTACAACCATATTCCTAACACAATGACCTAAAAAGAGTCCCTAGAACATGCTAATTCCCACTTTCAGGACCTATATATGGAGATGTATAAAAGGAAATAATTTTCTAAGTACTGAAACGAGCAAGTCCACAGACTCTCACTTTAAGAAAATACCATAAGATCTGATGAACACAGGAGTTTCAAGGTTAGCAAGAAGCTTTAAAGGAGCTCTAGAGTTATGCCCCAGGCCAGAGGCATTAAGATTATCCCTGAAGGTCAGAGATCCCCCATTCTGTTACAACTAAAACATCCAACAAAATGCCGCCCTCACTGGGAAATGAAATAAAACCCCCTATTCATATTTAAACACACATCATGGTACCTCTAGCTCATTAAGGCTCAATGGGAGATGTAAAGAAGCAAAATACAAGACCTCTATTCAACAAACCTAAAACCTGTCCTAGAGGAAAGATCAGACGTTTGATTAGATTAAAACAAACGAAGGAAAAAAAATCTCTTCCCCTCAAAAAAGTTTACAAGATTATTAAGGGTATGACTCGATCATCAAAATAGAATATATCAACCAATCTTGAAATAAAATTAGCATACCTTAAAGCTCAAAAAAACTGCTAAACAAGTTTATTTAGGCCAAATGTAATTGTATCACATATTACATAGTAAGCTTGAAAAAAGTCCTTACCCTATCATGTAGGCCAGTTGAAAATACAATCAGACCTAGGAAGGGTTTATATCAACCCGTGGGTGACAAACTAAGAGAGAAAGCGAGGCAGAATATGTCTTGGAATATGCTCCTAAACTTTACTGGGTGAAGCCAGGAAAAGGAAATCATATTACCTCAATATCATTGCCAGTGTTGGAGCAAGCCAGAACACTGGAGTAAAGGAAATGAGTCTAATCCTGAGAGGCAATCTTTAAAAATCAACTCTTGTCTTTTTCATCACCAGCTAAATAATCCCCTTTCCATACGAGTCCTATTAACTATGTGGAACATGTTTGCTTTCCTAACTTGTTAGCTGTCTTGATTGCAGATGTTTATATGGGCGGCATATCCTCACACTGCTTAACAAGAGATGCCTTAAGTAAATATCCCAGGCCCCCATACAATCTCCCACAATAAAATCCTTTCTAATCCCCACCATCTGATTATTGCCCAGTTAGAGGGCAAGGGCAGCCCTTAGGAGAGAAGTCCAAACTCACATGGTACTTTCATGCTGCCTCCGGGGAGTAACAAAGAGCATGCGGGTGGGGCGAGCACTACTGGCATCAGGGTGGGCACTCCACGGCTTGGCATAGCTATGATCCAGAAAAACCAGGTCCAGCTCCCGCTCGTGCACTGAAAGCTGAAAGAGCAGCGAGGTGCCCATGCGCCGCGCTGAAGTCTGGAAGTCCCTCTCCCCACCCCGGTGGGCCATGTCAGTAGAGGGCCAGCAAGTCAGAGAATGGGTATCTGCATACTAGTCACCTGCAGTGAAAAGTTTCGGTTTAAGTCAATTCAAAGATTCTTAATTTCTTCCAACCTAAATAATATCTAATACGCTTCTTTTGTGACATTCTATCATTCATAATTGAGTATCCATTACACCGCAGACTCTGCTGAGATCCCACGCCATCCCCCAAAAAAGGCTATTGGCACCATAAGATCATCCATACTCAATCCCTACAAAACTCTTTTACTGGACAGCTGATTGACTCCACTGTTCACAAAGGCCTCACATGGACACATACAAAACTTGCTTGGCCAGTACCACAAATTCCTATGCAGGCAAGGAAGGGTTTTGGCAAACGGGAATGACAAACATTCATTCTTCCAAAGCTAAGGGGCTCCCTCGCTCCATTGCTTCACACCATTCCCCAAGAGGGGAGCACCCCAGTAACAGGGCAACGTGGGCCTCTAGGGAGCCCTTCAAAACTCTTATGTTAAAAGTTTTGCAACTACTTTCTAATACTCTGGAGTCCTTAAAATATCCAAATGAGAGCTCCTGCCCAAAGGCTGCAGCAAAACGCTATCCCAGGAAGCCCCCTCTCCCCGCCCCACGGTGGGCAGTCCCCAGCAAACCGCCCCGTCCTCCACGTACTCCTCCGGGGGTCTCGCCACTGAGCCTCGAAACGCCCATCTAGTTGGCAGGGCTTATAATTCTCACTGTACAGACGGAGGCGCCGGCTCGGGGGGGGGGGGGGTGGGGGGTGGGGAGGAGAAGTGACTTGGCCAAGGTCACCGAGAGTTCGCGACGAGGAGGAGCCGCCTCGCACCCGCCTCCCGCCCGCGTCACGGGCCCGGGCCCGGCTGGGCTCCCGCGTCACGGCGGCCCAAGTCCGCCCCCGGCCCAACGCGCCCGTCCGACCCCAGCCGCCCTGGCCCCGGACTCCAGCCCCCGATCCCCGCATGCCCCGAGAGTCCTGAATCCCTCGCCGAGACCCCCGCTCGCCCCGAGCCGGGCCGCGACCCGCCAGACCCGCCACCCCGCCGGGGCCGGCCTTCCCTCACCCGCAATCGCCGGGCCGCGCGCTCGGCCCGGGCCGGATCCCTGCGCGCGTGCGCGTTACCGCCTCCACGCCCGGCGCCTCGCAAAACGCGGAAGTGGATTATCGCCTGAGGAGGGCGGTGAGCGGCAAAACCCGGAAAGGGTGTGGCTGCGGCCCCGAAGGCGGGAGGAGGAGCGCCAGGAGGCACGCGGGTGTCCCAAGTAGAAAGTCAGCACTAAATCCAGAGTTGAGACCACCGTCCTGCTGCCGAGGAGTTTATGGAGGCAGTACTGCTCAAGGTAGAGATCAGACTTGGCGGGTGGGAATCTCAGCTCCAACCCTTAACTCCAGGGTTCTATATCCTCAGCGTCCCCCCTCATCTCTAAATGTGCAAATACTTCACTGGGCGGCTGAGAGAATGAAATGGATAATTCTGGGACCTGGCAGGAGCACGAGTAGATCTCAGGATGGGAATTACCATGAGGAACCCCCAGAGTGTCCTACAAGAAGATGTACCACGAAGGGACTGAGGTGGTGTCATGAAGGGGAAGTCACCTAAGATTGGACTCTGAAGGACCAGATTATTATGGAGGGATTGGAAAGGTTAGTAAGGACTCAGGTGGAATAGCAAACGGGCCAAGTACAACCCAACACCGTTTTCTTTGGTCTACCCACTGCTTTCTTAAAAATTTAATCACAAACTTTTTTTGAGAGAGAGAGTGCAGTCACAAGCAAGCCAGCGAGGGGGGAGGGGCAGAGGGAGAGAGAATCTTTTTTTTTTTTTCTTTTTTAGTTTACATATAATGTATTATTTGCCCCAGGGGTACAGGTCTGTGAATCACCAGGCTTACACATTTCACAGGACTTACCATAGCACAGACCCTCCCCAATGTCCATAACCCAGCCACCCTATCCCTACTCCCCTACCCCCACCCAACAACCCTCACTTTGTTTCGTGAGATTAAGAGTCTCTTATGGTTTGTCTCCCTCCCAATCGCATCTTGTTTCATTTTTCCTCCCCACCCCCACAATCCTCCCCCCCCCCGCCCTGCCTCTCAAATTCCTCATATCAGAGAGATCATACGATAATTGTCT
>CM052811.1:68487138-68648521 GCA_028533885.1 Nasua narica
CAAATTCCTCATATCAGAGAGATCATACGATAATTGTCTTTGACTGACTTATTTCACTTAGCATAATACCCTCTAGTTCCATCCACATCGTTGCAAATGGCAAGATTTTGTTCTTTTTGATGGCTGCATAGTATTCCATTGTATATATACACCACATCTTCTTTATCCATTCATCTGTTGGTAGACATCTAGATTCTTTCCATAGTTGACTATTGTGGACATTGCTGCTATAAACGTTCGGGCGCACGTGCCCCTTTGGATCACTACATTTGTATCTTGAGGGTAAATACCCAGTAGTGCGATTGCTAGGTCATAGGGTAGCTCTATTTTCAACTTTTTGAAGAACCTCCATCCTGTCTTCCAGAGTGGCTGCACCAGTTTGCATTCCCACCAACAGTGTAGGAGGGTTCCTCTTTCTCCGCATCCTCGCCAACATCTGTCGTTTCCCAACTTGTTAATTTTAGCCATTCTGACTGGTGTGAGGTGGTATCTCGCTGTGGTTTTGATTTGTATTTCCCTGATGTCGAGTGAGGAGCACTTTTTCATGTATCTGTTGGCTATTTGGATGTCCTCTTTGCTGAAATGTCTGTTCATATCTTCTGCTCATTTCTCGATTGGATTATTTGTTCTTTGGGTATTGAGTTTGAGAAGTTCTTTTTTTTTTTTTTAAGATTTTATTTATTTATTTGACAGAGAGAGATCACAAGTACACAGAGAGGCAGGCAGAGAGAGAAGGGGAAGCAGGCTCCCTCCTGAGCAGAGAGCCCGATGCGGGGCTCAATCCCAGGACCCCGAAATCACGACCCGAGCCAAAGGCAGAGGCTTTAACCCACTGAGCCACCCAGGTGCCCTGAGAAGTTCTTTATAGATTTTGGATACTAGCCCTTTATCTGATATGTCTTTGCAATTACCTTCTCCCATCCCGTCAGTTGTCTTTTGGTTTTGTTGACTGTTTCCTTTGCTGTGCAAAAGCTTTTGATGTTAATGAAGTCCCAATAGTTCACTTTTGGCTTTGCTTCCCTTGCCTTTGGCGATGTTTCTAGGAAGAAGTTGCTGTGGCTGAGGTCAAAAAGGTTGCTGCCTGTGTTCTCCTCAAGGATTTTTTTTTAAAGATTTTATTTATTTATTTGTCAGAGAGAGAGAGAGAGATAACAAGTAGGCAGAGAGGCAGGCAGAGAGAGAGGGGGGAAGCAGGCTCCCCGCTGAGCAGAGAGCCCAATGCAGAGCTCGATCCCAGGACCCTGAGATCATGACCTGAGCTGAAGGCAGAGGCTATAACCCACTGAGCCACCCAGGCGCCCCCTCCTCAAGGATTTTGATGGATTCTTGTCTCACATGGAGGTCTTTCATCCATTTTGAGTCTATTTTTGTGTGTGGTGTAAGGAAATGGTCCAGTTTCATTCTTCTGCATGTGGCTATTCAATTTTCCCAACACCATTTGTTGAAGAGACTGTCTTTTTTCCATTGGACATTCTTTCCTGCTTTGTCAAAGATTAGTTGACCATAGAGTTGAGGGTCCATTTCTGGGCTCTCTATTCTGCTCCATTGATTTATGTGTCTATTTTTGTGCCAGTACCATACTGTCTTGATGATTACCGCTTTATAATAGAGCTTTAAGTCTGGAATTGCAGTGCCACCAACTTTCATTTTCTTTTTCAACATTCCTCTGGCTATTCAGGGGTCTTTGCTGGTTCCATATAAATTTTAGGATTATTTGTAGTGAGAAAGAATCTTAAGCAGACTCCCAGCTGGGCACAGAACCCAGGCAGGGCTTGATCGCATGACACCAAGGGCCAAAATCAAGAGTTGGGCAATTAACTGACTGAGCCACCCAGGTTCCCTTAATTGCAAACATTTTTAAGCTAGGGTGATTTCATGTAAAAATCCAGATTTCTGGACTCTCTTAAGAAATTGGAGTCTGTGTGGGGTGCCTGGGTGGCTCAGTGGGTTAAAGCCTCTGCCTTCGGCTCAGGTCATGATCTCAGGGTCCTGGGATTGAGCCTGGATCAGGCTCTGCTCGCCAGGGAGCCTGCTTCCCCTTCTCTTTCTGCCTGCCTCTCTGTCAAATAAATAAATAAAATCTTTAAAAAAAGAAAAAGAAAGAAAGAAGGAAAGAAAGAAAGAAAGAAAAAAGGAAGTTGGAGGCTGTGGCAGCACAGAACTCCCCTTCCAGCGTGGCATGCATGGGGGCTGCCTATCCCCATACACTGGCCACCTTCACTAGGCGTCCTTGGTCCCCCCGGCATTTGATTCATTACCAGCCCTGTACCACAAACATGCATACACACCCGACGCCCAGACTAGATGTAACTGTAGGTGTTCCTGGGATGGAAAACAAAATCAAGAGTCAAGTCCAATCATTCTAGGGTGATCAGTGGATTGATTTAACTCATTTTGGTTGCCTCTCAGGGCAGGAGTGAGAAAACTGAAATAATGCTGATGGAAGAAGGTTCAGAGACGAGCCCAAAGAAAAGAGTGCTTCAGAGGACCTGTGCAATGCAACACAGATCCCCCAGTGCCCAGAAGAAAGATGGAAGGTCAGGGAATGGGGAGGCAAGAGAGAGAAAGGAGGCAAACTGTGATCATTTCACGATTCTGGACTGCTTCTAACAGGATAGTGAGCCTTCTCTATAGCAGAGATGTCAAACCCTTAGTGCTTGCTTTGCAGGGGTTTTTCCAGTGCCTTGGCAGACGTGATTACACAGTCCACTGTGACCCCAGAGGCAACTTCAAAATCATTTTCTCCACACAAGACTCTAGGCTGTCACTACCAATTGATTAGAGATGTCCATCTCCTTTCTAAAATGCCTTTCCTTCATCTGATAATCCTGGAGGAACTTGGCATTCATTCATTCATTCATTCACAAATATTTTTTAAGTTCTACTATGTGATTGTACTGTGCTAGGCGCTGAGGATACAGCACTGACGAGGCTTGTTTCTTTTTAATCTACATAAATAGTTATTTACTTTTCAACTGTAAAGATAAGGGTTAGCATTTAGAGAATGCCAAATAAGTTCTAAGTGACATAAATGACCTACTTCATTTAACCCTCTGAATGGGTTTATATGCTAGGTTTTATTATAGTCCTATCCAGAGAGGTAAAGTATTTTTCCCAAGGTTACATAGCCAGTAAGTATCAAAGGCAGAACTGGAAACCAATCTGGCTCCAGAACCTAAGCATTTGACCTCACCGCTCTACTCCCCACCATTCCTACTGTGATTAGTGAAAGGGCAAGGTGATGAGCATAAAGAACAATGAGCCAGCCTTGGCTCAGGTGATGGGGTAGGTGTCCCTGTGAAGGTGACATTGAAACTGAAACCAAGAGGACAAAGAAGCAACATGGTAGACCCTGGGAGCGAAGATCTCTAGGAGAAGGAATTGGGGGTGGGGGAGGCTCTGAGAGGCAGAAGGGAGCTTGATAACATTTAATAAAAAAAAAAAAAAGGTAAAAAAAAAAAAGGTGAGAATAGCGTAACTAGGAAACAGTGCTGAAAGAAATGAAGTTGAGAAAGAGACATAAGCCAGAGCCTGCAGGGCCCTAGATGCCCCAGTAAGAATTTCGTTACTGACCACAGATTGCTTTGTTTTAACCTTCCTGTATTTGGTAAAGGGTAGATCCTGAAAGTCAGGGGCCTTAACCTTCTTTGTATCCTTCAGAGAACATAGCCCGGGATATAGGAAGTAGTTTCTGTATTGACTGATTGATGACTGATGGATTGGTTGACAGATAGCAGGACACCAAGGCAAGAGACATGGTTCAAGATGAAAAATAAATCTTTACCACCTCAAATCCGCTAGGATGACTGATAACTCAACGGTGACACCAAACACATGGTCGGGACCCTGGATAGCTCAGTCAGAAGAGCATGCAACTCTTGATCTTGGGGTCATAAGTTGAGCCCCATGTTGGGTGTAGAGATTACTAAAAAAATAAATAAATAAACTTAAAAAACAAAAACAAACAAACAAAACAAAAAAACCCCAGGAGTATCACAGAGCTACTGGAGGATGTTGGAAGACTTGATCAGACTTCCAGGATATGCAAGCAAATGAAAAAACAAAGCAAGGGGCGCCTGGGTGGCTCTGATGGTTAAGCATCTGCCTTCGGCTCAGGTCATGATCCCAGAGTCCTGGGATCGAGTCCCGCATCAGGCTCCCTGCTCAGTAGGGAGCCTGCTTCACCCTCTGCCTCTGCATCTCTGTCTCTCATGAATAAATAGAATCTTTAAAAAGAAAAACAAAGCAAATCTTAACTTACAGGAAAACACAAAGTTATATAAAAAAGGATATGGGGGCGCCCAATGGCTCAGTTGGCTAAGCAATCGACTCTTGGTTTCAGCTCACATTGGGATCTCAAGGGTAGTGAGATGGAGCCCCAGGTTGGGCTTCGTGCTCAGTGGGGAATTCTCTTGAAGATTCTCTCCCTCTGCCCCTCCCACCACTCACACATGCTTGTACATTCTTTCTCTCTCTAAAATAAATCTTTTTTTTTAAAGATTTTATTTATTTATTTTACAGAGAAGAGAGAGATCACAAGTAGGCAGAGAGGCAGGCGGATGGGGGAAGCAGGCTCCGTGCTGAGCAGAGAGCCCACAGCGGGGCTCAATCCCAGGACCCTAAGACCATGACCCGAGCCAAAGGCAGAGGCCCAACCCACTGAGCCACCCAGGCGCCCCTAAAATAAATCTTTAAAGAAAAAAAAGAAAGGATATGGAATTAGAGTACAGGTGACCCTTGAACAACACAGGGGTTAGGGGGCACCAATCACCCCACCTTGCACAGTCAGAAAACCCATGTATAACTTTTGACTTCCCCAGAACTTAACTACAAATAGTACTGTTGACCGGAAGCCTTACCGATAACAAAAATGGTCAATTAACACTTACTTTGTATATGTGTTATGTAACTATAGTCTAACAATAAAGTAAGCTAGAAAAAAGAAGATGTTAGGAAAATCATAGGATTGGGACGCCTGGGTGGCACAGTCAGTTAAGCGTCTGCCTTTGGTTCAGGTCGTGATCTCCCCACTTCAGGCTCCCTGCAGAGTGGGGAGTCTGCTTCTCCCGCTCCCTCTGTCCCTCCTGCCTCCCTCATGCTCTCTTGTGCATGCTTTTTCTCTCTCAAATAAACAAATAAATCTTTAAAAAATAAAAGAAAATAATGAAGAGAAAGCAAGTTTACAGTACAGCCCTGTATTTATTGAAAAAAATCCACATACAAGTGGACCCACGCAGTTCAAACCCATGTTGTTCACAATGGAAAAATTATACAATTAAACTGACTTTAAGAATGGCAGCCTGGGGGACACCTGGGGGGCTCAGTCATTAAGCGTCTGCCTTTGTCTCAGGTCTTGATCCCAGGGTCCTGGGGTGGAGCCCCGCATCGAGCTCCCCGCTCCCTGGGATGCCTGTTTCTCCCTCCCCCACTCCCACTGCTTATGCTCCCTCTCTCACTGTGTCTCTCTCTGTCAAATAAATAAAAAATAAAATCTTAAAAAAAAAAAAAAGAAAAGAAAAAGAATGGCAGCCTGGAGCACAGCGAAAAGTTGGAGTGTTTGAATTCCATTCCCAATTCTGGTTGTATCGTGTTTCTTTAAACTGATCACTGCTACCACAAAGTTTGAAAGCTGCTTTTGATGTGAATAGCAAAATTCTGGTATATTGTGGCTTAAGAGTACCTATCTCAGTGTGCCTGGGTGGCTCAGTTGGTTAAGCAGCTGACTCTTGATTTCACCTCAGGTCCTGATCTCAGGGCTGTGAGATCAAGCCCTATGTCATACCATGGAGCCTGTTTATGATTCTCCCTCTTCCTCTGCCCCTCCACCCCCACTCTCTCTCTCTCTTAAGAAAAAAAAAAAAGAATACCTGTCTCTCAGAGGAAAGTGTTATAATGTTTACGAACAGTGCCAAATCTACTGTGCATATCTACAGTTTAATATCTGAATGTATGTTGTTTGATCAGCTCCCTTCTGTGTGATGGTACCATGCATAGAGTCAAATCCTTGTGATGTTTTGTGTGGCTGTAGACTTTGGCAACATGTAAAAAATGTGTAAAGCAAGTTTATATGATTGAGGAATCAAATTTATTGAATTTTATTATTGAAAGTTGAAACTTGATGTGTATGAACAAAAACAAGACTCTTTTCATGAGGAAAAAAAAAGAAACCCATGTTGTTCGGAGGTCAAGTGTATATTCCTTGATCTGCAGTGAAACAATATACATCATCATAATAACGAAAAGACTGAGTGTAGGTTTAGTCCCCAGATGAGCGGTAATTGTATTGGGAGAAAAGGATGCGGGAAAGGCAGAGTGCGATAAAGCTAAACTCCCCACGTGCATAATAAACATCAGTAGCAATGTCTGAACGTGATGAATGGGGAATTTGGGGAGAGAGAAGCTGGGAGGCAAGAAGGAATGAGGGACTGGGTAAGAGCTGATTTTTTTTTTTTTAAGAGCTGACTTAATAGCCAGTGTCTCCAATTGAAAAATTCAAGGGATGCTGTTTAGAAACATAAAGGTTAATACCAGAAGAAATGACCCAGAATGAGGAGTGCCTGCCCGATGTATCCCAACATTTATTCTCTCCCCCTGGCACTTATCCCGGGCCAGGCTTCTGCTCTTTTTCTATTTATTCTCCCATCAGCGCTTTGTAGGAATTCATATCTTCTCTCTGCCCCTGTTCCTTCCTTAGCGCATCACTTGTACCGTTTTTCCATTCTTCTCTAATTCAGGAGGGGATAAATGATATCTTCTTGTATTTATTTGATTATTAATGGACTTGAATTTTATTTTTTACATCTCTCTCTCTCTCTCTCTCTCTCTTTGGCTTTTGAGTCCAATTTGGCAAAATGATAAATGGTATCTCACTGAATTTCTTTGATTATTAAAGAGACTGATTTTTTTTTTTTTCATTTTGTTTGTCCATTTGGGCAATCACCTGTTATAAATTTTCCCTCATCTTCCTTGAGAGTTTTAATCTTTTTCTTACTAAATTATAAAAGCTCGTGGTAGGGGCACCCAGGGGGCTCAGTCAGTGGAACATACAACTCTTAATCTCAGGGTTGTGAGTTCAAGTCCCATGTTTGGTACAAAGTTTACTTTAAAAAAGTAAAATCTTAGGGGAGCCTGTGTGGCACAGTCAGTTGAGTCTCCAACTCTTGGTTTTGGCTCAGGTCATGATCTCAGGATTGTGGGACTGAGCCTGGTGTCAGGCTCTGTGCTAAGCTTGGAGTCTGCTTAAGACTCTCTTTCCCTCCCCCTTTGCCCCTCCTCCCCAAAAAAGACAGATGGATAGATAGATACATACATACATAAAATATTTTAAAATTTCTATTTAAAAAATGCTTGTTTTAAAAAGGCTAATATTCTGGACATTAGGTATGTTGTATACGTTCCCTATTTTGGTATTATCTTTATTTTTTTTTAATTTATTTATTAGAGAGAGAGAGACTGAGAATGAGAGGGGAGAAGGTCAGAGGGAGAAGCAGACCTCCCGCAGAGCCGGGAGTCCGATATGGGACTCGATCCCGGGACTCCGGGATCATGACCTGAGCCGAAGGCAGTCGCTTAACCAACTGAGCCACCCAGGCGCCCTTGGTATTATCTTTAAAGGTATATTTTTCTGCACAGAAATTTTAAATTTTCTGCAGTCAAATCTATCAGCCTTCCCTTTCCAGGGTTTGCCTTTTATGTCATAATGCTTAGTTTGGAAAATCATAAAAAAAAGCAAAAACTTTGTCTTGTGTTTAGATTTTGAGAAAAACTGTCAGAAAGAACATTTTCTTGTTAGATCTGCTGTCCCAGAAAGCAACTATAGCACCAAGATCCCATAGACGGCTTTTTGCTCTTTAAAGGTCATATTTAAAAAATTAAAAGAATAAAGGCCATGTTTCTTTTAGAAGGCATAATAAGCAGGGCTAGGTGGCTCAGTCAGTTAAGTGTCTACCTTCAGCTAAGGTCATGATCCTGGGATCCTGGGTTCGGGCCCTGCATCGGACCTTGCATCAGGCTCCCTGCTCAGTGGAGAGTCTGCTTCTCCCTCTGCCCTGCACCCTGCTTGTGCTCTCACTCTGTCTCTCTCTCAAATAAATAAAATCCTAAAAAAAAAAAAAAAAAAAAAGCAGCATAGTAAGCTTACTGTTCAATTGTTTCATCAATTAATATACATTTTTAAAATATCCATTAATCTTCCTGCTATTGGATAAGGTGTAACTTATACAATATTCAAACCTGAAGGAGAAAAAACCTTCCTGTAGATGAGACAAAAGCAAATGACCTAGCTCCATCCTCATGATGAGGGGCCTTGAGAGCTCAAGGGGCCGCAGAAAAATTGTATTGACCTTGAGTTCTTTTTAACCTTAAAATTAGCTGGCATAAAAGCTGATTAATTAAAAAACTCATTTCCTTTTGTTAAAGACAGACTCATATCTGGACTTAGGCTTCCTTTAGGAAAAAGAAGGCTTGGGGGGCCCTGTGGAGCTCAGTGGTTTAAGTGTCCAACTCCTGGTTTCAGCTCAGGTCGTAATCTCAGGGTCGTGAGATCAAGCCCTGTGTCAGGCTCCATGCTCAGCATGAAGTCTGCTTAAGACTCTCTCTCCCCTCTGCCCCAACCCTCTGCACTCTCTCTCTCAAATAAATAAATTTAAAAAAAAAAAAAAAGGAGGCCTACATGTTTGCTCATGCATTAGGTAGGGCTTCTTCTGAATCGTCCTTAAAATGCTCTTTGATTTCCTTATTCCTTTCCTCACTTCAGCTCACTTCTCTTATTTTTTAATCTAACTTGTGGGACTTTGGCAATGATTCACTCCAGGTAACTTGCTTATTTATGTGAAGAGGAAACACTACCCTTATGCCAGGTCATGAAATCAGAGGGACCGTGAGAATAAGAGAGAAAGAGAAAGAAAGAAGAAATGCAAAGCAGCAAAATTATTTTGTTTGTACAGGCCTAGTCACCTCAAGCCACTGCTTCATACTCCTTCTGACCTCCTCCTGTCGTTCCCCTCTATTCCTTTCCAGAACCAAGAACCGGCCACCTTTGTGACATCGCTTCTACCACTAAGCAACAGGCCTAGGGCTCTCCTCACCCCGTGAGCTCCGAGAGAACGTTGGCCCTCGGTGCTCCAAGAAGGAGGCTCTGCTACAGAGGGAAGGCAGGAAGTTGGGAGAGGACATGCTGCAGCTGGTTGTGGATTCGGCCACAATTAACCCGCCCCTCAGCCCCCCACCCAGACCCTGCGTGTCCGCCTACTTCCGAGGTGAGAGCCGGACTCCGGGATGGGAGAGACGAGCCCCGAGAAGCAACATATGCATTCAGTGAAAAAACAGACTTACTGGGACCTCGTCTGTAAAAGATGCTGTGGATGACTGAAAGGCGAGGTAGACATCATCTGGTTCTTTTGAGACTTAGCTTTATTGCCATTATTTCTCCTATTAGGACATCTCTGCTTCTCATTTTTTCCAGGGGAATGGCTACGGGAAAAAGAGAAGATTAATATATTAATACTCCCGAGCAGCTTCTGTGAACGAGGGCTGTGCCACACGTTGAGGTTAGAAAAAAAAGAAAGGAAAAGTACCTGCTTCACAGGCTTGATGTGAGGATTGTAAACGATAATATATGTACAGCTCTTATATAACCTCCCATAGTAACTTTGGTTCCTGTAAGTGACCTTTACAACCATCAAAGCCTTTTCACGAACATAATGACTTTTGCTCCTCATGAGGAGCTCCCCGTGAGGCAAATGAGGCAAGATTTATTGTCCCCATTTTTTATAGGTAAGGGGAAAACGTCCAAGAAGGTTGGCAGGGGTTGGGGTGGTGATGAAAGGATTTAGGAGGCAACACAAAAAAGATCAAGGGTGTCTCCAGAGCCCAGAGCTGGGAGCGGGAATGGAGGAAGGGCAAGAAAAATGGACAGTCTGCTGGTAGTAAGTAGTGGGAGGTGGATAAGGGCGAATGAGGTTTTCCAGCATGTGCAGGGACTGAGAAAATTGGGGCCGAGAGAAAGAAGGCACAGTTGTTTCTACAACAGATACGAATAGAGAATGAAGTTCCTTAAGTTCTTCCTGGTTTGTGAAACTGCTCACAGAGCATGACGACACCCCTTGGAGAGCGGACATTTGAGACTCTGGGCTCACAGGGCAATCCATACGTGTTTATGTCCCCAGGTACAGGTTTAGAGAGGCCCAGTGGACGTTCCGTGTGTCTGCCACGAGCCAAAGAACAGTCTGATTCTGAGCTTTCTTTCCTACCAACCTACGGACGTGATCTTTCTCCTGCCAGAAATACCTCTTACAAAGAGGCCTGAGTCCCCGACTCCCGGGTTTTCCCAGAGATTTACCTATAAACTCTTATAATTGAATGATATTTTTTATTTCCTTTTCACCTTTAGAACCCCTCTTCCCTCATATACCATCCGCTACCCTGCACCCTTTCTAACTTCCCAACAGGTGCATGCTTGCACACACTCTGTCTTCCCCCCCCTTCCACATTCTTCCCTTGGGAAGAATCTCTAAGTGATTGAGCAATTTAGAGGTTCTTTGCATGGCTGGGGGCTGTTCTTTGTTAAAGATGTTTCTGGAGGAGGGGCATATTAGTGGATGAAGAACTTTTAACCCATTAGAGACTTGTTGGCAAGTCTTAGGGTCCACTAGGCTTTGTGCTCTGGTAACAAATAAACCTTGAGATCGCAATGCCTCAACACAGTGAAAGTTTACCTCTCACTCATGCCAAGTCCTGCATAACAGGGGCGGTAATCTTGGGTGGCTCCTCCAAGCACTGGTTTAGGGACCGGCTGCTTGTTGTGGCTGCAAAGTCATCCCGGCAGCACCCTGCCCGCAGATGGTGAGGATGCTCGTGCGGAGTGGGGAGAGGAAATACGTCCCGGGAGATTTTAGGAGCCACTCGTGGCAGTGGTGAAAATCGCTCCCCTGTTGCATCAGCCGGAGCGAGTCACGAGGTGCCAACTGGCTGCAAGATGACTAGGGACTACATTCCAGGGAAGAAAGTGAAGTGAGCACGTTATCTGTCACGCGGGATGATGTTACTCTTACAAAAAGTGAGAAATTCTGAAATCCCCGGAGTAAGAATCCATGCCACATCACATCTGCCAACATGGACTTGGAGTGTTCTTGGAGTCCTACCTCCCTCTACCACACTTACACTTAGACTTGGAAATATCTCCCGCCACCAATGACAGCCCCTTGGTATCTTTGCAGATATCAAGAGGAGAACTCATGAAGCGGAAGGGAATAACCCCATATGGAATGAGGTAAAACTCACCAGGACAAACCCAAAAGAAGCAATGACAACCCCAAGAGTGAGGGTGGCTTCTGGCCATGCTCAGAATTCTAGGGAGAAGACAGGGAGCAGCATAAGCTTTCCCCAAGGCCAGGGTGTCCGGGCCTGGGAGTAGTCCCCGAGCTTATATGGTTATGCGGGCCTGAGGGCCCATAGCTGTTTTTGGCGCTTCTCCTCCACTCTGGGGATGGACCATGCTATGGCCCATCTTGTCCAACCTGGCCATCCTGATGTGCCCAAAAACCTGAAGCAGAGACAGGGCTCCCTGTGTAGGATCCTTCTCCTCTTCCATCCATCCCTGTCCCCCACCCCTGTCCCAGGTCCCCACACCCCTCATTCCTGACACACCCGTGATATTGCAGTTACACTGCAGAGCCCAGGTATGACGCTCAGCAGCTTGGTGAAAGGTAGCTAATGCCATCCTCTTAGGAAACTAGACTTGAGAGAGGTTCCTCAGTTCAAGAGGAACACAGTGCCAGCCCATTCCCTGCATCTTTCCTCGTTTTCTAGAAGGATGGGAAGGGGAAGGTGCGGGAAGGATGCTGACCTCTCTGTGCCTCCCACAGACCCTGGTCTGGCACCTCTGGGACTGCCCCGTACAAAATGACTCTTTTCTGCAAATCATCCTTCGGGACATGGGCGCAGCAAAGAAAGACAGGTGAGGCAGAGAAAGGCAGGAGGCTGGCTCTCTGACCAAAGCCACAGCACTTGCTGCGACTCTTGGCTCAAATCCATAACTCACTTAGGCGTCAAGGACCAGAACCCACTCCAGCCAGCTAATGAGACCCTCGCCCCAAAAAAGGTGGGGGATTTATGGGCGGGTGATGGGACTGGGAGTGCAGAGCGACCAGAATCAGAAACTTGGGAAGCCAGGAGCAGTTCTGCCTCTTCTGAAGCCACAGGATCTTAAATCTCTGCTTTCCTCTGCCCAATCCTGGCTTCTTATCATGGCCCCACACTAGTGCCCAGCGGAGACCGACACCCACTGAGACTGAATCTATGGTATCCTGAGTCAAAATTCCTAGGACGGAGAATCCAATTGGCCTAGCTTCCATCAAGTGTCCCGCCCCTGGTCCAATCAGTGCTTACTTGGGACTGTTCCCATTCAAGAGTAGTGTGGGAGCAGAACTTCTGGGAAGGGGCTGAGCAGGGCAGGGCCAGTAACTGGGGCACCCACTGCTCAAAGCCCCAAAGTCATTCTCAGAGACGTGAGAGCCCTACATCCTCTGGTGGGTTCTCCACATCACTGAGTCCTTCCTGTAGCCTCTCTCTGTGGGGCAGCACAGCCTGCAGCAGAGAAAATCCTCCCTCTCTAGATAAAGTCATGCCTGGGACAGAAGACACCCTGTCCCCTGACTCTGCATCTCATACGTGCTCCTCGTCTCCCCAGGTTCATTGGCCTGGCCACAATACTGCTGCAGCCCTTGGTGAAAAAACCGAATGAGGTCCTTTTTGTGAAGGACCTGAACCTGCTTAACCATCTCATGCTGTCCACAGATGTGAGTTGGGCCCCAGGAACAGTGGCTGGCAGAGTGGGGGCAGCCGGTGAAGCTGGGTGACCCCACGTTAGCAGAGCCCCAGTGCCCCCACCAGAGAGCCCTTCCTGCCCTAGGAGGCCCCATCACTCTGCCGTCATCTCCCTGACCTCCCCAGCCTGCCATCCATCCGCCCACCCACCCTCCCACCCCTATATCCGTCCTTTTAGCTTGATTATTTAGTCAACTGTCCATTGCATGATAGCACCTGTGTTAGCCTGGGATACAAAACCGAATGACGCCCATGCTCCACTGGAGTAAGCCCCACTCACAGTAACAAGTGCTCCAGCACAAGGGTCAGAAAGCCTAGGTCATTGAAGACAGGAGGAAGTGAATGAATCCGGGGGGGGGGGGTGTCACAGAAGGCTTTATAGAGGACATGATTAAGATAAATAGAAACAAGCAAAGACCAACCAAAGGAGAAGCAAAAGTTATGCAGAACTGGCTAGAGCAACGGTGTCGGCCACCATTGCTTGCATTTTGGCAGAGACTCAAAGGCAGACAGAGGAGGGGAGAAGCTGTACAGTGGAAGCAGGGAAGGCTCCCAATGTGTCCTGATGGGAGGCCATGAATCAGGGGAAGCTATAAGCAGACCAACGTGAAGCCGAGGATCCCATGTGATTGCTTAGGGGTGTGTATTTGGCTTTCTCTGGCTGCTCCTAAGTCGGAAGAAGGGACAAAAATTAGGGAAGCTGTCCGTTGTGAATCAAGTCCTGGCAATTTGGGGCCAATTGTGACAGAGGCTATTGTTTGAATAATACTCTGACTTCCTACAAGGCTGGCTTAGAGAGAGCAGGCTGACTTCCTGGGTGGGTTATTGCAGATTTATTGGGCTGATTTCCTGAATTGATGACTGCAGACTGTGGGGCGGAGTTCCATTTTTATATGAGGTCTGGTCACTGTCCCTCGTTTATTCAGTTTCTTAGTGGGCACGAGTTTGTACCACGGATGAGAAAGGAGGAGAATCCCAGGCAAGGGTGTGAGGTGCATGGGTGAAGGCTGGAGGGAGAGAGAGGCAGGCAGCTGGTTCGGGGAGAATAGGTTGCTGCACTGCTGGGACACAGGGGCTGGGAAGTGGTGGGCGAGCTGAGGAGAGCTGAGACCAGGGGCCAGAGGTGAAGGGCCTTATGGTCTCTGCTGGTGAGTTGTGACTTTACTCTGATCGCTTAGGGCACTTTTAGGGGGCAATTCTGGCAATGGTCTAGAGGTAGGATGAGTAGTCAGAGCAGTTGGAGGCAGGAGGTCAATTAATAGGTATGTTCAGGAGTCCCCTCCCGAGGTCAAGAGATGTTGGACTAGGAGAAGAGCTTTTGGCCTCACTGGTTCTGGGCTGGTCCCAAGGCACCCCCCCCTCACCTCCTCACCCTGCGGTACCCCCTTGTCGCCACCGCTGCTGCATGCCTCCCAGCCTAGCCAGGCTGGGCGAGGTTCTAGTGTTATGACTTGACCAAGGATCGAAAGATCTGGCTTACAGCCCCCCTGCCTTTGCCTTGCAGTGCACAGTCACCCTACACGTGACCCTTGTGAGAAACCAGGATATGTCGAAGATAGGTATGTCCTTGGGGCTTACCTCTGTTCTTCACCAAACATAGCTGGATGGGTTCTTTGGGACCTTTGGGACCTATCCCTTGAGGCCTACAGAAGGACTGTGACCAGCTTAAGGTCTAGAGGCCAAATCTTCAGACACCTGGCTGAGGTTTCCACTTGTCATCTCTAGACATAAGGCCCAGCCACCAGTGGGCAGCAGAGGGAAGCAAAGATGACCATTTCCAAGAGCCCCTGTGTGTAGAGTGTGGGGCCCAGGGTTACTGAGGGTAAGAGGGGGCCCATGGGAATGTTCTGGGGAGGATATGTTTCCCTTTCAGGACTTCCTAGGCCATGGTTCTAGTCAGAAGCTAGTCACTGGGGATAGAACAATGAACTGGGTGTAATGCCTCAAAGCTTCCCGAGCCGCAGCCTCCGAAGGCCCACCCAGATTGTGTTTCCCTAGGCTATGACGACCTCCTGGGCACAAGTACCCAAGAGGCAGCCAGGCAGAAACTGATGGTCCCCGGCTCCAGCATGCCCATGGCTCTGTCCTCGAAGCCTCAGCACTTTCAGGTGAGGATTCTGGGCTGGTTCACCTGACACTCTCACGGTGATCCCAGGCCGTCCCCATCTCTCCACAAGGTCACGGCAGAGGGCCGGAGCTACAGGCCCTCAGAGCCTCGCTGCTGCCCCTGCTCCTCCTGGG
This sequence comes from Nasua narica, assembly GCA_028533885.1. Lineage (NCBI taxonomy): Eukaryota > Metazoa > Chordata > Mammalia > Carnivora > Procyonidae > Nasua > Nasua narica. Next base: position 68,502,205 of record CM052811.1, read on the forward strand.
CCGGTTCTGTGCCACTTCTGTGCCACTTCTGCAGGAAGCTAAAGCTAGAGACAGCTCCGCTGCGGCCACGGGAGGCGCTGTTGGCTGTATGTACACCAATAGGCCCTGGCAAGTGCAAGGGAGGCAGAACAAAGGACCTGAAGGAGTCCTTGGGATTGTTGGCAACGCAAGGCTAGCCACGTGCAGGGCAAAATGAGCCGTATGGGAAGGACTAGGAGAGTTCCCGCTATGACTTCTGGAACCGTCATCCCATGGCTCACCAACTTCCCTCTGATCTGTAACTTGTAACCCAATATTTCTGCTACAGTTTCGCCTGCTTTCCAGCCTGCCACCCGCCCAGGAGACTGGGTGTCATTCTTGACTGCCTTCTTCCTAGAAGGCCAAGTCCTAGCTCTTAATAACACCTAACTGTCCCCACCTCTTCATCAGCACTTCACTTCCTTGACCTGAGCCACCACCATCGCGTCCTTGGACCACTCATAGGTTCCTCCTGAACTCCCAGCCTCCAGCTCTCTCCTGTCCATCCTTCAGTCAAAGTGGTCTTTCAAAGATGTCATTCTTACCATGCCATGCCCTGCTTAAAAATATCCTTAAAAATGAGGATATCCGGGCGCCTGGGTGGCTCAGTTGGTTGAGCAACTGCCTTTGGCTCAGGTCATGATCCCGGAGTCCCGGGATCGAGTCCCATATCGGACTCCCGGCTCTGCGGGAAGTCTGCTTCTCCCTCTGACTTTCTCCCCTCTCATTCTCAGTCTCTCGCTCTCTAATAAATAAATAAATAAATCTTAAAAAAAAATAAACAAAAACAACTTTAAAAAAAAAAAATGAGGGTATCCATGACAGGGTAGCTACCCTTGTGGGGAGCATAGCATAGCATCTAGTTGTCAAATCACTATGTTGTAGAGCTAAAACAAATGTAACATAGTATGTTGACTATAATTTTAAAATATAAAATAAAATGAAAAAATTTTTAAATGAAGATGCTCTTAATGTCCTCAGGACAAAACCCAAACCCCTTACAATGGCTTCCCAGGCCCTCGATGACACAAGCCTATCTCTCCAAGCCGCTCTGTCTCCTGCCCCCACCCTTGCCCACCCTGCTCTAGCAGCCTGGACACCTTGCAGTCCTCATTCTCAAACCTTTCTCTCTAGCTGCCAGGTCTTTGCACATGCTGTTCCTCCTTCAGAGTATCTTCCTTTTGTCTCCTCTGGGCCCCCTCCCTTTTCATCAGGCTAGTTTGCCCAGGATAGAGGGTCATCTTACCCAAATCACTGCTTTTCCTCTGTCCTAGAGGTTAGGGCAAAATCCTGACATGTGACCTGTTTGCCTGGTTGGGCCCACTCTTGTCTCTGAGGGTCCAGTAGCTGCATGCGTATTTATCCCTGAAGGGTTGCTGGACTTGCTGGGGACACGGAGGCCTCATGGAGAAAGGCCGACAGCTTGGGCTGGGAGAGCGGGATGTTGTTTACTACCCAGTCAGGTGACAAGCTCCCACGCCTGTGCCCTACTAGCTACGGCCATCTCCAGTTCTTTCTCCCCTGGGCCTCAGCCAGCCAGAGTCTCTCCTGGGCTCTGCATTGCTCTTCCCCTCCTGCCTTCTAGTTCTAGGCTCAGATGTCATAGCCCCTTTCCTGAGGCCCAGTAAAGTGTATAAAGGGGAAGAAGAAACCACAAACCAGAAAGCAAATCACAGATCAGAGATTCAATGGCATGGAACTTTAAAAATGCTCAATTCTCTAAAAAGATTGTAGATAAAAGTAAAAACAAAACAAAACTGGGAAAGATTAGACTTCCTTTCTGTATTCTGTAACAAGCCCATTGCAGTTGAGAAACACTAAGTAACAGAAGATGAAAAGGACGAAGCAGTGGAGGGGATAGTTCCCAGAAGAGGAAACAGGAGGAGCCATGGCCTTCCTAGAACTTACCTTCAGGCAGGAGGAGTCCAGTTCCCTATGCGTGTCCTTCTATCCCCAGTAGATGCCACTTATCTTTGTTCTTTTAGGGAATAGTCCTTGTTGAAGAAGAGGGCCTGGACCCCAACCTGAGGTGCCTTCATGTCCCCCCCCGTAGGTCCGAGTGAAGGTGTTTGAAGCCAGACAGCTCATGGGCAACAACATCAAGCCGATGGTGAAGGTGATCATCGGAGACCACCAGCACAATACGCGGATCAAGATGGGAAACAACCCCTTCTTCAATGAGGTGGGCTGCACGTTTTCTGCAGGCATCGGGCAAGCTTCCTTCTTCCACAAACATTGGCGGGGCACCTACAGAGGGCCAAGAACTGCTTGGCACTGGGATTACAATGAAATCACTCGAAACCTCCCATTGGAGGAGCCAGCAGTCTGTGGGGGGGATTGGCCTATGAACACATAGACTATGACAATGGTGCAAGACTGGGGTTAACAGAGATCTGGGGGCACTGTTAATGTAGCTGTGAAATGCAGGCCCAGACCATTGCATCTTATCACTGCTGAAGCCCGAAGCTATAGCATTGGGCTGATCACAGTTGGAAGTCCATAAATACTCACTGAATTATTTGGTAAATAGGCCAATAAATAAAAGATAAAAGCATAGTAAGAGTAGAGAGGGATGGGGAGACTCAGGAAGGACTTCTAAAACCTTGAAGGAAGAGTCTATCATGGAAAGAGGGACATTGTAGAGAAAGAAAATTCAGGAAAAAGCATTAGTGTCTTTAAAAGCCTAGAAACAAGAAGCAGCAGGACTTGGCAGAACTGTAGATATGTCTGTAGCCAGAGGGAAGGCAGCAAAATGCGCTGGGACCCTGTCACAGATAGCACTTGGGAGCCACGGAGGGAGTTAAGCAGGAGATTGATGGGGCCAGGTTTGCATTTAGGGTTCTGGTTGCAGCAGGGACTGGGGGTGCAGTGGGCTGAGAGGGTAATCTTGAAGGAGGCAGAGGCTCGGGTCTGCATCCCAGGGCAGCTAGCTGGGCCTCGAGCCGCTCTTGACGGATGCTCCTGGGACCCCCTGCCCCTGCCCTTCACCCCAGCAAAACACTCTCCAGGAGCCAGGGGCAGGCCCCTCCTTCTGGAGGAGGAACATGAGCATGAAAGCAGGAGCTGGGGAAGAAGCATGCTCTTCTGAGCCTTCAGGCTTACTGAGACCCTGGGTGAAGTAGTGGAAGGCATATCATTCAACCCCTACCCCCATTCTCTCTGCTTCAGATCTTCTTCCAGAATTTTTATGAGGTGCCTGCTAAGTTATTTGATAAGACCATCTTAATCCAGGTGAGGAGCCAAACATGATGGGCCCACCTTCTTGTCCCACCTCAGTTTGGGAAGGACGTTAGCCCCCCCATCCCACCAAATGGTCCTTCTGACCCCAAGGCACAGCCTCCACCTCCTTTGTCACTCCCAGGCAGCCCAGACTCTCCGTTCATTCATTAAACAATCTTATGGAATGCCAACTGTTAGGCCCTGAGCTGGGCCCTGAAGTGAAGAAAATAGCCCTTTCCATGTGCCAGGATTCTCATGCCACCAAAAGACCCTCAAATGTATTCTCAACATGGGACATTCCATTCCCCAACCAGAGGGAACCTGGTAACAGTGATGAACGTGTTTATCAGGTACCTCCTGTGTGCCCAGAGCAGGGCTAAGGAGAAAAAGGAGGCCTTCCCCTTAAAGAATGTACATGTTCTTAGGAACACAGGGACATGGGAAAAATCAGGAAAGCATGTGGTGGAGAAAGTTGAGTGCAACACTTTGCTTTGGGCTGACCTTTGAGTTCATCAAATGAATTGGACCCTCTGATCAATCTCCTCATCAGTGAAATGGAACTAAAATTCTGAACCCCATAGGATACTTCTGAGAATTAAATGAGAAAACCTATGTGGAAGTGTGGCCACTAGGAAGTATTGAGTAAATCCTGGAGAATCCCTAATGTTACCTTATAATTCCTCCCATGGGAGTGGGAGAAATGGGGGAGGTGAATAACTGAGATCTTTCTTCTGTAGGTGATAAATTCCACACTGCTGAGATTCAACTCAGAGATCGGGAGATTCCAAGTGAGACCTGGATGAAAGAGGAGGTTTGGTGAAATAGTTACAGAGGCCCACCATGGGATCCATGCCTAATTTTAGGGGCAAAAACTTGAATTTTCATGCAGAAATATCCAGATCTGGATCCACCTATGAACTGGGATGACTTAAACAAATTATTTAGAACCTCTACTTCCTCATCTGTACAATGGGAATAATGATATACTCAAACCAGAGTCATTGGAGTAAAGATGAAAGTGTGTACCATTTATGAAAGAGCTGGGTGCCATGTTGAATTCCCTACACTTATACTACTATGGGCACGCTTCAAATCTCTGCCTCCAGAAGATGGAAGCAGAAAATCCAAAAAGTCAGAGAAACACAGAGAAAATTGTTGCCTGTGAGAATAGAATAAAAAGGTCTGCTTTGGAAAGACACAGGCTAAGAGAGGAGGAAATTTGACACAGTCATAAAGGGCTAAAAAAGATTCTCCAGTTCCAGGAAGATTGGGAAAAGGTAGGGTTGCCAGTTTAAACACAGGATCAAAACACATTTGAAGCTTAAACAACAGATACCTTTTAAATATAAAGATGCCCCCAATATTGCATGGCTTTTCACGAAATATTGCAGGGGACCTACATATACTAAAAATTAAGTCATCATTTATCTGCAGTTCTAACTTAAGTGGGCATCTGTATTTTTATTTGCCAAATCTGGCAACCCCTGTAAAAGGCTTCTACCTTGGGAAAGACACATTTAGGACAAATCAAAGCAAGGTTTCTTTCTCACAACTTATAATAAGCACATGAAGAATCATGACCTGTCCCTTAAAGAAACAGTATAGGCAGGGCACCTGGGTGGTTCAGTGGGTTAAGCGTCTGCCTTCAGCTCAGGTCAGGATCTCAGAGTCCTGGGATCGAGCCCCATGTGGGGCTCTCTGCTCAGCAGGGAGCCTGCTTCTCCCTCTCCCTGTCTCTCTGTGCTCTCTGTTTCTCTCTCTCCCTCTCACATAAATAAATAAAATCTTAAAAAAAAAAAAAAAGCCACACAGGCTTAGAGATTGTGAGTTTCCAGAGAGGTTAGGTGGCAAGAGGTAAAAAATGTTGTGCTTTCGACAAAGACCACTGCACAATTTCCAGAAGTGACCAGTGATATGAACTGTTACATAAGTTATAGACCTGAGGGGCACCTGGGTGGCTCAGTCTGTTGAGCGTCAGACTCTTGGTTTCAGCTCAGGTCGTGATGTCAGTGTTGTGAGATCGAGGCCCACATTGGGTTCCATGCTCAGCGGGGAGATTCTTGCTTGAGATTCTCTCTCTCCCTCTCCCTCTGCCCCTCTCCAGCTCCTGCCTCTGTCTCTCAAATAAATAAATAAATAAAATCTTAAAAAAAATAAGTTATAGACATGAGAGACAGTGAGCCTTTTAAAAAAATTACTTCTAAAAAAAATTACTTCTTTGGAAAATTTCGAACATACACAAAAGCGGGGAGAATAGCATCCTGAGTTCCCACATCCCAGTCACTCAGCTTCACTAATTCATTGCCAGTGATGTTTTGTCTGCACCTGGCCCACTTCCCCTGCCCACTGGCTTATTTTGAATCCAATCTCAGACATCATATCATTTTATTTTTAAATACTTCAGTATATATTTCTAGAAGATTTTATTAAAATTAAAGATTTTATTAAGCATAACCCAATGTAAATATCACAGTTTAAAACCTTTCTAATTCCTGGATAGCACTAAATACTAGCCAGCGTTCAAATTCCCCTAATTATCTTATGAACACCTTCCACGGTTTGTTCAAATTAAGATGCAGACCAGGCACATAGGTTGCAGCTGGTTAAAATGTATTTTTAGGTCTCTCCGATTCTGCGGGTCCTGTCCATTTTTCCCCCCTTGTAATTTGTTAAAGAAACTGGATAGTTTGTCCTGTGGAGTTTTCCTCCAGTCTGGATTTTGCCGACCGCATCTCCGAAGGATCATTTCACATGTCCCTCTGCCCAGCTGTTGGCTGTCTAGAGGCTTGCCAGGTTCGGGTCCATTATGTGGCAAAATGACTTCAGCGGGAAGCACAGAATGGCTGTTGGCCTCTCATATCATTAATAGCCACTGATGATCACTGCCTGGATCTGTTGCTTCATTAGAGGTCCCTGGGTTGGGTTGGGTTGGGTTTTCTTCCAGCTTCATTGAGGTACAATTGACATAGAATGAATCACACATAACTTAAGATGTATAATTTCTTACGTTTTAAAATATGTGTACTCCTGGAAACCATCGTCACAATCAAGATAACAAACATATCTATCACCTCTATCATCCCCAAAAGTTTCCTTGTGCCTCTTTGTTATTCTCACCCCCATCTCTCACTCCATCCTACCCCCTCACACCCCCAGGCAGCCACTGGTCTGCTTTCTATAACTATAGCTTGGTTTGCATTTTCTGGAATTTTCTATAAATGGAATAATACGGCACGTACCCTTTTTTGTTTGGCTTCTTTCATTCTGCATAATTATTTTGAGATTCATCCATGTCATTGCGTGTGTCAATAATTCATTCCTTTGCATCCCTGAGGAGTGGTTCATTTACAGATTTATCTCGGTTGGTTTAGCCACTCATCTGTTGATGGACATTTTCAGTTTTTGGTTGTTACAGTGAAACTGCTCTAACAGTGGTGTACAAATCTTAATTTAATTTCTCTTGGGTAAATATGTAGAAGTGGGTTGAATAGCTCATACATCAGGTGTGCGTTTAACTTTTAGAGAAAATTCCTAACCGTTTTTGTCCCAACAATTCCAAACAGCCTTTACCATTTTCTATTCCCACCACCAGAGATCCAGTTGCCCCCCATTCTCATCAATACTTCATGTAGTCCTCTTTTTTACTTCAGCCATTCTAATTATATGTAGAGCTGTGTCTCTGTGATTTTAATTTACACTTGCCTGATGACTAATGATGTTGAGCATTTTTCGTGTGCTTATTTCTCGTCTACGTATTTTCTTGGTTGATGTGTCTGTTCAAATCTTTTACTCATTTGGGGTGTCTGGTTGGCTCAGTCCATTAAGCATCTGACTCTTTCAATTCAGGTCATGATCTCATGGGGTCGTGGGATGGAGCCCCGCATTGAGCTCCTTGCTTGGCTGGGAGTCCGCTTGAAAGATTGCCTCCCTTTGCCCTTCCCCCTACTCTCTCTCTCTCTCTCTCAAAATTACAAAATAAACACATCTTCAAATCTTTTGCTCATTTTCCTTGGGTCCTTTTCTTACTACTCAGTTCTGAGATTTTCTTATATCTTTGGGATACAAGTACTTCAGTCCTGTACCACATCCCTCAGGCCTCGGGCAGAAACCTTCTCCCAGAAGAAAGGGAAAACCCATAGACTCTTTGCCAGTTCCTCCTTTGATCAGCCTCTTCCCCAGGATGGGAGACACCCTTCCCAACCCAGGGAAGAGTCAACGCTGAGTTGGCCAGGTAGTGCTGTGTGGTGGTTGAGAACCCTTTCAATGCAGACCTCATCACTTACAAAGTGAGGACTTAGACTTCAGGCCCTCTCTCACACTGGGTATCCTCCTCTGCAGAATGGAGGCGATAAAGGTCCGGGTAGGCTGTAGGTGTAGATGATGGAAGGTGTAGGCTGTGAAGAGTAAAGGAGTTAGGACAGGGTGAGTTCTCCAACACTGGTGGCTAATACTGTCAGTACAGTACTATTGTCTGTTGATACTGCAAATCTTGGCGAGAGGCCCTAACTAATCCTTACTCTACTCTTGTCTTTTCAGACAGATATTGGGTTTATCTACCATTCTCCAGGTAGGTATCAGCTGTTGCAAATATGTGTGCCTTCCGAGAAAAAGCAGACCAGTTGTGTAAACATTTCAAAAATCCCTATATGTGCAGTACATGAGGGGAGACTATTAGAGGGTATGGATTATTTTCTGTATGATAACATCTTTAAAACTCAAGGCATCCCTTTGGGTCATATGCTCAACTTTTATTGCTGCCTTGGTTTGAATTTCTATTTTTTGAGGCCAGTATTCGGAGACTGGCACTTGAGTAGAGGTTTCTGCTGCAACCATAATATACAATCTGGCCATAACATACATAGCAGGAAAATGTTGGAGCTTAGGGTTGGGGAAAAGGCTTGCCTCTCTCAGACTGGGACAGTGACAACAACTATAGGTTCCCAGGATGGAGAAGAGGGTTCTCTATTTCCTAACGTCAATGGCTGGCAGCCTGGTGAGTGCACTAGCTTTGTGTATTGGTAGGAGTGACTCCCATTTTCCTCTGCTACTGTGTGGGAACCAGAATATATGAGACCCATTTCTACACCCCTCTCCCACAGAAACAAAGACTGGTTTCAGGGAAGAAGGATGGAGACTGGAGGCCGGTCTCCCATGGGCCCTCTGCCTCTTCAGGTCACACACTCATGAGGAAATGGTTAGGACTCTGCCAGCCAAATGAACCCAACAGTGGTGTGAGAGGCTACCTGAAAGTCACCATCTGTGTCCTCGGTGTGGGAGACCAGGTTCTGGTGAGGCTGCCCCCGACACCCCAGCGACATTTCCTACTGTGGCTGCTTCAGTAGGGCACCCCTGGGCCCTCAGAGTGGCCACTGATCTTCACATGCTTTTATTTGCCTGCTGTGTCACTTGAGGGTTGGTCATCCCTTCCCCGTACCAAGTGGAAGGCCAGGGAAGCCAAATCTGGTGGCCGTGGCCATGACCATCCTATGACTCTATCCTGTCAAGTCTCTGATCTCTGCAGGAAGATGAAAAGATGCTGTATGAAGCTGATGACAGTACTACTAAGATCTTCAAGTCAACGGTGGTTCCGACCAACAAGGCCTACTTGCAGTTCTTCATCTACTGCGCAGAGGACCTTCATCTCAGTTAAAGTCAGGGGGGCAGGGTGGGACTGACCCTAAGGTTCCCTACACAGTGGCACAGATTCTCATGGAGCTTCCCTGTTCCATTTTGATGCGAACCTAAGATTTGGGCCTGGAGGGGAGAGGATGAGACTGAAATCCACCAAGATTTGCTTCATGAAGATCCTGTAGATACTCTCTAAAATGGGTTATATGGCCCTGACCTGTCTTTGATGCCTGGATGTAGACTCCTGGTTCCTTATGGCAGCCCCCACCCTCGGTGCCGTTATGTGCCATGACACAGAGAGAGTGGAAATGGGAGATGTCTGCCCGGGTGGGGGTGTGGTGTAGATGGCCGAGGGGTATAGGTTGTTCTGTCACCTCTACATGTCACCCTTTAAAAAAAAAAATACTGCCATCTCAGAAATCTTGTAACTTCTCGTTCACAGAGAAACAGCACTTAGTGAGTCCTATGTTGGAGGTGGAACTAATTGGGGAAAAGGTAAGTGTAGAAAGGGTCTGAGGTTTTGAAAAATTGTCGCCTGGATAGTGTGTGGGGAAAGATGGAGTTGGTGGGCAGGGCCCCTGGATTCAGATCTCAGGTCCTCCATCAGTGGGCTGTGACACCACTGGATCAGGACATCTGTGAAGGTGGAGGCTGTGGCTGAGTCACCCTGTTTCCCCGAGCTGGACACAGAGCCCTGCAGGAACAGATGCCCACCGAGAGCCTAATGTGCATGAAGGGCATAAACGAGTGAATTGAATGAATGAAACAACATACCTGCAAACAATCAATACTGAAATGGTCACTGTCTTCTTTGGGGCTGGGTTTCTTCATCCAGAAATTGCAGGTTCTGGGTAAGAGAGTTGCTGATATCCATGATCCTCTGTGAATAGTGGCATTTTCCAAAGTGTGCTGATGGATGTTCTGTGCGCAAGGATCCTCTATTCAAATTTGGGGAATGCTGGGTTAAAGTTAAGTAGGTTTAGCTCAGAATTCATAAACCATTGTTTCCACCATATTCTGCCTATTGGAAGCATCATTAAATCTAGCCCATATATAAAGGGAGGAAGATTAGTGTCTAACTTTCTTTCTTTTATTTTTTTAAAATGTTTTATTTATTTGACAGAGAGAGAACACAAGCAGAGGGGGTGGCAGGTAAAGGGAGAGGGAGAAGCAGGCTCCCTGCCGAGCAAGAAGCCCGATGTGGGGCTCGATCCCAGGACCCTAAGATCATGACCTGAGCCGAAGGCAACGGCTCAAACAACTGAGCCACCCAGGCGCCCCTAGTGTCTAGCTTTCAAAGGAAGGTGTTCCGAAGGATTTGTGGACATTTTAAAACCACCACACAGAATGTGGTTTGGGTGCTCCAGGTCTAGGTGAGATGCTCTTTGGGCCGTCGGTAGCACACAATTTCACAATTTTCAGAAATCTTAATTTCTCTGTGGTCTTCTAGTATGTATTAAAAAGTTTAACCAGTCCAACCAACCCTTAATTTCACTGACATGATTGCTTAGAGTAAAGCCGGTTTAAAAATGAAGTCAAGGGGCGCCTGGGTGGCTCAGTTGGTTGAGCAACTGCCTTCAGCTCTGGTCATGATCCTGGAGTCCCGGGATCGAGCCCCACATCGGGCTCCCAGCTCCATGGGAAGTCCACTTCTCACTCTGACCTTCTCCCTTCTCATGCTTTCTCTCACTCTCTCTCTTTCCTAATAAATAAATAAAATCTTTAAAAAAAAAATGAGGTCAAGTGATGCTTCGGAAAGGGGTATACCATTGTGTACTGCCATAGTCGGCATGGTTTTTCTCACCTTTCTGTTGGGGTCGTAGAGTTTATCTAACAAAATCTATGTGTATACACACTCATATATAAAGTCAGTAACCTTATGACTATTTAAGAACAAAGTCAATTGAAAGATGATCTAAAGACAAATAATAGGGAATCTGGATCTGGGCGGATATACAAAGGATCGACGTCAAAGAGTCCTTCGACCATTCCCATGATCAGCACTGGGCCAGAGACAGCATCCACCCCTGGGCAGGGCTGGAAGGGCTGGAAGGTGAGGTCTGAGGCAAACACTGACCCTGCTCCGTGATGTTCCTAGCTCAAGACAAATGTGCTGACCCAAACCGAGAACCCGATATGGAACCAGATCCTGACCTTCCAGATTCAGGTATTGCTGTTTCATCTTTTTTTTTTTTTTTTTTTGAGAGAGAGAGAGAGCCAGGGGAGGGGGAGAGGGGGAGGGAGGGAGAGAGAGAATCCCAAGCAGGCTCCACGCTCAGTGTGGAAGCTGGAGCCTGATGCAGGGTTCTATCTCATGACCATGAGATCATGACCCGAGCCGAAATCAAGAGTCGGATCCTTAACTGACTGAGCCCCCCAGGCGCCCAGTGCTGTTCTATCTTGACCACTCTCCTCCTCCTGGCCCACAAATGAAAGGGAAGTTTGAGTGTGGAGGGGTGTGGAGGGAAGGTAGGGGCAAAGAAGCATGGGGTGGGGACAGTGGGGGGCAGCAGGGAGTGGGGGTGGGATCTGCCTGATAGGGAACATAAGGAAGCCCAGGACAGATTTCAGAAAACTTACTTTATTTGTCCAGTATTAAGAAATGAGTGGGCCACACAACTGAACTTTCCCAAAAACTTAAATGTGTCCTTTCACCTACGTTACAAAACAAAACCAAAAAAATCATTTAAATCTACATTGGGGCGCCTGGGTGGCTCGGTTGGTTGAGTGACTGCCTTCGGCTCAGGTCATGATCCCGGAGTCCCGGGATCGAGTCCCATATTGGACTCCCGGCTCTGCGGGAGGTCTGCTTCTCCCTCTGACCTTCTCTCCTCTCATTCTCAGTCTCTCTCTCTAATAAATAAATAAAATAAAAAATCTTTAAAAAAAATTTTTTTTAAATAAATAAATAAATAAATCTACATTGTATTATGCATTTCCTTATCTTCTAGGCAAACTGCCCTGAAGATAATTATAGCTCTTTGTTAATGGCCTAGAGGTATTGTGGGAACATAGTATATGGGCTACATGGCGTATGGGCTATTTGTTCCTATACTAAATGGGTCCAAGATGCTCTTCTTTGTGGGATTCTGTAGTCTGATTTCTATAGCTTTTTAGTCCTTCTCAGTCAGCTATCGGTAGTGTGGATGCCAGTCCTCTTAAAGCCCTGGGAGATCCTTGATTGCCTTTTGACTCCAAGCCAGGCTTCTAAGGACTGCATGTAGAAAAAGAAAAATTCTGAGAGATAGCTTGAGCACTGTCATGAGGTATGAGTGCGTAGAACTTTGTGTGGCTTCTATTTGGCTACCCAGAGGAAGTTTTGCTTTCCCTATACCTTACATTCGTGTGCTGTAAAATCAGCTCATGAGCTCCCCTCTACTCTCCTGGGACCCTCCTCCTTGCTAGCAGCTTCCCTGGTCTGCTTCCTGGTGAGGCATCATCTTTAACCCATTCTTCATAATCCCTACCTTCCTGGGTGATTTTATAGACTCTTAAAGTAGGAAGAGATTTTAAAGGGAGCCTAGTTTATCCCCCACCTTTGGTCCCTCCCACCTGTCTCCAGCTGTGATGATGAGGTTCATGGCCGGGATCCTTGGATGCCCTGTGGATGCTCGGAGCCTTGCAAGTCCTCCCTCATGTTCAGCTGCCTTTAGGTTCAGAAACCAGTGGCACAGGTTGGGCCCTCCTTCATCCCTGAAAGAGGCCTTCCAACATTTTTATTATTTATTTATTTATTTTTGCCTTCCAACATTTAAAGATGTCCAAACACCCCTTGGATCCTCACCCGTTTCCCAAATAACACAGTCTTGTAGGCTGGAGCCATTTGGAAGATTGTCACTAGACCATGGAAATGCAGCAGGCAGATGTGACCCTCACTCTGAAGGGCAGGAGGACCACAGAGACAGTAGCATGGAGGCCAGCCTGTCAGGGCCCCAGCAAGGCAGGCTGCAGGGGAAACTCTGCTGAAAATGAGTGTGTGCCAGCTTATAGTCCAAGGGCCCAGTCCAGGTGGGCAGTCAAAATAAGGAACCAGGAAAGGGGAAGAGAATTCTCAACAGGGTGGATGAAAAGAAGGTTCAGCCATGAATTTGAATGTGGAGGATTTGTAATATTGGGAGACCAGAATGCCTTCTGGTGCCCATCTCTCCACTTCTAGTGAGCCTTTCCTCATTTCTTCCTAATTACTTGCCCAACTAGAAAGCCCTTCCCCTCCTTCCCCAGCCCCCCAGCTCCCTGGCAAGGGGAGAATGGACAAGTAGAAAGGAGAATGGGAAAGACTCTCAGCCATGACTCAGGAAGTGCTGTGAGGAGAAGAGCCCCAACTGAGGGTTTGGGCCCCACTCAGGCCTCCACCCCAGCAGCTCTGTTTTACACACAGATTGGTTTTTGTTTTCATATTTGAGGGGATCCTGTGGCAGAGTGGAGATAAGAATCAGGAGCTTGGGTTCCAGTCCTGACCGTGTCCCTGACTACATGACCGTGAACAAGTCCCTTTGCCTCTCTGGGCCTCATTCCGCATCTGTAAATAGGGACAATCACAGCCCTCACTGGATTGTGGCAGAGTCGTTAGGAGCTCTAACCAGAGTTTCTAACTCAGTTTCTCTGTGCCTTGGTTTTCCTGTCAAGAAATGGGAATAACAGCATCTGGCTTATGGGGTTGTTGGGAGGAGTCACTCAGGCGATCCATGTAGATCATTTGGCACAGGCCAGAAGACAACAGAAACCCTTCCCAAAACAGCAGCTACTGTTATTTATTCTGGAAGGGATAGATGTCCCGCTGTTTAAAAGTTAACTGCTAACCGTGAGGAAGACAGTCTAGGCCACAACCTCTGTGCGAGACGATTGGTGAACATGCATTCAGACAGTGAAGGGCTGTGTGAGGACTGCAATCATCCAGCCCATGGTCAGGGTGGACTCAGGTCTCAATCCTGAAGCTCATGCAATTAGGGGACCATTTCAAGAATAAGAATACAAAATGACCAGGGGACACAGTCATAGGCCTCTCCCAGGGCTTTGCAAGGGGCCCGTGCAAGTGGGGCGACCCACAGCCACGGGCCTATACGCTCCCGTGGTAATCCGTCTTGGCTGGGGTCACGTGGCTTACTGGTGACTGAGCCAGGCCTGGGACCCAGACCCAGCACTTCCTAGCTGCACTCAGTCTCTGTGAGGACCAGACCCTCAGAGCATGCCCCCACAGTGGCTCTTGCTTTCCCCTTGCAGCTGCCCTGCCTCTCCAGCTACATCAAGTTGAGAGTCTTGGACTGGTGAGCCAGGGGTGGAAGCTGAAAAACATGCCTGGAAGGAGACAATCAGAGCTGGGCCAGCAGCTCAGCCTGCGGATTGTGTTTCTCTCCAGCCCCAAGAACAGTTGCCAGGATGAGATTGGGACTGTCACCCTATTCCTCAACCAGATCTCATCCACTGGAACAGAAATAGAAGGCAAGCAATTCCCCTGGCCCCTGCCTCCTGTCCCTCTCCCACCCGGCCCCACCCCCCCTCACCCTCTCTTCTTGCAGGAAGGTACTCTGGCTTCCTGCCCTGTTTTGGCCCCAGCTTCCTGACTCTCCGAGGGGGTAAAAAGGCCCCTTTCAGGATCCAGGAAGAAGGCACAGTAAGCTTCTCATGACAGCTCTAGGGAACGGTGGAGGTAATAAATACCAACCGAATGAAAGGCCCTAGGGCCTGGGAAGTGCCGGGGGGGAGGGCCCGATCCTGGTTTCTGTCCACCTCGCTAGTAACCTGTGTGTAAATGGCTATGTGTATATGGGACATGTATTGTGGCACGAGAAACAGACAGATGGAGAGCTCTGGGCGTTCAATGAGGAAGAAGCATTGAGATGAAATGTCGGGTAAGACTTCTAGCAGGTGGAAAGGACATAGGAGACAAAAACCAGCATAGGTAAATGTAGAAATTAATGGGCTTTTAAAGACTGATGATAAAGGCCAGGAAGCCAGCTCCAATTGGCTTAAAAGACAGGAACTAGGCTGGGAGGAACTCTGAGTGAGGACAAGTTGCGGGCACTGGGACCCCCATGCCATCAAGAGGCTCTCTCATTCACTCCATCTCTCAGCTCTGTGGCTCTTCAGCCCGGGCTGCTTTCTTTCCTACTGCAGTTGAGCCTCCCAGTGGTTGGTGGCCATCGGAGCCTCCAATAGGGAAGGCCAGGGGGGACTCTAATTGGCTGCCTTAGGTCATGTACTGCCCTTGGACCAGTCACTGTTGCCAAGGAGGTGGGGCATGCTCTGATTGGCCAGACTGGGAACACAAACAGTAGTTATCACAGCCTTCTCCAAGCGGGAAGTATTTTCGGGGAACAGGTACTTCGGGTTGACAGGTGGGTGTAATGCATGAAGAGGAGGAATGGGCCTCGGGGTAGGGAAGAGGGGTCAAGGCCCAGAAGTTTCTGGGCACAGCTATGCCTCGGGTGTATGGAATTCCGCCCAGGACTGTGGTCAGCCCTATGCAGGAAGTCACCAGACAACATTGTCTTTCCAGCAGCGGTGTTGGGACATTTATCTGCTCTTTTTCTCTCGTTCCTTTTCTCATCATTTTCCTTCCTGTTACCCTAGAATATTCCCGACTCTCTTAAGGATGGTTTAACTTACCGAGGCCGAGTCTTCCTGGAGTTATTCACCCATGTCACTCCCCATCAAGACTTAAAGAGGAAGGAGCTCTCCTCCGAAGTGACCAGTATAGAGGTAACTACAGGAAACAGGTAACCCAGGAAGAAAGAGTCCCTCTGCCCACCCCAGATCTACTGCGGGTCCTGTTTCTGACACTGCAGAGGCCCCGGCCACAAGCTGAATGAGCTGTTGGCTGCCCGAGGATGTTTAGTCCTCAGTCTGAGTCTTTACTAAGACCATAGGAGGGCTTCATGCTGTGCCAAATCCCGGGTGGTCAGGGACCCAGGAAATACAAGATAAGGTTTCCATTTAAGAAATGTGCAGTCTAAGGCACCTGGGTGGCTCAGTTGGTTGAGCAACTGCCTTTGGCTCAGGTCATGATCCTAGAGTCCCGGGATTGAGTCCCACATCGGGCTCCCAGCTCCATGGGGAGTCCGCTTCTCACTCTGACCTTCTCCCTTCTCATGCTCTCTCTCACTCTCCCTCTCCTAATAAAAAATAAATAAAATCTTTAAAAAAAAAAAAAGAAAAAGAAATGTGCAGTCTAGTTAAGGAGAAATGATCTTCCAAGGCGTTTTTATTTCTTCCTGTAGCCCGGGAAAGACCCCTGATGAAGGAAGGGGCAGGAGGAACAGTGTTAAGAATAGCCACCCACTTATTTTTAAAAATGTGAATACAATCATGGCGCAGGAGAACCAGAGAGGAGGGAGCAGGTTCTAGAGACCCTTTAGAAACAGAGTGGTCAGAACCACAGACCAATAAGATATAAGAAATGAGGCTAACTCCCCTAAGCTGATGTCCCTTTTCTGCCTCAGGTGGCAAGGTGGTCAGGGTGGCATCCATGCTCCCTGAAGGAGGAGCAGGTCTGGGGGGTGCGGGAGAGAGACGACAAATCCCACCTCTGACATATGCTGGTGAGACATCCATAAAACCAGTCCTCGAGGCTGTAGACAGATGGTGTGTGGTCAGCATACCAGGATCCAAACACAGGGTTGTGAAGGAAATGCCTGGGAGGAGTAGGTGGGTGAAAGAGTGCCACAGCCTAAGGCAGGTAGAGGAGAAGGGGGAGCTTGCAGAAGACACTGGGGAGGAGTCTGCAAAGAGGAGCACGGAGGCAACCCCCGCAACCCGGGGGAGAGTTGCCAGGCCACACAGGTGCGAGGGAGAGGTTGCAGACTCTGCATAGAGGCAAGTGCACAGAAACTTGGCCGGGAAAATGGAAGGAGACAAGATCAGAGGGGAGCTCAACAGAGGCTCAGAGGGGAGAAGGAGGGTTATTTTTTAAGATAGGGCAGACGTAAGCTAGTGAACAGACTGAGAGAGTGCCAGCGGAGGGCAGGAGATGGCCACCGAGATGAGAGCAGCTGACATGGTCGACGGAGATAGGAGGCACAGTGGGAGGAGGCAGCTAGAGAAGGACCCAGAGCAGATGTGTGTCCGTGTGCCACCTTCACCACACCCCTGCCCACTCTCAGCCCATCAGGGGAGGATGTTGCGGCAAAAAGGAGAGGGATGAGCCCAGCCTGACCCTCAGGGCCTTGGAGGGAGAAGCCTCGCTTTCAGGAAGGAAAGGAACCACAGCTGGCTGGGAGGAGGGGGACCAGGTGATAGAGGTCCTGGGAGGAACTGCCCTTGAGTGGGGAATCAAGGCAGGGTTTTGAGGGGGCATGGGTTCAAAGATGGCCCAGTCCAACCTGAAGAGAAACAAAAATGGCTTTCGAAAAAAAAGGAAAGAAAGGACTCCTCCTCTTTGCCTCCCTGCCTGTCTCTGTAGCCTTGTTCATCTCTTGGCTTATGTTCTGGGGATGTGGGGGGTTATTGTTTTAGAAACACCGTCACCGCCAGAAGTATGGGCTGTGTGTCATCTTCCTTTCCTGTACCATGATGCCCAACTTTAAGGACCTGATCCAGTTCGAGGTCAGCATTGGCCACTATGGAAACAAGATGGACCTGAATTACAAGCCTCTCGTCTCAACCACACAGTACAGCCCAGTGATATATGATGGTAATAGTCAGATCTAACCCCAAGAGTAGAGAGCATCCCCCGCATGCCAGGCTCTGTGCTTGGCCCTTTTAAGGGTATTAGCTCACGGAAATTCCTAGGCATTGTTAACCCACATGTCTCACATGAGGAAAATGAACTTCAAGGAGGTGAAGTCACCTGCCAAACATTGCACAGCTAGTGGGTGGTGAGTCCACGACAAGACCTGAAAGTAGGCGTTCACTCCAAGTTCTCTGTGCTACATTCCACACTATAGCTTTCCCAACCCCATCTTCTTCCCTACTACTCCAAACCAGCCCTGATGCATCCATGCAACCGTCTTCTGCTTCTCATCTGCCCACCTGCTATCCATCCACGAATCTACTCATCATTCAGCTCCTACCCATCCACTGACCCAAACACTCAGCCAACCCCCCATCCACCCATTCACCTGTTAATCCAATATATACTTACTAAGCACCTATAAAGTAGCAGTTCTCAAAGTGCAATCCCTGGGTGGGGCATCAGCATCACCTAGGAACTTTTAGAAATGTAGATTCCAGGGGCGCCCAGCTGGCTCAGTTGGTTAAGCATCTGACTCTTGAATTCGGCTCAGGTCATGATCTCAGGGTCTCAGGGCCATGAGATGGAGCCCGGCATCAGGCTCTGTGCCGAGCAAGGAGCCTGCTTAAAATTCTTTCTCTCCCTCTCCCTCTGCCCCTTCTACCCACCCCTCCCCTGCTCATGTGTGCTCTCTCTCTTTAAAAAATGCAGATTCTTGGCCCCATCTCATTCCTTACAGAATCAGGAAACTTGGGGACGGTGCCCCACAAACTGTGTTTTAACAAGCCCATCATGTGATTTAGCTGCATGCTAGATTTTGAAAACTGCTGCTCTCAACTTCCTCTTCAACAGCTTCGCAATTTCATTGCCCCTTGAGAGCCTTTCTGTGCCTCCCAGTTCCCTGGATTTTTAAGAATATCTCTTTATTAAAATAGAATTTGCATACCATATAATTCATCCATGCAAAGTATGCAATTCAGTAGTTTTTTGTGTATTCACAGAATTGGGCAACCATTACCATGGTCAATTCTAGAACATTTTTATCACTCCAAAAAGAAACCCTGTACCCACTTGGCAGTCACTCTCTACTTCTCCCCTGCATCCTCAACCTCAGGCAACCATTAATCTACTTTCTGTCTCTGTGGAGTTTCCTTTTCTGGATCTTTTATCATGCACGCAGATTCACAAAATGTGATCCTTGGTATCCGGCTTCTTTCACTTACCATAACGTTCTACTTGGTTTTAAATTATGAAGTAAACAAAAAAACACATTTATATATACAGTTTAAAGACGAATAAAATGAGTATCCCGGAACTCACCACCCAGCTTAAAAGATAGAAAATTGCCAGCATCTTAGAAGTTCCCTGTATGTTCTTCCTAGACCCCTTTACCCAAGAAATAACCATGCTCCTGACCCTCATGGTAATCACCCCCTTGTTTTACTTTTCAGTTTTTACTGTTTCTGTATGCAACCCTAAACAGCATACTATTTTTTGCATTTTATACAAATGGAACTTTTCAGTCTCTATTCATCTGTTTTCCATCTTTTGTTCAATATCATTTTTTTATGTTGATATGTGTGGCTGAAGTTCATTTTCACTTCTGTATATATTCTACTGTATGATTATAGCACCAATTATGTGGTATATGTAGACATTTGAGACTTCTCTTTTTTTCCTACTATAATAATTGTGTTATAAACATTCTTGTACATGTCTCCTGGTCTCAAGTGCAAGACTTCCTCTAAATTATATATCCTGGAATGAAAGAGGAATTCAAAGCAAAAGAAATTATACCAAATTACACTCTCATCAGCTCAATATGAGAATTTCTTTTGCTCTTCATTCTCACCAGTACTTTATGTTGCCCCGCCTTTTAATTTTTGCCAGTGGTGGATGTAAGATGGTATCTTATAAGATCTTGATTTGCCTTTTCCTAATTACAAATGGAGGTTGGGCATCTTTTCATATGTTTACAGACTTTCGTTTTTTCTCATTTGTAAAAAGCCTATCGATATATTTTATCCGTCATTCTATTTGGCTGTCTTTTGTTTACTGGCTTGTATGTTACTTTTTCTGGAAACAAATCTTTTGTCAGATGGGTGGATTGTAAATACCTTCCCTAGGTTTGGGGCTTTTCATCTTCATCTTAATGACGACTTTTTATTTTTTTATTGAGGTCTTATTTGCAAACAATAAAATGTACATATTTTAAGTGTACAGTTTGATGAATTTTGGCAAATACACCCATGTAGCCACCATGGGAAGAAAGTTCCATCATCCCAGAAAGCTGCCAGATGCCTTCTTTCAATCTCCCCAAGCCCTGGGGTCACTCATTGTTGTGTTGTCTATCACTATTTGTTTTGCTTTTCCCACAACTTCATGTAAATGAAATCAGACACATAGTTCTTTCTTTTTCTACCACTTCCTTGGCTCAGTATAGCGTTTTAGGAACTCACCCATGTTGTTTCATGGATAAGTGTTTTGTTCCTCTTGATTTCTGATAGTACCTCATTATGTGGATATGACAGTTTATTTACCCATCCCCCTGTTCATGAAAACTTAGATTGATTCAACTTTTGGATTGTGAATAAAGCTGCTGTGAACCTTCTTAAAGAGTACCAATCTCTCTATGGACATGTGCTTGCATTTCTCTTGGGGCCATACCTAGGAGTGGAATTTGGGTTTTAAAGGCAATAGCTAACAATCTTACAAAGCATTTGTACCATTTTACACCCTCACGGCAGTGTGTGAGAGTTCTACTTGCCCCACATCCTTGCCAGCTTTGGTATTGTTGGTCTTTTTCATTTGAGTCATTCTAGTGGGTATGACGCTGTCTGTTATTATAATTTTAATTTCCATTTCTCTAATCAGTAGTGATTCTGAGCATCTTTTCATTTTCACACATATTTTTGTAGTGAAGGCACTGCTCAAGTCTTTTGCCAGTCTTTCAGTGGGTTGTTAGACTTTTCACATGGCATTCTGGTTCTTTTATATTTTGAATACAAGTCCTTTGCCAAATCTGTTTTGCTAATATTTTCCACTCTGTGGCTTGACTTTTCAATTTCCAAGCAGTGTCTTTTGAAGATCAAAAGTTTCTAATTTTGACGAGGGAAATAAAGTCTAATTTTGAGGAGCATCTGGTTGGCTCAGTTGCAAGAGCATGCAACTCTTGATCTTGGGGTTGTGAGTTTAAGCTCCACGCTGGGTGTAGAGATTACTTAAAAAATAATTAATTAATTCTAATTTTGATGAAACCAAATTTGTTGATTATCTTTTCTCTTATAGTAGTACATTACTTGATCCAAGAAATATTGTCTACCTCAAGATCATAAAGATATTCTCATGTGTTTAATTCTATAAGCCTTATAATTTTAATACATTTTTAAGGTTTATTTTTAAGTAATCTTCACACCCAAACTCACAAGTCCCATGCTCCTCTGACTACGCCAGCCAGGAGCCCCCAAGCTTTATAATTTTAGCTTCTTTGTTTAGGCGTATGATCTGACCTGACTTGATTTTTGTATATGGTGTGAGGGAAGGGTCAGATTCTTTTTTCTATAAAGATAACTTGTTGAGTTCCATTTGCTGAAAAGACTATTCACTCTCATTTAGAAGTACTTTGATACCTTTATTGAAAATTGATTAACCATATACTGTGCGTCTCTTTCTAGAATCTCTATTTTTTTAAAAAATATTTTATTTATTTATTTATTTATTTATTTATTTATTTATTTATTTAAGAGAGAGTTGTGGGGGGAGGAGCAGAGGGAGAGGGACAAGCAGATTCTGTGCTGAGCACAGAGCCCAACACAGGGCTCAATCTCCCGACCCTGAGATCCCAACCTGAGCCAAAGTTAAGAGTTGGACGCTCAACCAACTGAGCCACCCAGGCACCCCTAGAGTATTATCTTCCATTGATCTGTTTGTCTACCTTTAATGCCGATATCACACCATCTTGATTACGATAGCTCTAAAGCAAGTCTTGAAGTCAGGTAGTTCAAATCCCCCAATTTTATTGTTCTTTTACAAAGTAATACAGTTTCTGGCTATTCTGGTTCCTTTTCATTTTCATATGAATTTTAGCATCAGCTTGACAATTTCTACAAAAAGCCTGATGCAATTTTTCCATCTTTTGTTCTAATCAAGTTTTTTTTTAATTCGTTTTGTTTTGTTCTTAGTTATTGCATTCTGTCTCCTCTACTGGCTTTATATCTGTAGATTAGTTGTAGCAGTTGCTTCAGGGATTGCAATATTGATCTTAACCTATCAGTCTACCTTGGGTTAATATTATAATTACTTCACATATGATAATATATTACATATATTCACATATAATTGTTATATGTAATATAAACTGCAATTTTAATAATATAATTGCATTTCACCTTTGTTATACATTTGAGAGTTGGTTTGCTAATATTTTGTTGAGGATTTTTGCATCTATGGGGAATAAGTTGAATCTGTAATTTTCTTTCTTATAATGTCCTCGTATTTTTAATATCAAAGTTATGCTACCCTCATGAAGTTGAAGAGCATTTCCTCTTTTTACTCGCTGTAAGCATTTGGTAAGACTGTAATCATCTGTTCCTTGAAAGTTTGATAGGACTCACCTCCAACTATAAGCCTGGTGGGTTTTTTAATGCAGCAATTTAAATATGGATTTATTTTAATTGTCAGCTTTTCTTTTGAGTCAATTTTGACAGGTTTAACTTTTCTAGGAATTTATAAATTTCATTGAAATTTTTACATTTTTCAGCATAAAATTGTTCATAGTATCTTCAAATTTTTTTATTGTGGCAAAATAGATGTATACCATTTTAGCCATTTTTAAATGTACAGTTCAGTGGGATTAAATACATTCACAATGTTGTGTAACTATCACCTCTCTTTCTAGAGTGATTTCATCATCCCAAACAGAAACTTTAACCATTAGACAGTAAGTTCCCTTGTCCTCTGGAATCATCTAGTCTACTTTTTGTCTCTCCGAATTTGCCTATACCTCATATATGTGGTATCATGTAATATGTGTCCTTTGTGCCTGGCTTATTTTACTTAGTATAATGTTTTCAAGATTCATCTACCTTACAGCATGTGTCAGAACTGCATTCTTTTTAACATCTGAATAATATCCCATTGTATGTACGTATTGTATTTTGTATATGCACTCGACTGTTTTTGTTTTTTGTTTTCTTTTAAAGAGGAGTCCTTTTTTTTTTTAAGATTTTATTTATTTACTTGACAGAGAGAGAGAGATCACAAGTAGGCAGAGAGAGGGGGGAAGCAGGCTCCCTGCTGAGCATATAGCCAGATGTGGGGCTCCATCCCAGGACTCTGAGATCATGACCTGAGCCAAAGGCAGAGGTTTTAACCCACTGAGCCACCCAGGCGCCCCTATGCATTCATTTGTTGATGGACACGTAGGTTGTTTCCATCTTTTGTCTATTGTGAATAATGCTGCATATGAACATTGGTGTGTACAACATACTTGTTTGAGTCCCTGTTTTTAATTATTTGGGGTATATGCCTAGGAGGGAATCACTGCATCACATAGGAATTCTGTTTAACTTTTTGAGGAACCATCAAACTATTTTGCATCATAGTTTCTTTTTTTTTAATATTTTATTTATTTTTAGAGACAGAGAGCATGAGGAGCAGGGGTAAAGGCAGAGGGAGAGAGACGGAGAAGCAGACTCCCCGCTGAGCAGGGAGCCCCATGTGGGGCTCGATCCCACCTGAGCTGAAAGGCAGACGCTTAACAGACTGACCCACCCAGGTGCCCCTCTGCCATAGTTTCTTACTGTCATCTATTTATCTCAACAATATCTAAAAATAGCCGCCCTTATATTATTCTTTGTGGGGTGTGTGTGTGTACGTGTACCTTCTTTTCTTTTGATAAGTCTTGACAAACTTTTCCAATCTTTTACTATTACAAGTAATGCTGTCAAGATAGAGTCTTGCATAAGTGATTTCAGAGTGGAATTGGTCAAAGTGTATTTGCATTTTGGCAGATACTGCAAAACTGTCCTCTGTGCTGGTCATTTTCCTGTTTGCTCTCAGCGTCTTGAGCAAGAAGAGACTTTGCATGTGACTGCTGGTTGGGCATCCCCTTCTTGGTGGCTCCAGCATCCTGTGTAGCTACCTTGATGGCACAGACAGTGGTGCACCTGTCTGTGGTCACACCACTGCCTGCCTTTTGTTCCCCAGCCCTCGAAGCAGTAGTTTCTTCCTCCTGTTACTAATCTCTGAGGAAGTGGGGCGCCTGGGTGGCTCAGTGGGTTAAGGCCTCTGCCTTCAGCTCAGGTCATGATCTCAGGGTCCTGGGATCGAGCCCCGCATCGAGCCCCACATCGGGCTCTCTGCTCGGCAGGGAGCCTGCATCCCCCCCTCTCTCTCTGCCTGCCTCTCTGCCTACTTGTGATCTCTCTCTGTCAAATAAATACATAAAATGTTTATAAAAAAAAAAACTAATCTCTGAGGAAGCTCACTTCCCCACCCGACTTTTTCTTTTTCTTTCTTTCTTTCTTTTTTTTTTTAAAGTAGCCTCAGCATGGAACCCAAAGCAGGGCTTGAGCTCACGACCCTGAGATCAAGATCTGAGCTGAGATCAAGAGTCGGACACTTAACCGACTGAGCCACCCAGGTGCCCCTCACTTTCCCCTTTTTGATCTCTTGGCCCTTTCAACACATTTTCTCTATTAAATCCCCTCTATGTCAAATATCTGCCAAGGTCTTTTTCTTTTTCTGGCTGTACCCAGACCGATAATCCTCCGTAAAGGTTGTACCACTCAACACTCCCACCAGCAACGTCTGAGGGCCTCACCAAAATCTGGTGTAAACGTCTGGATTTTTATCAGTCTGCTAAGTGAAAAATGATATTTCAGTGTAGTTTTTATTTGTATTTCTCTCATTATTAATGAGGTTGGGTATCTTTTCGTATGTTTCAAAGTCACTTGTATTTTCTTTTCTTTAATTGCCTGTTTATGTAATTTTCTCTTTTAATCTATTGAGATATTAGTCATTTTCTTTTTTTTTTAAAGATTCTTTTTTATTTATTTATTAGAGAGAGAGACTGAGAATGAGAGGGGAGAAGGTCAGAGGGAGAAGCAGACTTCCCGCAGAGCCGGAAGTCCGATATGGGACTCGATCCCGGAACTCCGGGATCATGACCTGAGCCGAAGGCAGTCGCTTAACCAACTGAGCCACCCAGGCGCCCGATGTTAGTCATTTTCTTATTCATTTCTCGGACCCTTCGTATATGAGGGAGATTAGATCCTTATGATATGAGCTATAAACATATTTCCCATATTTGTCTCTTATCTTTGTCTATGGTGTTAAGGATTTTTTTCCCATGAAGACTTTTTTTTTAATGTACTCAAACTACTTTTATGGCTTCTGGCTTTTGAGTCATAATGAGAACGGTCCAATTCAGTTCAAATACATTAAGGAATTCTCTCATGTCTTGCTCTAGGAGTTTGTGGCTTCTTAAAATTTCAAAACCAATACCTTCTCTCTTTCTGATATTTTTTCCCTATAAATCTCTTCACCTTTCTGTCCAGCTGCCCAAATATCCTGTATGTTGCAAGTCTACTGACATCACTGGGATATGTTGAAGTGTTGATCCTTTGGGGTCAGTTGCCCCTGGCATGTGGTGTACTCTTTCATGGGTAGATTCGAATCTTCTTTTATTTTGTTATTAATTTATTTCATGGTATAATTTTTTTTTTACAGTTTTTAAATTGGGTTGTTCGTCTTCTTATTATGGGGTGGTAAGTGTTTTTTATATACACTGGATACAAGTCTTCTATCAGATAGATGATTTGCAAATAGTCTGTGACTCCACTTTTCATTTTTTTTTTAAGATTTTATTTATTTATATGACAGAGAGAGAGAGAGATCACAAGTAGGCAGAGAGGCAGGAAGAGAGAGAGAGGGAAGCAGGCTCCCCGCTGAGCAGAGAGCCCGATGCGGGGCTCGATCCCAGGACCCTGAGATCATTACCTGAGCCGAAGGCAGAGGCTTAACCCACTGAGCCACCCAGGCGCCCCAAGTCTTTTCGTTTTCTTTACAGTGTCTTTGAAGTGCGAACATTTTAAATTTGGATGAAGTCCAACTTTTTTTTCTTTTAAGGTGTCATATCTAAGATCCCTTTGCCTAACCCGATGTCATGAAGACTTTTCTCCTATCTTCTAAAAGTTTTACAGTTTTACTTCTTATGTTTAGCTGTATGATCAATGTTAAATTAATTTGTATATGAATAATCCAATTTTTCAAGCACCATTTTTAAAAGACTCTCTTTCCCATGTGAGTTTTCTTAAATTATATTTTTAAATAGTCTGTCCCATGGTTTAGGTTTCCTACTTTAGGGGCCCCATTTCTGGGCTTAACAATTTTCCTTGGTTTTCTTCTGTATCCATCAGCTTTTCCCTGATCCTTTGTGACTATTTCCATTTTCGTTTTGGTCACTTTTCTTATTTCTATCCTTATTTCTGTGCCTTTCCCCGAGTTGTCTGCAGGGTCTAATCTCCCTCGGGCTTCTTTCTATGTTGTCTTCCTTTCTAGGGTGTTTTTGTTTTTGCTTCTGCTTTTTTTTTCTGTGTTTTGCCAGCTCACATTTCCTCATCTGCGCCCAGAGTTCTTTCTGGGAGCGTATTTTTGCTGGCACTTTCCACACTCGTCTCCCATCAAGCTGCGCTCCCAGCTGTCTGCCTTGCTCCCCGCTTCCCCACAGGTGACTTCTGTTACACTTCACCCCTTCCTGCTTTGGCTTTGGACAGCAGTCGTAGTTGCTTTTGGCAGTCCTTATGTGTATTTAGAGTCTACAGATTATATCTGTCTTTGTTTCGCTGAAAATGGAGTTGTTTTCCTCCTCCGTGTTGCTTTTGTATGCTATCCAAGAGTAGTAGAAGAAAATTGCCATTTTGTATCCGCACGATCATATCTGAGAACCCCAGTCCTGGATCTCTGCTTATTTATCATTCTAATGATTCACTCAGCACCAGAACCTCAAATTGTGTCTTCCTACAATTCTAGAAAATTATAAATTATTTTTGTTTCGACAATTACTTCTTCTCCTTGTCTCTCATACAGTCCTCAAACTCACTGTATCCTCTATGGGACTTCCTATTCTGTTCTTCATATTTTTAAATCTCTCTTCCATATTTGTCATCTCTCTGAGCTGTATTCTGCATAATTTCTTCTAGATCTTCTTGGAAAGGCCTTAGGTAACCACTCTGTTTTAAAAATTTTGGCAGCTCCTTAGCCCTTTCCCCACTTTATTCGTCTCCATAATATTTTCCACCATTTGACACAATATATTTTATGTATTTTGTCTCCACTACTTTTTAAATTCCTTTTTCTTAAAGATTTTTTTTATTTGACAGAGAGAGAGAGGGAGAGAAAGAGAGAGAGCACAGGCAGGGGGAGCCAGAGACAGAGCAGCAGGCTCCCAACTGAGCAGGGAGCCCGATGCGGGACTCTATCCCAGGACCCTGGGATCATGACCTGAGCTGAAGGCAGATGCTTAACAGATTGAGCCACCCAGGCACCCCTTTTTTCTTTTTAATTCTTTTTTTTTTTAAGATTTTATTTATTTATGACAGAGAGAGATAGCGAGAGAGGGAACACAAGCACAGGGGAGGTGGAGAAGCAGACGCAGGCTTCCCGCCAAGCAGGGAGCCCAATATGGGGCTGGATCCCAGGACGCTGGGATCATGACTCGAGCCAAATGCAGACGCCCAACAACTGAGCCACCCAAGTGCCTCTTTCTCTTTAATTCTTAAGTAAACTTTTTTTTAAAACAATTTTATTTGAGAGAGAGAGCATAAGCGGGAAGAGGGGCAAAGGGAGAAGGACAAGCAGATTCCCCCCGGTGAGTGCAGAGCCCTATGTGCTTGCTCCCAGGAACCCGAGATTGGGACCTGAGCTGAAGTCAGACACTTAACCGCTGAGCCACCCAGGTGCCCCCAATTCTTAAGTAAACTTTTGATTCAAGTATAAGATAGTTATGGAAAAGTACACAAACCCAAGTGTCCAACTCAATGAATTATTGTGAAGCAAAAACACCCACGTAACAACATCCAGACCATGAAATGGAGCCCTGACATCCCAGAGGCCCCTCGAGCCCCTCTACCTCCACGCTGGACAAGGGCAGCCACCCTCCTCACCTCCAATCCGTTTTGTCTGGTTGTTAGCGTCACATAAAACGAATCCTATAGTATGCAGTCTTTTGTGGCTGGCTTCTTTTGCCCACCATCTTGTGAAATGGAAACGCAAAACCTAGATGTTGTTGGGCATGGCTCTAGCTCGTCCTCATTGCTGTATAGTATTCTACCGGGCAAATACACCATAATATATTTCTCCCTTCTACTCCTGAGGGAGATTTCGGTGGTTTCCAGTTTGGGACTGTTACGAATAGTGCTGCCATGAACACTTTACAATATGTCTTTTTTTTTTTTTTTTTTTACGACACGTCTTTTGATAATTCCTTGACACCTTTCGGTTGGGTGTGTATCTGGAAACAGCTGTGGAGCTAGAGTGTGTGTCTTAGTTCTGAGCTGCTTGTTTTCTTGGAACTTTATCTGTAGGAAACCTTTGGGGCTTTAGACTAAAGTTAAAGAAATCCTTCTCTGCCTCCTCCCATTACCTGGGGCACTGCCAACCAAAGACCATTTTGAAGTTTCTCCAGACCTCACAGGTGATATAAATGCAGAATACAACCTGCATAAGGCCGTATTTGCAGTTATAAATGTTGGGGGAAATTTCCTGGTCTCTCTACCCAGAGCCATGCCGGAGATGGGCTGGTTTCTTCACCGTTGTCTTCTGTGCAGTGGATTATGTCTCATTGACTGAGGGTTTAGGTTCTGGAGTGCCAGCTTTGCATGGCATACTCATATCTTAGGGCTGCCCTAACAAAGCACCACAAACTGGGTGGCTTAGAACAGAGACTTAGTTTCTCACAGATATGGGGGCTAGAAGTCCAAAGTCAAGGTGTGGGCTGGGTTGGTTCCTTCTTTTTTATTTTATTACAAAAAAAATTTTTTTTAAAGATTTTTTATTTATTTATTAGAGAGAGAGACTGAGAATGAGAGGAGAGAAGGTCAGAGGGAGAAGCAGACTTCCTGCAGAGCCGGGAGTCCGATATGGGACTCGATCCCGGGACTCCGGGATCATGACCTGAGCCGAAGGCAGTTGCCTAACCAACTGAGCCACCCAGGCGCCCACAAAAAAAATTTTTTTAAAGATGTTATTTTTAAGTAACCTCTACACTCACCATGGGGCTTAAACCTACAACCCAAGATCGAGAGTCGCACGCTCTACTGACTGAGGCAGCCAGGCGCCCCAGGGTTGGTTCCTTCTGATAGATCTGCACCTCTCTCCCAGCTTCTGGGGATTGCGTACAACCTCTGGTGCTCCTTGGCACTTAGACACAGCACTCCACCTCTGCCTCTGTCTTCACGTGGTGTGCTCTCGTGTGTCCCTCTATCTTTACTTGGCACTGTGTCCCCCTCCTCTCTCTGTGCCCCTCTCCTCTTCTTCTAGGAACACCTGTATTGTGTTAAGGCTCTAACTTATTCCAGTATGACCTCATCTTGACTAATTACAGTTGCAATGACCCTATTTCCAAATAAGGTCACATTCTGAGGTGGTGGGGTTAGGACTTCAACATAGCTTTACAGGGAGTACAATTCAACCCATAACACATGGGGTCTCCCGTGAGACTGCTCACCGTGGGCAGTGCTAGGCTTTCTCCGCTGAGCCCCCGCCCCTGGCCCTTGCCAAAGAGACGCGCAAGTTCTCCAGGATTTGCCAGAAGCTTAGCAGGCAAAAGTCAGCTTTGCTTTCGCTTGCCTCACAGAGTTTCTGCTTTTACTTTATTTTGGCTTCTTTGGATTTCTTTCCTTGCATCAAGTCAGCACTACAACTCAGAAAAATTTTAAAATGAACTTATGTTTCATCTAGCTTCCCTCCTCATTTCAATAAGGAGCATGGCCTGGGAACCCATTTTGCCAAGGCCATCCCCGGATTGTATCCATCCTTGTTCTCCTGACCCCGCACCTCTGTCCTGGCAGGCCCTTCATGGGAGATGTCTGCCCACCCTAGCCAAACCCTGGGGCTCCCCCTGAGGCCCCTGGGTCTCCTTACTCCTCCTCGGCCTCACAGACCACTCCAAAGGGAGACCCTGCTCAAGGCGTGCCCCTTGCCTTGACATCTCGCCTGGGGTTAAGGGCAGGGGGCTTTGGACTACACTCCGCAGGCAGTCTACCCGCCCCCCCCCCAGCCTGGATATTCCCCGTGTGTTAAATGGGGACTTTGAAAAGCTACGTGACACCATGAGCACGATGAATGCTCAACAAGGCTAGCTGTGTTCATCCAAGTGCATATGTTCTCAACTGGCCAGCAACCCACCCTCTGGTGGGAGGGGTCCAATTAGGATTATTAGCAGATGGTGTCCTTGAGGAATGGAGTAGCTCAGGGAAGGTCTTCTGAGGGGGAACAGTAAGAGGAGACCTCGCAGAGTCCCTCAGACACGCCCACATATGTGTCTGTGTCTCAGGAAACGTCTACCATTATGTGCCCTGGTACAACACCAAGCCAGTCGTGGCCGTGACCTCCCAATGGGAAGACGTCAGCTTCCGCATGAACTGCCTCAACCTCCTCCACTTCACTCGGGACCGCCTGGTGAGTGGTACAGAAGGGGGCAGGGGTGGGTCCGCGCCCCCGCTGGGGGGCTTGGGGAATTAAATCACAGTCCTAGGGAGCCAGCCAGTCACTCAAGTCACTCAGGCATTCCACACCAAGGAAGACGGAAGTGTCAGGCACTGTGCCAGACAATGAAGACAGAAAGCTGAATAAGCACAGCACCTAGCCTCCCCATCTGGGAAGTCAGATATGCAAAACAGCTACTATAGGAAGTAACCCAGAGCTATGGGGGCAGTGAGATTGGGAATGGAAGAGGGGAGCTGAAGAGAGGATAATCAGAGGTGTTTGAAAAGGAGGTAACATTTGAGCAGAATCTTGAAGAATGAGTTTGCTGGGGGCATGGTGGGGGTGCAGAGAAAGGAACAGTTGGCAAAGCCATGGTGACGTGAAGTTCCGGGACAGCAAGGGCATGGAGGTGACATGGAAATTAAGCCAGAGAAACTGGAAGAGGTCAGATCACAAAAGGTCTTATGCATCTGCTAAGGAGGGAAGTCACTGAGCGTTTTTAGGCAAGAGAGCCCCCTGGTGCCTCTACCTTAGATACGACTTTTTTGCACCTACATTAGGGAAGCCCCAGGTCAAGACTCTGTACCCATTATAGTCCTGCCCTGTCGTGGCTCCTTCCTGTTGCTTATCCTATTGGGTCGTAGAGACAGTGTGTGGGGACCCTAGCCTTGGGATGGGATAGCTTTGGACTGACATCCTCAGGTTACCCCAAAGGCCCCCAAGTCCTAACTGGTAACATCTTGGGCCATTCAGCCCTGTAACCTCTCCCAGGTGAGCCCCCATATGCTCACTTTCTGTTTCTCTCCTGCTGGGCAGAAAGCCAATCTGGACACCCTGAAATCCATAAGGAATCCAAGGGACCCCGCTCTGCTCCCCCAGTGGGAGAAGCTGCTGAGGGAGCTGGTGGAGGACTGCAAGTAGGGCAGGAGCGTGAGCACCAGGGCTGGGGCTGAGCTGGTCAGGCTCCCATGGGGTGGGTGTGCAGACCAGCACCCTACAGAACAGCCCCCAACCCCCGCCTCCTCAAGAAGGAGCTCAAATCTCTCCCCGGCTCAAAGCCCAAACCACAGAGCTGCTTCTCCTCCCCCACTCAGACCCTCCGGAAACTGGC
The DNA here is from genome assembly GCA_028533885.1 of Nasua narica. NCBI lineage: Eukaryota > Metazoa > Chordata > Mammalia > Carnivora > Procyonidae > Nasua > Nasua narica. Next base: position 68,533,557 of record CM052811.1, read on the forward strand.
CTGGAGCTCCCAACTCAGCCTCGCCCCAGCTGTCCCTACACCCACCCCTGATGCTCACACCAAACCAAACCTCCCGCACCCCCCACGGTTTGGTGGCCCCTGTCTCCCAGTGCTCACCCACCTCCACAAGGAGCTCCTTAAGCACAGGCCTGGCACACCGCATGGGGCTGGAAAGGGGTGGGAGAGGGGGTGCATGAGAACCGGGGGCCAGGGCAGCAGGGGCGGGGCAGGATCTCCAGTCTAGGAAGTGCACGTTGGCCTAAGGCAGGGCGGGAGGTCCTGTGAGGTGAGGCAGAGAGAGGCCCAGCGCCCTCCTTCCTGATCCTGGCCACAGACACCCTCTGCCCTGCATGGCCCATCAGCCTAGAGCCACCGAGCTGGACAAGAAGAGGTGGCAGCTCCGCAGCCTCCTCCTGCAGGAACTGGCCCAAAAGGCCAAGGAAGTTAAGCCCAGGAACATGGTGGCCACCGTGGAGGACTGGCTGTACCGCCTCAACGCCGTGCTCCCCGAGGTGGGCACCGGACACACTGGCGGGGGAGGACGACCTGAAGCCAGCCACACAGGCCTGACGCCCTCCCGCCTTGACAGCCCCAGATGAGCCTCCCGGACGTGATGATCTGGCTGATGGCCAAGGAGCAGCGGGTGGCCTACGCACAGGTGCCCGCCCACAGCGTCCTATTCTCCCCGACAGGGGCTCTGCACTCCGGCAGGTTCTGTGGGAAGACACAGACCCTCGTCCTGCAGGTGAGGAAGCCGGGAGTCCTCGGGCCACCCCACTCCTCAGAGGAGGAAAGGACCCAGAAACACCCCAAGGGAGAAACCCTGAACTCATGGGGCATCCCCTGTGAGTCTCCCCAAGGGCACACCCACTTCGTCTCTCCTCAGCCCTTTAGCAGGTGGAATGGGGTTGAAATAGTCTCCAGAGGAAGGCAGGGGACAGTGGCCGCCATCATCTGGTTGACGCCAAGTCCACATCCCTCAGAACTGTCCCTCAGATTCATCTCTTCCATCAGCCTCACACCACACATGGTCCAGTCCCTTGTCATCTCTCCCCTGGCCCAGGATTGAGTGCTTTCCAAATATTTAATGCCTTCCAGGCCTGAGCACCAGCCCATCATATCAGATGCAGGCCATAAAAAAGGCTGGTTGACCAGCACCCCTGCCCTGATGACAGCCCCTCCTTTCAGTCTTCCCCCCCACTCAGGAGGCAGGTGGGGGATGCTCCCTTGCTCCCAGAGGTGTCCTTCATTCCCCATTGCTTCCTGGAGAATGCTGAACCACCCTGGCCTGGCCCCAGCCCCTCCTCACTGCGGTAACCTCAGGGCCACATACTCCTAACAGCCAGGCTGCTCTGGGCTTCCCCACCCCCAAACCTGCCTGCCCTGGGGGCCCTTTCCACCACTGTGGAAGGTCCTTCCTATGCCCACTGAAGTCTTTCTCATCCTGCAAGGACCACTGAGACTTGACCCCTGGCTCTACCACTCACTGGTCTGTGTGACCCCAGATCAACCCTTGACCATGTCCAGGCCTCAGTCTGCTCCTCTGTAAAATGGGCCTGGTGAAAATGATGTGCGGCCCCACACCCCATCATGGCGGTGTATGAGGATCGGGGCGTACCCCGCACATTCGGCCCTTACCTTGTCAACGTCACCACCATCGCCACTTCTCTTTGGAGCCTCCCCAGGCTCCCTTGGGTGGCACCGCCCCTCTCCCCACCAGCCTCTCTATGATGCATGAGGTCGCAGGTATAAGCATGTGCATATTAACTCCCTCTGGAAAGCAGGAACTCGGCAACGTTCACTTTAAGCCCCAGCACCCAGGGCTCAGTGTGAAGGAGCAGGTGTGTGTGCCCCTCCCTCACCCATGCCCCCGCCCCCGGGGGACGTGCACCCCTGGGGGGTCGACCTGCCTCTGGTTTAGTACCCAGAGGGTGAAGGACAGAAGGACACGCTGCCGGCCCACCTCCGGGTGTGCATGTGGTTCGGCAACGTCACGGACAGCAAGGACCTGCAGTTGCTGCGGGAGGGCGAGGTGGTCGTGTACGCGGAGACGGTGAGAAGCCCCCTGGGTGCGGTGGGGGGTAGGGGGGCCAGGGGGCCGGAGCCCAGCACCACAGGTGGAGAAAACCGTCACCAGCAGAATCTGAGCATTATGAGATGGGCTTGGATAAAGAGAGGTGGCAGAGCCTAGAGCAGCCTCCAATGTGGACAAGCCATAGGCATGTGCTGATGAAAGGGGAGGCTGGGTCGTCCCTTAGCACCAGTCACTCTCTCCCCGATGGAGCATTATTGGGAGTTTCTCCCAGTTACTTCAAGGCATGTGAGGTGTGGACTCATCTGTCGCCAACATGACAGCCTAGGACCCCTGCAGACTCCAGCCGGTGCAGGGGAGGGGGAGGGTCCTCCGGGCCAGTCTGGTGGTTCTGGGGAAGGAGGGGCCTGGAACATTCAGAGGAGCAGGAAGTGAGGCATCTTCCCCAAGAACCACAGATGAACGGGGTGGGTGGACAGCCAGTCAGAGACTGCTCTGGAACCAGAGGAGGGAAAGACAACCCTTGCTGCCTAGGGGAGGACATGGCTCAGGAGAAAGCTCTGAGAGCAGAGGGAAAGGAGTTCAAGAATTTTCAGCTTTTTAATTTCCTGAGTCAAAAACATATTTTTGTGGTTCTTAAGTTGCACAGTGTGAATAGATATATCCTAACGTGAGTAACCAGCCCCTGTGTAGGGCTCGGAGACGTGAGATGAGAGGGATCTAGGATGAGGTGCAGGCAGCAGGGGCTGCATGTCCAGCAGGGGAATGTGGGGAAAGGGCTCAGAGGCAGCAAAGATGTGGCGAGTGGTAGAGCAGCCCTAGGTTCCCCAGGTCAGCAGCAACAAGGCTAACAGACCACGCTGCAGCACTCCCCGCCCCAGGCTCTAACACAGGCGTCAGCCGGCTCTACCCTCCAGTGGCTATAAGCACCCTGGGATAGAGTTGCCCTCTGAGCCTCAGTCTCCCCTCCTTGTGAAATGGGACCGTGAGGATTACAAGGGACAGTTCATGTAAAACCCCAGGCATGGGCCTGGCTGGAGGGGAGTGTTTGATAAACAGCATCCTCTGGTCCTAACCGAGTGCCACTCAGGGCAAGTGCTGCCTGTGATAAGCCCCTGGCCCCTTCTTGCCTAACACACCCCCGAGAGGTCCCTACAGCCTAGAGTAGGGGGCGCAAGGGGGGACCCGATGTCCCAATGTGACCTGGGGAGGCCACAAGGTGCTGACAGCTGCCCCTCCCCCAGTACGAGAACCAGGCCAAGTATAAAGACCAGTGGGGCCAGCAGGGGCTGTATCGCTGCCCCAACTTCTCGGACGTCATGGGGCACAAGGCCCTCCCCAAGGAGGATTTCCAGGTGCCCCAAGGATGGCACTGGCAGGGGCAGTGGACAGTGGAGCCTCAGAGGAGGTAAGGCTAGGGGGCAGGCCTAGAGCCTGTGTGCCCCTGGACACGCAGCACTGGGGTGGACTCTTCTTTCACCCGGGAGAGCCAGTTGGCCACAGCTCGGGCAGGTGGGCACAGGGCCACGGTAGCCTGCTCCCAGAGACTGGGGTGCCCAAGAGGAAGGGCCCGGCACACCACCCTACCCTGGAGGCCAAGCCCCATGGCACAGCCTTACCCAGAGCAGGTGGGGCTGCCAGATAGGGGAACACCAGGCCAGCAGAGGGCGACCTGGGAGCCTGAAAGTTCAGGGAGATGTGCTGGAAACGGAGGGTCTCGTTGCCCCCAGACTCCTCCTGGACGTGGACATCAACAAGAGCCAGGTGCTAGAGGAGGTGTATGAGAACCAGTGTCGCGACACCACGGGGGCCTGGGTGCGGGCAGCCATCCCGAACACGGACGTGGTGAGCAGGGGCCGAAGCTGCCTCGGGGGAGGACGGGGACAAGCAGCGCATGTAGGTGGCGCCTTGGAAGCGGGGTTGTCCGAGTGGGAAGAGCACTGGTCACCATCTCGGCCCCGCTCCCCACACATGGCGCGGGAGCCTGGGTGCGCACTGATGGCATTAGTGTCCCAAGGGGGGCAGGTCTTCAAGAAGACCGTAAGGACCAAGGTAGGGGGGCAGTGTTTCCTTCCTAGGCTTCTTCCAAAGGTAGCGCTTACTCAGAAGGAGACGAGCTGTCTGTGGCTAGTCTAAGCCCACACCGTCCGAGAGAACGTTCTGTGATGATGGAAATGTTCTCTGTCTGCACTGCCCACCTAGTGAGTGGCTAGACTTGAAATGTGGTACTTGTGAGAGTGAGGAACTGAACTTTGGCTTTTGTTCCATTTTATTTAGTTTTTATTTATTTTTTAATAGATTTTATTTCTGTATTTGAGAGAGAGAGATCACAAGGAGGCAGAGAGGCAGGCAGAGAGAGGGGGGGAAGCAGGCTCCCTGCCGAGCAGAAAGTCCGATGCGGGGCTCGATCCCAGGACCCTGAGACCATGACCTGAGCCGAAGGCAAAGGCTTTAACCCACTGAGTCACCCAGGCGCCCCTAGTTTTTATTTTTTTTTAAGATTTTATTGGTTTATTTGAGCGAGCGAGTGTAAGCAGGGGGAGGGACAGAGGCAGAGTCCCCACTGAGCAGGGAGCCCGACGCGGGACTCGATCCCAGGACCCTGAGCCAAAGGCAGATGCTTAACCCTCTCAGCCAGACAGGTGCCCAATTTTTTTTTCATTTGACTCAGCTTACACCGAAATGACCCCAGGAGGTTGGTGGCTACTGTGGGGCAGGCAGCGCGGGTCAAACCCATCACTCGGGCACACTACCCTCCCGTCCTCAACAAGGACAGAGTCGGTTTGGGCAGGCGGCAGCGTCTAGCTGAGATCAGTCATGCTATTCCCCTTTCACAATCATTAGTATGGGTATTTCCTATTTATGGTACTGATTTTTCATTGATAGTGGCTATAATTAAGTGTCCTTTTAAAAATACGTTTACGGGCCCCTGGGTGGCGCAGTTGGTTGAGCGACTGCCTTCGGCTCAGGTCATGATCCCGGAGTCCCGGGATCGAGTCCCACATCGGGCTCCCAGCTCCATGGGGAGTCCGCTTCTCACTCTGACCTTCTCTCTCTCACTCTCTCTCTTTCCTAATAAATAAATAAATAAAATCTTTAAAAAAAAAAATACGTTTACCAAGGGCGCCTAGGTGGCTTAGTCGGTCTCCTTGCTCGGTGGGGAGCCTGCTTCTCCCTCTCGCACTCCCCCTGCTTGTGTGTGTGCACTCTGTCAAATAAATAAAATAAAATCTTTTTAAACAAATACATTCGCCATTAGAAAAGCAGGCCGAGTGGATAGGTGGGTGGCATCAGAAGTAGCAAGCACCATCTGCTCCAGGGGGCAGGACGTACCAGGGCCACAGTCAGTGAGGGAGTGAAGGTGGCCTCCCAGCTCAGATGCCCCCGGCCTGCCCTGTCTGCCCACCCTCAGAACGGAGAGCCTGTGGAGGCCCGGGAGAACGTGCAGTGTCCCCGAGGCTGGCACATTAAGGAGAACTGGATCGTGGAGCTGAACCACGCGGTGGACAGTGAAGGTCAGTCCTCTGGGTGCAGGCGGAGGGGAGTCCCTGGACCTGCCGGGGACTGGCACCTCCCACAGCCTCAAAGCAACCAAGATCTCAGGTGGGATGGGCCTGAATTTCCAGGGGTCGCCCAACCTCTGGACAGTGGGATTTCTACCCTTTCTATAGACATGGGTCCCAGTTTTCAGACAGGGCAGGTTGTAAGTGCCTCCCGAGCACTTTCTAGAAAGGGGAAAATGGTCAGAGAGCCTGGGTTCACCTGTGGTAATAGCTCTAGGGAAGGAGCGATGGGCTGGAAGTCCAAAGACCTGGGCTCAAGACGTTGGCTCTGCTACATACGGGCTGGGTGACCTTGTATGGGTCACAGGACGTCTCTGAGCCCCACCGTCCTCATTCGTAAGATGGGCAGTTGGGCCCAAGCACACCATCCTTTCCACACCTCAGGGCTTGAGATACCTGGACAGGAAGGAAGACCTTTCCCCATTAGCCTACCTTCTGGGGCCCGTCTGTCAGCCTGTCTACACCTCCCAGCCCGTGGGCACCTGGGCGCCCACAGCCCGTGGCCCTGCCCCTGTAGGCTGGGAATACGGAGTGGGGATCGAGCCATCCGGCCAACCCCGGGTCTGGAACTCAGTGGAGAAGACCTACTACTCGTGCCGCCGGCGGCGCTGGGTGCGTGTGCGCTGCCGGAACCACGGGAAGCTGAGCCTGGAGCAGGAGACCCTCTCCTTCCTGCAGCTGGTGAGAGGGCCCCCTGGGTGGGTCCCCTCACCCCCACCCCGCGCCATGGCGAGAGGGTGACATTCTGCTCTCCTCCCTCGCAGCACCACCCCATCCCGGCCAAGGAGGAGGAGGGCTGGGAATATGGCACTCTCGGCTCCAAGTTCCACCTGAACCCTGAGCCCCAGAGCCGGTTCCGCCGCCGCTGCTGGCACCGCAGGATGGTCCCGGACAAGGACAAGGGCATTGCACCCATATTCCTCCTGGAGGGATCCTTGGTAAAGCCTCCGTGGTCTAGGTGACTCCTCCTTGCAACCCCACCTCCCAGAGCCAGGGCCCAGCCTGGGCGTGGCAGACAGCAGGGGACACCCCAGGTTGGGGCACTGACGGCTGAGGGGAAGGAGATTGTGTGCCCCAGATCCACACCCTCGGGCTAGAAGAGAAGGGTAACCTGGGCCTGCACTAGGGGAGACAAGAAAAGCACCCAAGAGCCTCAGGGAGAATGTCCTGGGCACAGGGTATGGATCTGAAAGAGCAGGCTAGGAAGGAAGAGAACAAGAGGCTGACCCAGGCTCCAGACAGAATGATCAGGAGCTCCTGGAGGCTTGCCCCGGAGGACATCCAGCTGCACGACCTACCCTTCATCTACTGCATCTTCAACAGTGAGCTTTGACAGTCTGCCCAGGTGGCCCCAGAGACCATGCATCCGAGGACAGGCGGGGGGGGGGGGGGCAGGGGTCCTGGGGACAGGCGATGGACAAGGCCCCTCTCTTACCCAGAGCCCCACTACTACCAACTTTTCTGCTACATCTACCAGGCCCGGAACCTAATGTCTAACCAGATCCAGACATTCCAGGGTAGGCAACAGGCACCCCTTTCGCCCCAAACCCCTGGGGACCCCTGAGGTAGCCACCCAGCAGCATAAAAAATATGACAAGGAAGGGGGTGACAAGCATGCAGACCCGTCCCCCAGCAACTCAGGGCCCTGGCTTGGGGAAAAGACAAAAACTCTGCAGGAGTATAAGGCGGAGGCTGTTCTTGAGATGCGTGCCCAACACTGTGGAATCAAGAAGGGGAGCTGGGGAGGCTTCACCCTGGCGGGGACCACTTAGCTAGGCCTTAAAGGGGGAAGAGGAGTTTTGTGGCAGAGGACTGATGAGACGGGAAGACGAAGGGTGACCCACGTCAGGACTGCATGTCCCTTGTGTCAGAAGACGACAGAAGGGGTTGGGGAGGAGGTGTGGCGATTTGCAGCCCTGGGCACGAGGGCCCAGTAAAGCTTTTCAGGAGAGGCGTGTGCTCCTATCGGCAGCACTGTCTGTGAGGAGCAGGCCGCGGGGGAGGCTCTGGGCCGGGGCTGGGGGTGTCTGCGGGGAGCTGTGTCCACTGGGCATCAGCGTCCACATCGAGAAGGCCACAGGGCGTCCCCTGACGCCTCAGCCACACACCGATGCTGTGGAAGGACAGCCATGTGTAGCTGCTCCTCAGAACTCCTCCAGAGGGCCATGGGGCCTCCACCCCTGTGACACCCAGACCTCGGCCAGGCAGCGTCAGAGAGGTGACTGGAACCAAATAGTCCAGGCCTTTCGCCCTGTAGCTCGCACTGCCATGGCCTTGAGGGCAGCTGGCCGGGGCTGTGGCCCCCCAGCCTGGGCTTCCTGGATCTCTGGTCCAGTCGTGGCAGCTGCCAGAGAGGAGGGTCTTGCTCGAGGGCTCACTGGCAGGACCCTCTCCTCTCCTTCTACCCACCCCCCAGTGCCCTTCATTCGGTTGGTCTTCTTGAACCATAGCCAGTGCACCCAAACCCTGAAGAGCTCTGCAGCCCCGACGTGGGCCCAGACGCTCATTTTCCAGCACCTCCTTCTGTACGAGAACCCCGAAGACACCAAAGCAAGCCCACCACTCGTGGTGTTGGAACTGTGGCAGCAGGATGCGCAGGTAAGGTGGGCTGGACCCGGCAGAGCGGCTGAGTTTTTATTTTAGAGGGGAATATACCAAACATGCTCCAGGGGGGCCTGATTCACGGAGAGCAGCGCGTCGACAGAAATGCCGGCCCTTAGCCGAGTTGTCGGCACCCCAGGGGAGGGGGCAGCACCCTGCCAGCTTGGCCTCCGTGTTTGGTGAACTTCCCCCTCCCCGCAGGGAAAGGAGAGCTTGTGGGCCCGGAGCATGTGGTCCCCGGTAGTCTGGCTGGACGTCCAAAAACGGACCCTGCCCCCTCTGAGGTGGCACCCCCTTGTCAAATTGCTAGGGGAGAAAGAGGGCGAGATCCTGGTGTCCTGTGAGCTGATCCTCGAGACTGAGGTACCGGAAGGGAGGGCCCAGCTGGGAGGGGGGTGTGCGGTGTGGGGTTCGGGGGTCCCCCACCCTGCCCCACTCCCCTGCCTCAAGTTCCCACAACCAGCAGTCCCCAGCTCCAAGGGAAGGCATGCAGCCTGGGAGCCAGCACGTGGGCTTGGTGATGGCAGCCTGCCTGACCTCCCCCTAACTGCCTCGCCTACTGCCGCCCGGGGGGCTGCGGAGACGCCTCCCTGGAGCCCTGCTAGGGACTTGACCTGGGGGTGGGGAGCAGGAGGATGAGCCCACTAGGGCCTCACAGGCCCTGCTCTCCCACCTCACCCTTCAGCGTGTCAGAGAGAGGCCGCCAATCTTAAGTGTTCCCTGGAAGAACGGAGTCTACACACTCCCCAAGAGCATCCAGCCCACGCTGAAGAAAATGGCCGTGGAGGTGAAGGGGGTGAGGGGCAGGGAGGGCGGGCACCCCCGGGAGCAGTCGGGCGCCGCAGGGCTCGCTCTGCGGACTCTCCTTGGCCCGCCCGCCCGTCTACCTGAGCCAAAGCTCGGACCCCAAGAAGATACTGTCTGAGAGACGGAGGGAGACAGGAGAGACATGAAGGGCAGAAGCTCCGCAAGAGTACCTTAAGCTGTCTGGATGCAGGTCTCTGTGGTAGGTCGTAGACAAAGGGCTTCAGTGTTGGCTATCTCACTTGGAGGCCCTCGCTGCACCTCTGCAGTAGGGGCCACTTTTCAGAAAAGAAAACCGAGGCTCAGAGAGACAAGCCAGCCCAGGGACCGTGACCCAGGGGTAAGCGGCAGAGCCAGAATCTGGACCCAGCCCTGCCTCCCTCCAAATGCCAGGGTGTGTCTCACCTATCTTTTGACAGTGGCCTGGAGGTCCCCACGTGGAACCTTTGTGCCCTGCCATGAATCTGGCAAGGAGGAAAAGGTGGTCAGGTCCTCCTGGCCCTGAAGATGCCCCCGAAGATCAGGCAACCCCACTCTGGTCCCCTGAACAGGCCTCCGGGAGAGCATGGACAATTCCTGGGGTGCGCAGCATCTGTCTGCTGAGAGCACTGAATGATCGTGGAGTTCTATGGGATCCAAGTCGGCAATGCGCTAGATGGCAACGGCGATACCCAAGAAATCTGGGGCACCGCCTTCTTCTTTGGGCCTTCAAGGCAACTAGCCTCAGGAACTCCCTCCTGAAGACCGCAGGCCAAAGCAGCAAGGGAGGAAGGGCAATTATACCTCAGGGGCCCTGCAGGCCAGTGAAGGACAGTCATAGTAGCCAGAGGGCACTCCCTCATGGAGGCCTTGAGGACAAGCACTGATCCCTCACGGGACAGGAGACCTGTGCTAGCCTTCAGACTCTGACTCCATCCAGCTCAGTCCCTGGCCCCAGAAGCTCCCTGATGCACCAGCACCCCCAGAAGAGCCCCCTCTCTCTGGCCAGGACCCCATTCCAGAGGCCCCAGCCACCGCTTGCCCTGCCCCTCCTCTGTCCCCGCAGATTCTGGCCTGGGGCCTTCGGAACATGAAGCAGGTGCGTTCTCCCCAGCTCCTGGTAGAATGCTGGGAAGAGTCGCTGCAGACCGAGCCCATCAAGGACTTCCAGACCAACCCTAACTTCACCCAGTCAGTCCTTTTCCTCATACTGGTAAGGCAGCCTCGGGCAGAGCAGGGGCTAGGGCAGCCCTTGCCTCCCTGGAGGCCTCATGCCCCGCCTCTCCTTGGGGCTGCAGTTCATACCCACAGAGGAGACCTTCGCGCCACCCCTCACATTGAAGGTGGTGGACAATCAGGACTTCGGCCAGCAGACCGTGGTGGGTCAAGCCAACATCCACTCTCTACAGCCCTACTTCTGTGACCCCTGGGCTGAGGACTATGTGCCTCCACAGCTCCCAGGTACGGCCTTTTCTCCCTGCCCTTGCCCAAGGCCTCACCTTCAAGCTGGCCCTGGGAGTGGGGGCGGCCGTGGCTGGCCTACAGGCTGATGTCCCTCCCCCTCACTCTTCTCCCTCTCCTGAGATTCATGATTGCTCTTTCTCCACACAGTGCTGTCTGTGAACAAGTACCAGAAGGTGAGGAAAGGGCTCGGGGTCTCCACCTTCTCCCATGCCATTTATAAGGGACAACCCTCGTCCCTGAGGAGGGGTGAAGATGAAACAGCTCTCTGATATGTGCGCCCCTGGTGTACACGAGAACCCCAAAGCCATGATTCTCCACCTGGACTGCACATTAGAACCCTCTGAGGGTTTAAAGAAATCCTGATGGCCGGGCCACTGCCCAATCCCATCAGGATTGCTGGGGAAAGCCCCGGGCATCAGCAGTGTCTCCAAGTCCCCACCCGTCTCCGGGGACTCCAGTGTTTCCAAGGTTCAGAACTACCCCCTCAAGAGTAGCACTAGTCAAACTGAATGCACAGGAATCCTGGGGACATCTTGAGCAAAAGCAGGTTCTGATTTAGTAGTCCTGGGGTGGGGCCTGCGTTTCTGGGCCCTTCCAGAGTTCCGTCTGTAGCTGTGGGCAGCGAGGGTCAGAACTGTTTACCCTCCTCCTGGTTCCTAAGCCCACGTGTGCCGAGCCTTGAATTGAAAGGGCTCTGTGAAGGGCCAGGGAGCCAGGAAGGGAAGCCCTGCCCTCCATCCCTTTCTCCTGGGGGGTCAGAGACGGTGAGCAGGCTAGGTCAGCACACGGCGCCTCCCCTTGCTCTCCTGCTATCATTTTTCAGCTCCTAGATTACCTCTATGAGAAGTTCTGGTTCAGTCCCAACAAAGCCCAGGTGATGCAGGCTCAGCCCCAGGGACCAAGGAACAGCTCTGGGCAGCTCAGGGAGGTGGGGGGTGCAGCATGAGCCCGGGCAGGGGAGGGCTCCTGTGCCTTCCCCCCGAGGGCCAGAACGACCTTCGCTACCAGGACGAATACGAGCATGAAGTGGACTGGTGGAGCAAGCTATTCTGGGCCACGGGAGATGTTAAGACCCTGCCGTACGAGTACAAAGACTTCCACACCCTGAAGGTTTGGAGGCCTCTAGGAGGGGAGGTTGCTGAGAGACACAGAATGAAATCTGCCGGGGGAGACCAGACCGCGCCCTGATGCCTCCAGGAACGACGGGGGCGGGGGTGGGGGGTAGTTTCTTCCTCCTCTCCCCAAGACTCCAGGCCACACCTCCATCAGACGTGCCCTTTTGGGAACCAGAGCTGCCCCATCTGCAGCAGGCAGTGCTGGCCCTGGGGCCACTGACTGGGCAAACGCTTCAAAGCGAGACAGACCCGGGAACTGGTGGTCCCTCAACCCCCAGACGGCAGGAACGGTCCCCCCTCTGGCTGAGCCCAGGCCTGCTCTCCCCACCGGCCTGGGCCCCGCCCACCCCCCTGCAGGTGTATGACTGCGAGCTGGAAGCTGTGCCCGCCTTTGAGGGCCTGCAGGACTTCTGCCAGACCTTCAGACTCTACCAGGAAGAGCCCAAGGTGGACAGCCCTGTGGTAGGGGAGTTCAAGGTGTGTGTTCACCCCCTGCGGAGGTGCCTGTCTCCCATGCCCCTTTGGTCCCCAGAAGACTAATCAAAGCCCTGGCTCTTTGTGCTCATGGTGGGGATGGGGTAGGGAGGGCTTGAGAACCAGTTTGGGGAGCAGGGGACCAGAGGCTGACCAATGCAGGGGTTCAGAGTGATGTCCCCCCTTACACGGGATGGGCAGGGGCCTTCTCACTCCGGCTTGGACCTCCACTGGTCTCCCACGGCCCAAGAGCCTTAGAGAACAAGTTCCAACCCGAAGGGATGGACGGGGGTGGAATGAGAGTCTGCATCAGCAGAAACCGGAAACTCGCCTAACCACCGTAGTTGTCTGCCCAACATCCCCCCTAAAGCTGCTGTCCCCGCAGAGCGTCTGCTGCACCCACCTCTCCCGTCCTCGGTGCGGCCCACTCTCCCCAGAGCTGGGGCCGGGGCACTGCAGCGCCGGGCCTGCACTGCCAATGTCTTCCCTCCCCAACACCCACACAGGGCCTTTTCCGCGTCTACCCCTTTCCCGAGGATCCAAAAGCCCCCAAGCCCCCCCGCCAGTTCTTGGTTTGGCGCGAGAAACAGGACTTCCCTCAGGAGTGCTTGGTGCGCGTGTACGTGGTCCGAGCCATCAACCTGCAGCCCCAAGACTCCAATGGCCTGGTAATGAGCCGCCCCAACCCTGTGGTGTCCCTCATCTCCGGGCCCGCCCAGCCCGGGTGCCCCCCAACCCCGGCGTCAGGGTCCTGGAGCTCCCTCGGGCTGATACCCAGACGGCCACCCCCCCACAGGCTCCCTCTGTGGCCAGGGGCTCATTTCCGCCCCACTCCCACCCTCCCAACCAACCTGGACTGACTCCGTTTCCTGTCACCTTTCGCTCTCTCTGACTGAACCCCAGTGTGACTCTTATGTGATCCTGAAACTGGGACAGACAAAGATGGGCAACCGGGACAAGTACCAGCCCAACACTCTGAATCCCATCTTCGGCATGTGAGCTGCCCCAACTTTCCCTGATCCCACTTCGCCACAGCCTCCCGCACTGGGCTGGGAGAAAGCTCCAGAAGGCCAAGACTTCTCCCATTTCTCTCTAACCTCTGAGTTCCTAGCATGGGGTCTTACACACTCTCGGGGCTGGACAGTTGGAAGGGTGGTCAGCTCTACCCTCCCTCTCAAACGCTGCGCCTGGGAAAGGAGTTCAGGGTCCCACAAGCCAGGCCTGTCAAAAGTTATTTCTAGTCAACCCTGGGGGATGGTTCTTGGCAGGCGACAGCCACCCCAGGCTCTGTTCTCCATATTCGCCATGACCAAACAAGGGGCCCTGAAGCTGGACAGGGAGGCCTGCGGATAGCACGGTCCGCAGTCTCCGCAGTCTCCAACACCCTCACCCCCAGTATGTTTGAACTGAGCTGCACCATCCCCCTGGAGAAGGACCTAGAGATCCAGCTATATGACTTTGACCTGTTCTCACCTGATGAGCAGATTGGAACCACAGTCATTGACCTCGAAAACCGACTCCTCTCTGGCTTTGGTGCCCGTTGTGGGCTCTCCAAATCCTACTGCTAGTGAGTGGACCTGAGGCCGGGCAAGAGGGTAGGGGAGGGCTGGAGGAGGGAGGCTGCAGCTCCCCTAGGGGGAGACTTGCATCCAGGCTGGGGAACCAGGGCCTGAACCTGGCTCTACTCGTGCCCCGCCCCCCGGCCCCAATTCATCCTACAGCTCAAAGCAGAATGTTCTCTAGGACGCAAACCTTCCCACCTTTTCCTCTCCCTTAATTCCACAGCGCAGGGCCCTTTAGGTGGCGGGATCAGATGACCCCAAGCTTCCTCTTGGAACGCCACGCCAAACAGAAAGGGCTGCCTCCGCCTCTGTTCAGTCCTGAGGAGGACACTGTTTTTTACAATGGGAAAAAATTCAAACTGCAAAGCTTTGGTGAGAAGTACAGCACACTGTCGGAAGGCACAGATCCAGGCCTCTGAAGCCAGAGGGCACCTGCCCCATTTTGCCCTTGCCTCCTATAGAGGGGCAACCATGTCCACTGTCCAGGCTGGGGGTAGGAGAGAGGAGGGCACCTCGGAGATGGGGAGGTGAAGGACGTTGTGACCGCCTCCTTCCACCTCCTTCTGTCTAGAGCCCACGCCCCCTCCTGTTCATTATTTGGGACCTAAGAAAGAGCGCCTTGCCCTGTACCTGCTGCACACCCAGGGGCTCGTACCTGAGCATGTGGAGACGCGCACGCTGTACAGCCACAGCCAGCCAGGCATCGACCAGGCAGGAGACTGGAGGGGCTGGATCAGGGGACAAGGGAGCCCAGCCATCCGGGACACAGCCCAGGACAAGAGGGGACGAGGAGCCCACACGTTCACAGGCGTACATGCACGGAAGCCCAGCATTGCACATATTCAAAGTGAGACAGTCTAATGATGTCCCTTAGAATGGAGACATTCAGAGCTAGAAAAGTCCTCTACAAGAAACCTGGGCCCCGCATCTGTTGGCGGAAGCGCCAAGGCATCCTACCAGCCAGCGCCAACGCTGCCTTAGTCTCTCCCAAGGGAGGGCATGGGAGGTAGCGCTTGGGGTCAGATGTGCAGACATTACAGCTCTGGTTGGCCTGTTAATTGCAGGCTGTGTTTTCTCCATGGCAAGGAACCCCAAACAGAAGGAATAAAAATCCCCACAGGCACCCTAATTATCTACCCTCCAGCCACCAGAAGGGCTCATCTCATTCTCTGAACTTCTCAAGCTGATGCCACATTCCAGACACTAAGTTCTCCGCTGAGCGCTGTTGAAACCATTCTCATTAAACCTGTTTTCCTATGTGGGGTCAACTTCTAAAGAATAAAATGAGGTCAGGCAGTTTGAAGGAATAGATTTATCTACCTTCCAATGTTGGTAGTCCACTCTTCCTTTTTTCTCACCATTTTTCATCCCTCCTTTCTTAGACCTCTGTGCTTAGTGGGCAGCTTAATGTCCTTAGGCTAAGCTTCCACAACATACAGCAACCTGGACATTTGGACTGGTCACCTAGTTTTCTCTTACTCGGGGCCACTAAGCTGGTTAAGAAGTGAAGCCCTGACCCCACTGTGGGGCCCTGTCCAGAGAGGCTGTCTAGCACGGCCTGCTAAAGGGTATTCACCCTCCAGACCCCAGTCACGAGTGACACCCTGGCCATCACTTTTGAGGCCATAATACACTGCCCACCTTACCCTGCACCCTTCTTCCAGCCAACACGAGAAAAAAGGGAAGCTGGTGGGTGGTTGACAGACTTCCTGTCCAAAGTCCAGTCCGCTTCACCGATACCTCCTCACCCCACCCTCCAGTCGGCGGGGGGGACCCAGCCTCAAGAGATCTCAGAACCTTGGACGGGGCTCCCAGGCCAGCATGCTGAGAACAGAGGTTAGCAACGCCCAGCCAGCCAATCCATTTCCACTCTAGGGAAAGGTGCAAATGTGGGTGGACATCTTCCCCAAGAAGCTTGGGCCTCCCGGCCCCCCAGTCAACATCAGGCCCAGAAAGCCTAAAAGGTGAGTGAGCCGCCACGTCCGTCACTGCACTTCCCCAGGAGCGGGCCATGGGTGTGCAATTCTTTCCCTCTCCTGGGACTCCCGGGAGCTTCCTTCCCCTGCATTCCCCCAAATTCGGCATGCCTCGCGTGGGCATGGAGGGCACCACGGCCGCAGCTGGGGAGCTGTTCCTCGGCAAAGCCTCAGAGCCCACCGGCTGCAGGTACGAGCTGCGCTGCATTGTCTGGAAAACGGCCCAAGTAGACCTGAGGAGAAGTTTAACCACCGGGATGAGCGACATCTATGTCAAAGGGTGAGGAAGAGAGCCGGGCTCCAGCAGCATCCCCTCCGAGGTCCCCAGTTGTACCATCCCTGTCCCCTGGGCCCCGATCCCGGGGCGCCATCTCTCCACCCCTGCCTGTGCCTGGTGGTCTGCCGGGGAGCCCTTCCCCCAGGGCTCCAGCCCAGGGACAGACACAATACACATGAAGCCCAAGGTGAAAGGACTTTGGCCCCAGGTGGTTAGTTGGGCTCGAGAAGGACATGCAGAAGACGGATATCCACTACCACTCAATGACCGGGGAAAGCAACTTCAACTGGCGGTTCATCTTCACCATGGACTACCTGGCAGCAGAGCGTATGTGTGTCCAGAGCCAGAAGGTAACAGGCCCGGGGCGGGGGAGAGGGTGCTCCCCCTCCCCCTCCCTCACATGGGGAGCCGCCCCGGAACCCTCCCTTGGAACGTGGCCTCAGGGAGAAAGCTTCTTCCTTGACAGTCCATCACTGCTGGGTGGCGGGCTGCTGAGGTGGCCGAGGGAAATCTCAAAGGAGACAGGAGAGTCATCTGGTCTTCTGTCATCCCCCAGGACTATGTATGGAGCCTGGACCCCACTGTGACCAAGTTCCCAGCCCGGCTCATCATCCAGATCTGGGACAATAACACTTTCTCCACTGATGACTTCCTAGGTGAGATCCGGCCCAAGGCCCGCGACCACAGGGCAGGGAGCTCCTTCTTGCTGACACCATTTCTTTGGGCTCAGGGGTCCTGGAGCTCGATTTGTTTGACATGCCCCTCCCGACCCGGCACGCCAACCTATGCTCCATCAGGATGACGGAAACTGACTCCAAGTGGCCCTACTTCCTCCAATATAAGCACTTCTCCCTCTTTAAGAAGAAGACCGTAACGGGCTGGTGGCCTGCCCAGGTCCTCGATGGTGGCAAATGGCACATGTCGGTAGGAGCTGGGGAGGGTGTCTGTGTCTTGCATAGGACTGCTATGCCCCATAACTTGGCTCTAACAGACTTCTGGGGACCTTAGCTAAATCCCTTTTCCTCTCTGGGCCCTGGGAAGAGCCCTTGAAACTATTCTCACACCTGCTGTAATGAACGCGGCCTCCCACCGCCTATGGTGTTTCTAGGGTAAAGTGAAGATGACGCTGGAGATTCTGTCTGAGAAGGAAGCCTTAATCAAGCCAGCAGGGCGAGGCCAATCAGAACCCAACCAATACCCTACACTTCATCCTCCTCTGTAAGAGTCCTCGGGACAAAGGCACCAAATCTTTCCTCCTCATTCACAAAGCTGAGCTGCTGGGCCCAGCAATTTGTACAGGGTGGTGAGCGGTGGGCCTACAAGTGGAGAGGGGGCATTACTTCCCAGCACCCCACCTCAGTGCTCAGTTCCGAGGAGGAGAGAACAGCCTGGGGGAGGGGAGGTGGGGGAGGACACACAACAAGCAGAAGTTGCTTTTTAAAAAAGAAAGCTCTTTGCTGCGGATTACTTGACCTGAAGGTTCCCTGTGCCCTCCACCCTCTAACATCTCCTCTGCTCATGGACAGACGCCCCAACATCTTGTTTATATTGCGGTCACCTGTGACAATCTTCTGCCGCGTTTTCTGGAAGCGCTACCACTTCAAAATCGTCATCGGTGCAATCATATTTATTATAGCACTTATGCTGTTCAGCTTTGTCTACTCTGCACCGGTGAGTGACCACCTTGGGGACAGGGCCAAAGCCACTAGTTGCTCTTAGTAGGACTCTGAAGAGACAGCGTCAAGTCGCTCCCTCAGGCTAACTGTCGCCTGTTCTCTCTAGAACTACTTGGCCATGAGCTGGATCAAACCTCAGCTTCGGGTGAATGCTCCCCTTAAAACACCCACCAATATCATGAACCCGCCGACCAGCAGCAATGCCCACTCCTCCATCCCCAGCACCGAGCATCAGAACCTAAATTCTACAATAGACCATGAGTTGAAACTCCTGCAGGGACCTATGAATCGCCTGCAAGACATTTTTCCAGAACTTCCAGCCCCACAAGACTAATTGGTCCATGTCTGGCTTTTCTCCAGCCCATCACTGGCCCTACCCTTGTGCTTCCTACTAGCTCTCGTTCCTATCTTCTAGGACATAGGCAGGGGCTTCTGGGACATATGCAATGAGGGGTATGTTCTGTTCGGAAACCACTTCCAACGAGGACACCACTGTTGTTGTCGTTTTCCCACTGAAGTAAACAAATTTTGTCACAGAGAGCCACCTTGTAATTTCGGGGAGTTGAAGAAACCATGAAAGGCAAGACTCACGAGGACAGGGAACGACGTCCTCTTTATACACCACCTCTAGTCTTCAGGGTCTCTTCCTCTCTAAGAGGCTCTGAAGTCAGAGGGAAACCAAGGGAAAGGGGTACTGTGAGGAGAAATGGCTCACGTAGGGGTAAGCAGCTTGCCGGGGCCTCTGCTCGCACCCCAACTGTGCATGTACAAAAGTGCCCCACCACAGACCAGACAGCTCCCTCCTCTAGGGCATACCTGGGATTAGAGGGCCCAGAATTTCCCATTCGCAATGGGAAATACTTGTTTTTAAGAACAAAAAGCAAGCGCAAGGGCAGGACCTACTACGCTCAGACACTTTCCTTGAATCACACATTTCTCAGAGGCTGGCCCCAGGCTGGGTGGGGACTGTCCTTCATGTCTTCCCCGTCCTCTTCCGAAAGCCTCAAGGACCCCATGAGCTGGAATCACACAACACTCATAAATTCAATCATCACACACACACATACCCTCCCCCACGAGGAGACCCTCTCCTCCTGCACCACTGCCTGGGCCATCTCAAGGGCGCACTGAGGTCCTCCCACCACAGGGGTCTAGTCAATCTCCCCCTGCGCTCAAAAAAAGAAAGCAGCCCTCTGCTTTGTCAGTTCTAAGTAGTGCTGAGGCCAAGCTCCAGGTCCCAGCTTGTGCTCTGGTACCCTGGAGCTGCTCTTCTCTTGTGGGGAAGGTCTTGGGAGGATCCCACTCTACTGGCACCTGCAGGAGACCACTACAGCCTAAGATGCTCACTTTCGCACACGGGACACGACAGAAACCCATACCCAGCCAAGGTGACCTCCTTTCCTTCTGGGCTGAGCTGAGGGCTTTCCTCACTGAGAAGAAGGCAAGGTGAGGGTTCACAGGCTTGGGGCTCAGTAAGAAGGCCCAGACCTTTCCCCCACCAAACCACTCCTAGAAGGAAGGACACTGAGTTGGAAGCTCATGTTTGGTTTCCATCAGCCATTTCAAGAATTTCCCTTAGGCTACAGAAGGACATGGCCAGGAGAGCTCAGAGCTCCAGGCCCTCCAGGGAGACTGGCCTATTGGCCATTTTAATCACAGGGCAGACAGGTGAGCAGCACATGATCCCTTGTCGGATAAGGCAGTGGAAAAAGGACTGACCCACAGAGGAGGACACTCGGGCTCTGTCGTTCAATGACAACAAACTCCTCCAGGCCCAGAGGATGAGGGCCCACTGCTCCCAGATTTGCAACAGGAGAACAGCAACTGTTTCTTAACCATTAAGAAAAAGAAGCCAGGTTTTCTCTCTGGAGAGTATCCAAGGCGAGGCTATCCAAAGGAAGCTTCCTTACGTTTGGAGCACTCAGAGTGGGGTTCTGAAAGTCATGATAAACACCAAACATGCAGTTCGGCAGACTCCAGGGTCCCGAAACATCTCCACATGGTCAGATCACGTGGCAAATGTTTCTGGTATGGAAACATGGAGCTGGTCCGTTTCCCAGTCACTCCCCTTGCAACCGTGAAGTCGTAGGAGCTTCTCTTGACTTGCACACCCAACTTCCGGCCAAACCTGACCGAGGGCCTAAAGGAACCAAGCGGGAAGATCACAAACAAACCAACAGAACCAAGATTCACGCTAAAGCACAACAGCTGGAGCAGTGAGCCAAAGCACAGGGCCCTCCACTCGTGGCCGCCTACTGAGGCTCAGTGAATCATCAGTCTGTTCTGCAGCCCCAGGCTCCAAAAGAGGAGCATCCAGATGTGTCTTCCGCTCAGGCTGCACGTGGAAAGAGCAATGAGTGGAGGGAGAAGGCAACACAGGGAAGAAGTTTCCATCCAGATGTCCAGGGAGAATTCCTCAGGTGGACAGAGGCTTGGACAAAAAGCAAAAACCAACGAATGGATGCCTGGAAGGTAGGAGGAGTTATCCGTGTTGTGTTCTTTGCGGATTTAAAAATGAAACGCAACAGTCCGAGTCCAACAACAAGGCAGCCTGAGCTATGAAATTCTCTTCTGTGATTTTGGCATCAGAACCGTATAGGTTCTCTCCGTCCCTCTTAGTTCCCAAGTGGAAGGACTGCAGGGAAAGGCACATCACAGCAGCACTGCCCTGGGGTAGGTGGGCTTCCTGAACCAGCTAGATGTCCCCATGGGTCACCACGGCAATGCAGTATCCCTGCATTCAAAGCTCCAGAGAGAATAGAGTCCCTGACCGACTGCTGGGGACTGGAGAAGGCCCGGCTGGCTCGACACTCAGGCCAGCGCCGGTTCTCGGGGACAGCCGCAGGCGCGGCAGTAGCGGGAGAGCTCAGTAGAAACGCTTCCGGCTCTGTTCCTGCCATTTGTTGTACAGTATGATACCAATGACAATGGCAAATACGGAAAACACCAGCGAGAAGAAGACGATGAGGAAGAGGGCCAGGCCGCTCAGGGGGGGCAGTGGGGCGGTCACTGAGGAAACAAGAGAGAAGCAAGTCAGAATCAGGGAGCCCACCCAGTTGGGAAGGTATCAAGTCTCCAGTTTCTGACACTCATTTCTGGGAGCCAGAAGGCAGGCAGACGCTCCCTTTCCAGGGGCCTCAACTTAAAAACTGAGCAGCCCTGCTCATCCGTAACACGGACACCAGTGGAATGGCAGGAGCGCGTGCTCCGTGTTCTTTAGGGGAAGAACACAGAAAGGAGACAGCCCAGCGAGCTGTGGGTGCAAGTCACCTCAGACCTCCTAGGCACAGGGAGCTCCTCTCCAAGCGCAGGACCATTTCCCGGGACCCCCTGCGCTCACCCTCAGGCAGCTTCATGTTGTCCACCGAGGGCAGGAACACATCTCGATGCAGCTTCTCCTCTTCTGGGGTTCGCTCCACCGTCAGCTCAAACAACTTCAGGGAGATGACGTCGTGATTATCTAAAGGAAAAAAGCACAAGGAGGACCCAAGCCACCTCAAAAAGAGGTACCTTGGGAGTTTCACGCTACAGCTCATTAGCAGTGACCCTGGGATTTTTTTTTTTTTTTAACTTATTTATCTGTTTTTAAGTAATCTCTCCATTACGCGTGCGGCTCAAACCTCCGACCCCGAAATCAAGAGTCAGATGCTGTGCCGACTGAGCCAGCCACGTGCCCCACTAGCAGTGACTGAAAAAAAGAATTGAAACCTGTTTTCTTTCATCTAAAAATAAGGATGGGGAATAGGGAATATTCTACATTACTGAGGATTTAAAGTTTTTATCAACAGGCATGCATTACCTATAGAGTTTAAAAACTCAGACATAATGCAAGCATTAAAGCCCACCTCGTATGTAAAACCCTGGAGCACAGTGAGGGAAGACACAGCATCAGAGCTTCCCTTCCGTGTGGACGACCTGCCCAAGCAAGATAGGAAAGGGCCTCATGCCAGCTGATTAACGGACCATGAGCAGGCATGGCACGTGCTTCCCTTCTGGACGATGACTAATTCTCTGCAGCTTCTTGTAACTGTCACCCTGAATCTCACTAATAATTACTAGAGAAAGGATCAAGGAACTAGGGACTCCATTTTTTTTTTCCTTTTTCTTTTTAAAGATTTTATTTATTTGAGAGAGAGAGAAAGTGCACACACATGCACGTGCATGAGTTGGGGGAGGGGCAGAGGGACAACCAGACTCCCCACTGAGCAGGGAGCCCAACACAGGGGTCGATCCCAGGACCTTGGGAACATGACCTGAGTGGAAGGCAGGTGCTTAACCAACTGAGCCGCCCAGATGCCCTTTTCTCTTTCTAAAGTGTCATTATAATCTCATGGATTCAAACATATTTGATGTGTTTCAAGACGTTGAACTTGTACATCTTATAGATGCTCAACACGACCCATCTTTCCTCAGTGGGAGCCTATTCAAGTTGGCTCTTGAGCCCTTTTAAATGAACCCAGAAGTTTTTGATTATCTTCCTTGCTTTTCTGGGAAGTTCCCAGCACATCCATTTCCTACCTCAGACCTGGCATCAGCCGTTTCTCCAAGAAGCTCTTGTTTCCTTTAGCGGGAACTGGTATTAAGAGACCCCAAAGCTGAATGCTAGGGGCGCTCACGGCGACCAGGTTGGTTACTAGAGAATGGATTTCTTAAGAGAAAGACCTAATTTGTATTTAGGGCTATCCTACAGGCATAGAACAAAGACTTACTAATATAGGCATTCTCACTAAACATCTAGAGCAAAGGACCCTTTCAGAGAAACAAAAATTATCCTATTAGCTTTATTCATAATGAATTATACTAGTCAAAAAGCCCAAAAGTTCAGTGCCTTACCTCTTCTCAAAAGAGGTTATGATTAAAGCTCAAGCCAAGGGAAAGAATAAACATGGAAGGGGAAGCTACAAGTTGGAAACGAGTACGAAGAAAATCCAGAGACAGAAAAGTAAAAGAACTAGGTACTGTTAATGCCACATAAATCAAGCAGAGTTTCAGAGTAACTGGTTAAGCCAGCTGAAGAGAGGACAAAGAGCACGGACTGAGAAGAGAGTACCATACGTGCCGAGGAGAGAGAAGTAGCTTGGATGAAAACAGTGCTAACGGCCTGGCTGGGATGCATGGGAGGCCCGAGTGCAGCGGGCTAGAGCGGGGAATGGTCCGGACACAGAAGCCCCTGCACACACAACACATTCAAAAGTCTGAGCGCAAAGCGCGGGGTGGTGGTGGGGCAGTCGGAAGAGGGAGAGCAGAGTGAAGGTGTTCAAGGAAAAGCCCTGTTAGGAGAAGAGGGGCTCCACACATCAGGAGGTGGAGAGGAAGGAACTAGACTGCAGAAGGGGCACCAGAAATTGCAAAGCACAGAAGTCCAAACATGGCCTGGAAGAGCTGGTTTGAAGAGGCAGACCCTGCTGTCCATTAGCACCAACCGTCTCGTAGAGCCAACTGCACTCAGAAACCGCGCTAAGGCCCGGCTCTCGAGACATGACCTCGCTCAGGACAAATAAAAGAGTGCGCCCGGCAGTACCGGAGAGATCCCCAGTGATGGAGGATGTGCCAAAGTAGTAGCCCCGGGGCAGACGGACCCCGGGCACCTCAATGCAGTCCCTCCACTCATGCTTGCCATCGATGTCCATCATTATCTAGAATAAAAAGAAAAGAGACATCAGGGCCACAAAAGCAGGTGCAAGGCAGCCCGTACCACCAACTGGTCCAGAAAGCAAGGACTCACCGTCAAATGCCTCTTGACATAGCGAATCACAAGGAAGGTGTCATAGTGCAGATTGCGGACAATGGCCGTACAGCCCCCCAGCTCTGTAGGCCGCCCATCCCGCTCATGATCGTAGCTGAGCGAGCCATTGTTCACCATGGCTGAGATATAGGGGAAGACCCGCTGGAAAAGCAGGGAAGGAAGAACAGAGGACAGTAAGGAAGCGCTCTTAGGAATGCCCGTACAAACAGCAACGGGGATTTTGCGCATACAAGCTGAGCCCCTTCCATCAGACCAGACGACCACTCTGCCTCATCATTAGCAGCCTCTGAGAACGTACACTCGGATGGTCACGCACAGGCTATGGCCCAGGAAGCAAATGAACTCTCCACCTGCCTTCAGGAATCCGCCTTGCTACCAACCCGAGGTGGGCCTGAAATGGCCCCTCTGGAGTCTGACTCGAATCCTTCTGGAGATCACTATTTGGCACTCATACATACATGGCCTAGGACCGGTGGTTTCCTTTTTATGTATACATACCTAGCTCCCCAGTTGCCATGTAAACTTCTCGAAGGAAAAAAAAAATCACTATACTTGTACGTCCCCACCTTCCATCCCCCACAACCTCCCTCCCCCAACGCTCCCAGGTGAGCATTTTGCACATAGCAGGTACTCTGAAAATACCTGTTTGATCAGGGAAATCTTTCCATTCCGGATAGCTCCTTTCAAATCCTCAAATCCTATAAGCATATGATGGATGCTAAATGGATCAGGACTCAGAAACAGCCCTACCAGAACCAGGCTGCTGGCTGGGATTCCCCAGCCGCAAGGGCTGTTCTCAGTCGAAAGACCTTCCAGCCCACTTAAGCTTCACCTACACGTAACTCCCCCCGTAATACCCTGGGCGAGTTCTCCCACTGCGAGTTTCCCCATGTGCTAAGGATCTTCCCACCTACTTCAGAGGCCCCCTCTCTCTCCAACAGAGTTGGAGGAGCGAATTCGTCCTCAGAAACGATGGGCTAACCATTTAAGAACCGGCCCAGTACTGAGGCAGGGCGGAGGCAGGGTGATGAAAGGAGAGGAAACATGACACATGCCACTTCTCTGGTGACTTCCTCATTGTCCTCAACAGTCAACATGCAAGGTGGAGATGCAGTCAAAATCAGAGACTGGTGACTCTCAGGACAACAGCCACATGGGAGTGAACAGGAGCAAATGCTGGATGGACACAGAGGGGGTAAGGCATGGCCATGGTGGGTCAAGACTGAGTACCTGGACTCCTGGAGAATACCGCCTCTTCTGGGCCTGAGAGGGTCCAGCAGGTTAGTATAAAAACGAGAGAGGACACAGAAGACAGGAGACCAGGTCAGAAAGCAACAGCCATGGAAGAGCTTTGACCCAGCCGTGGTGGATGAGCAAACTGATCTAAATCCCCAAACAGAACTGCAGGATCCGTGGAGGGCTTTTAGCCCCTTTTTACAACCCTCAAAAGTCCGGGCAAAACTATGTGCACAGATGCTCGTATGGTTTCTAAGGAGAGGCTCTGTTACTATCCGATTCTTAAAGGGGCCCATTAGGAAAACTTCCCTAAGGCTTCCAGAGACTTCATAAAACACACAGTGCTACACTGTCCAAGAAGGCCCTGCTTTGCTTGTGTCTCTGAGTCAGGCCAGGCCACGTGTTTTTTGTCTGTACCCAGATGATGGTATTTCTGTAGCAAGGGGAGACACAGGACTGACAAAGAGGGCCAATTTCTTCCAAATTCAAGATGGCGTTTACTGTCCAGGATTTCAGCATAAGCTCTTGCCCAAAGGATAAAAGTCTCACCACTTGAGAGACAATGGAGTTAACTCTAATCCAAAGGGATTATTTACCCTCTAATTGGAACTTTATGGACATATATTTCCAAATAGCTGTTGTCATCCTAACCTACAAATACGTGGGCAGGGAAAAAACTCCGTGGGAGCATTGCAACATGGCAGATTTAGAAAAATCATGAAGCTCAAGGATATTTAGCTTTGGTCCAGAAAACTGCTACAGTTCTAAGCTACTAGCAACAGGAGATACCTACACAAGCTCAGCCCAGCCCTGCCCTATGGGAAGGATGTGTGAGGGTGGAGAGCCCAAAGCATTCTTCCTCCTATCAGTGAGCACCAATTAGGAGCCATGCACTGTTCCAGATCCTGGGCTCTCATAGAGCTGACATCAGAATGGAAGAGACAAACAAATAAGTAAAATTATTTCCGAGAGAGAGGTGCCTGGCTGGCTTAGTCGGAAAAGCACGTAACTTCTGATCTCAGGGTCATGAGTTCTAGCCCCACTTTGGGCATAGAGACTACTTAAATAAATAAAACTAAAAAAAAAAAAAAAAATTTTCAGAGAGTACTAACGCTATAATGAGAATCCAACAGGTAACATGATAAACTGCTGAGGGAACGAGCTCTCTGAGGAGCTGAGGCCTCCATCATTGGCAGGAGCCACCAAAAGATCTGAGTGCGCAACAAGCATGAGGTCGGCATGTTCGAGGACCAGAAGGAGACACTGGTGTCTGACACACAGCCAGTGAGGGAGAGGTGGGTGTGAGCTGAGGCACAAGTCGGATCACACTGGGCCTCCAGGGCAGCCCCCCACGGCTCTGCTCCCATGCTGCTGGGGGACTGACTGCACAGGACAGAAGGGTACGAATGCATCAGTGGATGATCCAAGTCCCAACACTCCTCTTCTATAGCTATTGTGTAGAACAAGGGAATTCTTAGTATGCTGTCAAGCGACGTACGGGAATGGGCTTCTGGCAAGAATGCTCCTAACTTCAGTGAACGATCAGGGAAAAGAAGGGATTAAAAATGCCCTGGGTAGCTCATTTATCAACCCCAGTGTGTGTGATCAGAAGTTTACATTGTACTTTTCAAGAAAGTGCCTGGGACAGCTGTCCTTAACCCATTGGACCCTCCTTCTTCCCAAGGCTGGCGAGGTATCCGATTATCCGGTAATAGCCACAGGTAAGCTGGCCCCCGACATCCTGATCTGGGAGAGCTTTCCAGCTGCAATCCCATGTGGGGCCCTCAGTCAGTCTCATTCAACAGGTCTGGGAGGGGCGGGGGGGCATGGGGGGGCGGGGCACAGGATCATGTATTTTTCAAAAAGCACCACAGACAGTTGTAATGTGCGGCCAAATTTAAGAACCACTGCACCAGACACAGCACCCCACAACTTTGGAAGCAGAATCTGTCTACTTCAGCAACTCGTGACTTGGCCTTCAACTTTTCACCTTACACTACTAGTAAGCCTTTAAATGCCCCCTTATTTTCCATGCCCAGGCAGGAGTTCTTAAGTGTTCCTTGGGAAGCCACTAATTTCACACAGCAGCTCATTTTCTTTCCTTGGAAAGCAGCCTATATATAGCTAGAACCAAAGGCTGAAGAATCCCTCAGACTCAGACAAGGTGGTAGTTTCATTCCTAATTTAAGAGTCACTAAAAATTAGGCACTCCTACCTATCGTCCAAATGATTATTGCCTGCAGGGCGAAGAAATGTTTCCAAATTTTTGTACTACAAGGCCACTTTAAAAAAAAAAAAAAAAAAGACCCTCTATGTGGTAATTGTATCTTCTTTAGCCTATCTTGACTGAAGGGAGACCCGTGAACTTGTGGACTTATGGATCCTATGCAAAAATTCCACAGATTCCAAGCACACAATTGGGAACCACTAGACAGGAAAAGGAGCCCCCGTGGCCTCTGTAATCAGGGAGACTGGGATCTAACTGCAGGTATACGCTCAGAGCTGCATAGCCTTGGGTGGATTACAGTAGCTCCTCGAGACATTCCATTTCCTCCTGTAAGCAGGGAGGATAATTCAGAGCTAGCTCACAGGGCTGATCATGAAGATGAAAGAAGATATGAAGCCTTTCGTACAGTGTCTGGGAGTCAATAAATGTTCATTTGATCAAAGACTAACGAATTTCTAGATACAAATACTACTCCCAGGTGCGCATACGATGAGCATCAAGCCAAATACGGATCTTTTAGAGCAGTAATTCCCGAACCACTGGCTGTCACAGACTAGTAAAATCTCCAAAAATATGTTGGGGATTAATGGGTTTGCCATTTTTGACCTATAAACATTAAAAGACAATAATGACAAAACAACCATCTATAATTAAGCATTTTTAAAAAGAAAATTTTAACGCCAAAAAAAAGAACGACAGAATTTCATGGTAAACAATTTAGCATTTATGAAAAGTCACTTTACTATTCCTGTTCTTTTTTTTTAAGATTTTTTTTTTTTTTTAATTTATTTGACAGAGTGAGATGGCGAGAGAGAGGACACAAGCAGGGGGAGTGGGAGAGGGAGAAGGAGGCTTCCCACTGAACCAGGAGACCGATGTGGGGCTGGATCCCAGGATTCTGGGATCATGACCTGAAGGGAGACACTTAACAACTGAACCACTGAGGTGCCCCTACTATTCCTATTCCTAAGACCAGTGAAACTGGGGCGCCTGGGTGGCTCAGTCAGTTAAGCGTCCACCTTCGGCTCAGATCATGATCCTGGGGTCCTGGGAGGTCCTAGGATCGAGTCCCACTGCCAGTTCTCTGCTCAACAGGGAGCCTGCTTCTCCCTCTCCCTCTGCCTGCCGCTCCCCCTGCTCGTGCTCTTCGTCAATAAGATCTTAAAAAAAAAGACCAGCGAAACTAGTTACCAACCAATATGAGTTCATGAACCAGCATTTAGGAGCCACTCTCTTGGGGTCCTTTTTTCCAACCTAAGGCATAGTACCGTGGAGCAAGCGGGCCAAGTCTGCTCTCTGGAACCTAGATATGAAGAAAAGGAGAGCGGGAGAGGAGAGGGAAAAGAACACAGCCACAACAGCTACTGCTAAGATGTCTGCAAAGTGTCCCTTGGGAATAGCATTTAGTGGTGTGAATGACAATATTGGGCGTTTTCAGAGTGCTTACTCTGTGCTAGGCACTGTAGTCAGTAATGTGGACATACCCATTCATTTACCTCTCACACCCCTAAGAGGTGACATCAGTATCCCCATTGCACTGGTAAGAAAACTTGTTTACGTAGTAAAACGAGGATTTGAAGCCAGGTGGTCTGGCCCCACAACCCTGGCTCAATCTCTATGCTTCACTGTACTCAAATCATTATGGAAAAGTGATAAAGTATATACCATTAGAAACCAACAAAACAAAAGCCCTAGGTCTCTAATATAACCTGAAACACAGACATATTGAAGAATGGCTCTAGATCTAAAACAGGAAGGGAGGGGGTGCCTGGGTAGCTCAGTTGCTTGAGCAACTAACTCTTGGGTTTCGGCTCAGGTTGTGATCTCAGGGTCGTGGGACTGAGCCCCGTGTTGGGATCTGTGCTCAGCAGAGTCTGCTTGTCCCTCTCCCTCTGCTCCTCCTCTAGCTCGTGTGTGTTTATCTCTCTCTCAAACAAATAAAACCTTTAAAAAAAAGGAAAGAGGGGCACCTGCGTGGCTCAGTTGGTGGAGCCTCTGACTCTTGATTTTAGCTCAGGTCATGATCTCAGGGTCGGGAGATCAAGCCGTGCATACAGCTCCCCACTCAGCGGGGAGTCTGCTTAAAATTCTCTCTCCCTTTGCCCCTCTCATGTGTACACATGCACTTTCTCAAATAAATAAAATCTTTTATATATTTGTTTGTGTACTCATCAGCTGATAGGACATTGAGTTATATACATTTTTTGGCTATTATGAGTAGCGCTGCTGTGAACATTCATGCAACTTTTTGTGTAGACATGATTTCAATTTCTCCTGGGTATCTACTCCTAGGAGTGGAACTGATGGATGATATTAACTCTGTATTTAGACATTTGAAGCACTGACCAACTGTTCTCCAAAACAAATACCCCATTTTACATTCCCACCAGCAGTGTATGAGAGTTCCAATTACTCTACAACCTTACCAACATTTGTTATGATTTGTTTTTTTTATTTTAGCTATGACTAAATAGCCACAAGTGGGTATTAAGTAGCATCTCGTTGTGGTTTTGATTTGTATGTCCCTACTGGCTAATGACATTGAACATCTTTGCATGTTTATCCACCCTTTGTGTATCTTTGGGGAAATACCTATTCGGATCTTTTGGTCATTTTTTAAGATAAAAACTATTTTAAGTAACAATTACACCCAACGTGAGACTCAAACCCACAACCTCAAGATCAAGAGTCACATGCTCCACCAACTGACTCAGCCATTTTTTAGATGGATTGTCTTTACTACTGAACTCTATTTAGAATATATAAAAACAAGTCCCTTATCATATATGCAATTTTCATTGATTTTCTCCCATTCTGTGGGTAATATTTTTACTTTCTTGATGGTATCCTCCAAAGCACAAGTTGTTGTTGTTGTGTGTTTGTTTTTTTTAAAGTAGACTCCATGCCCATGCCAATGTGGGGCTTGAACTCATGACCCTGAGATCAAGACCGGAGCTGAGATCAAGAATCGGATGCCTAACCGACTGAGCCACCCAGGTGCCTGCCCCCGGAAATAAAAAAAAAAGTAAAAACAGAAAAAAGAAAGGGCGCCTGGGTGGCTCAGTCAGTTAAGCCTCTGACTTTAGCTTGCGTCATAATCCCATGGTCCTGGGATCAAGCCCCGCGTCAGGCTCCCTGCTCAGTAAGGAGCCCGCTTCTCCCTCTCCCCTTCCATCCTGCTCATGTTCTCTGTCATTCTCTCAAATAAGTAAATAAATAAAATCTTAAAAAAAAGAAGTATTGAATTGAATATGAAGAATATGAAGTTTTGAAATGAGGAAATGTGACTCCTCCAACTTTGCTCTTCTTTATCAGTATTATTTTGGCTATTCTAGTTCTCTTGCATTTCCATATTTTTTTAAAGATTTATTTATTTGACAGAGAGAGAGATCACAAGTAGGCAGAGAGGCAGGCAGAGAGAGAGGGGGAAGCAGGCTCCCCGCTGAGCAGAGAGCCTGATGCAGGGCTCGATCCCAGGACCCTGAGATCATGACCCGAACCAAAGGCAGAGGCTTTAACCCAATGAGCCACCCAGGCGCCCCTTGCATTTTCATATTGATTTCAGGATCACCTAGTTGATTCCTGCAAAGAAGCCAGCTGGGTTTCTGGCAGATAGGGAATGTGTCAAATTTGGAGAGCAATGTGGGGAGCATCATCATCTTAACAATGGAGTTGATCTTCGACAACATGGGTTTGAACTGCAAGGTCCACTTCCATGTCAATTGTTTTTTATACAAAGACAGTACTGTAAATGTATTTTCTCTTCTGATTTTAATAACATTTTCTTTTCCTGAGCCCACTTTATTGTAAGAATACAGTATACAATACATATAACATACAAAATGTGTTAATTAACTGTTATCTGTAAGGCTTCCGGTCAACAGTAGGCTATTAGTAGTTAGGTTCTGGGGAGTCAAAAGTTATATGTGGCTTGTCGACGGTATGTTGGGGGGGGGGTTGTCAGTGCCCCTAACTCCCACACTGTTCAAGGATCAACTATACTATGTTTTCTGATCCATGACATAGGATGTCTTTCCATTTACTTAGGTCTTAAATTTCTTTCAACAGTATTTTATAGTTTTCAGAATGTACTTCAATTTGTTAATTATTTAACTATTTGTTAATTAGTTAACTATTATTCTTCATGATAGTATAAATGGAATTATTTTTAAGATTTTTTATTTATATGAGAGAAAGAGAGACAGCATGAGCACACATGCGTGCACGCAAGCCAGAAAGAGAGGCAGAGGGAGGAGAAGCAGACTCCCCGCTGAGCAGGGAGCCCAACACAGGGCTCAATCCCAGCACCCTGGGATCATGACGGGAGCCCAAGGCAGACACTCAAACGACTGAGCCACCCAGGAGCCCCTGGAATTGTTTTCTTACTTTCATTTTCTGACTGTCCAATGTATAATTCATTTTTGTATGTTGATCTTATATCCTGCAACCTTGCTGAATTCATTTATTTATTCATTTATTAGTTCTAGTAGTCTTCCTGTGTGGATTCTTTTTTTTTTTTTCTTTAAAGATTTTATTTATTTATTTATTAGGAAAGAGAGAGAGTGAGAGAGAGCATGAGAAGGGAGAAGGTCAGAGTGAGAAGCGGACTCCCCATGGAGCTGGGAGCCCGATGTGGGACTCGATCTCGGGACTCCGAGATCATGACCTGAGCCGAAGGCAGTTGCTTAACCAACTGAGCCACCCAGGCGCCCCTCCTGTGTGGATTCTTTAAGATTTTCTATACAGAACATCATGTCATCTACACAGTTTTACTTCTTTCTTTCCAATCCAGATGTTTTTTATTTCCTTTTCTTACACAACTGCCCTGACTAGAACCTCCAGTACAAGGCTAAACAGAAGTAACAAGAATGGGGCACCTGAGCAGCTCAGTCGGTTGAACATCTGACTCCTGGTTTCAGCTTGGGCCATTATCTCAGGGTCCTGGGATCAGGCCCTGTGTGCTTGGGATTCCCTCTCCCTCTGCTCCTCCTATTCATGCTCTTGCTCTAAAATAAGTCAGTCTTTAAAAAAAATAAATAAGTAACAGGGGCGCCTGGGTGGCTCAGTGGGTTAAGGCCTCTGCCTTCGGCTCGGGTTGTGGTCTTGGGGTCCTGGTTTTGCGCCCCGCATGGGGCTCTGCTCAGCAGAAAGCCTGCTTCCCCCTCTCTCTGCCTGCCTCTCTGCCTGCTCGTGATCTGTCACATAAATAAAATCTTTAAAAAAATAAAAATAAGTAATAAGAACGGATGTCCCCATCTTATTCCTGATCTTAGAGTGAAAGCATTCAGTATTTCACAGTTAAGTATGATATTACCTGAGGGCTTTCATAGACGGCCTTTATCAGGTTGAAAAAGTTCCCTTCTAGTCCTAATTTGTTGAGTGTTGTTATTATCGTAAAGAGATACTACATTTTCTCAAGTACTTTTTTTTTACATCAACTGATATGATCATATGGTTTTTGTCCTTTATTCTATTTTTTTTAAGTAGGCTCCACACCCAACACGGCACTTGAACTCATGACCCTGAGATCAATTGTTATACCTTCTACTGACTGAAGCAGTCACATTCTCTAGTCCTTTATTCTACTAATATGGTCTATCATATTAATTTTTAGATTTTAATAGTATTTATTTATTTAAGTAATCTCTACACCCAACGTGGGGCTCAAATACAGGACCCTGAGATTAAGAGTCACATGCTTTTCCAACTGTGCCAGCCAGGCACTCCTTAATTTTCAGATTTTAAAGCAAATTGAGGGATGCCTGGGTGGCTCAATTGGTTAAGCGTCTGCCTTCGGCTCAGGTCATGATCCCAGAGTCCTGGGATCCAGCCCCACATCAGGCTCCCTGCTGGGTGGGAAGCTTGCTCCTCCCTCACCCTCTGCCTGCCATTCTGCCTACTTGTACTCTTCTATCAAATAAATGAATAAAGTCTTTAAAATCTTAAAAAAAAAAAAAAAAAGCAAATTGAATTCCTAGGATAAATACACATGGTTGTGGTATATAATCCTTTTTATGTTGATGGATTTGGTTTGTTAGTATTTTGTTGATGACTTTTATATCTATGCTTATAAGAGTTATTGGTCTGTAGTTTTCTTTTCTTGTGATGTCTCTCTGTGTGATGTTGGCATGAGGATAATACTGGCCTCAAAGAATAAGCTGGTTAGTGTCCTCTCTTATTTTTTGTAAGAATTTTTGAGAAGAACTGGTATTAACTCTACTTTTTGTTTGATAGAAACAGGATGAAGCCATCTGGACCTGGGCTTTTCTTTGTGAGTCATTTTTTATTACTAATTCAATCTCTCTTCCTGTTACAGATCTATCCAGATTTCCTATTTCTTCCACTATCATTTTAACAACCACTTACGATCTGGCAACCTCACTACGGCACAGGCAGTACCTTGCACTCCCCAATAGTTAAACTCTTGACTCACTCACCTAAACTACGATTCCTATATTACTGACAGGGAAACTGAGGTTAACATGTTTAATGTATCTGTTAAACATAAACATGTTTAGGTTTATAAACTCCAGCAGACTCCATGCTGAGCCCGATGCAGGGCTCGATCCCACGACCCTGATATCATGAACATAAATATGTTATG
The DNA here is from genome assembly GCA_028533885.1 of Nasua narica. Classification (NCBI taxonomy): domain Eukaryota; kingdom Metazoa; phylum Chordata; class Mammalia; order Carnivora; family Procyonidae; genus Nasua; species Nasua narica. The sequence goes on from CM052811.1 coordinate 68,566,893, forward strand.
TTTACCAATCTCTCCTGATTTCAGAGAGCCAAGCCCAAACTGAACTCCCTCACCCCTTTCTCAGATTCATTACCAGTTGCTAGCATTTTCCCCACATTTCCTCTTGAACAAATGTGGCTGCAAGTAAGCTGAGCAACAAGGTCATGTGCTCTGGTGACAAGGAAACAAGAAACCAGAGAAACATTTTTACCACCACCTTGAGGGATTTGGTGAATTGTTCCACACTCCCTCCCGCCAGCTCCTGTTCTCCTAGTCCCACACATCTTCTATGTGACGTTTGCAAGTTTTCAAAATGTACCATATTTGTCACCCTCTTCTTATGTACTTAAAAATAATAAAGCAAAATAATGAGATTGCAGGCTGGAAGCAAACCCTCTCTGTGTCATTGACAAAAAAAATTTTTTTAAAGATTTTATTTATTTATTTGACACAGAGGGAGCAGCAGGCAGAAGGAGAGGGAGAAGCAGACACCCCACTGAGCAGGGAGCCCAATGTGGGACTCGATCCCAGGGCCCTGAGTTCATGACTTGAGCCGAAGGCATATGCTTAACCGACTGAGCCACCCAGGCGCCCCACTGGCAAATTTTTTAACCTTTCTATGCTTCAGTTTCTTACCCATAATGTAGAGATAACAATAATATCTACCCCCAAAGAGTTGTTACAAGTAACTACAACATGTACGAGTGTTGGAAACAAGGCCTGGCACCTTTATGTAGGATATCAAAGTAAACCATGCTGCCAACAAAACACACTCGATTTTACCCTCTAACATAGTTCCAGGTTGTTGCACTGAATATAAGCTCTAAGAACTGAAATTACATAGGAGATGATACAAGAATAATAAATGTCTCCATTCTCAAGGAAATCAACTTGGCAGTAGAAACAATGGATGGGAGGAGGGAGAGCATCATAATTAAAAGCACAGCCTCCGGGGCACCTGGGTGGCTCAGTCGTCCAGCGACTGCCTTCTGCTCCGGTCATGATCCCAGGATCGGGCCCCACATCGAGCCCCACATCAGGCTCCCTGCTTAGCGGGAAGCCTGCTTCTCCCTCTCCTACTCCCCCTGGTTGTGTTCCCTCTCTCGCTGTCTCTCTCCGTGTCAAATAAATAAAACCTTTAAAAAAAAAAAAAAAAAAAACAGCACAGCCTCCAGAATCTGGTAGACCTATGTTCAAAATCTGACTCCAGTTATATTGGCTGTTGCCTTGAACAAGACACTTCTCTAAGCTTCTGTACTCACTGGTAAATGGGGAAAAATAATACTAACTCTAAGGAGTTTTGATGAGGATTAAGACAGTATTTGTGAAGTACCTGGCACATAATAGCCACCAAATAAACAGAAACCACTGTGATTAGTTTTCTTAAATGTCATTTTAATAAACAAATGTGTTTAACAGGTAAACAACTAATATGGAAACAAGGACCTCATGTTGGTCCAGGGGCTCCCAATCCTGGCTATACATGTGACTCACCTGGAGAGCTTTGAAAAAGTAAGGTTGCCTACACTGCACCTAAGACAAACAGAATTATACTCTGAGGCTGGGGCCTGGACATCAGTATTTTTATTTTATTTCATTTTTTACAATATTTTATTTATTTCAGAGAGAGACAGACACCCTATGCATGCACATGTGAGCAGTGGGGGAGAGACAGAGGGGAAGGGAGAGAATCTCTAGCAGATTCCACACGGAGCCCAACCCAGAGCTCGATCCCACGACGCTGATATCATGACCTGAGCCAAAATCAAGAGTCTGATGCTTAATTAACTGAGCCACCCAGGCGCCCCTGGATGTCTATATTTTTAAAAGCACTCCAGGCAATCCCAATGTACAGTTGGGAGTGAGAACCAAAACAGCCAGAAAAGAAGGCCCGATTTTTACCAACTGAAACTAATTTTATTAACATGACTCTTCTTACAAAATAAGCCCACGAGATCTGCCAAATGAGAACTACTATTATCCGATGGTGAAATGGAAGCTAAGAGACTCTCAACACTTTATTTCCGGAAGAAGCAGAGAGCCAGGTTTAAACGTCTAGTCCGGCCCTAAAGCCCATCCCCCTTACTCAGATGCATCTCCCACTACCACTACTTCCTCACCCTGACTGCAAGCCGAGTCATGACATTCACCTCGTTAAAACCCCCTTAGGAGAAAGCCCAGACTCCTTACCAGGAACACCTCACTAGAGGATCTGGCCCCAGTGTGCATGGTGAGGACGAGTCACGGACGATCGGATGGCTCTGGGGCTGGTGCAAATAGCCGAACCACCACCTACCCAAGGAGACGCCACTCGGCCTCAGCGGCCAGTCCACCTGCCCCAGAGGCACCAGTGTTAATACTAAAGAATGCCATGGGAATGGTGGCCCCTGAAATTGTGCAACATGGCAAGACTGCTGGCTCTGTTTTGCTTTCTAGCATCGTCTCTCTCTGATCCCTTCCCTCACTCTCTCACCTTAATACATGCTTTTCCCTCCGCATGGCGCACTGGTTCCTAATTCTGCAGACTTCAGTGTACGTGTCACTTCCTGGAGGAAGTCTTCCGCAGCCACCACCACTACCACACCGTCCCGCTCCCGGCTCGACACGCTTCTGTCTTCCACCTCATAGTTCCCCCAGGAGCACTCTCATACCCGAGTGCTCCTTCGTGCAAGGACCATGCTGGTCTTCTCACTAAGTCCTGCCACCCTTAAGTACCTGCTGTATGCTGAGTGCAGAGGAGCCCAGAGGCAACACAGAGAAGCCACTCTGTAACTGTCTCACCACAAAAAGTTATTCTCCTAACTGGGGTCTCTAATTCTACCTCCTTATGGTGAACTCTGTGTGCAATGCTGAAAACTGCTTAATCTGGGTGTTGCATATATGATCATGTATTCTTCCCATATTTTTACTAAGTCTGCAATTTTTCATAAAAAGCGTTTAGGGAAAAAAAATAAATTGAGTTCTGTCTCTATCCTTAATCCGGCCTTTCTGGCTATTATTTAGCTACAGGATATCCATCAACAACCTGTCATAATCACTTTCCCACCATCTGACGTCAGGGCTACCAGGCAAAGACTACAAACCTGTTGGCAGGATAAGAAAGTACTAAAGAATCCTAAGGTCAGCCAACAAAAAGCAAGACGCTTCTGCCTACAGCCAGAAAGTGGACTGCAAAGAAACGCTGGGACTCCGTCAATTTCCTTTTACTGCCTTTCCTCCAGGAAAACAGAATTGCTGTTCGGGTCTAAAAACAGGAAGAGGAACAGGAGGCTCCAAAGAGTGAGCAAGCTACAGAAGAGAGCGCAGCGGTGATCTATTAAGTCAGGGGAGCTGTGTTATATAAATTCAGCTCGCTCTGGTGCGGGGCCTAGGAGCCAAATCACCAACCGGCCAAGCAGGCTCGATTCCAGCAGCTACCTAATGTGCACAAGAGAACACTGCGAACACTAAAGAAAAAGTCCCCCATCACGACAGCGATTCCCAAAGCGCTGTGCACCATAAACGGTTCTCTCTAGAACACTCTGACAAGGATATTAACTTTTCGAGTTCAACGGATGAAAAAAAAAATAGAACCAAACCCCTCACTTTCTAGCCCCTGTTCCCTCATGAACGCTCCTGAGGCAAAGGACTGTGATGTGAGTGCAGCTGACCTAAGCTCTGACCCTTGCCATTACCTCTTGCTGCTTCTCCTCATTGGGGTACGTGTCTACAAATACTCCCAGCCCCACAAATTTGTCCATGTTTCCAAACACAGGCCCTAGAGAGAGAGAACAGATGATGAACAATGAAATAAAGCAGGGTTGATAAAGGAAAAAGTAAAATTCAAGTGACTCCCAGGCCTCTCTTTTAAGACGAGAAAACATATGTAAAAGCACCCGGCACAGTGCAGGGCCTGTACCAAGCACCCGGTAAAGTCGGTAGCTGTTTGTTATCGAAGGCAAGGGAAGAGAGAGCGCCACTGCCGCGCTGTTTAGCACTACAGCTGCTCCCCAGTCCAAACTGGTTGCTAAGGCGCCCCCCAAAGAATTCTGCTTCACGAACGCTCGGTGACAACTATGCCCCTGAGAGAGAGCTGAATGCCCAAGTTCCACTTCTTGTTGCAAAAGAGATCGGGCCAAATCAGGTTGAGTGTGCCATATCCTTGGAGCAATGGCTCCCACGCAACTCCTGACTCAAGGAGTTCTGAGACCGTTCACTGTGCGTGCTACAAAGAAGTCAGCTCACCCAGTCGTCTGTGTTCGGGAAAGCCGGTGCTTTCACCCAGCCAACAGGCCACATGGCCTCAAAGGGAAGTCGGAAGGAACTAATTAGCAAGCTCTCGCGCCAGGATGAGTCAAGTTCAGCTGCTCTGTTAGGACTCAGACCCCATTCTAGAGACTACACAGGCTGGTCTTCATCCGCAGACATCAACGGAGTGGGGAAACTGCTGGCACCGGGGGAGGGGGGGGAGTATGCTACGAGGGCACCTGAGAAGGCAGGCCTATCGCACCCCACACAAGAGCACCCAGGGTCCCAATACCTGGCTGCATCCGATCCTTCGTGTACCAGATCGCCAACCCATCCCCATGCAGATTCTTCTTCCCTTGTCCGTGGATTTTGAAGTGCACCTGCAACTCCCAGTCTCTCAGGAAGCATGGCTAGAGTGAAACAGACACCGGAATCAATGAAGAGCATGAAATGTGAAAGCCCTCAAGCCCTCAGAGCGGTCTAGAGACTTGGAAAACGTTAAGTTCAGGCAACGTGAGGCAAAGGGCTGAAACTGAAATCTGGGACTTGCTAAGTGTTTGCGTCATAAAATAAAACAGGTTAGGCCGTCCAACGGTGTATGATATGTAATACGAAAAGTGATTGAGCCTCCCAGTTATCTTCAATATCTCCTAGGGAAACAGGAGAGTACTCCAAAGTTGGAAAACACAAGAGACCGTTACATTAGACTGTGATCTTACAGCAAAGCGTCTCAGCCTTTAGAGTACAGGTGGCTGAATTAACACTCATTTGCAACTTCAGATCACTCCTCTGACAGATTCTAAAAAGCCTGGATTCAAGGAACGTCAAAGCCTCATTCATTACCAAAGAATTTTTTAAAAATTAAAAATAAAAAATAATTAAAAAAAAAAAGCTAAGTCATTATCCAAAGGTTTCCAGGAATAATTAGCAGACATGTAAACAACTTTAATTAGCTAGACTTGGCCCTATGTCAAGCTGAGGGGCAAGCCAGAAATCCCCAAGAAGGGGTAAATTATAGACCCCAAAACCTTATGCCCATGGCCAAGAAGCATAAATGCACCAAAGGAGAACATCACCATCCCCTTCCCAGGGACAGCTTCTGGTGGAAAAACATTAAGGAGGTAGGTCCTAATCAGACTCCTGGGTTTTTTTTTCTTTAATTGTGTATCAAAAGCTTGGAAAAATGGAGAAGGAGGTAAGTGGATGGTTAAGTGCTCTAAATAGCTAAACGCTTTTTCAAGGAGAGAGCAGGGTAGGTATCTGGCTTAGACAGGTTCCTGATTAACAGTCACTATGAACAAAGACGGGAATGAGGAGCAGATAGGCCAACAGGATTCAGCCAGAATCTTTACAGATTGTTCCAGCTCTTAAGCAACATATTGCTAGATCCTTTTTAGTTTTCATTTTTAATTTCTGGGAAATCTTCCAAAAGGGTTAGTATTAGGAGCACACAGTTAAATGAAAGGGGTGAAGTTATTTCTGAATTCACCAAAAAACCCCGCAATATCCAACACCTTACCCTACCCTGAGGAGCCCAGTCCCTGCGTTGTCATTCTGGGTTCTCTTTCTACTTTCACTTAGATTTTCACTTAGATTTCAGGCCAAGAGTGAAATGCAGTGGCAGGATGCTGCCCCACAGCCAGGGGGTAGGTATTATGCCCCCTGGGATGAGGCCAGGGCCAGAGAGGTTCACACTGAGCCAAGAGGTGTCTGCCACTTATCCTTGGCCTCCTCTAGCACAGTGCCATATGCCTGTGCTCAGGGTTACGTCTCATAGAGCTTGAGACTTGGCTGCACATTAGATTCACCTAGCAAGCTTTTAAAAATCTCTATGACCAGGGGCACCTGGGTGGCTCAGTGGGTTAATGCCTCTGCCTTCGGCTCAGGTCATGATCTCAGGTTCCTGGGATCAAGCCCCGCATCGGGCTCTCTGCTCTGCAGGGAGCCTGCTTCCCCCTATCTGCCTGCCTCTCTGCCTACTTGTGACTCTCTCTCTCTCTCTCTCTGTCAAATAAATAAATAAAATATTTAAAAAAAAAAAAAAATCTCTATGACCACAGGCATCAACTCCCCTGGACAGCCAATTTGAGAACCACTGTTCAAATAAACACATCCTATTCAAATAACTCAGAAACAACTCCAAAGCTCATTCTGATAAATAACAACAACTATGAAAAAGATACGGTATCAGAGAATCCGAAGAAGGGCAGGATAACTGGATCCTAAACAAGAACCGCTGCCAGAAGAGTAATGTAGGGGCAGCTAGCAAGACAGCAGCAAAGCGTCTAGCCCTGAACATAATCATTTAGTAATCAGAGACCTCCATCAATGAAACTTATAACAAGTGCATAATGTAACAACACACACTTCCATACCCATTTTAACTTTCCAAAGTTTTTCATGTCTATCGTCTTATTTTCACAATAACCCTAGTGGGCATGTAGAAGGTATTACGAAGCTCCTTTGGCAGATGGAGAAAGGCGGCAATGAGAGAATTAAGTGACAGCGAGGGCTCACAGTGGGTCTGGGATATAGCTAGATCTGGAACCCAAGTCTGACGACTGCCAGCCCTCTGTCTCTTCTACCGGAACACACAGCCCCTGTACTCTGTCCAAGAATGAGTTCAACACTACAATCTGGGTTAAGAGGCCAGCTTGTGCAAATAGCTCATGAAGAAACTTCTCCTATGCCTCTGTTCTGTTAGAATTCTCTGCCACATAAAATGAACAGGGAAAAGAAACCGTTCTCTTGGCTGAGGCTCACTTATCTATGACCACGAAAAGTCATAAATCAAAAACCATGAAAAAAATAAGTTCTTAGCTTAAGAGGACCCAAGAAAAAGTATTAAAGGATGCCAAGGTCATTGCCAAAAGTAAAGTGGTTGTAAAAGATTTAGAAAGAGCCCTGGAAACCAAAAAGAAAGCATCATCTTACACTTGTACAAAATCCCAGTGCAGCCACCCCAGGAACACTGCATTCACTTCTTGCCGCCATACCTCAAGGAAGACAATGTAGCTAGAAAAGGTCCAGAGAAGGACAAATAAAATGACCAAGGGGCTCAAAGTGGCTTTCACATGAAAATAAAATTTAAAATTAGACTCTTCAAAGTGAAATAACAAGGGCAGATACTGGGATGAAGTTTAGGTTAAATTTAAAAGAGCAATCTTCTACTTTACAAAGTAATTAAATGTGAGTTAAGTTGTTAACGTCCAAGAAGTAATAGTATCAGGTCAATCAGGAATTAAAGACATTTCAGAGAACACAGGGAGCCAAGGTGGTTCAGTTGGTTAAGTATCTGCATTCAGCTCGGGTCATGATCCCAGGGTTCTCGGATCAAGTACCACATCGGGCTCCCTGCTCAGCAGAGAGCCTGCTTCTCCCTCTCCCACTGTCGATCCCCCTTCTTATGCTCTCTCGTTCTCTATCAAATAAATAAGTAAAATCTTTTTAAAAGAAGACATTTCAGAAAACACAATCAAAATGGATTATTTGCTATAACTGGAACAATCAAGAGCATTTCTCTACATATTTGATTGCACCGTGAAGGTCATCATATTCTCTGAAATGAAAATCCTTGACATCCACACAAGACAGAGCACTGGGGATAAACAGTAAATTTAAGTCCATATGCCATTGGCAAACTTTTTCAGGTTTTCTGGGTCACCAACACAGGAGGGAGAAAGATTCTTACCACCCGGTTCCACAGGGCACCCTGTTTACTTTGCATATCTGGGGTAAGGCGGATATACTGGGTCATCACCATGGCATTGCCCATCAGATTCCACAGTGAGGAACTGCCCGTGCCCACACCTACGGGGAGGAAGTAGATCAGTTCACACTCTTCAACACCAACCCACTCTGAAACCACCATGGACCCCTCCTCAAACTGGAGTCATCATCATCTTTTTTTTTTCTCCCCAAATTTGTTTATTTTAATTTTTCAGTGTTACAAGATTGATTGTTCATGCACCACACCCAGTGCTCCATGCAGTACGTGCCCCTCTCCATACCCACCACCAGGCTCACCACCCCCACCCCCTCCCCTCCAAAACCCTCAGTTTGTTGCTCAGAGTCCACAGTCTCTCCTGGTTCAACACCCCCTCCGATTTCCCCCCATTCGCCCTTCCCTTCCTTCTCACGATGCCCTCCATGATTTTCTTTATATGGAGTCATCATCATCTTCTCCCTCTCATGACACTTGATCTCCTACCTTCTTTCATAAATCTCAAATCCTTACCCTTTTGACAGCTTCCTTTCACAAAGCCCTCCTCAGAGGAACACCCCAAAACACGTCAGAGCTATCACTATCACTTTATTCGGTGCCTCAATTGCCTCAATAACTGTAGCTCAGATGCATTCCTCCCATTTTATATGTAAATTTTAGCACCATAAAAGCAAAAATAAAATAAAATAAAATTAATTCCCTGGTTCTACCAAAAAGAGCTTGACTCTCAGGCCTCTGGGGCTTAATCACATTCTTTCTGTAAACAATTCAGGGGACAATTCAAGGGTGAAGGTACTTCTCCCAGTACCTCAGGCTACCAGCATCTTGCAAGTGAGAACTTTGCATCTATATAGTCCGTGCTAGCAGAGACAGCACAGATGAGGCACTCGAGGCATCTGCTGAGTGAAAAATGATCACCCTTAGCAGCTGTGTATACACTCTTTCACTTTGTCTGCTGTCCCACACTCCTGTGGGGAAACAGACTTGTGTGAGCTAAACCATCTGCACCGATTTGGTGCTCTCTGTAGCTAACTACAAATATTTTCTGGTCCATAAGCTGTACCTAAGAGCCTAAGAACCCTAAACAGAGCAAAGCTAACTAGCCTCTTTCATCCACAGGGCCCCTGGACTGGAGAACAGGTGTTTTAACCGGCAACAGAATTTCCTCCTCTTTCTCAGTCGGGCCAAGTTCTACCCCAGTTCTGCCTTCTGCTTCATTTCTAGTACGTCCACAGCTCCATCGGGAGACCGGCTCTTTGCTAGTGGCCTTCAATCACTCCCCACCATTTGCAGTTCTACCGCTTCCCACATTCCTCCTGTCCCAACTCCGAGCTCCCCTTTGTCCAGGCCTAGCGCTAGTGGCATCCGAGCCCGGCTTCGACCTGCTGGAAACTTCCAAAACGGGGGGCGGGGAGAGCTGACCCCTGCCCTTTGGACCCGAGACTCCCAAACGCGGCGGGAGTCCCCGTGGGCCCCCACCCACCGCCGGCGGTTTCCTTAGGGCCACGAAGCCTTTAGCCACCCCTGGTCTCTACCGCTGAGCTCAGATCCCGAAGCCCTCCCCGACCACCTCGCCCCCGGCGCCTCACCCTGGTAGGGCTTCGACAGCGAGTGCTCCCGTTTCAAGTACTCGAACGTTTGACCCGCCCCGACTTGCCGTGGCCCCTGCCCAGACCCCAACAAAAGAAGAAGGAGCAACATCCTGGACCCATTCCGAGCCGACAAACGCCGCCGCCACCGCTGCCACCACCCAGAGGGTCCCAGAGTCGCCGCCATCTTTCCCACTGCCGTCCCTTCATTAAAAGCCCGCCCCGTAGCCCAAGCCATTAGCCCAGGGAACAATCTGCCCCGGGTCCCATTGGCTCTCCTCGAGCCCCCGCCCCCGCAGGTGAGCATCTCACCGATTGGCTGGTTTGGGTATCAGTTGCCTTGCCAACCCAGGAAAGGGGCGTGGCCTGGTGCCTGGCCTCCCTTATTTGCATTTGTGCTGTGCTCCACTAGGCCTGCTGGGAGACGTAGTGATTTCCATTTTGTCTCTGCGTTCTAGAGTAAATTTAAAGAGATAAAAATGTCTCTCCCAGTTTCACGCAAATGTTCTATTCTCTCTCCATATACCCTCCTATCTGTGCAGAGCTGTCCACCGGATGTAGAACTGAACGGAGAAATAGACAATCCACAATTACTGTAGCTGGACAATTTTCAGGAAAATTACCAAATTTCTTAAAGACTTGAACAGAACAAAGAACTTGACCTGATGACATTTATAGAAACTCCACACAACAGCAGAAGACACGCTCTCTTCAAGTGCAAAAGAAAGATTTTCCAAGATAACCTGGGTAAGACAAACAAAATCTACCTCCACAAATATTTAAAGGAAATGAAAGCACACAAAGGATGTTCTCTTATCATGACGGAATTAGACTAGAAATTGACAACGGGAAAATTTCTGAGAAATCCCCAAATATTTGGAAATTAAATAACTCACTTCGAAATAACCCATAAGGGCGCAGGAAGTACTGAGCGCCTGCAGTGAATTTTCTAAAAAATGAAACGGGATTGTCAATCCTTTACCGGGGTGGCACAATAATATACACAAAAGAATATGAAACCAGAAGAGTGAGAGTCATCCCAGCTTCCCACTTTTTCCTCACCAGTTCCATCACCCAACCAATCAATAATCAAGTCCAGATGATGTTATTCCCGATCACTTCTCAATGCCATCACATCCTTTCCATCCCTTGCTTTGTCTTTCTCCCAAACCACAACATGTGTCCCAGCTGTTACGCTGATCACCATCATCCACACGGCCACCCAAGTGACCTAAACCATCTAACCATGCCGTTTCCTGAGTGTCAGGGGTAAATGAGTTGATACTGGTAAAGCTCTTAAACAGCAGCTGGCATGTAGTAAGCACTATATCATTATCATTATTATTGGTAACCGAGCCCTTGATGGTTGCCATCACCTGTGGGGAAGCCCCTCAGCTTGGCAAACAAAGTCCCCTGCCACCTGGCTCTGGCCCTGCTCTGGCTTCATTGCCCACAGCTTCCTTTCTTCATCTCTATGCTCCAGCTTTCCCTCTTCCCCTCTCCTTTTCCCCAGCCCACCTGCTCCTGGAAGCCTTCCGTGACCTCCTCAGGCAGTGGTAGTTGCCCCGCTATGAGCTCTCAATGTTGCCCAAGCACATTTCTTACAAAGCACTTGCCGGGTCTGTGTCTGTCTTCCCAACAGACTTAACCAAGCTTAGCTCTCTCTTTTCTGAACATAAATATATTTAATAAGAGAAACATGAATGTCAGCCTGTTTTATGAGGGATTAACATTTCAAAATGAAAACTGTCAGGGCACCTGGCAGGCTCAGTCGGTTGAGTGTCTCTGCCTTGGGCTCAGGTCATGGTCCAGGGGTCATGGGATGGAGCCCCTTTGGGCTGCCTGGTCAGTGAGGAGTCTGCTTCTTCCCACCCACCCCTTGCTCTCTCTTGCTTCCTCTCTCTCTCTCAGCTAAATAAATAAAATCTTTTTATTTTTTTATTATTTTTATTTATATTTTTAATTATATTTTATTTATATTTTTTATTATTTTTATTATTAAGAAATAAATAGGAAAAGAAAACTGTCACAACCATCTGGGCACCTGGCTGGCTCAGTCAGGGGAGCGTGTGACTCTTGATCTCAGGGTTGTGAGTTCAAGCCCCCACACTGGATGTAGAGGCTACTTCAAAATAAAATCTGAATAAATAAATTAATTTACTAATTAATTGTCACAACACCGATCAATTTACACACTCCATACAAAGTAGATGTTTAGTGATATGACATAAGAAATTGCAATGAATCTATTCACATCATACCCTAGCTTTAAAACCATTCGTGGATCCCAATTACCATAAGATAAAATCCAAACGTCTTAGTGTACCATTCAAAGCCCTTCAACCTGACTCAAATCAGGCTGAACACATGTCTATTACCACGTGTGTCACCCTGAATTATGTAGCTCAATTAACAGATTATGTGTTTGTCTCCCTGGCAAGGTTGGAAGCTCCTGGGCCACAGGAAGCAGATCTTACTCATTTCCTATCCCAGGCCTCACCCACTTCCCCATTCCCTAATCCATCACCCAGCACATAGTAGGAGTTCCAATTGTTTTGAATAAAATTACCTTCATTCAGGCGCCTGGGTGGCTCAGGGGGTTAAGCCTCTGCCTTCAGCTCAGGTCATGATCTCAGGGTCCTGGGATCGAGCCTCCCATGGGACTTCCTGCTCAGCAGAGAGCCTGCTTCTCTCTCTCCCTCTGCCACTCCCCCCATGCTCTCTCTCTCTCTCTCAAGTAAATAAAATCTTAAATTTTAAAAAAGAGAAAAAAAAAAAAGAAAAGGAAGTGGGGCCTGGTGTTACACAGAGGCAGGGAAACAAGGGAATCATCGTGAAGAAGGATGGAGATGGTTTTATCTGAGTCACTGAGGAAGGGCAAAAGTGGGTCCTACCTCAGAATATTCTAGAGCAGGATAGTCCTTTGAAGTTAGCCCTATTTCTCTGAACTCAAAATAACGTGAGAGGGGGACACAAAACAGTGAGGGCATTTCTTGACTGTAGCTGCTTTCCAGAAGTACAGTGTTCATTTAAAGTTCAACACAGTTAAGGTCTTGAGGGTGTGCAGGGAAAGAGAAAAAGGAGTCATGTCTTCCTCCCACACGGCCCTACACACACACAGAAGCACCTTCTGACAGTTGGGTCAGGTGGTCCCACCATCTTTCAGCTGCTTAACATTCTCTTTTGCTCCAGAGAAACGTCTGGGGCTATACACCTCCAGGGTGGGAGCATTCAGAGACAATGTGAGTCCTGCATCCCAGCAGTTCCAGATGATTCCGCTAGTTCTTGTCTTCAAAGTCAAGTAGGTACCTCCACCGAGGAGCACCCTGAACCCTGACACCCCTGCCCCCACCCCATGCCAGAGGCTCCAAGTCAGCCTCTTGGCCCCAACCTCTCCTCTGTCTCCTGCCCTTCACTTCTAAACCTTGCCATTCCATTTAAATCCACCCTTACCCCAAACTTAGAACCCAAAGCAGGGCCTAACATCAGCCCTGCCAAGACCAGGTAGACCATTTTTCCCTCCTCAGAGGTCTGGGTTAGGACTTGGGATTAGGTCCATCATCAGCCCTAGAGTGGCCCCTTAACTGACCCCACCCCAGCCTCGGCCCCATTCCTTCCCAACACACTCCCCGCCCCACAACCCCCCTGCACCTCGTTTTCCAACCAGACCCTAGAGCACAGAAGGGGACAGGAGCTCTAACACTAACTAGCCAACTACTTTCCAGTGGCAACTTATAAATTCTGGCCTCCCAACGAGCCACAGCTGAATAAGTCTGGAGGGCTTGGGGCCCACAGAAGCCCGGCTCCCATGCCCAAACTCCTGATTCGTAAGTCTGGGGTAGGGCCCAGGGATTTGGTTTTGAAAATCTCTCCCCAGAGAATGGCATATGCAGCCAACTTCCAGAACCACATGCTTTCACATCCAGCATCTCATTTTGCCCTCACACTGACTTGGTGCGGTGGGCAAGGGAGGCACTACCACAGTTTCACATTAGGACATCTGTACTCAGTTCATAGAGTAAATTTCAGACAGGGTATCACACCTCTAAAGAGGTAAGATTTTGAGATTTGTTTTAAAATACTCTGAAAAAAAATAAAAAATAAAATAAAATACTCTGGAGGAAGGGTGCCTGACTATCTCAACTGGTAGAGCCTATGACTCTTCTGCGTTGTGAGTGTGAGCCCCATGTTGGGCTTAGAGATTCCTTAAAAAAAAGAAAAAAAAAATACTATGGAGGGAAATCACATGTGTTAGGGAGAAAGTAGGATAGATTTTTTAAAAAAGCAGCAAGACCTTGATAAATGATGAAGCTAGATGATGGGGATATGGGGATTCCCTCTAGGTTTATGTGTTTGAGAGTTGCCATAACAAAAAACTTTTTTAAATCTCTCTTGGAGATGATTATGAAATGTGCCGGGTATGCATTTGTGGTGTTTTCTAAATTTCCTCCAGGGAATGAAAACTGTAATTAACTGTAATCTCTAAAGTTCACTGTGACCCATCCAATATAAAGTCATAACTAAAAAGAGAGGAGTCTGCAGTCTAGAACAAGAACAGTCAACAGATGAAAATACGTCCGAGTGGGGGCGCTTGGGTGGCTCAGTGGATTACGCGTCTGCCTTCAGCTCAGGTCATGATCTCAGGGTCTTGGGACTGACCCCCACATCTGGCTCCCTGCTCAGCGGGGAGTCTGCTTCTCCTTCTCCCTCTGTCCCTCCCCACCTCATGCTCTTTCTCTTAAATAAATAAAAATTTTTTTAAAAAAGAAAGAAAATATGTCCAAGTGTATCAATTCTGTCTAGAGAGACAGTATTTCTTTTTTTTTTTTAAAGATTTTATTTATTTGACAGAGACATAGCGAGAGAGGGAACACAAGCAGGGGGAGTGGAAGAGCGAGAAGCAGGCTTCCCGCTGAGCAGGGAGCCCCATGCGGGCCTCGATCCCAGGGTCCTGGGATCATAACCTGAGCCGAAGGCAGACGCTTAAGGACTGAGCCACCCAGGCACCCAAGACAGTGTTTCAAAGTATCCTGTGTTGGTTATTCAAGTCAAGCCTACTCTCCTAACATATTCATAACGACTTCCCACTTAACATTCTAGCTCTCTTAGAACTTCTCGATGTATTAATATTTAATTTCTCAATATATTGACGTATTAGTATATTATCATATTGCTAGTATGAGCATATTTGTATGTTAATTAAAAAATTAGTATTTGGCTTTATCACTTCATTAGTGTGTGACTTATGCTTCCCAAGTTGTTTATCCATCAGTGAGTTGATAAAAATCAGTACCCTGAGGACCAGCTCTCAGAGCTGTGGTGGCTCTATGAAGGGGGAAATAAATTAGGGACTGCCTCTAGGCCTCCAGAGGCCTGCTTATCATAGGGAAGTTGGGACAGACCTAGGTTTCACTAAGAATTGCAGGATGAAAAAAAAAAAAAAAGAATTGCGGGATGAAGGTGGGAAGGAGGGAGGAGCACTCTGGCATTTGGAGTTGGAACGAAAACATGGGCTCTTTTGAGATCCACTTCTACCTTATGACCTGGGGCAAATTACATAACCTCTCTGAGCCTCAAATTCTCCATCTGTAGATTGAGTGTTAAAACCTACCACACTGGATTATTGACAGCATCAAACAAAAGATTGTATAAAGGATGCATAGGCATATCATAGACTCAAGATTTCTGTAAGTACCCCAATTACCACTGTTTGTAAAGCTTTATTATGGCTTGTCTTCTGAAACGTGTTTTGGGAAAGTGGATTTGGTCCCTTTAGGAGAAAGTACATGTGTTGCAAGTTGGTTTATAAATGGAATAGAAACCACTGACTGATTTGAGAATATTGCTCGGGGACCTGGGGTGCCGAGTAGAAGTGTGGAATGTGCAAATCCTATGACTGGGGTTTATAATTAGGAATAGGATAAGCCCTATCTTGGAAGGTCAAACAACATGAAAAAAAGGCTTTGTGGGTATAATATTCCTCATTCACCTCCTGTCTGTGGAGGATGAATGGAAGGAGGAGCCCCGAGCTCTCCAGATGCTGGATGAGGGAGGAGGTGCATGGGGACACCTGAGCTACAGCGATGATAGAAGCCAAGGGAGGGGGTGAATGAGGATGGAAGTTTCCGCGCTGCACAGCGGGCTCTAAGAAACGGCGGGCTCTTCAGTTTGAGCAGAGGCCACGGGGAAGAGGGAAATCACCCTGGAGCTTTGGCAGTTAACCTGATTGTACTTCTTTATAAAGTTTTTTTTTTAATTTTTAATTTTTTTAATATTTTATTTCTTTATTTGACAGAGAGAGAGATCACAAGTAGGCAGAGAGAGACGGGGAAGCAGGCTCCCTGCTGAGCAGAGAGCCCCATGCGGGGCTAGATCCCAGGACCCTGAGATCATGACACGAGCCGAAGGCAGAGGCTTAACCCACTGAGCCACCCAGGTGCCCCTGATTGTATTTCTTTAAATTATATTCCACTTGGTATTTCTTTAAACAACTAGACTGGGGCGCACGGGTGGCTCAGTCAGTTAAGCTGCTGCCCTCGGCTCAGGTCCCAGGAATGAGTCCCATACTGGGGCTCCCTGCTCAGTGGGGAATCTGCTTCTACCTCTGACCCTCCCCTTTCTCATGCTCTCTCTCTCTCAAATAAATAAATAAAATCTTTAAAAAAAGAGAGAGAGAAAAGAAAAGAAGAAAAAAAAACTATAGGGAGGAAAGGGTAGAAGCAAGGAGACCAAGTATATTGGTAACCCAAGTGAGAAAGGAAGGTGCCTGGGGTCTGGGTGGTGGTAGAGTGGGGAGAGGCAGCTGGCATTTATGCATAGTTTCAAGGTGCAGTCAACAGGATTTGCTGATGGATCTGACGGAGATATAAGAGAAACAGAGGAATAAAAGAGGACTCCAAGATTTTCTGGCGACAGCAACTGGAAAGATGGAGTTGACGTATACTGATAGAAGTGAAATTGTGGGAGATACATGTTTTGGAGGAAAGATCAATATTTTAGTTTTAGTGATACTAGGTTTATGTGTCTACTGGACATCTAAGCAGAAAACAGACCCTCTGACCCCTACCAGCATCCCAGTAAGATCAAATTCCCAATATTTAAGAAAGCTGTTGGGGGTCAGGGTTGGAGGAAGTTTATCATTTGATGAATGTTCAGTAGAGAGGATATTCCCTTAGCTTTTGTGATAGCCAGACTCCAAATGGCTCCCACTGACCCCTATCACCTGATCCTGAATAGTCCCCTCCCACAGTGTATCAATTTTGGTCCAATAGAATATGGAAGACGTGGTGGTATATCATCTCTAAGGCTAGGTCATAAAAGACATCGTGGTTTCCATCTTGGATCACTTATTACAGGCAAAGCAAGCTACCATGTTGTAAGTAGCCCCATAAAAGGTCCATGGGACAAAGAACGGAGCCCTCCCACAAATATCCATGTGAGTGAGCTTGGAAGCGGGTCTTCCAGCCCCAACCAAACCTTCGGATGACTTCGGATGACTTCAGCCAACATCTTGACTTCTGTTTGTAAGAAACTCTGAACCAGAACCACCCAGCTAAACTGCTTCCTAATTCCTGATCCACAGAAACTATGACATAATAAAGGTTTATTATTTTAAGCCACTAAGTTCTAAGGTTTGTTATTTAAGTTTAAGGTTATTTAAGTTATTTAAGGTTTGTTTATTATTTTAAGCCTCTAAGTTCATAAGTTTGTTATGCAGCAATGGGTAACTAACATACCTCTCAAAGTCAAGCGAAGCAGAAGCTCTAAGAAAATTTGGAGGGCCCTGCAAGAAGAGAGACAGGCATCTTATTCCACAATCAGACCCCTGTTCAGGCAGTAGTCTCACTGTTCTGCCCTGGGCAGTCTATACGGCAACCATTGGGAGGACTCTTTCAAGAGGGGCTGCACAGGCACCATGTACCCCAATAGCAAGACGCTGGAGACAAGGAGTCCCAACAAGGGCTGAGCTGAACTTCCTACTACCAGAAACCGGTAACTGGACACAAACCACACTCAGTCACATGGCAACAACCACAAAGAGGGGGGTTCAAACCATAGGAGATTCAGTAAAGCCAAATTACCCTTCTGCCCCTCTTGCCCTATCAGGCCCCAATACTAGAGAAGTTTGGCCCGGAAAAGGAAGAGGGAAGTCTCCTAGAACCAACACATGACTCCCTTCACTGGACACCAGACACATGCGCGCGCGCACACACACACACACACACACACACACACACACACCCCTCCCCACCCTGAAACTGGCTGCAGTGATTGGAGGATTGAAGGCTGACCAAGGCCCTTCCCCCTTCCAAGTCCCCAGAACAGAAACTGGATCCCAAGCCTGGATGATAGGAAGGGGGTGTAAGTGATGTAAACCAGAAATGAGGTGGGAATTCTTAATGGACGTGAGTGAACTTCTAATACTCAAAGTCACACGAAAGCTGTGGGATCCCTCTAGGATCTCAAGAAGGAAGGGAAAAGGGAAACTCGATAGAACTTGGTTACAAGATTGTCATGTTAAGGCCCCACTGAGTGGGGATTCCTCAATCAACTGATTACAATTCTGCTCCTCTAACGCAAGTCCTTAGAGGGGCAGCACAATGCATGAGTTAAGAAGGTTTGGAGTCAAGACAGGTTTGAGCAGTATACAAATCTATTTTTGTCTGATCCTGAACAGGTTTCTTAAGCTTCCAAATCTCTCTTTCCTGATCTGTAAAGAGGAATAACGGTAGCCCCTCTCACAAGGCTATGGTGAAGCTAAGAAAGACTGCAGTCAACAGAGAGGGGAGACATGGTAGCAGACTCTTGAGGCCTCTGTGATCTCCAATTAGGGACCCTCTCCCCATATAAAAGCCCACACCAGGCTCCTGATTGGCCCTTCTTGGTGTCCTGTCCACCTCTGGTCAATTGTTACGGCCCGGGGTACTTTTGTCCAGGCCTGGTCCATTGTCCGTCTCCACTAGAACCCATGGGAATGGAGGTGGGACAGGTGTCCAGAGAATAGGGAGGTACTGTTCCCTGAAAAGGGGACAGGATGCTGGACAGCTCAGACGCCCCTACCAATGATCTTGTTGATTTCACCTTTACCTTCCTCTCTTGGTTGCCCAGGAAAATTAATACATCAGAGAGTATAAATGAGGATAGAACCTGGTTATCTGACCTAACCCCCTCATGTTGGAGACGAAGGCCCCAAGGCCCAGTGGCAGAAACCAGTTGCTAAAGGCTCTACAGGTATTCGGTACCTCGGACAAACCTGCAGAAATTGGGACACCCGGGAATGAAAATCTCAGAGGCTGTCTCCCTTTCTGGGTAGGGCTGGGAGACAATAAAATCCAGTAATCAGGAACTTGCCTCACTGATCTGCCTTGGGAGATTTATTGCCTCATGTGGAGCATGCCAGGCACTCTGGGCGTGGATGTCATTACACAGAGAACATTCTACTCCCACCAGCCCTCCTAAGGTTCCTCCAAAGACAATTCCAATGGATGCCCGTGAGCAGTCCATGAGAGTATTTTTCAGATTGAAGATCAGTCAAGAAATCAGTTTAGTTGGGTGAAAGGCAGACTTTTTTTTTTTTTTTTTTAAGACATAGGCTAGAGTGGAAATTATATCAAGGGGGTAAATGTAATTTCATGAGACCGTTTTCTCAGTTGCAATTTTATATATAAAGCTACTGGCTCAAAGTTTCCTCCCCGTTTCCTATTCCTGGCCCCTAACAGTATTATTCCTACCCCCTTTTTAAGGGAAATCCAATTCATTCCACAAACGCATATGGAATGCCAAGCATGCCGGATACAGAGAAGACTATGACACAGTTTTTGTCCTTGAGGGACTCTCAACCCAGTGGGAAATAGCCTCCAGTGCCGAGTGGAGACAAGGAGAAGATGAAGAGGCAGAGGGTGACAGATTACAGAAAAACAATCTCTGGGCAGTAGCATACAGGAGGAGGGGGGACTTGGGTTTTCGATTCTATACTTTGAATTTGTGGCAATAAACATGTATCGTTTGGGCCATTTTAAAAGCCCAGTAAAAAGATAAAGATACAGGAACGAATACATGAATGAAATGTAATGTGAAAGTCCTGGCCTGGGGGAAGGAAAAGAAACATTTAGGAGCAGCGCTAACCAATTTGGGCTCATTTAGTCCATTTAGTACGACACCAGGGTCCCTTGATCCCCATCTTAAAAATGGAGAAATCAAGACCCTAAGAGGTCAAGCACTTTGCCCCAATTCACCAGCTGGTAACGGACAAAGCCCAGGGCATTTCTGCTATGGTCTGTTTCCATTTGCCAACTAAGAAAAAGGGTCAGAAACAAGGGACAATGACTCCAAGAACTTTGTTCTTAAGCTTTTGTAAATACTCAGTGTCTGTTATCTTGTTCTTCCTTATTTTTCTTCCTGGTTAACAGTTAATCTCTGGGGGCGCCTGGGTGCCTCAGTGGGTTAAGCCTCTGCCTTCGGCTCAGGTCATGATCTCAGGGTCCTGGGATCAAGCCCCGCATCAGGACCTCTGCTCAGCCGGGAGCCTGCTTCCCCCCCACCCCCGCACTCTGCCTGCCTCTCTGCCTACTTGTGATCTCTCTCTGTCAAAAAAATAAATAAAATCTTTAAAACAAACAAACAAACAAAACAAAATAGTTAATCTCTTAACATAAAAAAGGGTTTTCTGTTTTGGGAGGCTGAAGGAAGAGCTTGCTGGGGTTAAAGGGGAAAAGGGGGAGGGTGGCCAATGGCGGTGGGGGGGGGGGAGCTTGGGGGGGTGAGTAGAAGGGAAGCAGAGCGGGAGCAGGCAGGCAGAGGCCTGGGCCTGCTGGGCCTCTCCCAGCACAATGCTTGTGCTGCCTGGCCCTCCTCAACAGGGGCCCTGCTGCTAGTGGGGTTTTCCCAGCAGTCCTTGCCTCGTGGGTCATCAGGTCTCTTAGAGCTGAGTGATAGGCTTCCTTCTTTCCAACTCCAGCCTTCGCAGCCTGAGCCCCCAGAGCCCATGTGACGACCCCTGTCTTACCTCCAGCGGTTCTACCTGCGGCCCAGCCTCCTTGCTTCCCTCAGCACGGAAGCCCAAGGGGTCCAGGATGGGGTCTCGTTTGGTCTCTTCTTCCCCACCATCCTCTACAGATTTCCTCTCTCTGCAGCCAAGGGAAGGGAAAGAACAAGAAGACAGTGGCTCAGGCCGGTTGGAGATAGTGGAACTAAAGAAATCTGAGTGTCCTCTAAAAATCCCAGTCCTGTCATGTCCTTTGCCATCATGGTTACTGATCGTGTTGAATGAGCTCTTACCATGAGCCAGGCATCATCTCATTCAGGAGTCCAGAATGCCCCAGAGTCCCAGGTCACACAGACAATTCTTGGCCAAGCCAGCCACACAGGGGGCCTCTTGGGCTGTGTCTGAACCCCTGCAGAGGGGCATCCTGCCTCCTGTGGTCCTGTGCCAAAGGAGGACGATTCGTCCTCTGATACAGCCTACCCAATTAATACAAATGCTTCCTCCCCTTCCTCCCCTTCCTCCCCATTCCACTTCCTATCAAGGGCACATCCTTGGATGGGCTTGGATCCCCCGATCTGATGCTTTTATCCCCTCCTCAGGCTTAAAGAAGTGTCTGTCTCAGGTAGAAAATGACACCAGGTCCTCATGCCCCACCTGGTGGGGTAACCTGAGTTGGGATTTGAGCCAAGGTACCATCTCAGCTAATCCCTTACTTGTGCTGTCCCTCTATGGAGGGATGACGGCTCCTTCTCTTCCGAGACAACGTAATAGCACAAATATAACTTGCAAACGCTCAGGGTGATTGCAGACTTACAGACAGCTGGGGAACAGGCCACTGCATTGCTCCCAACCAGGCTCTTGAGCCCCAGGACCTGGGCCTCCTCTGAGAGACTTGTGGGGCCATGGTGGCCACAGGCTTCAAGCTCCACCAGCAGATGGGCAACCTCTCCAGCAGCAGTTCCCCGTCTTGGACACCTAGAGGTTGAAGAGGACTAAGAAAGCAGCCTGGGAGGATCACAGCCCGGGGAGCAGCGCTGGGGATCCCAGGTTACTAATTCGGGACCTCATGTACCATTGGAATCTCCCCATCGCACTGCGCCAGGTGCAAAGGAAGGGGCAACAGACTTTTAAGGCTCTCCCCACACAGGACCTGAAAGGAGTGGGCTCAACCCTGGGGGATGTGGACAGGCTGCCATAGAACCCAGGAAGAACGTGTCAGGTCCAAAAGTCGTGAAAAGAGTGCTTTGACCTGCTCAGGAGTGAGTTATCGGACCCCTGGGAGAATGACCTTCACCAAAGTCCTTCCTTGCAAACGGAGCCAACTCAGGTGAGTTAACGGCTTCCACCCCTGGGCAGAGAAACAGGTCTGACCCCCAGAGGAGACAGGCTTCTCATTTGCACATCCCTTTCTACTGTTCTCACAGCCTGGTTCACAGAAGCCACACACTTGTTCAGGGCTCCCTGACTCTTCACACACACAGACCTCCTTCTCCGTGTTGGGGAAAGGGTTTTCAACTCTGCGGATGAGGAAAGATTAAATGTCCTCCTCAGGGATAGAAGCCCGGCAGGGAAAGAACCTGGACACTAGTCTGGACTTCAAACACCTCCTCAGACATTTTCCAAATTACGGTGCTTTTAACTTTGGTGGAAACATTCTTGTCTCCTCTGTTGGATTGAAGGCTCTGGGTGGGCAACAAAAGATTTCATTTCTTTCCTTCGTTGAATCTGTTCTCTTTCTTTTTTTATATAAGATTTTATTTATTTGACAGAGAGAGGCAGCACAAGCGGGGGGGAGGAGCAGAGGGAGAGGGAGAAGCAGACTCCTTGCAGAACGGAGAGTCCTGGGGTCATGACCTGAGCCCAAGGCAGACGCTTAACCTACTGAGCCATCCAGGTGCTCAGCCAGGAATCTGTTCTATTCCCCTAAGTGTGGATGTGAATCAATGGAGTGAGTGGAATTAAATGAACTTCAGCAGAGACTAAATTTTCCTACCAGACCCTCACCACCCCTCCCCCTTTTACCCAAATATCTCAAAAGCTCACTTCTTCCTTCCCTTTGTTGGCTTTGATCATTGGACTCAGTGCACATAGAGAGAGCTTCTGAGCACAGACGGTTTGGAAAGGGCAAAATAAAAACAGCCAATTGGTCGATAATAGAACGGTAAAGTCTCTAAGTGCCATGGGGGAGGGCATTCGTCTTAAAGCTGGCTGGAAAGAGATGACATGGGGTGGGCAGAAGCCTCTCTGAGAGCTTGGCTTGTTCCGAGGTGACGCAAGAGGCCGCTCCTGGTTGGAGAAGGAAGGGAACAGCCAGTCAAAGGTTCTGCTTTTGTTCTGTCTTGGCCAGCGCCCATCCCGAGGCTCCTGTTCCTTACCAAACTGGCCAGCTAGATACTCACCATAGAAGAGGAAGTGAGGCACCTACCTGCAAGGGACTGCTTCGGTCTGGCCTTGTAGGCAGAACCCTCGACCCCTGCTAACAGTGCTTAGCCAAACCAGGCCCCTCTACCACCACGTCTGCCCCCGTGATTGTTCCTCTCTGCTTAGGCTCTTTCTGGCTGGTATTGATCGTTGCTTTTATTGGCAAACAGTGCACCACGATAAAAATAAAGCACAAGTGTTTGTGCAGGGAGAGAGTAAAATGAATTCTGTGTCTCCAGCGCTGGCGGAAAACTTGCTCTGAGACCCAGTGGTCAACCTGGTACCTGATTCTCCCCTCGGGGCACCCCTGCAATTATTGTAAGGACATTTGTCTGTCTGTCTGTCTCCTTCCCCCCGACAGGGCAAGGCGGCTGGCTGCGGTCTTCCCCACACCCCCTGAGTGCTTGGGGCTCAATTCATAGTTGCTAACTGACACCAACGTGGGGCCTTCCAGGAAGCAGTCATTTCAGAGCTAGGCCTGGCGCCACACCTCCCAGCTCGTCCTGCCCCAGCTGGCCAGTCACCACCACAATTTGGGGTTAGAGGTTTGGTCCGGTAGGGGAGGCAACAACAACATCAGCTACCTAGAACATTCAGGGTTGTCTTGTCCTGTTCAGCGCCTAGGTGAGTTGCTCCCATGAGAGAGGTGGTGCCCTATTAGCTTTCTTACCCTCTTTTTATAGACAGAAACAGGGGCTGACACTCCCATGTGCCTTACCAGTCACACATTCCTCTTCTTAAAATAGCAATGTGGAGGGACCTCAATTTGTGCCTAGGTTCAATTTCTTTATCTGTTATAGGGACAAATAACACTATCTCTTAGGGTTGTTCAAAGGATACTTGGTGATGGTTTGTTTTCTGCTCTGGACTGTAAAAAGGCGGCAGGGACTTTGGCTTATTCACTGCTATATCGTCAGAGCCTGGAATGAGTGCGAGCCCGGCACGTAGTAGGTGCTCAGTATTTGTGTCCTACATAGAAATGACGGGAGAAGAGCTTAAGCCAGACCCTGTCGCTTCCACCTGCGAGTACATCCTATATCCTTAGTTCCCCAGATTCTCCTCCAGCCAGGCAGCCGGTGGCCGAAGGGTGTTGGCCTGGGAGCTCAGGCCTGGGGGAACCTACTTCTGGCCTGGGGACCAGATCAGCAAAACTCCCAGGCCAGAAAAATCTCCAAGGGGCAGTCTGCTATGCCAGTAGCCCTGAAGGCCTCAGCCCTCAGGTTCCCCTTTCCTTTTTTTAGGTCAGGAAAAGCATTTTTGTCCTCCCCCCACCCCCCAGCACAACGCGGTGCTGCTTCTGAGATGCTTGCAGAGAAGGGCCGCCCTGCCCCGAGCAACAGTCTTCTGGGGAAGGAGCTCAGCACGCGACACCCGGCTAGACTGCAGCAGAGGAGCGGCGAGGCCGGGCGTGCAGGCCAGGCGGAGGAGAGCCGACCGCACCAACGCCCTGCGGGCGGAAAGGCCGGCGGGAAAGGTCTTGCGAGGAGAAGGGCGGGGCGAGCGCCCGCCCTCGGCTCCCGCGCACGGGCTCCGCTCCACCTTAAGCTCGGGACCCCCTTAAGGGCGGGCACTGGAGCCGCGCGCTCGGAGGCGGGGTCTCCCATGCAAATGAGGGGCGTGGGTCGGCGGGGCGGGGCGGGCGGGGCGCTGACCTGACGTCAGGCCGGCGGCCCGGGCAGTTGGCTCGGCGGCGGCGAAGCGGCAGGAGCGGCGGCGGGAGCGGGGCCGCGCGGCGGGGCGCGGGGGAGCGGCGGCGGCCGAGCCGGAGCAATATGGCGCCGGTGGGCGGGGGCGGGCGCCCGGGCGGCGGGCCTGCCCGAGGGCGCCTCCTCCTGGCGGCGCTGCTGCTGCTGGTGCTGATGTGGGCGCGGGGGGCCCGGGGCCAGGGCGACCCCCAGCGGGGCGCCATCCTGGGCATGAGGCTGGCGAGCTGCAATAAATCGTGTGGGATGAACCCGGATGGCATCATCTTCGTGTCCGAGGGCAGCACGGTGAACCTGAGGCTGTACGGTCAGAGGCTGGGCTCCGTCTCTAGCAACCTGATCTCCTTCACCGAGGTGGACAACTCCGAGGCCATCCAGAACTCCACCAACTGTCCCGAGCTCACCAAGGACCTGGTCGTCCAGCAGCTGGTCAACGTGAGCCGCGGGAACACGTCCGGGATGCTGGTGGTCCTCACTAAGTTCCTCCGGAGGAGCGAGAACATGAAGTTGTATGCACTGTGCACCCGGGCCGGGGTGGATGGGCCCTGGCAGAGGTGGACTGATAAGGACTCGCTGCTCTTCATGGTGGAGGAGGCTGGGAGGTTCTTGCCCCTCTGGCTGCACATCCTCCTCATTACGGTGCTGCTGGTGCTGTCGGGCATGTTTTCTGGCCTCAACCTGGGGCTTATGGCCCTGGACCCCATGGAGCTGCGCATCGTGCAGAACTGTGGCACCGAGAAAGAGAGGCGCTATGCCCGCAAGATCGAGCCCATCCGGCGCAAGGGCAACTACTTACTCTGCTCTCTGCTTCTGGGAAATGTGCTGGTCAACACCTCCCTCACCATCCTTCTGGACAACCTCATCGGGTCTGGGCTCATGGCGGTGGCCTCCTCCACCATTGGCATTGTCATCTTTGGGGAGATCGTGCCTCAGGCCTTGTGCTCTCGCCATGGCCTGGCTGTAGGTGCCAACACTATCGTGCTCACCAAATTCTTTATGCTACTCACCTTCCCCCTCAGTTTCCCCATCAGCAAGCTCCTGGATTTTGTTTTGGGCCAGGAGATTCGCACCGTTTACAACCGGGAGAAGCTGATGGAGATGTTGAAGGTAACGGAGCCCTATAATGACCTGGTGAAAGAGGAGATGAACATGATCCAGGGTGCCCTGGAGCTACGGACCAAAACCGTAGAGGATATCATGACCCAGCTCCACGACTGCTTCATGATCCGCAGCGATGCCATCCTGGACTTCAATACCATGTCCGAGATTATGGAGAGCGGCTACACCCGCATCCCCGTGTTCGAAGACGAGCAGTCCAATATCGTCGATATCCTCTATGTCAAAGACTTGGCCTTCGTGGACCCCGATGACTGCACCCCCCTCAAGACTATCACCCGCTTCTATAACCACCCAGTGCATTTCGTCTTCCACGACACCAAGTTGGATGCCATGCTGGAGGAGTTCAAGAAGGGTAAGGCCAGATGGAGCTCTCCCTGTTAGCTGGCTTTGGGACGCCTGTCATTCCCTTGCCTGTTTCGTGTTGGCTGGCCTTAGTGTTTTCGGTGTGACTGTCCCTTTTCCCATCACTTCCTGTGCCTCCGAGGTGGATGGTATTTGGGGCAGCGGGACCAGTTCGTAAGCATCTGCCGCCTTGCCAGGTACCGCACTTGAATCAGAGCCGAGACACGCTTGCGCACTTGGAGGGATAGAGCGAGGCCTCAGGGAGCTCCTGAAGCAGCACAGAGTAAGGCAGACACCTTCAAAGCCGCCACGGAGATTAGAGCGTGGGGCCACACATCTGATGGAGTGTGGTGGGGAAGGGGCTGGGGCCCTGGGAAAACCGTCACAGGGGGAGGGGGCATTGGAGGAGAGCCTGAAGATGTGGGGAGACCTGGTACCCGAGGCAGGGGGATCCCCACAAGGAGCAAAGGATGTGCTCGGGCCCAGCAGGTGGTCCTGTTGAGCCGGGCTGGAGCGCTGTTGCGCTGTTGCTCGGTGGTCAGAGGGGAGAGGCTGAGTCATCTGGGGCCTTGGGGAAGAGCCCGAAGTCAGGGCCGAGTGTTTGTTTGGAGCTTGGAGCTGTCAGAAGTTTTTGAGCAAGAGTGATGTTTCTGGAGCTCCTAACCCACAGAAGCTGAATTGGGAGGTCTCTGGTTGGCTCCCCACTCAGAGCAGGGCCAAGGAATGCTTTCGACTATTCAGCAGAAGCAAGCGGATCAAGTTTGGGTTATTGTTCTGTCTTTTCCCGGGCGCCAAACATCAGCTTCCCTCCTGTGGTCGGCTGGAAATCCTCAGCTGGCCTTGCAGTGCCTTGTGTTTTTCTCTCACATGGGTTCTTGGCCAGTTCTCAGGTAGTTAGGCACTCGGAGGTTTTACTCATCAGCCTTACAGCTCAGGGCACACACACCCCGATCCTTACTTCCAACAAAACTTTACTCCCACCTCTGCCACTCAGAAGTCCTCAGTGGCAGTAAACAAGCCAATTATGGAGTAAAACCCTCGTAGGCCAAAGGGAGCGAGTAGGCAGAAAGGGAAGCTCTTTATAAAGGAATGGGGGAGGGAAGGGAGCACATCTTAAAGCCAGGCCTTTGCTTCCCTTCCCCATAGGTAGAGCTCCTGCTGGCTAAGGCAGCCTGCCAGCCCAGGGCTGGGAGCAACTTCTGCAGGGAGCAAGCCTCAGGTGCTTGTCAGTAGATTATTTCACGAGAGGAGGGCAGAGTCTGGAACCGGATGGGTCAGTGGTGATGGGCTGGGATAGGTAGGAGCAGGCCTTGCCAGGTTTGCTTTGAAAAGATGCACTGGTCAGGGCCAGAGTGGGATACCGGTACCCTCCCATTTTCAGAGGGACAGACAGAGGGAATCTGAGCATCAGAACTGGGAATGACTCAAGTAACAGAAGTCCAAGTGGGGAAACAGCCTGGTAAGGTGGCCTCATGGCAGAGAGACTGGAGGTGATGGCACTGTGCTGGGGGAGCTTTGCAGATGCAGGCCCAGGAACCTATTTCTCCCAGGTAGCCGATGCTGGTGCAGAGCGGTGAGGATCTGCGCCCCACCCCCACCCTGCAGCCTCTTGGCCTTGAGGACTTCTTCCACGTCGCTTGGTCAGGAACCTGGTTAGGACTCACCAGGGCGGCTTCCTGCTCGCCACCTCTATGGTCTTTGGGACTATTGCTGGCGACACACCCAACAAGCACGTTTGCATCGTTTGGCTTGGATCTGGAGCCAAACTGGTATGGATTGGCTTGGGCAGGCTTCCCAGCCCCTGATCAGGAGCGCTGAGCCCTTGTCGGGTGGGAGCTTCCTGGATCTTGGCAGGGCCCTCTTTGGACTCACCTTGTAAAAAGAAGTACCAGTTGAGGAAGCTGGGAAAATAGAGCTAGCATCTTTCGGGCCAGAGCTCTGATGAGTGGAATTCCCCAGATGTACATTTTAGTTCACTGGAGTCTCCTTAACAGAGGCTGGTGGTCTGAGCCTGAGCCCTAGCCCTGGAGGGGGTGCTGCTAATTCCACGGAAACTTGGGCACCGTCTACCCAGTGCAGCGGGAAGCTGCTGAGATGTGAGTGTGATATGATGGTCACCCCTAATGGTCACACCCTGGGGCATTGTGGTTCCATCCTAACTCATTGCCGCCCTGGGCTGCCCCCAGTATGGCCTCTCCCAGATCTTTTCATCTGGCATTTACCATTTTAGTCCGAGGCCCTCTTGGACATGGGATACACTTAACGTCTGCATCTTAAAAGATTCTCTTTACAAATCTGGTGTTTGGAAGGCTTCTTTCGTAGCTAAAAAACACAAGCGAGCAAGGTAACATGGCTAGCATTGCCAGCAGCATCCAAACAAGAGCTGGGGGCCTGCCAGGTGTAGCCGAGCATCTCCCTGAGGGTCTTTCCTATGCTTCAGTGGACACTCCACGTTGGGGAAGGTCCCTGACCTCTGCCAGAGTCTTTCTGCTCTGGGTGTAATCCTCTTTTAAGGTCATTTTATCTCCTCCTTTCTCCCCAGCTTTAATGAGCTCCTCGTGAGTAGGGATCATATCTTACCAGTGTTTTCACCACTCAGTGCCTAGCAAAGAGATGCACGTATAGTAAGTGTTTGTTAAATGCATGAATGAATGAACGAATGAAAGAACGAACAACTAATGAATGCCTGGTGAGTCCTGCTGGCCTTCTTGCCGTTCCTTGAACACACCAGGACGCTCCTACCTGAGGGCCTTTGCCCTGGCCGTTCCTTCAGGCTGGAATGTTTCTCCCCAGGTGTTGTCAGCCTCGCCCTCTCTCCTCCCTCGTGTCTGCTTCAGCCTCACCTTCTCAGCGCCCTGTTTAAAACTATAACCTCCCATCCTCCCCGATCTTCCTCATCTCCTCTCCCCTGTGCTAATTTTTTCTTTTTCTCATAGCACAAATCACTTTCCGACAACTCCGTAATTTACAGATTTGCTATGCTGCTTATTGTCTGTGTCCTCCTGTTGGAATACTAAGTTCCAAAGAGCGAAGCTCCTTGTATTGTTCACTGGCGTATCCCTGGCCCCAAGAATGGTTCTTGGCCCATAGTAAGATAAGATCTCAATAAAAGGTCCCTGAATGAACAAGTGATCTGTTAGGTTTCGGACAGAATTATCCCCCATTCCATAGTGTTAGATTTTTGAGGAGCTGATATCCAGGGGACTTAATCTTTCCAGTTGCACCCAGGAAGACAGGAGGGGCTTCTACAATGACATGCGTATTAATGGTTCCTGGGACTGAGAGCCGAGTTTGGGGTCTTGAGTGTGATGCATGGTTCCCCTTTCTTGTGCCTCGTTTTCTGTGAATAAGCGGTTTTTGACCATCCGGCGTATACAGAGCTTCCCTCCTGAGTGAGTCATGAAGCCGCTCCTGCATACACACTTAGAGACGGGCTCCGGGAGTCTGTGCATGCATGGGCCTGAGCGTCCCTTGGAGACTGAGGCAGGGTTACGGCTTCCCAGCTGCTTTGCCTCCTAGCTCAAGGCATTTGTCATTAATTCATGGACCCTCATACTGTCTGTGCAAGGCACGGAGCTAGGTACCACAGGACCTCGGAGTTAGACTCTCTGCTTGGCTAGAGCTGTAAAGCCACTGAGAGGCTTTGCCATTTGACCTTGGTCCTTGACTTACACCTTGCCTAGAACTGTTTGCAGCCCTGGGTGTTGTAGTTGGTTTTGTCTATAGCTCGAGATCTTAGAACAGAGGCTCCCTGGGCTACCCTGGGCCCAGTTGCATTTTTCCTTTACCAAAGATGCCCTCCCAGACCCTGGAGCCAGAGTAATGAGTAAACTCTCCCAAGTGGAAGTCAGAAGCTCCAGCCCCACAGTGAAGCCTGCCTTCCAGCTTCCCACTGTCCCTCCCTCTGTCACATTCCGGCCCCTCTCAGGTGCTGGGGTCATCTGTAGTCATCTTATCTTTCCCCACCTACTTTATAACCGTCTAGCCACCTGTGAAGACTTGGGTTTAAACTCCACCCAGCGTGGTCTACGACCCATGAGGTGACTTTGGACCTAATACGGGCCTCATAGAAAGTTAGTGTGTTTATGTATCAAAGGGGAAAAAGCTAGAAATATTTTCGTTGAAAACTCCTCCCATATTTCCATCTGTGCCACATTACACTTCTCCCACATACTTCTTTCTTCCTGAAACAACTTAATCAAGGCAAGAAGCAACAGTCCATAATTTTTGCATTCACTTTTGGCTCCTACCATCTGACACACTTTAAGTATCTTATTTCTCTCTGTTTGTTTGTTCATTCATTTGTTGCAACAAACATCTAGTTTCTTGAGGCCTTTGTGTCAGACACCGTGCTCGCTGTTGGGAGTCAGAGAGGGACCAGAGCAGCCCTGCTGACGGAACTGGCAGTCTAGCAGGGAGACAGACGTTGTAAACAAAGCTTACTGTTCCCAGTTCAGGGTGGTGCAGCAGGGCCGAGGAAGCCATAGAGCCGAGAAACGCTTCCGAAGTCAGAATAACAGGACTCGGTGATCATTTCGGAGATGCTGGATCGGGGCCAGGAAGCAGTTGTGAACATCTGAGCTTTGTAGCTAGGGATTCAGCTAGAATCCCTTTCATCATTGATGATGTTGTCATTTGACAGAAGTGGGGAGGGGCGCCTGGGTGGCTCAGCTGGTTAAAGCCTCTGCCTTCGGCTCAGGTCATGATCTCAGGGTCCTGGGATCGAGCCCCGCATCGGGCTCTCTGCTCGGCGGGGAGCCTGCTTCCTCCTCTCCCTCTGCCTGCCTCTCTGCCTACTTGTGGTCTCTCTCTGTCAAATAAATAAATAAAATCTTAAGAAAAAAAAAAAAAAACAGAAGCGGGGAGAGCAGGAAGCAGACACGGTTTGGAGGGTCGGGGAGCGAGTACTGGTGGTAAATTATAGCGACGTGACCCTTGATTGGAGTCCTCTGGGCTCACCGGAGTGTCTGACACTTAAACGTGCACCTGAACTGCCTAGACGTTTTTGTAAAAATGCAGAGGTGAACTCAGTGGGCCTGGGGTGCGGCCTCCTGGACCACACAGAGCAGCACAAGGGTGCGGTCCTTCCAGGCAAGCGTGCAGGTAGGGGAAAGTGCCCACGAGGGACTTGGGAGTAAGGCCAGGACCAGGGCTAAAGGTTTGAAAGCCGGCAGCACCAGCGAAGTGTGTAGAAACCCTGTTAAAATGGCTCCTCGGAGAGATGAAAAAGAGCCAGGCAGGCGTGGTTTGGGGAGCCTTCTGGGGAGGCCAGATAGGGTGAGGGCCAGGCACAGACTGTGGGGATGGGACAGTTACATCCCAAGATGCTGGGAGAGCACAGCCTCGAGAATGGAAAGGGAAGGCAGCCGCACCCCTGGCCCCCCACAACTCCAGCGGAAACAGGCTGCAGCTGAGCTGGTGATCTGAGCTGGAGCGGGTGGCCCGGGGGGAGGTGTATCTGAGAGAGTGACAGGAGCTGCCTGCCCGGGCAGGGGTGCCAGCCGGGCAGCTGACGGCCGGCCAGCCACACTCCTCGGCACTTTCTCTCTGTGAGGGGCTCGTGGCTGCGGAGCACGGCCGCCGTGGATAGGGTGATGCACCTCTTCCCCCCCGCTGGCCTCGCTCAGCCGGTGGCCCAGCTGCCATAGAGAAGCCCGAACCAGAGCCAGTGTCCTCAGCCTTCTACTCACAGAGCTCGTCCGAAAGCTCTGCCTTGTGCCCTGGAAGGCGCTGCCTTGCGTCTAAGGCCAAATAAGACCTTAGATTGTACCGAGCTCACGCTAGTGTCTACTTTTCCAAAGTCTTGTATTTTCAGTTAGCCCAGCTCCAGAGTTTTCCTGAACACCATGGTCAGGACAGGAGGTACTGAACAGATGTTTAAATACTCGGGTGCCCAGAAACACAAAAACACGGGACCGTGTCCTACAGCAGGAATGGGTAACAGGCAGGGCTTTCCAGGAAGCGGACGTCTTTCTGGTCAGTAGAAGTCAGGGAAGATGTGCCAAAGGAGGTGGCATTTCAGCTGCATCTTCAAGGGTGAATAGACAGGAAGTTTTTCCACTTCTGTGCCTCTCGTTCTGGGAGAACTTGGACAAGACCACAGGATGAGACATGAGCTTCACAGTCGTTGATACCAACTTCGGGTAAAATTGCTTCTTCCCGTTGCGACTGCTTCGCAGCCCTTTCTATGGGTGTGAGAGTCGCGGAATTCGCCAGGGGTGCCCGAGATGGCCCTCGGCTAAGACGGTGGGGCACAGCTGCCACTTGATCCGGCCCCCTCCTCTCCTCCTCTGAGCCCCTCTGCTGTCAGGCACAGCCCTGCGACAAGGTGCTGGCCCATCCTGTCCCTCAGGTTAGCCCTCTCGTCCTCCCTGAGTGTGTCCTAAAAGGCTTTGTGGCTCCAGGAAGGAATCCTGGTTTATTCCGTAGACTGCGATCTGGACTCCTGAGTCAATTCTTGTCCCATTTGTTACACGACTTTATTATGAAAGAGGTACATCTCATTGTCAGACCTTTAGAAAACACACAGATCTAAGCAGAACAACCCATGAACCTGTCATCTGGAGAGAACTGCTTTTAATATTTTGATTTATCACAATAACCTTTTTAGAAATCGATTCTTCAAGTCATGTCACAAACAGCAGGCTCAAAACCATTTTCATTTTACAGCCGTGTAACGTGTCCTGGTAGCCGTTCGTATCTCTTTTCACATTGAAACCATTGTCTACACTGCCCTGGTCTTTTGGAACCCAGTTTAGATTGGTTCTTTCAGAATAAGACAAGAAATCCCTTTCTGTCCCTGGGCTTCTTGGGCGGCAGTCCCCAGACCGAGGGCCGGGCAGCACTGTGCGGCTGATGAGAAGGCAAGCCCAGAGGCTTGGGTCGTGCAGCCTCCAGCCTGGTCTTTTTGTTGTTGAGTGTTTTTGGTTTTTGTTTTTTTAGCCGCCAGCCTGTTTTGCTGGGGGTTAAACTTGGTGTTGCTGGAACATTCCCCAGAGGTTATAGTCAGAGTCGCTTCCATGCTGCAGGGCCGATTTCCTGTGACCTGGGCAGGGTTCTTGAAAGACTGGTTTCCCCGGGCCCTCTGGAACGTCTGGTCTCTGGCCAGCCGGCAGCCCGGAGCCTCGGTTGGAAGGAGGCTCCTGTCCCCCCACCGCAGGCAGGCTCACTCCCACATGCGCTCATGCCTTCCCCACCAAATACGCACGAGGACGGGCTCGCACATACACGCACACACACCCGCCCCCACACGGGCATGCTTAAATACACACTTCACGCCCACACACAGGCGGCAGACTCACACCCAGTTACCCCTGCAAGCCGGCTCTCCTACACGTACCCAAATGCACATACGCACACACCCACAGCCCCCCGGACTCCTGCTTTAAAATGAGTCTGGGGAGGCTTGGGTGCTGCCTTTGGTTGAGGGTCGGACTCTTGGTTTCGGCTCAGGTCGTGATCTCAGGGTCCGTGGGATCGAGCCCCAGGTTGGGCTCTATGCTCCGTGGGGAGTCAGCTTGGGATTCTCTCTCACTCTCCCTCTGCCCCTCCTGTTCGTGTTCTCTCTCTGAAATAGATAAGTATGGGCCCCTGGGTGGTTCAGTTGGTTGAGCAACTGCCTTCGGCTCAGGTCCTGATCCTTGAGTTCCAGGATCGAGTCCCGCGTCGGGCTCCCAGCTCCACGGGGAGTCTGCTTCTTCCTCTAACCTTCTCTCCTCTCATGCTCTCTCTCACTTTCTCTGTCTCTCAAAAAAAAAAAAAAAAAAATCTTTAAAATAGATAAGTAAAACCTTAAAAATTAGTCCGGCTCTCATCATACTTCCCTAAGAGTGAGTTTCAAAAGTGAGTAAAGCTTATGCAAGTGGGTTTATTTCATGAAAGGCTCAAAATAGTGACTTGTGGTCTCTGAAAAATTTCTCTTTGGTTGCTGGTGATGCAGCTGAGCGGTGCCCGGCTCAGGGGGCTGCCGTGAGGACTACATGAGGTAAGGCATGTAAGTGCCTAGCTCAGGGCCTGGCACCATTGTCCTCATGCAATAAATGTTAGCCATTTTAAAAGTTCTTGTTATTACTCTCCAAAGGTGCCCCCGTTGGCGCTGATACCCTTGTGGGCTGCGGTGGTTCTCACACACTGGCGCAGGGAGCGGGCTGCCCCACAGTTCAAGCGTGGTTCCTTTCTGGGGGTTATGAAGACATTGAGGTCAAAAGAGCCCACTAGATAATTACCTGCCAATTCACATACCATCTTATCTGGGTCCTGGTGTGTATATTAAGGGTAACAGAAGCCAGAGCTGAAGCAGAAAAA
Organism: Nasua narica; assembly: GCA_028533885.1. Lineage (NCBI taxonomy): Eukaryota > Metazoa > Chordata > Mammalia > Carnivora > Procyonidae > Nasua > Nasua narica. The sequence continues at coordinate 68,601,285 of CM052811.1, forward strand.
TGTATGGCAGAGAAACTTAAAACTGAGAAGATTCCCCTCATTTCCTGAATTGTTTGTTTCCTGCAAATCCGAGAAACAGGCCGGCCATCCTGATCGACCGCGCATTCGCGTTCTCGCCTCGGGGAGCAGGATTGGAGGATCAGGCAAGCCCGGCAGGGCAAGAGGTAGAGCCACATTTGCTCCTCTCCTTGGGTGGTTTCATGTCAGGGCTCCCCCTTTGCCTGCTCCCTGCCCGGTGTCCCAGTTAGGGAGAGAAGAGGTTACGACTGAAAAGCAGCAGAGGGTAGAGGGGGATCCAAGGGAGCAGAGATTCCCCAGAAGGCCCAGGCTCCCCGGAAACGCCCCAGACTCAGAGCTCTGGAAAAGGCTGAGTAAGAGCAGAGAGCAGAAAGAAGGAAGAAGTGCTCTCATTAATGGTTAACCTTTATTAACTACTTAATTAATCCGCCGAACGCTATAGATAGGAGTCGAGGCTCCGAGAGGCTCAGAATCTTTTCCAGAGATGTGACAGCTGAGTGGCAGCCCCAGCTGTCCTCCAGAGCCCAGGCTCTTAACTCCTGCTCGGTGGCACTTTTCAGTAAGATCGTGGGTATTAAGAAAGAGACGAGAAGATTGGGAAATTCCAGTAATTCCAGGCTGGAAGACTTATTGTCAGTTCTAGTTTTTTTTTTTTTAATTGCGGTACAGTTGACACAGAACGTGATATTGGTTTGAGGTGTACAGCGTAATGATTCCATACATAGATGTTTGCCTCCGTAAGTCTAGTTAACGATCCATCACTCAATACACACAGATACAAAATTTCCTTTTCCTGTGATGAGAAGTTTTTATTTGTTTGTTTGTTTGTTTATTTGTTTTGACAGAGAGAGAGAGAGAGAGAAACCACAAGTAGGGGGAGCAGCAGAGGGTGAGGGAGAGGCAGACTCCCTGTTGAGCAAGGAGCCCCATGTGGATCTCAGGACCCTGGGATCATGAGCCCGAAGTAAGATGCTTAACTGACTGAGCCACCCAGGCACCCGTAATGAGAAAAAAAATTTTTTTAAGACTTTTTTTTATTTATTTGACAGAGAGAGGACAAGCAGGGGGAGCAGCAGGCAGAGAAAGAGAGGGAGAAGCAGGCTCCCAGCTGAGCAGGGAACTGGTTGTGGGGCTCCATCCCAGGACCCTGGGATCATGACCTGAGCCAAAGGCCGCTGCTTTTACCAACCGAGCCACCCAGGCACCCCTAAAATCTGCTCTTTTGGCAATTTTCTTTTTTTTTTTTAAAGCTTTTTTCTATTTCTTTTTTTTTAAAAAAATATTTTATTTATTTATTTGACACAGAGAGAGAAATCACAAGTAGGCAGAGAGGCAGGCAGAGAGTGAGGAGGAAGCAGGCTCCCCGCCGAGCAGAGAGCCCAATGCGGGGCCCGATCCCAGGACCCCGAGATCATGACCCGAGCCGAAGGCACAGGCTTCAACCCACTGAGCCACTCAGGCGCCCCGGCAATTTTCATGTATATATCATATTATTAACTGTAGTCACCATGTTGCGCATTACATCTCCAGAACTTGTTTTAACTGATTTATAATTGGAAGTTTGTACCTTCTGACCACCTTCCCCCATTTTGCCAGCGCCCCACCTCCTGCCTCTGGCAACCACCTAGATCTATTTTTTGTTTTTTTAAGATTTTATTTATTTATTTGACAGAGAGAGAGAGAGATCACAAGTAGGTAGAGGCAGGCAGAGAGAGAGGGGGGAAGCAGGCTCCCCACTGAGCAGAGAACCCGATGTGGGGCTTGATCCCAGGACCCTGAGATCATGACCTGAGCCGAAGGCAGAGGCTTTAACCCAATGAGCCACACAGGCGCCCCTGGATTTGTTTTAAAGGAAACTTTTCATTGATGCCAAGTACATAAATCATAAGTATATGACTTGATAGTTTTCCACAAAGGAACACCCCTGGGTAACTGTCACTGAGCTCAGGTCACAGAACATTACCAACGTTGTAGAAGGGTGTGTACCCTCTAGGGAACCCTCCCAGTTACTGCCCCTGGTCCCCCAATCATCATGGGTTAATTTTTTCCGTTTCTGAATTTTTACAACAGAATCATCAATATGTGTCTTTTGTGTCTGGTGCCTTCTGCTCAACATAAAGAATATGAGTTTCGTCCATGTTGTATGTAGCTATATGGTTCATTCCTTTTTGTTGCTAGATAGTATTCCATGATAGAAATATACTGGGATGTTGATGACATTTCAGTTGTTTCCAATTTGTAGCTCTTTATATAAGGCCCCTAAAAGTGCTCTTCCTGCAGGCCTTTTGGTGATGTTATGTAGGCATTTCTGTTGGGAATATGCCTAAGTGTGGACTTGTTAGGATTCAGTATAGGTGCAGATGAGACAGTTTTCCAGAATGCCCTTTGCTCTTACTCATTTACACTCCTGTCCCTACAACTCTGGTATTGTAGCCCTTATTTATTTATTTCATTTTAGCCAGTCAGGTAGGTGCGTGGTAGTATCTCGTTGTGATTTGATTATGCATTTCCCTAGTGACTACTGATGTTGAACACATTTTCATATGCTTAGTGTCCACTATGGGTTAGCGGTTTTTATATCCTGTTTAAGATTCTTTGCCTATACACAAGTTAGCAAGCTGATAGCCTGTGTTATTTTCTAGAAGCTACACTGTTTGCCTTTCACATTTAGATCTGTAATCCTTCCGGAATTTATTTTTGTTTCTGAGGTGTTACAGTCTGATTCTTCTTTTAAATCCAAAGGGCTTTTGCAGCTGGTCCAGTGCTGCTTACCGCAAGGACTGGCGTGCAGGTCTGCTAGACTCTCCTACTCAATTGGTCTCTTCGTCCGTCCTTGGGCCGGTACTACGTTGACATACTTGCCGTAGTTTTTTTTTTTTTTTTTTAAAGATTTTTTATTTATTTATTAGAGAGAGAGTGAGAATGAGAGGGGAGAAGGTCAGAGGGAGAAGCAGACCTCCCGCAGAGCCGGGAGTCCCATATGGGACTCGATCCCGGGACTCCGGGATCATGACCCGAGCCGAAGGCAGCCGCTCAACCAACTGAGCCACCCAGGCGCCCTTGCCGTAGTTTTCTAATAGGTTTTGACATTTGGTAATGATGGTTCTGTTCTTTGTTGTTCTTCTAGATTATCTTGACTGTTCTTTAGCTTTTTTCCTGAGAATTTACTGGAATTGCCTTGAATCTCGAGATCCACTTGAAGACCTGACATCTTTATAGTGATGAGTCTTCCCATCCATGGACATGGTTACCCCCCCATTTGTTGATGCCCTCTTAATTTCTTTCAGTAATGTTTTGTCAGTTTCTTTTTTTATGAATATTCTTTTTTTTAAGATTTGATTTTATTTATTTGACACACACAGAGATATAGTGAGAGAGAGAGCAAAAGTAGGGTGAGTGAGAGGGGGAGGGAGAAGCAGGCTCCCTGCTGAGCAAGGAGCCCGATGTGGGGGCTTAATCCCAGGAGCTTGGGATCATGACCTAAGCCGAAGGCAGCTGCTTATGCGCCACCTAGGCGCCCCAGTTTTGTCAGTTTCTGTGTATAAGTCTTACACATCTTTCCTTGGATGTATTCAAGGGATTTGGTGATTTTTGAGAGGTGTCTTTAAAATTTTGTTTCTGAGAATGTTGGTTGCGCATTGTTCTGACCCCGGTGTGCTGCAGTGCAGTTCTGACGCTCGCCACCCCAAGTTAGCATGGGACCCCAGCCATCCACACGCTCCCCTCGCTTCACATACTAGTCACAAGTCGGGCCCCCCAGACTGGCTGTAGATTTAGGGTTCCCACGACTCTCCCCTCAGGTTTTTAGGATTCACTAGAATGACCCCTAGAATTCAGGGAAGTGCTACCCTTACGGTTCCAGTTTTATCTTTTTTTTTTTTTTTTAAGATTTTATTTATTTATTTGACAGAGAGAGAGGGATCACAAGTAGGCAGAGAGAAAGGGGAAGCAGGCTCCCTGCTGAGCAGAGAGCCCGATGCGGGGCTCGATCCCAGGACCCTGAGATCATGACTGAGCCGAAGGCACCGGCTTTAACCACTGAGCCACCCAGGCGCCCCTCCAGATTTATCTTGAAAGATACACATAGGATGAGATCTGGAACAGTCAGGGATGCAGTCTTGTGCCCTCTCCCCTGGGGTTGGGGTGTGTCAGCCTCTGGGCATGTCACTGTGTTTACAGTGAGACGATCCACTGAGCTCTGGGGGTGCAGAGGGTCTTTTATTCTTTTTTCCTTTCCACCCTCCCCAGGTGGGGTCCAGAGTTTTTATCAGGGTTTCAGTACCTGGGCACGAATGATTAAATTATTGGCTACATGATTGGACTCAGTGTCTAGCTTGCTGCCTTCCCTGGAGGTAGGACAGCTGAGACGTCTGACCCTCTAATGCTTGGCTTTAGGCCTAACCGACTGAGCCACCCAGGTGCCCCAGATGTATTCTTTATAACACAACACAAGTATGAATAATTTTTGTGTGGTGATCTTTAATCCATTGGCCTTGTTAAATTCACTCATTAATTCTAATAGTTTATTTCAGATTCTTTTGGATTGTTTACACATGTAATTATGTTGCCTGTGAATAATGGCAGTTTTATTTACCTATTGCTACACCTTACGCACATTTTATATCTTGTTCTTGCTTAATTTCATTGGCTGGGACCTCTAGGAAGGTATCGAACTGGTCTAGGTCTAGTCTAGGTTTCAGGGGAAGGCTTTCTAAATTTGTCAGTAGGTAGGATTTTGAATTTTACCAAATGCTTTTTAAGTAACTGTTGAGATGTTTGAATGGTTTATCTCCTTTATTCTGAATTATGCCAATTGATTTTTGAATGTTCACCCATAAACATTTATTGCATAACTGGAATAAACCTGACTCAGTCATTATGTATGATTCTTGCCATGCATCACTGGATTTGATTTGCCAATATCTTTATTTAGAATTTTGGCATCTGTGTTCATGAGAGAGAGAGAGAGAGAGGTCTACAGCTTTTTTCCAGCCATTAACCAACCAACCACCGAGGAAGACAGTACAAGATATCTCTGTTAGGGTTTGGGTTTTGTTTTATGGCAGGAAGAATAATTGTTCAGTAATTAAGTCCTTTTCCCTCTTCTAACTAATAGCCCAGTTTGGGTGAGCAAGTTTGAACGTATCGAGGAAGATTCTTGTCCTCTTCCACCTCCTCCCCGGCTTCTACTTGTAACAGTCTCGGCCCCACACCAAATGTTGCTGTAGTTTTTTCTCCCGCTCAGGTTTGGATGTGAGGTCTAGGATGATTTTTATAGTTTGTAAACATCTGGACACAGCATGTGATTACCAGTTACCAAATGGGTTAAAAAAAATGCTTTTTCTTTTCTTCTTCTTCTCCTCCTTCTTTTCCTTCTTCCCCTTCTCCTTCGACCAGGATGGGATTACTAGGTTAGTCAAGTAGAAAACTAGCCTCCCCCAGACTTAATGTATCTTGATGTCAGTCAGCTAAGCACTTAGCAGGATTTCCGGTGACATCTTCGTGACTAACGAACACGGGACATGCGGGCTCAATAATAATGGTCCGTCTTTTAGACTGAGTCTTCCGTGGGTTACCAGCCGGCTGCACAAACAGAGCCGAAGCATGGGTACCTCACAGGGCGGTCCGGGAGGTCTGACTCTGTAAGCAGTTGAGCAGAGAGGTATGATGAGAAAGGGGCTCCTCCTGGGTGGGCAGCTGGGGTGGGAGGCTAGCGGGCCAGGAGCCGGGATGATAGAGGACAAGGCCAGAGGTGCTCCTGAGCAGAGAGGACTGGTGGAAAGGGGGAAGCAGTTTGCTGTAAGGGGCCAAAGTCGAAAGGAGGCTGGCGTGCTGACGGAGGACTGGGGACCCTCTTGGCACCTCCCGATGGGTTCCTCGCCCCTGCCCTTCCCACGCTCAGGGAAGCATTGTCAGCCGGACCAGCATCTTCTCTCCACTTCATTTTCTGATGCACAAAATAGCTCTAGTTCCGTGTGTTCCTCCCCGCCTTCTGAACTGTCCCTGGCTGTGTCTTCCAGAAGAGGTTTCCACATCCCTGAGGACAAAGACATCAGCATTCCATCTGACCTCAACTCCTTAGATAACCTAAGAAACTTACAACCCCAAACCTATCTTTTGACTCAGTGATTTTCCTTCTAGAACTATGTCTGAAGGACACAGAGATACAACAAATACATTTATTACAAAGATTTTCATAATGGCACAAAAAGGGGGGGATAATTTAAGAGTCCAGTGGCATTTGGGATTATTTATACATGTGTCCAATGAAATATTATGAGGCCTTTCATTTTTTAAAAAATAGTTTTATGATATGGAAAAAATGTCAAGTATTTACAAATTATTTAATTTAAAAAGTAATTAAAAATTAACAACAAAAAAAAAAAAACAGGTAATAGTAGTTGTCTTTGGAAGGCAGGATTTGTAAGGGATCTTAATGTCCTTTGCACTTTTGTTACCAATATCAGAAAAAGATATATACAGGGCGCCTGAGTGGCTCAGTGGGTTAAAGCCTCTGCCTTCGGCTCAGGTCATGATCTCAGGGTCCTGGGATCGAGCCCCACATCGGGCTTCCTGCTCAGCAGGGAGCCTGCTTCCCCCTCTCTCTCTGCCTGCCTCTCTGCCTACTTGTGATCTCTGTCTCTCTGTGTCAAATAAATAAATAAAAATCTTTTTTTAAAAAAAGATATATACATATATATACAAATTTGGTGTAAAAATCGTTGTGAGAAAATCAGGGAAATTAGAACACTTGATGTTAATGATCTTAAGGAACTAGGTATTAGATGTGGTATTGTGTTCTACTGTGGTCTTTGTGGTAAGAGTCCTTATCTTTTAGAGATACTAACCCAAATGCCTGTAAAATTTATAGATGTTTACAGATAAAATTGGAGATTTGCTTCAAAATAAGCCAGTGAAGTGGGTAGGAGGGAAGAGGAAACAAGATTGGCTGCAGGAGTTGGAGTTGTTAATTGTTTAAGTTCAGCGAAGGGCCCCAAGGGTATAATTATATTATTTCCTGTACTTTTGTAGATGCTTGATATTTTCCATCATAAAAGGTTAAAAAATTAGAGACTGCTGGCTAAATGAAAAATCAAAGGCACGAAGCCCCGGCCCTGGGTGAGAGACCAGTCTTAGGGTCTCCTGACATCTGCTTGTCCACAGCTGCACCCCCGGGGGGCTTGGGTTAAAAAGAGAATATTATTTAGAGAAGGCGCATTTCTGAATCCCAGCTTCCTCTCCCCCTCCGTGTGATGATTCTGGACGGGACTTCCCCGAGCCTCAGTTTCCTCCCGTGAATAGTAGATGTGCGAGGGGCAGTGCCTGGAGTCCCCTCCCCAGAACATGCTCACCCCCACTGTTCCATAGCTGGAGGGGAGGAGGTGGGCCCTGAGGGGGACACCGAGTAGCTCCTCTGAGAGGGGACAATGAAGGTCTGGCCACCCTTTCAGGGCTCTAAAGGGAGCGCTCCAAACTTTTTTGTTAGTGCCACCCTATCAGAAAAAAAGTTTTTTTAAAAAATTTGTACCTCCATTCATTCAAAAATTGTATACATGTGCCATTTTACTAATACATATGTTATAAAACAAGCATGGAAACTTTTAAAGACGTAAAGATGAAATAATCATTATTTTAAGATGGCTTGCTAGTAGTTTCCACTTCATGTAAACACCTTCTCGAGGCACAAAGTACCCTTGTGGAGGGTTACATCATTACTGATGGCGGCCATAAGTCTGTGTTTCAGATCGTTTTCTTGACAATTTTGAATTATTTTGGCAAGCCCTCCTCAGCTCCCTGTTACTGGTGTTCCCCCCGCTGACTGACAGAGGGCTGGCACAGGGAGGAGAGGACCAGCTCTGGACTTTGTAGATACGGTGCTTGCTTTATTCATGTTCCCTTCACTCTGGGATTTCCTTGCAGGGGTCTTGTTAAGTGACTGTTCATTTTGGGAGCATCGATTTGGTTAAAAGTGCTCCGCATAACCTGTAAACCCGTGTCAGGGGGCACACCTTGTCCGTAGCTCCTCTCACTTGGCCGGACAGTGACTGAGTGAGGGCAGGACCCCCTTCCCGTGGGGACTGGCTGCTCAGAGCCCACTGTCAGTCTGTGTATAAACAAAAGCTAAAGTCGCTAATTTATTTTGGGGATACAAATTAATCTGAAGGGGCCTGGGATGAATACCCCTTTTGGAGACCCTGTTCTAGAAGGTTCCAGATGGGCTGTGTGTAGGTAGAGCGTCAGGCTGTGGTGTTGTCTTGCTCAGAATGGCTGAGCAAGTCTCCTGGTAAGTCTCTAGAAATGCTTTTCTGTTTTGGCAAGTGTGCTGCAGTGCCTGCATTTCCATTTCTCTTTTCCCTGCAGCTGTCCTCCTGTCACTTCCTCTCTTTTTTTCTTCCTGCTTCACTCAGTTTTTTTTCCTTTTTGTCTTGCCTTCCATTTTCCTTTTCCTTTCAAAAACATGACCGGCTACAGTGGCTGTAGTTATTGATGGCTTCCTTATTGGGCACCTGCTGTGTATTTAGCCTTGCACCGGGCATCACGGAGTGAATCAAGAGCCACCAGATAGAACTTCTGTCAGAGAGTGGAGATCGGGAGCCCTACCAGGAAAGGCAGTTTGGAGATTTCAGTCCGATTTGGCCAGTGCACAAACCCTTTGACCGAGTAGCTCCGCAGCTGTAGGTGATGGATCGGAATCCCCCATGCATCAGATGATGGAGCGCAGGGATTTTCGTGGCAGCATTGTTTGCAGTAGAAGGAACTGGAACCAAGTGTGTGTGTCCATCAGCGGAAGGGAGAGGGTTCAATCCACCCTAGCATCCACTGGCGGGACACGCCACAGGGAAAGTAGAGGGGGTTCTGTGCTCCAGTGACATCGCTGAGTGTAAAACGCAAGGCGCAGAAAGGTGTAATATATTTGGGATGCCTGGGTGGCTCAGTCGGTTAAGTGTCTGTCTTCGGCTCAGGTCATGATTCCAGGGTCCTGGACCCTCTATCAGGCTTCTTGATCAGTGTGGAGTCTGCTTCTCCCTCTTCCCCTCCCCCTGCTCTGATCTCTCTCTCAAATAAAAATCTTTTAAAAAATGTAAAAATAAAGTAATATATTTATTGTAGAAACTTTCAGGAAGGAGGAAAATGATTAGGAAATGAAAGGCCCCCTATCCCACCACTCAGAATGTGAATATTTTTGGTGTGTTTTCTTCTAGTAAGTAGCAATGGCCCAGCTTCTGGTAAGCAATGAACCAAATTATATTGCTTTGTCTCATCCCTCAATATGAGACATCATTCTAAATGTAAAAATAAGAAAGTAATACATGCTGGTTTTAAAATGCATTAAGCAAAAGTAGAAGAAACTGGCGTAGTTCATTTATTTTCTTGTTTTGTAACATTTTGCTTTTTGCAAATAATGAACCACTGTCTCTTTAAATAAGTTTCTGTCTACATCAGCCTCATTTTTAGTGGCTGCAATACTGTGTCATAAACCACACTGGATGGACCCTGCTGGCCACAGCTTGCACACCAGCCTGGGTTTTCCCTTTGTATCAGGGTCTTTCCTAGAAGTGGAAGAAATGGCTGACTCTTCTCTCCAGTACTGCGCTGTTTCAGTTTCTGGTCTTACAGTATATTTTAATTTATGTTAAAATTAAGGATCTCCCTGGTGTTCTTTTTAAGTTGCTTATTGATTAAACAGCTCACTCCCTGCCCTTTCCGTCTGGCCCTCTCTGCTTAGGGATCCTTAGGGAAACTTGTTCTTGTGTGTCGCTCTCCCACCTGCTTGTGGAGGGGTGCCGGGGTGGAGGGTTGTGCAGGGGTGTGTGTCCTGCGGCCGTGCTCCTCTGCTTCCTCACCCACGCGTGCCCTACCTGTGTCTTCTTGCTGGGATGGGCTGCTCTGAGGTCACTGCTATTAATAGCTTAATCCTGCCCCTGGCCTGGGTGGAGAGAGGATTCCCAGGAAATCAGGGTGCCCTGTGGCCGGCAAGTGCAGACCCATGGCCCGAGGTCCCGTCTTCTGGCACCCAGAGGCCAGCACCTCTCCCCAAGGGAGGTGTCGAGAGCTCAGGGCCTGTGCTGGGAGCCTGAGAGGTTAGGGGCTGGAATTTGCTGGGGGACCAGCGGGGAAGATGCCCGGGACACCACCTCGGGTAGTGGCAATCCCGTTGTCTGATCTGGGGCCTCTGGATCTTCCGCATGAGAAAAGGCAGCTGGAGCTGGTGAGTAGGGCCCTCTCGGGGACCTTGTGGACTTTGAAACCCAGCACCTCCTAATGTGTCTTTCTTATGGTCTTTGAGAGGTTATAAAGTTGTTTTTTTTGTGTGTGGGGAGGAAAGAGAACACAGCAGTTTGCTAAGATGGGCACTGTGGAAGGCGGGGGACTGGGCTCCCTGGGGCCCCTGGAGACCAGCCTGTACGTATCCAGCGAAGAGTCTGGGGGTCTCCTGTGTTCCAGGCTCGAGGTGGGGGGGGATGGGGTATAACGTGGAAAGGAGGGAAGTCACAGTGCAGGCCTGGCCGAGCTGGACGCCAGTCAAGTACAAGGGCAGCCATACAAGCGCTGGTGAAGGGCGAAGGGAGAGCTGGGGCCGGGCTGGGCAGTGAGTGCCAATGGCCCCCAGGGTTGAGCCCCCCAGGGCGGAGCCGAGGGTGGACAGGCTTGTGGAAGAGGAAGTGGAAGAGGAAGGCTTGTGGAGGGGCTCTCTTGCTCTGGGGCCTCTCACTCTTTGCCCCAGTCCAGGTGGGAGAGGGCAGTGAAAGAGGCCTCCCTGCGGTTCTGTGACTGGGAGGAGACCTGGAGGGACAAAGGTCGACAGAGGCAGAGTGGGCCAGCTTGCCAGCCAGGTGTGGCCCAGAGCAGACCGAGGGTGGCCTCAGGGTGGCTCCTTTCCCAACCTCACAGCCAGGTTGTCCCTTACGAGCAGTGCATGAGTGGAAAAGGTGCCAGAAGCCCTGAGTCCCTGGGGAAAGCAGTAGGACAGTCTTTGTTCAAAGTTAAGTTAGTGGATGTGTTTCTTTCGGATTATAAAATTAATACTGTTGACTCTGGAAAGGTTGGGATCTCTCTTCAGAAAAGTATAAAAGAAAACAAACCATATTCCGAACCCTTCCATACTTCTAGGTTTAATCATATGAAAGTGTCATTTTGGTTGGTCAAAAATCATCAAATACCAACAATATCACATAGATGAGCCAAATAGGAGCATTTTGCTATGTTTCGTCCGTCTTTTTTCTTTGAATAAGGACTACTTTGGAAAATGGGGGCTTCTCAGCTTTTGGGGTAGAGGTGTTATTTACATTTTCATGTTCCATTTCTCACCCCAGCCACCCTCCAAAATCCAATTATCCAGTTGAATGGATGCTGAAAATAAATGAGGTAACTCATTAAAATAAACATTCTGTGGTAGATTTAAATTTCATACGATGAGGATCATAAATATAGGTCCCTGGTTGGTCCTTTTATTTTAAAAAGTAAATTAAAAATCATTTTTGAATTACAGAAACTTCTTAATTACTAAAATTCAAAGGAATTCTCTCGTCTTCATCGCTTTCCCCCTTTGCATTGATTACATTTCTCCTAAGGAAACATCTGTGTGAACTGAGTCGTTCATTCCACAGATATCCATTAAGCACTTGGTGTGTGCCACTCTCCATTCTGAGTTTTGGGGACACAGAATAAAGTCCCTACCGTAAAGCAGCTCAAAATCTAGCAGAAGACGGGCCATAAATGATAAATACAATGAATAAGCATATTATGTCATGTATTTTAGGTGATTTAATGACTAGGGTTGGGGTGCTGGAGGAGGGGTCACAGTTTTCAGGGAGGCCCTCAGGGTAGACCTCACCGGGAGGGCCATGTTTGGACAAAGACCTCAGGTGGGGGCAAGCAAGCCATGCACAGGGAGCAGCCCCGTGTATGAGGAACAACCAGGAGGCCTTGTGGCCGACCTGACCACTGGAGAGTAGGGACAGGAGAGGGTCAGCACCAAGGACTCTGGACACCCGGGCCACTCAAGCGGGGGTGCGGAGGCTTTTACGTGGAGTGAGACAGGAGCCACCAGAGGGATTTGGTGAGGCATGAGGTGACCTGATGTCGCCCCTCTTGCTATGTTCAGGGCTGACCTGGGGTCCATGATAAAGCAGGGAGCTGGCTAGAGGCTAGTCTAGCTGTCCAGGTTCGAAGGAGATGCACATGGCCCAGAATGTGACAGTAGCAGTGGAGGCCCCCGAAAGAGGCTGCAGTCCAGGCGTCCGGTGCAGGCATTGCTGACGGATAGAGAAGGGCAGAGAAAGAGAGGAGGCACAGTTTACTCCCCCGGGGCCTCTTCTACCCGACAGACAGAGATGGGGAAGGCTGGGGGGAAGAAGGGCAGGAACTGGATTTCGGCCATGTGGAGTCCAAGGTGTTGGGCATCCGCGAGGAGCTAGCTAGCTGTCGGCCAGCAGTTGGGTACAGAGTTTGGGGGATGTAGGGGAGGGCTGAGCCGCAAGCGTTTGAGACACCTTGACATGCAGTTTGTATTTAAAGTCATGAGGCAAGGGACAGATCCAAGAATTGAGCCCTGGGACCCTCTGACATAAAGAGGCCAGGGAGAAGGAGCAGCCCCAGAGGTCACCAGGAGAGCTGCCCCAGAGGAATACCAGGAACACCAGGAGAGCTGCGTGCTGGAAGACGGAGGGTTTCCAGGAAGCGGGAGGGAGGGACACCTGGTCAGAATCTGCAGCCTGAGCTTGAGACCCCACCACTGGAGGTCACCAGTGACCTTGGCAAGAGAGGTTCTCTGGCCAAGGAGGAGACCCTCTGGCTCAGCCGTCTCCTGAACCCACCAGACTCCATACTCAACTGCTAAGAACATATTAAAAAAAAAAAAGCTACCTCTGGGCAGACAAATTAGAAAATGGCAAATGCAGTTCAGGGTCCCGTGGCTGGGCCAGCAGAAGGTAACCGACTGTCCCCCAGCCCAGCAGCTGTCTGTGGGGCCCTGGCTGGCCAGCCACAGTCGGCGCCAGCACACATAGCAGGGGTGACTGTGGGCGGGGCCCCAGCTCCGCACCTGCAAGTTACCTGTCTCTGGAGGGCGCCCCTTACCTGTCTCTGGAGGGCGCCCGTTACCTGTCTCTGGAGGGCACCCGCCCGCCCACACCACTCCTGCCACACCCAGAGGAGCCTCAGAGAGAGAGCTCGGGGCTGAGAGCAGCCCCAAGATTGGGCTCAAGGAATCAGCAAGTTTCCTCTGTGGGACGGATGCTTCTGTCCTGTAGAGAAGCCACCACCCTTTGCCGGTGTGGGCCAGTGCGACGGCGACTGTGTGTCGGGATTCGTTGTGAGCCTGTGGTTCATTGGAGGTTCAGTGGGGAGGAGGACGTTTTTCTCAGGTTACTGAAGCTGTGTCCCGCATGCGTGGGGACTCTGACTCCTAGGCTCTGAGCAAGGCGCTGGCTAACTGAGCCACATTCAGACGCACCCCCCGTTCCCTGGGACTCGGTCCATGCCGATTTAGGCATGGAGGGTCCTTCCTCACCCTGGACTCACTAGTTTCCCTTTGTTCGTTCCCCTTAATTTTGTTTTTCCCCTGATTTTTTTCTCAATTAAAAGAGTTCTAGAGCAAAACCTGCTCATCAAATAGAACAATATTAGAAGGGGACAGCCTAAGGGGTACTAGGGCCTCTATCCCAAACTCTCCTTAACCTGGGAGGTGACCGCTGTTACCTCTCCCGTGCATTTCAGGGCAGTTCTTTCTCTCTCTCTCTCTCTCTCTCTCTCTCTCTCTCTCTCACACACACACACACACACCCCTCAGTCCAACGGCACCATGCAGTCTGTCCCTCTGCTTGCTCGTCTACTAGCAGCCTGTGTTGGGCCTCACCCCACATTCTGTCTGTCCGTTCGCTGCTGCTCTCTCCCCGGAGCAGCAGCAGACTCCTGCTCATTGCTATTGACGTAGGTGGTTTCTGGTTTGAGGCGGTTAAAAACAAGGTTCTGTCGAACCTCTTTGCTTCTGTGTCTTTCTGCTTTGGAGACGATTATATCTAGCTTCCCACCAGTGGAATATCTGAGTCCAAGGGTAAGGGACCTTCCGTTTTGAGTCATGCTGCCGAATTGGCCTCCAGAAGTGTGCCCGTTTAGCTGCCCACCAACCCGAGGACCTGCGAGGGCACGCTCGTTTCGGTTGCTTCCCACAGCATCGGGCATTCCTGGTCTTAAAGAGCGCCGGTCTGGAAGGTGGCAAAGACGACTTTGCTCCAGCTCTGGTTCCCTCCTGACTGGGAGCATTGTTTCTCTCTCGAGAAGGCACTCCTGGGTGGGCAGCCTCCAGCGGGCAGAGAGGGCTGGGGGGCCAGACCCCAGCGTCCTGGCTCCGAGTGGCTGCGGCCCGCTGGAGGACCTGGACGGATCGCTTGCTCTCATGGGCTCACGTCTAGAAGACCCCGAGGAGTCTTTGATTGAGTCTAGCCATGGTTCTGACTAGGTCTGGTCTAGGTGCATAGTTCTAGCAAGGTGCTGAAGGTTTTTTGACCACAGCTCGGAGCTGGAGATGAGTGTACCACAGGGACTGGCACGTGATGGTGAAAGGTGCACAGAACGGCACCCCCCACCCCAACACATGCGCCATGCTCTGATATCTTTCTCTGTCCTCTTATTTTTTTAAATGCTGGTACTGAGAACTGGCACCTCTCTGGAGTTCTGAGGGGCACATCCTGGGGTTGGGGCATCTGCAGTGGCCTTGGAGACTGGGAAAACGCCCTCTGCATAGAAGTCCTTCGAGTGGGGCCCTCAGACTGGGGTGTGAAGGGGAAGCTGCCCGGGAGACCCTGGCTTGACCTTCTCAGCTCCCCTGGGACTTCTCCCTGTGGCTTCTCCACATCTGTGTCCCCGTGTGGGCTACACAGTTTCTTTCGAACCGAAGTGAGGGCCAAGCCTTGGCTGTCTCCCTCCTATCACCCACTCGAACGAGGGGCACAGGAACAGGGTAGAAACCGGAAACAAGGGCCTGGAAAGCCCTGCCCCGCCAACAGAGCTTCTGTGGAGGGTCCCTCCTCCCCTCCCTCTGCCTTCCGACTTTCTCTTCTTTAGGTTGAAGGGGTGGCCCTTCTCTAATTATAGTACTTGCCTGGCCTAATTACAGCCTGGGCTAATTTGTTAATGGCTTTGGGAACTGAGAGCCTTTGCCTTGGGCAGTACCACGGCCCCTGGGTACCTGCTGGAGCCTTTGCCAAGGAGAGCGGGGTGAAGGAATGTGAGTGGCCCCAGAGGCCCCGTGGGCCGTCTGAGGAGCCCCACATGCAGTTGGCACACACGCATCTCACCCATGGCTCCACTGTCCACAGGTTGTCAGTGTGGGTCTTTCCCTTCCCCAGGACTCTCAGGAGACCCAGGCGGGACCTTGCCATTTTCATTCTAATGAAACAAAAGCTCTTTGATGAAATGCCTTAAAATTTAAAAATATCCTTTGGGTTTTCCTTTTCATAAAAGCAACATCTGTTTGCAGCAGAAACTTTAGGAAATACAGAAAAGGGAAAAAACCACCCATGACCCCACCCCAGTGAGTCATGACCCCAAATGTGTTAATATTTTGGTGGAGGCATCTCATGACTGGGCCCTTTGCTCTTGTCTGACTCATTGCGTCGTCCCCCCAGGGAAGTCCCACCTGGCCATCGTGCAGAAGGTGAACAACGAGGGTGAAGGTGACCCCTTCTACGAGGTGCTGGGCCTGGTCACCCTGGAGGACGTCATCGAGGAGATCATCAAGTCTGAGATCCTGGATGAGTCGGATATGTACAGTGAGTTCAGTTCTTTCCATCAGCCCGGAGCCCTTTTCCTGCTCACACCCTAGGTGTCCCTCCTTGGGAAGGCCACACAGTGCAGGGATATGGGAGGCCTGGCACCCTGAGACCCAGGAACTGGGCACCTCATGCTGGCCAGGGGGATCAGTGAGAGTAGGCCACCCGGGAGCCTGCCTGGAATCAGACACTGCTGCTTGTGTGTGGAAGAGGGGACTGCAGAGCCGGGAGCTGGTGGGCAGGTTCTGGTATGTTCCTGAGTCATCGGGAACCAAGTTCTCATTTCTAGATTCTTTTTTTAATTTTTAAAGATTTTATTTATTAATTTGACAGAGAGATCACAAGGAGGCAGAGAGACAGGCAGAGAGAGGGGGAAGCAGGCTCCCCGCTGAGCAGAGATTCCGATGCGGGGCTCGATCCCAGGACCTGAGATCATGACCTGAGCTGAAGGCAGAGGCTTTAACCCACTGAGCCACCCAGGCGCCCCTCAGTTCTAGATTCTTTCTCTTACAGCTGACAACCGAAGCCGGAAACGGGTATCTGCGAAGAACAAACGCGACTTCTCAGCTTTCAAAGATGCTGACAATGAACTCAAGGTGAAAATTTCACCTCAGCTACTTCTAGCTGCTCATCGCTTCCTGGCCACGGGTAAGAGCAAGAGGAGGGCCCTCAGGCGTTGGTGGGATACAGTCACAGAGGGCGAGTTCTTGGCCTCTGGATGCTTCCTCCCATGGCACAAGGGCTGTGGCAGGTGAAAGGTGCAGGGTGCGGGGGAGAACGTGGCTGCCTCTGAAAGAGGGCGAGGCGGCCTCCCCCCATCCCTGGGGCGCTCCCTGTGGTTTGTTTTCTCTGTTTATGGTTGTCATTGCAAGATTCTAGAAAGCATTTGGGTTCTGAGAATGACCACTGCAAGAGGGGAAGGGCAGAAAAAAAACAAGACCCCGGGAGTACCTGCGGTGGGCGCTGGGGTTCCCCAGACCCCTGGATGCTGGAGAGGAGGAAGGAGAAGGAAGCCCTGGCACACGCTGTGGGCCCACAGTGCTTGTCTGGCTCATGCGCTCAGAGCCTGAATGCAGCTCTGTTCTCATTGCTCCCCCTCCTCTCTGCCGGCGTGTGCTGGGGCCAGCAGTGCTTGACCTCTACGGCCGTGACAGGCCTCTCTTCTTACCCTTGATTCAAAGCCCCTTTGGGGACCTGGGTGATTGAGTTGAAAAGCTTCTGCCTATTCCCTCCCTTCCCCCAAAGCTGACTCCCTTCCCAACCGTCACTTGCTAAAGGGTGATAATTCTTTGTTTTTCCTGCCGGGATATTGACGATGGTGCTAATGATGATGACGATGGTAGCATCTGTGAACCACTCCCATATGCCAAGCACGTGTCTAAGTGCTTTACATGTATGATCCCATTTAACCTCACCATGACCCTACCAGGTGCTTTTTGGTGGTTTTTGTTGTTGTTGTTGTTGTTTATTGTTGTTGTTATTATTGTTTTGTTTTTTTTTTTTAAGGAGCCTTTATACCCAAAGTGGGGCTCTAACTTGCTACCCCGAGATCAAGAGTCATATGCTCTCAGCCAGGTGCCCCAACCCTATGAAATTTTTTTTTTTTTAAGATTTACTTATTTGAGAGAGGGAGCGAGTGTGAGCAGGGAAGGGGCAGAGAGCGAAGAGTGGGAAGAAGAGAATCTCACGTGGGCCGTGGAGCCCAATGTAGGCTTGATCGTACCACTGCGAGATCATGACCTGGGCCGAAACCAAAAGTCAGACGCTTAACTGATTGAGCCACCCAGGTGCCTAACCCTATGAAGTGTTTTATCCCCATTTTACAGATGAGGAAGCCGAGACACAGGTTAGGTAATTTGCCCAAGGTCATGCACTCCCAGTGTAGGAGTCGCTGCCCCAGCCCAGGCAGGCAGACCCGAGTCTGACCAGTCTGCACCCGGGGGTGCTGCTTTCCCACAGAGGTGCGGAGCCGGGGGCACGGAGGGCCTGGGCAGCGAGCGAGCACAGCGACCATGTCCCGGTGCTGGCCAACCAGGGCCCCTGTGAAGTCGTGGTCTCCACTCTTCCCACAGAGGTTCCCCAGTTCAGCCCCTCTCTGATATCAGAGAAGATCCTGCTGCGGCTGCTCAAGTACCCAGATGTCATTCAGGAACTCAAGTTTGACGAGCACAACAAATACTACATCCGCCATTACCTGTACACCCGGAATAAGCCGGCCGACTACTTCACCCTCATCCTGCAGGTGAGCGGCCTGCCCCCCGCCCGCCCTCCTGTACCCGCCCTGCCTCCTCCCCCGCGCAGCGGCTGGGGGACGCAGGGCTTTCCCGCGCGCGGCCTGCCCCCGAGCCTCTGCACCCCCTTTGCCCATCCTCTTCCTCCAGGTCAGGGCCCCTGAGCTCTTCAGGGCTCTGGAACCCACTCTTCCTCGCCCTCACTTCTTCCTCTTGCCTCGTCCTTTTTTCCCCCTCAGTTGAGCTTTCCGTCTCAGTCTGTTTGTCACCCTGACTCTGTGTTCTTCCAGGGGAAGGTGGAGGTGGAAGCCGGGAAGGAAAACATGAAGTTTGAGACAGGCGCCTTCTCCTACTATGGGACCATGGCCCTGTCCTCGCCCACCTCTGGTGAGTTGCTGGGCTGCCTCCGTGCTGCTCTCCAGCACACCTGGATGGGGGGAAGCTTGGACTCCAGAACCTAGGGCCCTCCAGGTGGCTCAGAGGAGAGGGAGGCCGCTGAGGGCCCGAGCCGCCAGGGCCTGTTGGAGGCCGTCCGGAAGAGCAGGGCCTGGCCCCTGTGGACAGGATTCCAAGAGTGGGGAGGAAGAGAAGGGAAGGGGACTCCGAGCCAAAGCCTGCAGGGAGCGGAGAGCGTGTCCTGAGATGGGAGACCGGACCATGGGGAGTAAGGACATGTCGGGGAGCCCCAGAAAGTTGCCGCCATTTGGTTGTGACAGGAAGCAAGAAGCTGTGAATGGCTTTGGAGCAGGGGGACGTCTGACAGCAACTGGGCCAGCTGGGCAAGTAGTCGTAGCAGTGGGAGGAGTGAGAGATGGCAGGTGGATGGAGGCTACAGGGTCTTGCTCACGGAGACTGGGGCAGGGGAATTGAGGTGGGGAGTGAGGACATCCAGGGTGCCCATGGTCGGGAGTCAGGCCAGGGCCTGGCTGCCAGGCGGGGTGCGGATAGGCTTGGCTTTTCAGGGGGCTTAGCCACTGCCTTTTGGTTAAGGGCTGGTTCTGATGGTATACAGGGACTTGGGGCAAAGAGGGGACTGGACACACCCTGCAAGAGAGGTTGTGGGAAGTCCAGGGAAGGGCTGCTCTGGCCACTCTAGTGCTTTCTTCTTCTCTAGTCCTGGGTGGCTCAGGCTCCCTTCGCCAGAGGGGCCTTGTGGCTGGAGTGGGCACCCTGCAGGCAAGACCCAGGTCTTGCCAGATCAGCTCCTTGCTAGTTGCCTGGCCCTTCTGAGCCTTGAGTGGGGCCCCGGGTCGCTGCAGGTCAGAAGGAGAAAGTCCACTTTGTTGCTGTGGGACAGGCCACACACTGAGGCGTGTATGTGGCTCACGGAGAGCCTCTACACTATGCCTGTTGCTGTCCTTTGACAAAGAGGACCCTGTGCACGGGGGGCCAGGGCACCCCTGTGAATTGACGCAGCTCCGCTTATCCGCTGGTATGGCACAGCTCGGCCCCTCTCGCCGCGTGAGCGGGCTCCAGGAGGAAGCAGTGGGAGGACAAGACTCCAGAGCGGGGTTTTGGAGCCGGGAGCCCCAGCCTGGATGCCTCGGGCCTAGGGAGGAGTTTTCCCCTCTCAAGAGCACCTCTTGCCAGCCAGCTGGGGACAGTCTTGTCCAGGAGGGCACGCGGTCGGGGGACATTTCTTCCAGGCACTTTGTCTCTGCAGCGATGCGTCAGAGGTTGGGTCCGGGTCCTTGGCTCTATCCTTTGACCTGGAGGCACTCAGGTCCCACTTGGAGTGGCCAAAAGGGAGAGGAGATGACTTCTGGAGGGATTCTGGCTTCACTGTGAGAGCCTCTGCTCCTCTTTGAGCGGGGCCCGTTGGTCTGCCCGAAGCTCCCTCCCCATCAGAGCCATGTCCCCCTTCCTGCTGTGCCCCCTCGCTCCCAGGGAGACTGGCCCCCAGCAGGTCTGCTCCTCCATCCTGTTCCCGCGGCTCCATGTTCTGCCTCCTCACCCAACCCATCGCTGACCTTCTCCTCTTTTGCTCCAGTGCCTTCAGCCCAGGTCGGGTGTCCGCCTGGCAAGCGGAACTCCTTGCTCTCCTGGCTCTCAGGTAACATGGCATGGCTGGACAAGTTTGCGCTGCCACCTGTCGCCTGAGCCCGCATACCACAGCTCTGTTAACCTCCCCCAGCAGCCACCGGGGCTCCCCACTCACATCTCGGGCCATCCCACCTGTTCTTGCTTGTGGGCCAGCCTCATCTGCGCCGGCTCTGCTTGGCCTTGGGCCCAGGTACCGGGTGGCTTTGCCCTGGTCCTGGAAGGGCTTCCCCTTCCCCCGGAAGGACAAAGGTCCTCAGTCCTTGAGGAGACGCACGCGCGTACACACACACATGCACGCCCGTGCACACAGACACACAGCTACAGTGGGAAGGGAGGGTTGCTTCTTGCCGGGCCAAGTGAGCCCAGCTGTTCCACACCCCCGTGGTCAAGGCCACTCGCAAATGTCAGGATGCCTTGTCATCTCATCAGCTTTCTCTAAAAGACTCACCTCCTTTCTTCACAGGCTTTGCTCTTCATTCTGTTGCTGGGGTGTCTGACTGCCAGGGGGAGGCAGCTGCCAGGCATCAGAAGTGCACCCCGTGTGTGAGCGCAGTCTCTGCACTTGCTAGCTAACGGGATTCCGGGAGCTGACTTCCTCCTGGTCTTTTGTTCCCCCTGTGTAACGGGAACAATACATGTGCCCACTTCTTAGAATTGTCAGAGCAATGAGAGAATAGGTAGGAAATGTTTGGTTAGAGCCCAGTTTTTATTTCTGTTTTTTCTCGGTTACGACTAAAATGTGACATTCCAGTCGGAGAGTATTGAGGAAAAGGCCCAATGCCACATGCTGTCTCTGGCCGTTGATAGGTCACACTCCTGAGCCTTATCCCAGGACTGCTGGCAGCTGTTGGTTGACTCGGTCAGTTCCTGGGACTCCCGTCCCACTTATATGGAGGCAGCAGAGGGTGGCAGGAAGTGCCGGTCTCCCCATCAAAACGATGGCCTGGTGAGCCCTGAGGAGGCTAAGAGCATTGACAAGTGCCTTTGGGCTCCAGTCTCGGTGTGTCACTTAGAGAAGCTCAGGAGGCCTTCGACAGTCCTAAAGCCTATCCCCAGAGTCTGTCATTTCCCATTTTATATTCGTACAGCTGGTTTTTTTTCTCCCTCTCAACTGTACCAAAGCACACTTTTCTCTTGATTCTCTTTAAAAAAAAAAAAAGTAAAAAGTTGGCTTAGAAGTCATTTGTCCCTTTCAAACAGCCTGCTTTTTGTTGTGGCAGGAAGTGGGAAACTGCTAACGGCCCTTGAGTGGGTGATGCCTGTGGACCGTGTTGGTCTTCCGTGGCCAACACCTCAGCCCCCTTCTCTCTCCCGCACTCACTCTTGTTTCGTACTCACCGGGAGTTTATGCATCCATGGCTTGGGTCCTGCTGTTTTTACCTAATACAGGTACAGCGATGCTTTTCCATCAGCTTGTTCCAACCATAGGGTTCCCCCAAGCACACGTGCCTTCATTTGTTGTCCCCCCTTACGGACAGTCACTGGGGTCTGTGTTCTAGATAACACTGTGATGTAAACCTCTTTATGAAAAAACTTTCTCTGTGTTTAAGATTATGGCCTTAGGATATCCTTTCAGAAATGGAATTACCAAGTCTATCTTTTTTACACATTTATTATTCTGTTTAATTTTATTTTTTAAGATTTAAGTTAATCAATTAATTAATTAATATTCTTTTTTTAAGGTTTTATTTATTTATTTGACAGAGAGAGACACAGTGAGAGAGGGAATACAAGCAGGGAGAATGGGAGAGGGAGAAGCAGGCTTCCCACGGAGCAGGGAACCCGATGTGGGGCTTGATCCCAGGACCCTGGGATCGTGAGCTGAGTTGAAGGCAGATGCCTAACGACTGAGCCACCCAGGCACCCTAATTAATTTTTATCTTTTTGCAAGAGCAAGTGAATGGGTGCATGGGGAGGGGGTATAGGGAGAGGGAGAGAGAGAATCTTGAGCAGGCTCCATACCCAGTGTGGAGCCTAATGTGGGGCTCGATCTCATGACCTTGAGATCATGATCTGAGCTGAAATCAGGAGTCAGAATCTTAACCAACTGAGCCACCAGGGTGCCCCAGATTTCATTTTTAAGTAATCTTCACACCTACTGTGGGGCTCGAACTCACAATGTGGAGATCAAGAGTCACGTGCTCCACAGCCTAAGCCAGCCAGGCACCCTTTATAGTTCTGTTTCAATCATAAAAGCAATATAGCTTATTTAGGAAATTGTGAAAAGGGAAAACAATCTTAAGAAAATTAAACAGTATTAGGGCGCCTGGGTGGCAGAGTTGGTTAAGTGATTGACTCTTGGTTTCAGGTTAGGTCATGATCTCAGAGTCCTGGGATCAAGGTCCTCGTTGTGATCTACGCTAAGCGTGGAGTCTGCTTAAGACTCTCTCTCCCTCTGCCCCTCCTGCTAGCACTGTCTCTCTCCATCTAAAATAAATAAAATCTCAAAAAAAAAAAAAAAAGAAAATGAAGAAGTATCATAATACCATTGTATATGGTATTATACGAAACAAAGGTTTCGTATTTGGGTGTATTTCTTTTTAGGGCCTCTATTTTTAAAAGGCCTTGTCACTAATTTGTGTTGTTTTTAAATTCAGATTCTGGAGTATTAACAAGCATTAGTTAAAAGCACTCCATCATCATCCAAGTGATTAATGTGAAATATTAGGTAATATCCATCGTATTTGTATTCCTTTTCTAGAACTTAATCAGGGGCGTTACTTAAGTTAGGATAAGTGACACACACGTGATCCTCTGGTGATTGTACACCGCCCAATCATAAGATATCCAGACTATGTTTTCCTAGTTTTAGGAATGAAGCTCAAAGACAGAGTATTACCCAGTTCAGTCTCACTTAGTTAAGGCT
Source organism: Nasua narica (assembly GCA_028533885.1). Classification (NCBI taxonomy): domain Eukaryota; kingdom Metazoa; phylum Chordata; class Mammalia; order Carnivora; family Procyonidae; genus Nasua; species Nasua narica. Next base: position 68,624,216 of record CM052811.1, read on the forward strand.
GTATTGGTCATTCAATCACCTGGCTTCATTTTGTTTGCTCCCTTCACCGTTTGTTCATTTCTCTCCATTGTTTGTTAGAGTAGCTAACTTAGTTGTTAGTAACTTAGTGCTGGACTAAGTAAAAAAGCCTAGTCCACTTCCTGTTTGTTTAAAAGAAGCCAGCATGCCTTCACAATTAACTTCTTTGTGCATTTCATTGTTTTCTAAGTGTTCTCAAAGATAAGAGCTAATGATGCGCAATCTGCATACAGTTCCTTTCTGAAAATAAGGACGCTGCTCTGCTCATTCCTCATTTGTGGTTGAGTCATCCTGGTTCCTTACAGTGGCTGCACGGAGGCCCTGTTGCCCCCCCCCCAAAGAGGTGCCTTCCCCACCCCCCCAGGCTTACCTAGGGGCAGGGGAGAGGGACCAGGCTGGAGGGGACGCCGCCGCTGTGGGAGGCCTGGCTCTCTGGGGGCTCGAGGCTCCTGTGAGAGGGACCTGCTGCCCCTGCCCCCCTTGTCAGGCTGACACGAGTGGGCAGGACCGGTCCACACAGAGTGGTTCCCGTGCAGAACACGCTTCTGACCTGTGACAAGCGCGTTAAGATGGGACTAGGGCGTCACGTTGAGAGGCATGTGTGTGGATGTATCATGAGCGGGTATAAACTGTATGTTCTCCCTTTTGCTGTAAAAGTTGTAAAAGTCCACAAGCTTCTGTGGGGACAAGGACAGTGCCTGGTCCGCTGTCAGGGGTAATCATGGTGTGTCGCCCTTGACTGATGAATTGTTGGGGGGAAATGAGGGGTTTTCTGGACGTAAATTTTGTGTCTTTGGTTTTGGTTTTCTGCTTTGGGAGGCTTTTTAATACTTCCTGCGTAACCCCTCCACACAAACTAACTCACTTGGTTTGAGGAGGTTGGACCTCCTGCAGCTGGAGCTTGTCTGTCCTTCAGAAGAGCTCCGTTCGGGGGGGGGGGGGGGGTGCACCCGCACCCGTGTGTCCGGGCACAGGTTAGACAAGAGGCTGTGGGGGCCCCGGGTCTGAGCACGCACGCGTCTCTCCCCACAGACCACTCCCCAGCCCACCCCAGCCCCCTCAGCCGCTCAGCCTCCCTCAGTTACCCGGAGCGCACGGATCTCTCGGGCGCGGCTGCCCTGGCGGCCAGCGCCAACCAGTTTGGCAGCTCTATCCTGGGCCAGTACATCTCCGACTTCAGTGTCCGGGCACTCATGGACCTCCAGTACATTAAGGTGAGTGCTTCCCGGGTCTCTCCCTCCGGGCAGCGCGGTCTTCCTCGTCCTGGCCATTTGGATCGCTGTGCCTCCGGCATCAGCAACTTCTTTCTTTCACCCACCACACAGGGCCCAGAGGGCCCAGACCCGAGATGTGTGTCTTCCTTATTCTTGCTTCTCACTCTCTCCAGCTGGGCACGTCCTCTCTTCTGGACCCCCAACCCCAGCCCTGGCCAGCACCGTTCCCCTGGGTCTTGTAAGGTTTGCCTCTCAGTCCCGGCTCTCTGCGAACCTCACCCCTTCCTCCTGCAGATCACTCGACAACAGTACCAGAATGGGCTGATGGCCTCACGCATGGAGAACTGCCCTCAGTTTCCCCTGGATGGCTGCACCCTTTGCACGGACAACTTAGCCGGGAAGTCCGAGCTGCCGGTGGTAGATGAGACCACAACTCTTCTCAATGAGCGCAACTCTTTGCTGCACAAAGCCTCCCATGAGAGCGCCATCTGACAGGAGGGCCCGGGGCCCCCCGCCAGCCCCGCGGGGGTCTCCCCAGTGGGCCCACATGAAGATAGGGAGCCTTGTAGGCCAGAAGGGGTGCAGATAGCCTGTCTAACTGAGCAGCCACATGGCCCCCAGAATGTGGGGAGTTCTGGCCTCTGACAGGGACCTCTGAATAGCTCCGAAGTCGCGGCTGCCCAGCCCTGGACTGGCAGGACAGTGGCCAGCTACTGCGAGCAAGGCTGTTTTTTACTGAGAGAATTTCTGAACTAGGCTCACTGCTCCTCTTTTTAAATATTGTTTGGGGAAAGGAATGGGGAAGGGGAAGACAGGGTTAAGGAACTTTATTTAAAACAAAACTTTTTTTTTTTCCACAAAAACTTTAATTAAAAGGGGTAGGGTTTCTCACCCCGGGAAGCAATAGCCATAATCTGCTCCCAGCCATGACCTTCTGGCTTATGTCCCTGGCTCAGTGAGCCCACTCTTCCTCCTCTTCCTCCTCCTCCCTCTCCTCCTCCTCCTCCAGAGCTGGTATCCCAGAGGCCTGCTGGAGGAAGGTTTTTCTCTTGGGAGGAAGACAGTTCCTTCCAGAAAGCAAAGAACCAAATAGCGCTAAGAACAACTAACTGCCTGGACACATGCACTGAGGCTTGTCTGACGTCACTGAGGCTTGTCTGACGTCGCTGAGGACGAGGGATTCTGGGTAACTGTGTGCGGGACATGGTACTCCCAGCTACAGAGAGGAGCACACCTACTCCTGTCAACCGCTGGATCCTGGAATTGCCTAGAACTCTGCTGATGGGCTCTCCTGGTGAGTTGGGCTAGGCTGAGGACTCTCGCCCCTGTCTCTACTGGTTTGACTCAGAGTGTTAAGCAGGGTCTCACACCTTTAGGATTACTTACTCCTGCTCACAGGCCCTGCCCTTACTTTTACCAAAGGTTTCCCCCTAGGTGGGAGAACATCTACGTTACAGGTGACTTGTCTGAGATACTCCTTTTGGTTCCAGGAGGGAATCTGGTCATGGGCATCTGTGTTGTTAGCAATTAAGACTATCCCCCTTCCCACCCCCCAGTGAAAGTCAGGTGTCAGTCACTGACCTAGGAAGCCCCTCTTTCCAAACTCCCTACTTCTCGTCCCCAAACCCCATTGCCTCTTGGGGATTGAGGACAACAGGACACATAGGAAGCCAACCTAAGCAAATTCTTCATGCCCTTTCCTCTGTGGCTGAGGCTTACCCAACCTTGTTCACACATTTACAAAACCCAGGAAAGGAGGTTTCCACCTAAAAGGCACACAGCTGGCAGCCCTGTTTCCATCTTTGTAATCTTAGCCTAAGTTGTCATCCTGGCCTTTGCTGAAGCTCTGCCCCTACGTGAAATTCTGCCCCAGTGCCTTTTCCCTGGGGCTGAATGAGGCCCTGCTGCAGAGCTCCAGGCTTGCCACTGTTGGGGAGGCTGTGGGACTAAGGTCCACGCTGGCCCTTCTGTCGGGTGGAAGTTGCTAGGGGCCCAAGATCAGGTGAGGGAGATTCTGCACACCTTCCACCTAAGTAGTATTTATTGACCCTTTCCTCAGCCAGTGACTTCTGTCACCCCGAGTGCTCTGTTCTTCAGGCGCCTGGAGAATCCTAACTCTTGGGACCAGGAAGTGTCTGCACAAGTGTGCTTGCCCCTGGCCCATTCTGAAGGCTCCCCTAGCCACAGAACTGATTCCTCAAAGTCTGGAGAGAAGGTGGTGACACCCATGGGTTCTCAGTCACAAGGAAAAAAAACCACCAGACCTTTATTCCCTGTGGGGGGAAACCCCTCAGTTTTCTACAGGAGCAGCTTGCTTTCCGAATCCACACGGGAGCTTGCAAAGCCGTGTTCCTGAGAGACCTGGGTGCCAGGCGGAGCAGGCCGCACTGGCCTGAGCCAAGTGAGTGTGTGAAGTGAAAGGAGCAGGTGCACACACTTCCACAGCTACCTCTTTGCACACACAGTTACTACCAACAGATGGTCCCTCAGCCCTTCCCTTTCCCCACTTACAATCACTTCTTGCAGAGGGTCATAATTATTTCCAAATATTACTGGTCCGATGACTTCCTCCTCCCAGTGCAATTTTTCACTTCCTATTCCAACCTCTGGTTCCTGGGCCGAGCCGTACCCTGGAACTGGCCCACCCCTGCGTGTCTTCCCACGGAAGGGAGACCTTCGCAGACGGCCTCCATATGGGTAGGCAAGTCACAGCCACCATAGCGAATAACTCATATTTATTTTGCATAAGATTTTAATTTGTATATTTTTGTGATTTATTTTGGCATTGTTATGAGTTTGACTCTCGGGGAGTTTTGTTGTTATGACTCTTGTGTCTTTTGTCACAAGACAATGATAATATTTGCTAAACAATATATGGAATTTATTTTTGATTGGTAATAAAAAATGAAATATGAAGTCTTGGTGAGTCCGCAGTTTGCCTCTTTGAGTTCTGTCGGTATTCGGCACCTGTCGTAGAAATGGTGGCCGTGGTTGGCTGTCACCTACGACAGGGCACGGGGCAAGTATTCTGGGACTGTTTGACAATAAAAAGGAAGCAGAGATGAAATTTACAAAATACATCTAATCAAGGCTGTTGTCCCAGGAGATAGAGAGTGGCAGCTGCTGTGAGGTGGACGGGATAAGTGTGCTCAACTGCCACAATTAGGAATTTGCAAAAATGGACAACTATAGTCTTCTGCCGGCAGGTACGGAAGGGGGCAGTTAGAGGGGGGAGACAGCCCCTCCTCTCCCGCTGGGGGCTGAAGGAGAAAGGAGCTTGATCCTACAGTATGATCGCCTTGTTTCATAAGGCGAAGTTGCCTTTTTGTCCTTGCTCATGAGCTCGTGGTGGTCTCAAAGTTGGGACAGTTCAACCCCTGAAGAGCCCACCTGAGAGTCCCCTCACGGCGTCCACTCCTGAGGTTTCTGCTGTGTGTACTCGCACAGCGCCCATAGGTACTGTGGCTACGGCGAGTGGTGGAGGGTGCTGGGGCCAAGCAAGCCAGGCTTATCGGAACAGACAAATCGGGGCTAATGTTTACAGAAAGGGATGCACTTAGGGAGAAAAAAGGACACTGCAGATAAAATAACAGATGCAAAATCAGGTGGACATGACAATAAATTTCATCTGACCACATGTTCCACACCTGGGTAAGCCCCCCCGCTACATGCCAGGTGCCACCAACCCCTCAGTGAGTGTAGCGAGGAAGAGTCCCTGAGGGAGACAGTCACACCAGGACCTTTTGATTTCCTGTCTCTTCCACAAGGAACACTGTTCTCCCAAGTCTTTGTGAGGCTCACCCCCTCACTTCATCTAAGCTTCCGTTCAAATGTCACCTCCTTGGAGAAGACTTCCTTGGTCGGCGCATCTAAAACAGCGTCCATTCCCTCTGTCCATTTCCTTATCTTGCTTTGTTTTTCTCCATAGTGCTTATTGTCAGATATTAAAATGAGGATTTGTATATTGTTGTTCCCACCCTAGAACCAAAGCTCTGGCAGAGTGGGGGCTTTCTCATTCCCACATAGTCCCAGCATGAGAATGGCACCCGGTACATTGCAGGAAACACTTGTTGAATGAATGAGTGAATGGGTCTTACAAAGAGGTAAGTACTGGATGCTATTAAGGAAGCATAGTATAGCATAGCATAGTTCCCATAACTATGACCCAACCTAGTCAAGATGGTCGAGGAAGACCAGCTGGAGTTAAGTGACACTTGCAGACTTGAGAAACAAGCAGGATTTAGCCAGTGAAGTCACAATAGTTACGAGTTTAAAACTTAAGAATAAGTATTTAGATGAAACATGGAAATGTCTTGAACCAAACGGGCAGTAAGGAAAATGGCCCAGGGAGGGTCAACGAGAGACTTGAAGGTCAAGTGGCATGTGTCTCCATTGATGTAATGACTACCCAGGGGAAGGGGGGTAAAGAATGGTTCAGAGCCAATGAAGAAAGAAGCTGGAGAAGTACTGTTGAGGCCTCTATTATTAACAGAAAATAGCTCCTTGAGCAGCTTCGCCCTACTGGATTCTGTCTTTGGGTATCCACAGTTTAAATGATGATTTGTGTTTCCAAGTGCGAGCCAGTTGTCCTACCCAAAGATTTTCTCCAAAAAATGAATGACCGGTTGTTTTCCAAGGATGCCTGAGACCAGATCCATAGGGAGTTTTTCCTGTCTTTGCTCTGGAACTGTTCTTCGCTAATTAATAAGTTTTCAGGCACATAACTTTGAAGTACATCATCCATTGTATTTCAATGTCAGCATTTTATCTGGACTTGGAGACAAAAGTGTGACTAAAGGGGCTGAATCCATAATTTTTTTTCCTTCAAAGGAGTCACGCTGATCCTCTGTAAAGGCTCAGTAGTGTCATTATTTCTTCTGCTGGTGGCTTATTCTGTAATCTGCAAGTGAGGCATAGCACCCTCTAAATAATAAAAACTGAAAACATGGCGATGTGGTTTGGCCTAGTCACGGCGCTGAATTTACAATGTTGAAGAGACATTCTTAGCAACCTTTGAAGAGTTTTTCCACAGAGTATTTTTTCTTTTAGTCATTTGCTCCTTTTTGCACATTGCCTTCCACATATTTTACTTAATTGTGGTCACAGTGCTTATACTTTTTATTATTTTCATGACCTAGCACATGTACTTCCGTAGACTCCTTAGGAAGGTTTTAAATGACACGTATATGAGCACCCTTATCAAAAGTCTACTTTTGTGGGGCGCCTGGGTGGCTCAGTTGGTTGGGCGGCTGCCTTTGGCTCAGGTCATGATCCCAGCATCTTGGGATCGAGTCCCGCATGGGGCTCCTTGCTCTGCGGGGAGCCTGCTCCTCTCTCTGCCTCTGCCTGCCTCTCTGCCTGCTTGTGTTCTCTCTCTGTTAAATAAATAAATAAAATCTTTAAAAAAAAAAAAGTCTACTTTTGTTAGGAAATTAAAAATACAGAAAAATGTAAAGAAAATACAAAAACAATCTGGATCTCTGTAGAAAAGCCTTGCTCAGTTTGTCTATTTACTTCCAATCATATGGAGATCATACACAATGGGTGAAAAACATTCCATCCTGTCAATGAACCATATTGTCTTCTAAAATAACTCTCTAGGATCCTCTTGAATAGTTCTTGTTGTTCCTGAGGAAATATTTTCCCAAGGATTATCTGCTAGAAGTGGAGTGACCAGGTAACAGTAATTTCTGACAAAGCTGCCCTCTGCTAACGTGGCTGGGATAGTGACCAGGCAGGTCCTGTTGGATGGAATCCTGCCTCCGTGCTAAGTCATGCTTTACTTTTCTCCTGTAAAAGTACATATGAGGGTCCAGTGAGGTAGTGATTTCGTGTGTTTACATCATTACCATCGTTCTCCCTGGCAGGAATATAAGTTCCTTGAAGGCAAAGGGCTGTGTCTCACGTCCCCAGACCTATATAGCACAGTCGGGCACAATCTTCAGGAAACTGGACCTTCCCAACGTCCGGTCACCGGTTCTTTCAGCTCTCCTTGCCCCCAAGTTCACCGGGCTCTTTCCTAAGAAACGGTACATCTGCCACACACTTGAACTCTCTGGAAGCCGCTCCGCTCCAGGGACTTTCCAGAGCACAAGTGCTGTCTCCGGATTCGCCGTCACGGCTTGTGAGAACCGGACGCCCAGCTCTACGCTCCGCGTGTCCGGACGCTGGCCACCTCTCACCCTAGGAGTCAGAGCCGAGCCCCGCGGGGCCGAGAGCCCCACGCCTCCGGTCCGCCCCGGGATCGCGCCGCTGCTTGTTTACTCCCCGGCGCAGCCTAGTCCGACCCTGGGGCCCGCCCCCGTCCGCCGCCTATTGGCGGAGGAGGCGCCAAGGCTACCGACGATTGGCCCGGGGGAGGCGGAGGGGTAGGCTGCGCGGGAGGCCGAGAGGGGGCAGCAGGCGATGGCGGCTGCGGCAGCGGCGGGTCGTCTAGGCTGGTTGCTCGCCGCGCTGTGCCTGGGCAACGCCGCCGGGGAGGCGGCGTCGGGCCCGCGAGTGTTGGGCGTCTGCCTGGAGGAGGACGGAGCCGCGGACGCGGGGTGGGAGCACGGAGGAGAGGTGCGGGCCGCACCGGAGGCCACCTTCCGCCTGCGCCTCTTCGGCTCTGGTTTGGCCAACAGCTCCTGGTCCTGGGTGGCCCCCGAGGGGGCGGGCTGCCCTGAGGGCGGGCCGGCCGCAGCGCCCGAGGAGGCGGCGGCCCCTACGGGCGAGTGGCGTGCACTGCTGCGCCTGCGCGCCGAGGCCGCGCGCCCGCACTCGGCGCTGCTGGCAGTGCGCGGGGAGCCGGACGGCTCAGCGGCTCAGGAGGCGGCGGCCCCCACGGGCGAGTGGAGTGCGCTGCTGCGCCTGCGCGCCGAGGCCGTGCGCCCGCATTCAGCGCTGCTGGCGGTGCGCGTGGAGCCAGGCGGCGCGGCAGCCGAAGAGGCGGCGCCGCCCTGGGCGCTGGGCCTGGGGGCGGCGGGGCTGCTGGCGCTGGCGGCGCTGGCGCGGGGCCTTCAGCTGAGCGCGCTGGCGCTGGCGCCCGCTGAGGTGCAGGTGCTGCGCGAGAGCGGCTCCGAGGCCGAGCGTGCGGCGGCGCGGCGCCTGGAGCCCGCGCGGCGCTGGGCCGGCTGCGCCCTGGGCGCGCTGTTGCTATTGGCCAGCCTGGCGCAGGCGGCGCTGGCGGTGCTGCTGTACCGCGCGGCCGGCCAGCGCGCGGTGCCCGCGGTGCTGGGCAGCGCAGGGCTAGTGTTCCTGGTGGGCGAGGTGGTGCCGGCCGCCGTGAGCGGGCGCTGGACGTTGGCGCTGGCGCCGCGCGCGCTGCTCCTCAGCCGCCTCGCGGTGCTGCTGACCCTTCCGGTGGCGCTGCCCGTGGGCCAGTTGCTGGAGTTGGCGCGGCCCGGGCGGCTGCGCGAGCGCGTGCTGGAGCTGGCCCGAGGCGGCGGCGACCCCTACAGCGATCTCAGCAAGGGCGTGCTGCGCTGTCGGACTGTGGAGGACGTGCTCACGCCGCTCGAGGACTGCTTCATGCTGGACGCCAGCGCCGTGCTGGACTTTGGCGTCCTGGCCAGCATCATGCAGAGCGGCCACACGCGCATCCCAGTGTACGAGGAGGAGCGCTCCAACATCGTGGACATGCTCTACCTCAAGGACTTGGCCTTCGTGGATCCCGAAGACTGCACGCCACTCAGCACCATCACCCGCTTCTACAACCATCCGCTCCACTTCGTCTTCAACGACACCAAACTGGACGCTGTCCTGGAGGAGTTCAAACGAGGTAACGGGACATCGGGGAGGGGACACGAATGCCAGCGCTCTCTGCTGGAGAAAAGGTGGGGGGTTATGGAAGCCGGGAGGAAAGGGTCCCATCCATACTGAGGTCCCTCCGAGTACTCTCTTAGATGCTGGCCTCACAGCTCTCAGTGACCTTTTGAAATACTCAAAGGCTGTCGCTCAGAGTGCCCTGGAAAGCCAAATCCCCCTTTTGCTGGTAGGACTCATTCGGGGAGCTAGATCCACTTGATTCTAGCCCATCAGCTTTTTCCTCCAGGGTCATTTCTGTGGGGTTTGGCTTTGTAACAGGTCTAAGTTCTTAAATAGAAACTAGAAGAACAGAGAAGAGGATAGTCTCCAGACCCCTGGTGCTTTCACCTGCACACATACCATCAAATTAGCTGGGCCTGTGTTCAGGGGATCATTGTTGAGGTGTTGTGTGGACTGCTGCCTTGCCGATAACAGAAGGAATGATACCTGATTTTCTGCAGGTGTGGAAGACACTTCCACTTTGATTTCATCAGAAGCAACTTTATGGATGCTGATTTAGTTTCCCCTTTGTCTTGTCTTTTTTTTTTTTAACTTCCCCATTTCTGACCATGAATAAGCTCTGTCAGGCTCTCTCTCAACTCCACAGTTGACCCTCTTCCTTCACTGTGGTTTATCTGAGCAACTCTAAGGTTGCAGGTGGGAAGTGGAGACCCAGCCTCCCAAGTGTGAAGGTGAGGGTTCCTCGGCAGTCCTTTCCATTGTCAGGCTCGGGGTGTGCTCCCCAGAACTTGGCTGTTCGTTGTCTGCCAGCCGTGGTTCTCACCCCTGAACTCCTGCAGGACTGTGGATGGGCTTGACCCGGAAGGCTGTATAATGTGAGGCCAGGAAGAGAGTAGAGCCCCCGATACTCATACTCGTGGCAGCTGTGAAGTCTCCTGGCCCCAGGCCGCACGGTGTGGAGTAATAAGTCATGGCTTGGGCGTTGAATCTTTAGGCAGTTACTGTCCTGACTCCACCTGAGGGTTGGGTGGGAGGCTTGGTGTGCAGCTCTGACTGCTCTGCTAGAGCTCTTGGGTGCTTTTGGCTGTGTCTCCCATAAAGTGACTATGCAGCCCCTCTTAGGGGAGCAGAGCCCAGGATAGGGACCAGATCTCTGCTGGTGAGGACTCCATCCAGGCCCCTGTAGTTTTCCAGGCAGTGGAGGTTCTTGTGGCCTGGTGGTCAACACCACTGGCCCCAGGGGCCGGGAGGGGGGATGCCGAGGAGGGTTCCATCCTGCCCCTGCCACCTCCCAGCTTGAGACCCTGGGAAGGCTGGACTTGATCTCTGGGGTGCTGACTTTGAGCAGCACTGATACGGAGACCAGTGGGTAGGGGGTCCAGCTAAGAAATGGTGGTAGCTGAACACAGGTGTGTAATGGGCCTGGAGAGGAGATCCAGAAGGGCATTAGGAGGTGCAACTGAGGGGGCTTTGTGGTTAGCTGAGGAGCTGTAGAGTGAGAGGAGCTAAGGGCGAGGCCTGGGTTTCTAGCTTCGGGATGCTGTTGCCCTTCCCTGAGGCAGAGCACCTGCAGAGAAGGGAGGTCATCATGGTGGGGGACGGGGCCGGCACAGGTGAGTTTGTTCTGGACAGTGGAATGTGTCTATGCAGTGGCCCAAGAGGCAGACCCTACCAGTCGATGAGAAATACGAGTTAGACACCCAAGCAGGAGATAAAGATCTGGTTGTTGGTAAAGAAGTGGTCCCTCAAGGCACAGGTGTGGCGAAAGCCTAAACCCCTGAGGGCACAAGCATGTAAAGGATGGAGGGTAGCAGAGGAGAGTTGCTGAAGAGGTCCAGAAATTCGGAAAGTCCTAGAAGAGACTTCACTTACTGAGGGAAGGCGAATGAGTGGGAGAGGCCAGCGTCATGTCATTTGGATCTAACAGCCAGGATACCCTTGACCTTTGCAAGAGCAGATCTGGTGCTCCAGCGTGGGGTGATGGGGGAGGGAATGGGACGTGACCGCTGAAGTAGGTGGGTCTGCCATGAGGTATGGCTGCAGAGCGGAAGCCAGAGAGTAGTGGCTGGGAGAAGACAGGCATGGGAGGGGCCCTTTGCTCTTTGCTTTAAGATGGGCGAGTTGAGGGGCTTTAGGTTTAACTGTTGTCACGAAGGAGGCCCACTGTCTAGGCTGCTCCTGTCCTGGGATTGTGGGTGGCCTTGGAGCAGCTCTGGGGAACCCGGAGGTTAAATGGGGAGCTCCTCCCCTGACAAGTGAGGGCCATTATCAGGGGCTTCGTCTTTCCTCTGACATCCTGGAGCCTTTCTCTGCTTCTCTTTGCAGTGCACTCCTTTGGTAGATACCGGTTTTTCCTCGTTACAGTCCCTTTTAGCATAACCCCTTTCTTCATTCTGCTTATGAGCAAAGGGCATATTGCAGCCTTTATGGCGCCTGAGATTTGAGAAATCCATTCCCTTCCCGTCTCTCTGCCAAGTGTGTAAAGTGGTGGTTCCCTCTGGAGTTCCTGAAGCTGGAGTCCTTGGCATCTTGGCAGCTACCATTGCAGGGCCTCTGCCTCTCATCCGTCAGAGCACTGTCTGTTTTGGAGCTCCATAGTCTGGGAGAGGCCCCTTCTCTGGTGAAGCGCCCCTTAGTTAGCGTGCAGGCTTGAGATGACACCGAGTGTTTTGGGCAAACATGACCAGGAGGAGCATGTGCTCTGGAGCTGCAGTAAATGATGTGTGTTTTCTTTAAAGCTAGTAATCCTGCTCGCTTTGTCAGCGCCCCTATGAGAATATTCAAGGACAGTCAACCAAAGGAATTAGGAATCCATGCTTTCAGAATCTCTGCTTTAAACCAACTGAGTTTAGGTTCCTTGTCAGAAGCCAAAGGATCCCCACGATTCTGAAGAGAGTCAGACCTGCTGTGAGGAATGTTAGCCTAGCACTTTTCTCCTAGGATGTGTTCTGACAGTTGCTTTATTGTGTTCCCCGTCTCGATGTGTCTCTCTCTCTGTCAAATGAATAAATAAATCTTTAAAAAAAACAAAGGACTCAGGGCGCCTAGGTGCTCAGTCGGTGAAACATCTGCTTTTGGCTCAGGCCATGCTCTTGGGGTCCTGGGATCGAGTCCCCTGTCAGGCTCCCTGCTCGGTGGGGAGTCTGCTTCCCCTCCTACCCTCTCTCCCCCTGTTTGTACTCTTTCTCACTCACTCTGTCCCTCTAATAAATAAATAAAAGGAAGGCAGAGGAATTAAACTTCATCTGCATTTTTACAAATATCCTAGAAATGAGGCACCATGGAAGAGTTTTATAGCATCCACGTAATTTAGGAGTACATTTGAGCCCACTGGCTAGAACTAAAGCTTTGTAGAGCTTTTTCAGGGCTTTCTGGTTGATGCTGGTAATTTGTGCCATTGACCCCTGAACCTGAGGCTCTGTGCTCAGGGACAGCTGTAAGCGCCTGCCCTGGGCCTGTTGGTGCCTCTGGTCAGCCAGCCCGGGGGCCCATTTTCAAAGCATCGCATCTTATCGGAAGAGAAATAAACTCTAATGCCTCCAGCTGCCTGTTCTCTGGGGACCCCTGCTGCCTTTTTGTGGTTGCCTTCTGGATCTCTCAGACTTTCTGTCTTGAGATGAAATCACATGGCCACTGTGTTGGGGGATCTTTCAGGGGCTCTGCTTTCATCTCTCTGTTACCCAGTCACCCCATGCGGCAGGTCATGGAGAAGCTTGTGCCTGTTTTACGGAAGTTTGAAAGCAGGGGAGAAGTTAGTCTGAGGGTAACCTGCCTAAGGGGCTGGCATTCTGGAAGAATGCAGCTGAAATGGGTTCTCTCTGCTCTTAGACGGTCATCTAGAACCTGGGCCCTGGTTCCCGGAATCTGACCAAAATTGTATGTCGAGCTTCGGCTTTCCTCATCTGGTCTGGCAGATTAGTGTCCCGTGGGGGGGTCGGCTTGGCCCTCATGGAAGTGATGCCCGGCCATCTGAGCCTTTCCCAGCACAGATACCCAGGGCTGGGAAGCGTCTGGGAATGCAGCTGTCCTCATTCAGTACTTCTGTCTCAGCAGGAATGAGCAGGTAGTTCTTGGGAACCCCTGGTCTTTTTCTCCTGGAAAGGGGGAAGACAGTGCAGTCATTTCTGCCTTTAATTTTTGTCTGAAGATGTTGGAGCATCCTGAGGAACAATGCTTTTTTTAGAAGGACCCCTGTGCTGGAGACAGGACCTTGGGCTAGTGTGACTCACCCAGAGGGAAGGGTCTCCTTAGGTTTGGTCTGTGGTTCTCCAGTGAAAGTGAGTTAAATATGGTGGTTAAGAGAATGGATTCAGGGCACCTGGGTGGCTGTCAGTTAAGTGTCTGCCTTCGGCTCAGGTCATGATCCCAGGGTCCTGGGATCCAGCCCTGTGTTGGGCAGGTGGGGGTCCCTGCTCAGTGAGGAGTCTGCTTCTCCCCCCCTTGCTTCCTTGCTCTCCCCTGCTCATGCGCGTGCGCTCTCTCTCTCTGTCAAATAAATAAATAAAATATAAGTAAAATCTTAGAAAAGAAAAAACACATTCAGGAGCCTGCTGCCTGGGTTCAAATCTCGGTTTTGCACTTGGGTGAGTTACTGCAGCTGTCTTATCCTCAGTTTTCTCGGCAGACTGGAAATGGGACTAGTACTCTGCTCCCAGTGAGTTGCTAAACGAATACAGCACTCAGTGGCCAACACCCAATAAGCACCACATGCCGCATTTCTTCAGTTCAGAGGTGTGTTGTTTTTTGTATTTCAACGTCTCTGCAATCAGGATGTGTCTCACAATCGATGGCATATTCAATTTGATGAAATATATTAAATGTTTTCTTTTCTACAGCCTCATTTCCTTTTTTTTTTTTTTTTAAGATTTTATTTTTTAAGTCATCCCTACACCCAACATGGGGCTCCAAGTCATGACCCTGAGATTAGGAGTTGCTTGCTCCACCCACTGAGCCAGTCAGGCGTCCCTCCCTCATTCTTTTCTTGATCATTTGGCCAGTGGTCTGTTAATAATAATAGCTTTTGGTTGACTGGACATTTTCATTTTATCTAAATTTGGAGCACAGGTCTTCTGTACCTGATGCTGGGGGGTGGGACACGGATGCTGAAAGAATGAGGCAGAGCATGTGAGATAGACTTCGGGAGACTGTTTCTGAACTCAAGTTCACTGCACTGTAACTAAACCCAAGGTATGTAAAGTATAATTGACCCAAAGAAGTGAACTTGACTTTTCCCTTTACCAAAAGATTCTTGAAGCAAATACCCTGGATCCAGGCTTGCTTTTACCCACAACTTTTTTTTTTTTTTAAAGATTTTTTATTTATTTCTTTGATAGAAAGAGATCACAAGCAGGCAGAGGGAGGGGGGGAAGCAGGCTCCCTGCTGAGCAGAGAGCCCAATGCGGGGCTCAATCCCAGGACCCTGAGATCATGACCTGAGCCGAAGGCAAAGGCTTTAACCCACGGAGCCACCCAGGTGCCTCATCAGAAATTTAAAATTACATATATAGTTTACATTCTGTTTCTTTTGGGCAAGTATAAAGTTTCATAGATGAAAAGCAGAGTTAGTTCTGGAAGTTTTCTCAACATTCCCTAGCACTGTGAGGCTTGGGCTTTGTTCAGACTTCCATTTCTTTATCAGACAAGGAAACAAGTAGGCAGCTCACCTGAAGGAGGGGAAGGTGAAGAGCTCCAGTCTGCTGCTCCTCCTCCCACACAGTCTGGGCTCTGACGGGCCGCTCACCATTTGTCGTCTTCCCCTGGATGACTTGCATAGACCTTGGCTTCTGGAAATAAAGGACAGGAGAGTCACTGGGTGGCCCCTCTGCGCCCCGCCCCCCCTTTTGGCCGTCCCAGGGGAGCCCATGCTTCTGGAGTCAGTGCCCATGTGCGTGCAGCCCTACCGCGTCTCGTTGGTCTGACGCTAAGCCGCTTTCCCGTGGACCCAGGCTGACTCAGCTCTGCCCCTGCCTGTGGGCCTTGTGCAGCTGACCGCAGTGCCTGAGATTGAGGGTCCTCACGTGTAAAGGGAGGCTCATCCTCATGAGCGTGTTGAGAGTCTTAGGGAAGAACTTAGGAAGACTTGCACTGGTGCCTGGTACCCTGTGGGAACGCAGGCCTCAGCTCCTGTCTCTCTGATGAGCTCGTACCAGGCAGGACTAAGCAAAACGGGAGGCCCCCGGCCAGCGGTAATCTGAGTGCCCCTCCCCCAGGGAAGTCCCACCTGGCCATCGTGCAGAAGGTGAACAACGAGGGTGAAGGTGACCCCTTCTACGAGGTGCTGGGCCTAGTCACCCTGGAGGACGTCATCGAGGAGATCATCAAGTCTGAGATCCTGGACGAGTCTGAAGACTACCGTGAGTCTTGACTCCTGGCAGCGTGCCATCTCAACTGGCCCTGCAAGCCTGCTGAGATGTGTGCTGCCTCAGAGGACAGTGGGCCTCCATGTTGCCGAAACAAGGCTGGATCTCCAGGCTGAGCTGTTACCTTGAGGGAGGGGGCTGGCATCGCCTCCTTTCGGGAGGGCCCCCACCCGTGCCTGGAGGCAGGGCCACAGTGGCCTGGCCAACGGCGCCTTTGCCCTTTATGAGCCTTTCCCAGGCTCTCATCTTCCTTGGCCTTTTGGCTTTCTCACGTTCTTTCCTACATTACATTACATTTCCTACATTACGTTCTTTCCTGAGTCTGTCCTAAAAGAATCCCATTCTTTACCACTGAGAGGGTCTTTCCAAAACCGAAGATCCTGGGGCCTGAGATTGTGCCTTCGCGGTGTCTGCCCCGTAGAAAGATGGCCGATGTCTGCCGGGCAGACGCAGAGCCCGTATCTGGCAGTCTGGGGCCTCACGCGCACACTTGGGACAGAGCCCCCACCTCTGCTGTCAAGTGAATCGCTTTGCCCAGCGTCTTTCCCCAAAATGCAGCCTCTTGAGTTGGGCTCCTCAGACCGCCAGAGGCCTGGGGACGTCAGGTTAGCTGCTGCTGTGTAGCCCCCGTGATCTGCAAAGGCGTGCTTTCTGGTGCCGGGTCTCCTCGTGACCCACGCTGCCTCTTCCTACAGGCAGCCCTGCCGTCCTGTGGGTATCCTGCCTTCCCAGCTCTGAGGGGAGGAGCAGTCCCTTTCCGTGCTCCTCAGGCCACAGCTGGAGTACGGGCCTGCCCCCTCTGTCCCGAGTGCCGGGCTTGCTCAGTGCTGGGAGTGGCTGCGGGCCCCAGCACGGCAGCGGTGCCGGGGCTGTATCGCCGGGCTCTGCGGCTGCCTCCCATCGCCGAGAACCTGCATGCCTTGGCACCGTGCCTTGGTTTGGTTATGCTGACTGGAGGGCTGCTGTTGCCTCAGTGGGCCTTCTCACTATCCTAGGAGACGCCGCCGTGAGGAAGAAGCCCGCTCCTCTGAGTGCCCCTCTCAGGCGGAAAGAGGACTTCTCCCTGTTCAAGGTGTCGGATGATGAATATAAAGTGAAAATCTCGCCTCAGCTGCTCTTGGCTACCCAGCAATTCCTGTCCCAAGGTGAGGGTGCCGGGTGGCCCTTTGCTTTCTTGCTCACGTCTGGTGGGTCAGGAGGCCCCCAGGGCGGACACCGGGGGCCCTCATTCCCAGTGAGGAGGAGAGTATCCCGGAGAACTTCTGTGCTGGTCTCTAGCCCTGCCAGCGTCTCCAGGCATCTGAGGGGCAGCTCCTCTCTGCCAGAGGGCTGAGAGCGGGGCCAGGCTGGCACCTCGTCTGGCGAGCCATGGCGGGGAGCCATGGCGAGGAGCCTCGGTCGGGGTGGGGGTGGCCTGCCCGGGGCTCTTGTGTTGGGGTGGTGACTTGGCTCGGGGGCAGCAGGGGTCGGGTGTAGTCATGCAGGCCGCTCTGGGCCCGGTGGACACTGTCCCTTTCTGCGCCACGGGGCAGAGGTGGATGTGTTCAGCCCCCTGCGGATCTCTGAGAAGGTCCTGCTGCACCTGCTGAAGCATCCCAGCGTCAACCAGGAAGTGAGGTTTGACGAGGGCAACCGTCTGGCCGCTCACCATTACCTGTACCAGCGAAGCCAGCCCGTGGACTACTTCATTCTCATCCTGCAGGTAACCGCCGGCCCACGTTGGGGCTCCCACTTGCACAGAAAGGAGGGGAGGGTCTGAGAGCGGGAGGACCGTCCACATCCACGCCCCCTGGATAATTGGGGTTGGTGCCTTCTCCTTGTGCTCTCTTCTGGCAGGAAAGGTAATCTGTCCACATCTGTTTCTCTCCCTGCCCCTCCCTCCTCCCTCTCCCTCCACCTCCCAGGGCAGGGTTGAGGTGGAGATCGGGAAAGAGGGCCTGAAGTTCGAGAATGGGGCCTTCACCTACTATGGAGTGTCGGCCCTGACGGCGCCGTCCTCGGGTAAGCTGCAGCCCCTCCTCGAGCAGATGGCTGGGCTCAGCGGCTGGGGCTCCCGGGGCCCGGGATTCTGGCCTGGCTGTTCTCCTGCCGGGCCCGTGTCGAGGGAAGGGGCAGCGTTTGTTGGGGCCCGTCTCTGTGGCTCGCTCCTAGCCCTGCCAAGCCTTTCCTGGGAGGAAGTGGGCTTGCCCTCCTTTTCTGTGCTTGCAGCCGTGTTCCCTCCCAGAGTAACCTGTGGGGTGGGTCTTTGCGACGGTGCAGTTGTCCCCGTCAGAGATGTCACTGATTGTTCCTTCTGCTAGTTCACCAGTCCCCGGTGTCCTCGCTCCAGTCCCTCCGCCACGACCTGCAGCCCGAGCCAGCCGATGGTGCCCGCCTGTCGGCATACTGTCCTGACTACACCGTGAGGGCTCTCTCCGACCTGCAGCTCATTAAGGTGACTGTCGGGGCTGCTCATTGGTGCTGGCTCTGGGCCAGCTTTGTGTCCTCAAGGGGCTAAGCCAGCCGGCCACAAGGTTGTACGGATTAAGAGTAACTTCTGCTTGAGTCTTTCTGAAGTTTGCCAGAGCAAGACCTTGTTACTTGCCCTGAAAGACAGATGTCCTTGGCTCCTGGAAGTCCCTGTGACTGCTGGCAGTCTAGTCCCGTTGCTGGGACTGTGCACCCAGTTTCCTTTTGAGACCTCGAAGACACTGCTTGATTGCTCTTCTCTGCTCTTAGCTGGCTTGAGGCTCTTCATTTTTCTTGGTCCTGCGGAGTGTGACCCTCCCACCTAGTACTGGTGCTTGGGGGCCCGAGGGAGACGTGTGACCTTCCAGACCTCGCTTTCTGCACCTGGCTTCACGAGTCGCACCCGCCTGGGAATGCTTTCTGTCCTCCAGGTCACGCGGCTGCAGTACCTCAACGCACTCCTGGCTACGCGAGCCCAGAGCCTGCCGCAGTCCCCGGAGAACGCGGACCTCCAGGTCATCCCGGGCAGCCAGACCAGGCTCCTTGGGGACAAGACAGCCACAGCAGCAGGTGAGCCCCTCAGGGCCACATTCCCCGGTGTGGCAGCCCAGAGGGCGGGCATGTCCTCTCCGCTCCTTGCCGCTCCCACACTCAGTCTCTGCCCCCACTCTGCCTTGTGTGCCTCTTTCCTCGTCCCCTTTTCTGCCCGTCCTTCCCTTTCTCTCTTTTCACTGTTCTCCGTAGCTCTGATGACACCGCCCCACAGACCAGCTGGCACTGAAAGGATATTCTGTCAGCGTCTTCCCCGGAGGACCTGTTAGGATGGGTTGCCTTAATTAGAGAACAGGTGCCAAATGGGAATAAGATCAAGTTCAGACACTCTTGGTCAGTTAGGGTTGGAGCGGATCACCAGTGGGCCCAGCTCCGAAGGTGCTGGCTGGCTGGCGGACACCATCCCGGGAGCTGAGAAGGGCAGCAGTTGAGGTGTTTGGTCAGGTCAAGCTAATACGTAAGGCCTGTGCCTCACGGCTAGGGTTCCACCGGGAGCCAGAAGATCACCTTGGAAGGAACAGACTTTGTAATGTGGGGTGGGGCGTGGGCTAGCAAACCCTGCCTTGTAGATTGTAAGGAGGAAAAATAAAAGAGCCTGTGGAGAGTGGGCTTCGGGTGGGAGTGCTTAAAAAGTTGGGGAACTTTCTTGCTTTGTTACTCAGGAAGGTACTTTTACTCTGACTGAGCTCCTAAGTTGGGGTCAGAGATACAGCGGAAGGCTGGGTGGTCCCGGGGCAGTGGGTGGGGCTTCCAGAGAGGCCGCGGAAGGAGCGGCTGCTGGCCACGCTGGGCGCTCTGAAGGGGACACCGAGCTTTGTGGGACACCAGCTCCGCCTGGCAGTGCGCTAGGAGTTTTGCTCATCCCCACTCATCTGAGACAGCTTCTCCATTTTCAGGGGTGGTAGTTGTTGGGCCCATTTTACAGATGAAGAATCGGAAGCAGAGAGAGGCCTAGGCCCTCTGGCTTGGAGCCTGTGCGTGCCCTTGGCCTCTGGGCAGTGGTGTCACAGGGATGCAGGCACGGTCTGGTTACTTAGACTCGCGCTGGAGAACGCAAACGTGTTCTTATGACGGCTGCTTTCTGGGAGGTGACGTGCAGGTGCAAGCGACCTGTGTGTGTTGGTGAAAGAGGGTCCCAGCTTGAGGCCTGCTGCTCCAACCCTGGATCTGGGCCTTCCGGGCCTTTCTCAGTGAACGTCTCCTGAGAAGTGGTCTCCGTTTTAGGGCTGATCACAGTTCTGTATTCACCTGCTGTGATGTTCTGTTCTTTTGTGAGATGCCACTTAAACCATCACCTTAGGCTGCGGCCTCAAAAGTATTTGTTTTTTCAGAATGTGAGCATTGGGTTTTGGTTTTTTCGGTGTGAACCTTTTATGCCTTTATCTGCTTACTCAGACTGTACATGTTCTATTTAGGGTGTACGCTTAAAATCTAAGAACGATGGTTTTTCTTTCGTTTCATCCTTTATTAAACATGCAGAGTTTTTTAAAGTCCTTTTTGGGCTTCTGCCGTTCGTGGGGCAATCCTCCGAGGAGACACAGGTGTCCCCTGAAAATTCGCTTTGCACCACTTTGCTTTTAGAAAAGACTTATGTTCGTGCCTGTTTTCAGTAACTGAAAGAACTCCGAAGAGGAGTTTTGCTTTATGAAGTGGTAATTGTTTCTTTGCTTTCTGCTGCGCTGGCTTACAGAAGATCTCATGGGAACGCTCTACTTCCGGGAGGTGGGGAGACGCGTGGCCTGCAGTGGCTCTGTGGGTCCTTTGCCTCTCTGTGATGGCTTCCCCACTTTGCGCAGGGGCTGTGTCCCAGCCGGTGATGTTTATCCGAGGCCGTTAGGCTGAGCGTCGTGCATTACCATCTCGTTTTGTTGCCGCAATGTTGGTTTTCCCCCAGACGCGGCCGAATGTTTATCCCCAGCGAGGCTGGCCTGCGGTCTTCCCACTCCCCGCCTCAGCTCTCTGTGGTCTTGCTGCGGTTTATCTCTGTTAGGCAGAACTCTACTGGCTCCCAGGTGAGCTGAATGTCGTTGCACTCGTGGAGATGTCGTTGGGGACGTTGCTTAGATAGTGCAGGTCAGAACCGTCCTCTGGTTGACTTTGGCGCTGGATTTGCTGGTGGAGAAATGTCTTTATTGAGATGCTTGGAAAATTTTTAACTGCCTGCAGCAGGGATGGGCAGCTGCTGGGGCTGGTAAAGGCCTATCGGACCCTGCCTGTTTGTTTATGGACTGTGTACGGCTGCCCTTGGCTGCGACAGTGGAGCGGAGTTGCCACAGGGACTTCGACCTGCAAAACCTAAAAGTACTGGCCCTTTACAGAAAGTTTCCTGACCCCTGGCCCGTCATGTCAGACTCAGTGTAACGCCTGCACAGTGACCATTCCCAGAGCTGATTTCCAAGGGAGAGTCCACTCCAGATGCTGCGCTACCTGCTCCCTCTGGTTCTGAGCCGCGGGCCGTGGGGGGCACGCCCGCCCGGCCCCCCGCCCAGCAGCCCACGCGGTTGCCCAAGCCCAGCGGCCCTGCCGGCGCAGCTGCACAGCTGGTCTCCTCTTGTCTCTCTCCCCTCTGCTCTCTCTAGCCTTCCCCGTAGACCTTTCCCTCTTTGGCACATTTGGAAACTGCAGTTGATAATTGACTGTGGACTAGTGAGCATTTTTTGTTTTCAGAGAACACCCAAGGTAAATATCTTCCCTTTCCCTTTCTCTTTGCTTTCCTTCCCCCAGCCCTCTGGCTGCCGGAAGGGGCTCTGGACACTGCTGCCCCCAGACAGGGAGGTGTTTCTCCGGGGTGGGTGGTGAGGGGGCCCTTCCTGTCCTTCCTTGCTACTTTCCATCTTATTTTGCTGGAAGACAGGCGAGGTCATGAAAGAACCTGCCCAGTGGTGGAAACTACGGCTTCCTTCCGGCGCAGGGCCTTTCGTGTCCCCGGCAGGCTCCTGTCGCCCAGCCTTACGGCCTCGGCCTCCTGTGAACAGAACCCCCTGGCCTGCTTTCCCGCCTCTCCGTCCCCCCCCCCCCCGCCGGAGGTTTGCTCTTGGGAGCGGATTAGCCTGCCCACTTTTCCTGCCTGCTTACTCCCAGCTCTGCCTTGCTCTGAGGTGTCCTGAGGGCCCTCTGCCTGGCCAGCCCCTTCCTGTCCTGAAGAGAATTTTGATCCTTGGTTTGGATGGGACCTGCTTCCTTCACTGGCTTTGGTATTAATTCTCCTTTTTCTCTCTCCTCTAGGGCCCCAGCACAGCAGACCCGGCCTCCCAGCGGAGGAGAGCCCTGGGCGGAACCCGGGGGTTTAACTGCTTGCCAGGCAGCCCCGGGTCTGGGAAATGCACAAGCTCGTGGGGAACTGGAGAGCCGAGGAGTAGCTTCCTGTCAGCCTGTCCCCATCCCCTCCAGGCCACGTTTTAGATGGCCCTTACAGATGTGGGTCCTGGGCTGTCCTCAGAACCGGACCTCAGTGCCGGGAGCCTTCAGCAGTCCTGCCCTCCTCGAGGAAATGGGGGTCAGTCGGGGCACCGCCCTCCGGGCCTGCTTCTGAAGGGAATGGAAAGGACACTGATCTCTCTGGTCTCCAGGACCCAGCCTTCTCCCTGTGACAGTGCAGTGTATTTATACCTCTTTGGGCCAAGCCATGACGTGAGTGCACGATTACTGCCTTTACGTGGCCGTGACCTGTACTCGCTTTGCTCTTAATTTGCCAACCTTCTGCTGCCGGCAGCACTTTTTGAGCAAACCAGGGGCACTAGTTTGGGCTGGGGGTTCACATCCTTGGCCTTGGCCACAGTGAACTATTTGGCTTTCCTTACAATGCCATGTTTCAGAGCACACGCCCCAGCCTGTCCCATGTGCCAAACCTTGAAGCTCGATGACCCACCGGTATGTCCCACTGTCCTGCTCCCTCCTGTGGAGGTTGCTTCCCTGAGCCCTGTGCTCAGAGCCCCGAGCAAGCAAGCTGGCCCGGTGGCACTGAGGAGGCCCGCTCCTTCTGCTTCTCTGTCTTGTTTAGTTGCCACTAACAGTATTGTCACTTTCTGTGTTTGAAGAAGAGAGATCACACGTGGGAGGAAGGCGTGTGCTGCCCCTAACCCTTTCTCAGTTGCTGGATCCCAGAGAGTGTAGCCAACCTTTAGGCCTACTTTGTACTTCCTTCCTAGGCCTCCGCGGAGGGCTGAATGGCTGTCATTTGCACAGAGAACGGCAAGGAGGGGAAGGGTTGGTTATGGAGCAGGTAGACCTTCGTCCCCTTTCTTTAAAAAAAAAAAAAAAAAAACCTTCAGTTTTTCTTGTATCTCTGAAACATTTCAGCTCTTTGCTTTTTTGCTGTTCTTAGCTATGGGGTTTTAGAGAATTGGGAACAAGAAGGCATTTATGTTTTCCTTCTGGTTTACCCATTTTTACCTTCTGCAGTTCTTCGACTATAGAAACTGCATCAGAGAGACATGGGATTGCAGATTGGATAGGGAGGGAGGAGGATTTCTGGAGCCTTCCTCAAAGGAATTTGGGTCCCTTATCCAGGACCGGTGAGAATGAAGGCCAAAGAACAATGGCATGCTCGCTTAGAAACTTCTCAAGGAATTCTAAAAGCAAACCCAGGTGGGAAACATACTTTACAATCATCTCTCTTCAGAACAGTGGTTCTTAACCTTGGCTGCATGTTTGAATCACCTGGCAAGTTGAAAAATATTGATACCTGGGGCCCCCTCTTCCTTGGAGCCTGATTTAATTGATCTGGACATCACGATTTTATTTTTTGAAACAATTAAAAAAAACACTATGCTTTTTTTTTTTTTTTTTTTTTCTAATAAAGTCAGCTCCACGCCCAATATGAGGCTTGAACTCCCGACCCTGAGATCAAGAGTCGTGTGCTCTACTGACTGAGCCAGCCAGGAGCCCCTGAAACAATTTTAGAGTTCCGTAAGAGTGAAGAGTTCTATATACCATTCACCCAGCTTCCCATAATGTTGACATCTTACATAACCTAGTACATCTATCAGAACTAAAAAATTAACATTGATACAAATCTGTTAACTAAATTATAGAGTTTATTTGGGTCTTATCAGTTTCTCCAATAATGTCCTTTTTCTATTGCAGGATCCAATCCAGGATACAAGTTGCATTTAGAGTTATTGGCTTACCTTTATCTTACTTTTTATTTTGAAACAATTACAGATTTGTAGGAAGTTGCAAGCTGGAGGGACCCTTCACCCAGTTTTCCTCCACGGTTACTCTTGCACACTTAGGACACAGTGTCAAAACCACGAAGCTGATGCTGGCACAGTGTGAGGGATCGTTCTGTCCTCCCAGGTAGATTTGTGTAGCTGCCACTGCACTCGATAAAGAGCTGTCCCACCACCACAGGGGTCTCCCTTGGAGTACCCTGTTAGAGCCCCAGCCACCCCCAAACCCTGACAACGACTAATCTAAGATTTTGTCATTTCAAGAACGTTGTGTAAGTGGGGTCATACAGTATGTGACCATTTGGGATTGGCTTTTTTCACTCAGCAGAATATTCCAGAGATGCATCCAGGTTGTTGCGTGTATCAGTTCATTCCTTTTGATTGCTGCGTAGTATTCCTCAGTGTACTCACTGTCCCATTGAGGACATCTGGGTGGTTTCCAGTTTTTGGCTATTCCAAATAAAGCTGCTATGAACATTCCTTACAGGTTTTTGTGTTAACGTTGGCTTTCTGAGGTAATTGTCCAGTAATACCGTTAACGAGGTTGTGTGGCCATTGCATGATTTTTTTTTTAAAGAAACCGCCACATTGCCTTTGGAGTTAGCTGTACGATTTTACGTTCCCACCAGCGATGTATGAGGGATCCAGTTTCTCTAAATCCTCACCAGCATTTGGTGTCGTCACCATTTCTTATTTTTAGCCATTCTGGTAGGTGTGCAGTGAGATCTCTTTGTGGTTTCCAGTTGTATTAACATAATGGCCCATGTAGATCTTTTCGTGTGCTGCTTTTGTGAAATA
>CM052811.1:68649021-68724813 GCA_028533885.1 Nasua narica
GTCCCGCCCTGCAGCACGGAGGCGGAGCAAGGCAGGGGCTAGGAGCGCTAGTCTGGGTCCTCTTGCACAGCAGACTGACAGAAAGGTGGCAGCTCAGGTGGCCAGCAGGTCCCACAGGTCACTGTCACAGGGCAGCAGATCACATGCTAGGCGTGCCTTCCGATCCCGGACAGCCTTCAGGGCTGGGCTGTGTTCCAAGAGCAGGGAGCAAATGTCCACGTGACCCTTCTCGGCAGCCTGTGGAGAAAGATGCCTGATTCAAAAGCCATAACCCCACGGGGTCCTACCCTTTCTTGCTCCACTTTGGGGAATCTCTTGGTCCTAAAACAAGTCTTATGGAAATGGAAGACACCGGCTATTTGAGTAGATTTCCCCTAATTTTGGGGTGCCTGGGTGGCTCAGATGGCTGAGCGTCTGCCTTCAGCTCAGGTCATGATCTCCAGGTCCTGGGATCAAGCCCCATGTCGGAGTCCTGGCTCGACGGGAAGCCTGCTTCTCCCTCTCCCTCTGCCTCTCCCCCTGCTTGTGTGCTCTCTCTCTCTCTCTCTCAAATAAATAAAATCTTAAATGAAATCTTTTAAAAAATAAATAGAGATTTTCCCTAATTCCTACCAAATCCCAATGACTTGCATAAGGATTGATAGAATTCTCTAGTGCTTTTCCTGGCGGTTAGCTTGAGTTTTTCTTTCTTCTGTCCTCTGCTCAGTAGCCATTCTTCTCTGTTCAGGCTTGTACATTAAAAATAAAAATATAGACAGGCATCTGGCTAGCTCAGTTGATAGCACATGCGACTCTTGGTCTTGGGGTTGTGAGTTCGAGCCCCATGTTGGGTGTAGAGATTACCTAAAAATAAAATCTTTAAATAAACAAAAACAAATATAGAAACTTCAAATGTTCGGTCCTCTATCAGCTGGGCACTGTACACACAAAATACACCAGACACAGCCTCTGCCCTCCAGGAACATTAAGATGAGCACAAAAAAATGGGTTCAGGTTTTTGGCTTTCTCCTCTTCTTCTGAAATAGACAAGCCCAACTTGGATGTCAATTTTTAACCAACCTCTTCCAGAAAAGATTAAGGTGATTTACACGGATTAGCTTATATAACTTCCATAATAACCATCAGAGGTAGGAACTATCATCATTCCCATTTTACAGATGAAGAAACTGAGGTTCATACAAGGTAAGTGACTTGTCCAATGTCGTGGAGCTTGTGCGGCAGCCTGGGGATCCTAAACCAGGTGTGTCTGCCATGTCTCTAACCCTAACCCTCCCAAGTCAGACTGATGCACCACGGGGGGGGGGGGGGGGGTCTTGAGAGGTGTCAAAATTAACATTAGTAACAAATACCACCTCGAATTTGAATCCAGATCTTTATTTAGCCAGTCCTCCCGATGAGTATGGATTTAAGGTTCTCAGTTTTATTGCCTCGATCCAGGCAGTGGTATGTTGTGAGCAGTTCTGGGGTGCATTCTGGGGACGTGTGAGATGCAGTCCAAAGAATTCTGTACAATAAAAGGGACCAACGTTTGCAAGTAGCTTATTTTTTAAAAAAGAAAGAATTCATAACTCCTCCCACATCTGCATCCACTGAACGACAGGGCTGGTGATCGTGAAGGCCTCAGGCTGCACGACCAGCCAGCCCCGGGCGCGCAGTGCCCTCCACGGGACTCACACCATCCCAGCCACGCCAGTGTAGACCATCAAGAAATAAGCCATCTGCCCCTTCAGCTGGCAAGGATCTTAAAATAAAATGACATCCAGTTGTTCGCTCAGCAAATATTCACTAGGCACCGGTGCTGAGAGCTGGCACCACCACAGCAAACAGGGTCAAGTCTTTGCTGTCTCTAGGGAGAGAGACAGAGCTCAGACGGAATCTCAAGAGGGAGAAAAGCTACGAGAAGTCAAGTGCAGGGTGCTTTTGCGCATACGGTTGGGGGAGCCACCTGCGCCTAAGAACAAGAAGGCTCTCTGCGAGTGTGAAACAGAAGCTGAGATCCAGGAGGAAGGACAGCAACAAGCCAGGTGAAAACTGGGAGGGGAGAGGCATCTGGACGGGGATAGCTTGACATGTAAAGCCCTGGAGTGTCACCGTGATAGGGTCAAGAAACTGGGCCTGAGTATAAGAGACGAGGAGATGAAGATAGGGACCTCTGGCTGGTTCAGTCGGAAGAGCCTGAAATTCCTGATCTCGGAGTGGTGAGTTTGAGCCTCACGATGGGCATAGAGATGACTTAAATAACCAAAAAAAAAAAAAAAAAAAAAGAAAAGAAAAGAAAAACTGGAGGAGGGAAACGTTGACATCTCCCCTTGAGTGCATGCAAGTGTAATGTATGTGCAAATCCTGGGTCAGTGAAATATACACATCTGGCTTCCTAAAAATTAAGTTGGTCCATGAAATAGCCTCCCACCCAATTTTTTGTGGTGGTAAGAACACCTCACATGAGATTTGACTTCTTAACAATCAATCTATAACTTTTTGGTAATTGTTCTTTTTGTTAAATGATAGCCACCCCTGCCTTCCACACCCAATATGGGGCTTGAACTTATAACCCTGAGATCATGAGTCCCATGATTTACCAACTGAGCCAGCCAGGCGCACGCCCTTCCTAACAAACTTAAAAGTGTACCACCCTACAGGCGCGGTCCCCTACAGGCGCAGTGTGATCTGCTGCACCTCATCTACTCACCTTGGGGTCACTGCGCCAGCTCAACAGAACGTCCCCACCGCCCCGGCCAGCACCATCCCACTCTCTGCTTCTGTGTCGGGACTATTGTCTACACATCTGCTTTACTGCACTGTGCACACACGGTGTGTTCACACACTGGAGGTCTGTGGCGACCCCGTACCAGGTAGGTCTATAGGTGCCAATTTCCCCATAGCATTGGCTCACTTTGTATCTGGCCACATTTTTGTAACTCCTAAACTATTTCAAATTTTTCCTCACCATTATATTTGTCATCTGTGGTCCCTGATCTCTGGTGCTACTGCTGTAATTATTTCGGGATGCCAAGAACCGCACTCACACAAGATGGAAAACTTCATCTATAAACGTGTGTGTCCTGCTTGCCGCACTGTCCCCTAGTCTCTCTTCCTCGTGCCTCCCTGTCCCCAGAAATACGATACTGAAAGTCAGTTAACAACCCGGCAATGGCCTCTCAGAGCTCAAGTGAAAGGAAGAGTCAATCAATGTGGCAAAGTTCATTGCTGTCTTATTGTGAGAATCAGTGTGCCCCGGTAATTTCTTAAACCTTCAGCAACTACTACCCTGACCTCCCTGATACCCTGCGCAGGTATCCACGAGGTAAGACCCTCTCCAGTTGGAAGATTACAACTTGCTGAAAGGTCAGATGATGGTTAGCATTTTTTTTAGCAATAAAGTATTTAAATTAAGGTACATACGACAACGATTTTTTTTTTACATAATGTTAGTGTACACTAAATAGAACTTTTATGTGCACTAGGAAACCAACAAACTCATCCAACTTGCTTTATTACGGCGGTCTGCATATCTCTGAGGTGTGCCTGTGCCATATAAGAGGTATCATGAAATATAAAAAACAAAACCAAAACCTGTTTACGTAAAAATAAAAAATTTTGTCAGAGGGAACAGGAGAGGGAGAGAGAGCACCAGCAGGGGGAGCAGGCAAAGGGAGACGAAGGCCCCCGCTGAGCAGGGAGTCTGACGTGGGGGGTCGATCTTAGGTCCCTGAGATCCCGGGCCCTGCCTGAGGCAGATGCTTAACTGACTGAGCCACCCAGTCTCCCTATATTTCTTAAGTATCTCTACCAGTGTCTCTACCAAAGTGTTCTACTCCCGTCATACATTAAAAATAATAACATGCATTATTCAACAGTCAGATGTACAAAATAAATAAAAACAAGAACTCTATCTTTGTGGCCATAACACTTCAAGGCTGCTGTCACTAAGGAAGCGTCTTTCTGTCCAAGCACGTTCCTGGAGTCCAGGCTGCTTGCCCGGGATCCGCCAACCCCAAGGTGTCTCTGCCCCGGCTGGGGCGGCGGAGTAGAATGTGCGGAGTAGGAACACGGGCTCCTAACCGCTCTCGTCCTGGAAGAAAGCTGTCAGTGTGTCTTGTCTTCTACTGGCTGAGAAGTGACCCTGCCAGACACTAGAGGGAGCAGAACGCTGCGTGTGGTTGTGGAGCCCCGGCTGAGAGCCAGGCCTCCGACAGGCAGAGCAAGCACAAATTTTTGGTGGACTGCAAAAAGCGTTGGCCACAGGTTCTCATGGCAAGTCATGTGGTCGACTACTTAAATTTTTCTATTTTCAAATTCTCAAGAGAAGAATGCATTTACACATTTACACAAAATTATGCATAAACCGCTTCTCTCAAAGGCATAAGCAATCAGTAAAAGTGATGCCTTGAGCCGGGTGTCCTGGAAGACTGAGGGACCAGAGGTCAGGGTGGAAGGGAAACGTTTCCATGCTGCACTCTTCTATACTCCTCAAACTCCTCACCACGCGTAGGTATTTCTGGTCAGAAGGAAGTTAACGAAGTGATCACCCTGGCTACCTACAGAAAGCGGGCTACCGGGGTAGGCAAGAGTAGGTGTGAGCTTCAGAAAACTAATCTCACGGGAAAGCATTCATGACAGATCATGAAAGCAAAGAAAAAAAAATGACTCTGTACATGTAATTCTAATTTACATGTGTAGGGAAAATGCAGGCCCGTTACACACCAACCCTCAAGGGATGACTGGTAAGGACTGACATAACAAGTGCTTCTCTGCTTTCCCCGTGTTTTCTACTGTGAACATGTTATAACTTTTTTTTTTAAAGATTTTATTTATTTATTTGACAGAGAGAGAGAAATCACAAGTAGGCAGAGAGGAGGAAGCAGGCTCCCTGCTGAGCAGAGAGCCCGATGCGGTGCTCGATCCCAGGACCCTGAGATCATGACCTGAGCCGAAGGCAGAGGCTTTAACCCACTGAGCCGCTCAGGCGCCCCAACATGTTATAACTTTTATAATGACAAAAACCAAGTTCATGAAGGAGCAGGGTGGCATACCTTATGCAGACTGGTCATGCCATCGTCATCCACCAGCCTAGGGTTGGACCCGTGAGACAGCAGGAGCCGTGCGATTTCAGTGTGCCCACAGTAGCTGGCCCGGTGCAGAGCGGTGGCGCCCCCGTGGGTTTGCGCATTACACTTAGCTCCGCTTTCCAGCAGGAACTGGCACACGGCATAGTGCCCATTGCGGCTGGCATAGTGCTGCAGGGAGCAGAGACCGAGGTCAGACCGCAGAGCCCAGGCAGCCAACAAGGGCGGTGGGCGAGTGAGAGCATGGGCTCTGGAGCAAGAGGAGAGCAATGACCTCAGGGGCTGTCTCCGTTAGCCATGGGACCCAGACAAGCTTCCTCATTTCTAGCATCAGTTTCTTCAACAGGAAAATGGGGATAATAATTATTCCTACCTCGCAGGATTGTTAGGTAAATGAAATTAAATAAATGATATAAAGCACTTAATACTTTTTTTTTTTAAAACCACTTAATACTTAAGGGGGAAAAAAAAAACCCCAAGAACAAGGTTCACACAACGCTTAAAACTGAAAACCTGCTGAGAGAGAAAGGGCAGAACTAAAGGCAACAGCACCCCTTCCGCAGAGCAGGGATCCCAGGTGCGGGCTTCCCCCTACCCCCCAGCTCACCAGAGCAGTGTAGCCAGCCGAGTCGGGCTGGCTAGGGTCTGTCGCCTTCTGGATGAAGTACTTGACTCGGCCTAGGTCTCCATTCAGGGCTGCCGACCAGATTCCTGTGGAAAGACAAACAAAGTGCTGAATAATGCTGAATGACTGGAGACTTTCAGTGCTTCCTTTACCTCTTCACCTCTATTTTCTCATCTGTAAAATGAAGATTTATTCATTCAACAAATATTAACTGAGAGGCACCTGGGTGGCTCAGTCAGTTGGGCTCCTGGCTCTTGGTTTGGGCTCAGGTCATGATCTCAGGGCCCTGGGATCGAGCATCGAGTCAGGCTCTGCGCTCACCTCGAGATGTGCTCTCTCCCTCTGCGCCTCCCATCCATCCATCCATCCATCCACCCATCAATAAAATCTTTTTTTTTCTTCAACAAAATCTTTAAAAAAAATTTAACTTAGATCTCTGTGCTAAGAACTGTCCTAGGAGCTGGTGATATAGCGGTGAAGAAGACAGGGGACTTTGTCTAATCAGGACAGTACGGTTGGGCAGACATAAATCCCTTCTTCCCATTTCAAACATGTAAATATTAAATAATGTTTAAAATGTCTGAATATAGAGGCAAATTCAAAAGCAAGAAAAGGACATTGCCCGTTGCCAAAAGAAGGTGAAAACCATAGCCAAAGTAGTGAGCAGGGGGTCCATCTGCAGAATCCCGAAAGTCCTTGCACATGGACACACATCTTAGCGGCTTTGGCTTGGACAACTAGGCAGGGTCTGGAACAAAGGCTACAGGTCACGTGCACGGCCAGGAAGGGACACAACAAAGTTCTGTGCACAAGGCTGGGAGGCAGGAGGTACCACCTCATGGATGAACTGGGACTGGAAAATCTGCTTTCCTGTTCTGAATGGCAGCAGAAAGCAAGCTGCCAGGCCCAGGCACTTCACTCATGCAGCAAGTATTTACTGAATATTTATCATGTATTTGGCACCACTCTGGGAATTAGGGATCGGCCAAGAATTAAAGGTCCCCCATCCCCAGGGCTGCCCCCAGAATTTTGGTCTTATGGAGGTTACTTTCTAATTAAAGGAAACAGATGAGAAAAAAAAATGAAGTTAAGTCAGGTGGTGCTAAGTGCTATGAAGAAAATAAAACAGAAGGAATACAAGTAGTGGTCAGGGATGGCATCTCTGATAAGGTGACATTTGAAGAGAAACTTAAAGGAAATGAGAAAGGTACCATTTCAATGAGTATGAGAAGACAGCACAGACAGAAGAAACCTAAAAAATCAGATACCATGACCCATTCAACTTGGAGATGTGGGATATATATTTATATTTATTTCTTTTTTGCATTTTTCCCATCACGTAAATTTTATTTTATTTTTTTTTTTAAAGATTTTTATTTATTTATTACAGAGCGAGAGACTGAGAATGAGAGGGGAGAAGGTCAGAGGGAGAAGCAGACTTCCCGCAGAGCCGGGAGTCCGATATGGGACTCGATCCCGGGACTCCGAGATCATGACCTGAGCCGAAGGCAGTTGCTCAACCAACTGAGCCACCCAGGCGCCCCATTATTAACTGTGTATCTTTTCTAGCTTTATGGAGAAATAGTTGACATACATCACTGTACAAGGGGACCTATATCTGTTCATAGTCTTAGGGAGCAAGGCCCCCAAGCTAAGGAACTGTTATAAAAATGGATCCAGACAAGTATACATTGTAAGGGCTGTGCAGAGGCAGCTTTTAAAAGATGTGCTATAAGGATACCGCTGCAAGCCAACACAGGTGTGGCTCTGTTGTGGAGAATCTCGAAAGAGAGAAGACACCCCCCCATCCTTCAGTGAGCTCAAAAATTCAAAGTTGCAAAATAAGAAGTAATCCACTGCCACATGAGATAGTCAGCAAATACAACAAATGGTAAAATGCATACCTCAAAACTGCGCCCTAACAGCACAAGCTAAAAGAGTTAAAACAACCTTTAATGTGTTCACAGAGAAAAAGGAATACAATCCACAAATCAACAGAACATTAGGGAGAAAATAAGAACAGGGAGATCTGAAACAAAAATCAGGGTCGCCTGGCTGGCTCAGCAGTAGAGCATGTGACTCTTGATCTCAGAGTCATGAGTTTGAGCCCAAGGCTTCGTGTAGAGATTACTTTTAAAGCCAATAAATTAAAAAATAGAATCACTGAAATAAAACAATAACAACAGATGATTGGGCAGTACTGCAGACCGACCCAGGAGGGAATGAGTGACTTGGAAAACACCTAGGATGCAGAATGGTAAAGAGAAAAATATTAAAGAGAGGTAAGGAAACATGAAAGGCAGAATGTACCAACATATGTCTAATAGAAGTTTCAAACAAAACAAAACAAAAAGACAGAAACTAGACAGAATGGGAGAGAGGAAATGTCTGAAGAAATAATATCTGAGAATTATTCTGAAGTAAAGACAACCATGAGTTCTCAGATGAAAACCACATTAAATCCTAAGGAGAATTAATTAAAACTATCCACTATGCTAAAACGACCAAACATCAAGAATCAAGAGAATATTTGAGTTACCAAAAAGAAAAGATCATTAGTCACTGAAAAATTATAATCAGATTACCAGGATTCTTTTTAAGTTTATTTACTTATTTTTTAGTAATCTCCGCACCAAACATGGGGCTTGAACTAATGACTCTGAGATCGAGTCACTTGCTCTTCCGAATGAGCCACCCAGGCCCTCCCAGCAGAATTCTTAACAGCAGTAGAAGAAAAAGAAGATAAATAATATTTCAAAAGGTTTGAAAGGGGGAAATATATTGTCAGTCTATAATTTTATACCTGGCTAAGCTACCAGTCAACAGAAAAAAGAAAGATAGGAAGAAAGAGAGAGAGAAAGCAAGCAAGGAAGGGAGAGAGAGATGGAGAATCATACTCACTGAAAAAATTTTCAAAGGATATACTTCAGGGAAAGGGAAAATGAACCCAGAGATGAGTTATGAAGGAAAAAAAAAAAAAAAAAGCTCATGGGATAAGGATCTTCCCACCTGTGGGAAATAAGTAATGAGTAAAAAAACAAAGTAGCATCAGGTTGTAAAAACTGCTTTGATGAAAGCAAGGTGATAGATCAGAAAAATCTGGAGGGAAAGGGGGGGTCCTACTTTGGACAGGGCAAGGTTTCTTTCTCAACAGCTACACAACTGGCATTGCAGGCCAGTTAATTCTTTGTTATGAGGAATTGTCCTGTGCATTGTAGGATGTAGACGAGCATCCCCGGCCTCTACCTACTAGATGACTGTAGCACCCTCCCAGCTGTAACACCTGAAATTGTTTCTATACATTGCCAAAGACCCTTAAGGGTCAGAACTGCACCCCCCCCCCGCACCCAGCTGAAAACTATTAGAATGGGGTGTTGCCCAGACCCCCAGTTGAGAACTAGCAAAATTCGGTGTTGGGTAGTTCGCTCTCAGGAGGTGCCATTTGAACCAAGACCAGAAAGAAAAGCATTAGGTAGCCTAATGCTGCAGGAAGTTCATTCCAAAGAGCTGGGACAGCAAGTACCATGGCTTTAAGTCAAAAAGAGATCTTGCATGTCTGAGAAACCAAAAGGAGCCCAGTGTGGCTGAAGCATTGTGAGTGGGGAAAGAGAAGATTTGAGAAATAAAGTGGGGGTGAAGAAGTAGAATAGGCAGCGATTACATCACACAGTTGTGTAGGTCATGAAGGGTATCTGAACTTATTCTGAAAACGATGAAATTATCTGATTTAATATCTTTAAAAGGTTACTCTGGCTTCTGTGTGGAGTAGAAAACTTTGGAGGAGGGCAGGAGTGGAAGGAGGAAGGCCCACGAGGGAATTGCTTCAGTAGCCCAGCGGGTGGCGACGCGGAGGGAGTTAAGCACGTCCAAGAGCCCCTTAAGAGTAAGTTAAATCAGAACGTATATAAAGCCGTAGCGTCAACCCAACGGCTGATGAGAACGTTGTTACTGCAGAAGCTGTCTCTGCACTGACAGATGATACACAGCCTCCGAGGAAGAACGGACTCGTTTTTCAGCTCTACTCTGTTCCCTATAGGCGATATAATCTCCTTACAGTGTGGGGCAGAAGAGTTACCTCTCTGGGCCGTAGAGATGATATCACCTGCGTGGAGGGCCAGGTGTGCCATAGCTAAAGCATACAGGGTCTGCCACACCAAGGCTCAGAGCGGAGGCCAGGACGTTAGTTCCCTTCGCAGCGCAGCCCCCCTCTGAAGCTCCATGCCCTCGGGGTGGCCGCAGTAGCCCGCTGCAGATTCTGCTTCCCGACGCGCCCCCCATACACACACCTACACACACACCCACCCGCCCCCCACCCGCACGGGCCCGAGCCTCCCCCGGGCGCAGCAGCTGAGGAGCCGGGCCCCGCCCCACCACTTGGAAAAGTTACCGAAACCAGGGTCTCGGCTTCCCAACCTACACCCAGGACCAAGTTTCTAGTGGCCGGGCTCGTGCCGGGTCCCTGGCGGCATCTCAATGATGCGGGGACTGTGAGCCCACCGCCCGCCCGCGCTCCCATCAGGCCCACTGTGGCCCTCGGGGCCCCGCTTCTCGGCCATCTCCTTGTCCTGCGACCTGGAGAGAGCCGGGAGTCTCACCCCTGTCGAAGTCCATCTCGTCCAGCGTCTGCTGCACGCCGGACGCCGCACCCGGCCAAGAGCAGCACGGGCCGTCGGCGCAGGGCCGCGGCGCCGCCATGTCCGCCCCGAAGCTCGCTCCGCCCCCGCTGCTCTGCGCACGCGCGGCCACGGTAGTGGGGGCGGTGGAGAGAGGCGAGGCGGGGCGGGGCGGACGCTGCAGCCCCAGTTCCGTCCGCAGGGCGGCCGCGCCAATCCTCGGAGGCCAACCTCGCTGGCTTTCGCTCGGGAACCAATCGAGACGGCGGGGCGGGACTTGTGGCGCTGCATCGCGCTCCCAGGCGACCGCGCGAGGGCGTCCCAGGCTAAGCAGAGTGCCCAGCGCGCTGCACAGGATCCGCAGTTCCAGACTGCAAGCGGACGGCCCCCGAGCTGCTCTGCTCGCCAGAGCCCAGCCTTCCAAGGTTTCCCCTCGTCCCACCCACCTCCCTAGAGCAGTGAGTCGCCGGGCGCGCCCCTAGGTCCGCCCCATTTTTCGGCACCACCCCAGGCCCAGTGACCTCGCTTCCCCTTTCCTGCTCCCGCGCCTCCCGCCCATTTCCTGAAAACCCTGGGAGGCAGGTGGCCACTTTTGCCACTAGGAGCACTTAAGCCCTAAGGGCAAGAACAGAACCTTGGGTTGCACCGAACCCCCCCAACTCCAGTGGGAGCCTAGTTTACTGTTATCAGAACATCCTGGGGCTGAGGTTTACTGACCATGCTGAAAGCTTGGCGTACCCTGAAGTAGGCCTATCACAGCCCTTTCCTAAAGCTAAGGACACCCAGGGCAGCAGCCCCTTTCAGCCACCGCAGACCCCCCAGACCAGTCCAGTGTAGGGAGTCCACTTTACGACTGCCGCCATCTGTGGGCATGTATTACAGAATCCAGGCTAGGTCTTCCCTTACAAATCTCTGGGCCTTCCCTGTATCCACTCCTTCCATGGGCCAGTGGCTTGGTGCACACTGGGTGGTGGTGGGGAAAGCTCCACGGTCCATTTAGCCCGAGCATTCGAGACTAACTTTCCTAGAGGGTAGGCACAAGGCTGGAAGTAACCTTTCCTCCCCTAGGCTAGGTGGGACCCCCATCCTCACACAAACCTAGGAAGTGCTTTCTAGAAGTCCCCCTCCTCTAGCCCCTCACTCCCCTTCCTCCCCAGAGTTCTGGGAAGCCAGGCCCCTCTTCTCCCGCCTCCTCCCAATGCCCTAACTTCTCCCTCTGGCCAGAAGCCAAAGCTGGCTCCCAGGAGGCTGTGGGCCTGGTCTGGTTCCCAGCCCTACAGCTACCATTGTGGGAAAACACTGGAGCCTGGGCTATCCCCCTCTGGAGAGGGGCACAGGGAGGCAGGGACAACATTAGGGGCAGCTGCCCCAGAACTATGGGGAAGTGAGGCTAGTCCCGCCCAGAAGGTTTTAGCCCAAATGCCTTATCCCCATCACGGTAACACTGTTTTCTTGATTTTATTTGTCAATATAAAAATACTCAAATATTTACAACAAATAAATACGCGGGGACACAATAAGTTACACTGTTAGGAGCCCTCCTCCTAGGGCTGGGAGAGGATATGCAATAGCCACAGCATGCCCACCCTCTCTCCTCTCCCTTCCTTATCCCTCCCTCTCCCCCCACACAACCTTTCCCAGCCCCGCCAGGGAGGACAAGTATAAAATACCACTGAACCCCAGGGCCAAGTGGGAGGCCCCTCCCACCCTTGCCCCAAACACACAGGAGAATCCATCTCCCTCCCCCCACCCTGAAAACATTCACAGCCCTAGGAGGACCAGGCCTACCCCAGAGCCCAAAAGGGGCACAGCACCCTGCCCAGCCCACCCCCATTATGTACATTGCTGACCCACGCGGGGGAAAGGTGGGGGTAGGAGAGGCAAAGTGATACGACCCCTTCCCCTTCATAGCTCCAATGACTCACCAGGAGGACCCCAGGCCAAGGGAAGACTGGACAGAAAAAGGAAGAATATCTCACTCTCACACACACACACACATACACATACACACACAGAAACAGGAAGACTAGGTCACACACACACATGCACACAGCCACACGCACATACACCTAGATACAAATATGCCCACATCTCCAACTTCTGCCTTGAAATGTTTTGGCGGCTGGGGTCCCATGTGTCTGTGATTCACAGCCCCTCACAGAGAGGAGGAAGATGCCTTCTGGGAGGCCGGTGCCCTGGTGAGCCACACCAAGTGGCAGTGCCCGTGCTGAGCGGAGCAGGTCCTCATGGCCGGGCGGGTGCTGGGCAGGGTCCGCCCCAGGCCGAGCCGGTGCCCGCGCCATGTCCCTGAGGTAGCTGGTGCCTGTGCAAAAAGGAGGAGCCGCGCGACCCACGCTGCCCCTGCGAGGCGGCGGGGGCCCCTCATACGGAGGACTCCTCAGGATTGGAGTCCGGCAGCGGCTGACGCTGCTGCAGCTTGCGCCTCAGTTCGTCGGCGAGCTCGGGCAGGGGGTGCCCCAGCCCGCCGCGGTCCTCCCCTCCCAGCTGTAGGCGCACGTAGCCGTTGGCGTTTGAGTTCCGCCCACCCCCCAGGTGAAGCCGGGTCGGAGAAGGCAGGGGCTGGCCGGGGATGCCAGGAGGTGGAGAGGGGGGCCCGCCCCCGGGCTGGCACCGCGCGTGTCCAGGCACAATCTTGAGCGAGCCGTCCGAATAGTAGTAGCCGACGGGATCCCAGAGCTTCTCGTCCGTCTCCGGGCCAGGCCTGAAGGGGGGACTGGCGGGCTCCTTGGGCAGCTCCAGGGGGTACACCAGGGTCCTCTCCGCCGCCTTGGCGCCTTTCTCCAGCTCCTCGCGCAGCCGCCGGCGCAGCGACAGAACAAGCAGCAGCAGGACCAGGCACACGGCCCCCAGGGCCACCACAGCCAGCCACACCAGCCCCAGGTTTTCCAAGGGCGCCCGAGCCTCCAGGGTCACCGATGGGCCGGCCACCACGGCCACCAGGTAGCCTTCGGCAGCCAGCCGTGCGCCCTGCTCCTCTGAAAAGCAGTGGTAGGCACCGGCGTGGCGGGGCTGGGCAGCCATCACGACCAGGGCCTGCAGGCGGGCGTCATAGAGGAAGGAGCCGGGCTGTTCTGCGGGCAGGTCCCGGCCCCCGAAGGTCCAGCGGGCGTGGGCCAAGTTGGAAGAGAGGCGGCAGGGCAGCACCAGGTCTGTGCCCGCCACCACGGTGATGTTTTTGGGTGTGAGCCTGACTGCAGCAGTAGAGAAAGAGCAGCGTTAGTGCAGGAAACCCGGGGCCCATCCTACCGGAGAGAGGGAGAAAAAAGGCAGCTCACCTTTTTTATTGCCACGGAGGTTACAAATGCCCGACGTATCCGAGACCGTCACGTGCTGGATCAGCAAGGACCTGGTTGGGGAAGCAGGGTCCATGGGCCCCGGGGCTCTGACCACCCTGGCCCTCACCCTTGGTCCCAGCGCAGCCCGAGCCCCACTCACCCCGAGGGGCCGCCCACGGCCACGCAGCGGCTGGTGTTAACGCTCCAGGCACAGTAGGGGTCCCGAGCGAGGACGCAGTCGGCACAGGAGCGGTACTTTGCGCAGTCGGCCAGGGGCAGCTGAACCAGCTGAGAGTGGGAGCCCGCAAAGAGCAGTTTCTGCAATAGAAGTGGGGTGCGGGAGGCTCAGCCAGGCTGGGACACAGCCCAGGGTCAGCTCGGACTGCCGCGTGGGTGCACGAGGGCACAGGGGCCCGAGGAGAACGGCACAGTGCTAAACTCCAAGGAGGGAAATCAAAGGACCGAAGAACGCACCGAGGGCTTACTACAAGCCAGACACAATCCTAAGCACCTTAGAGACGTGACCTTCTTAGGCAGGAACAGTGGCAGTGCAAGGCTAGGGAATATAATCACTCACACACTCACACACACACACACACACACGCTCTAGTTCAGTATAAATAGTGCAGGAAGCATGTTTTCCGCTAGGTCCGTCAGCCCTCACAATAGCACGAGCATAGCATAGGTGTTTTCCTCTGTTTGAACGCTGACTGCCAATCCGTGTGTTTCTTTAACCACGGACTTTCTTTCTGCCATTATTCCACGTTCAGGGGAACAAGCTGAGCCACGACAGTTGGACAAGGGCGAGCACAAATAGGCCAGAAGGAAGGGTAGGCACAAGCAGCACTTAGGGCGAACAGCGAAGGGAGTGGAGGTCCACCGCGGCACCATGGAGAAGAGACTGTAGGTCATGGCGGCACAGCACAACCTCGAGGGGTCTGACGGAAGCGTGGGGAGCCGCTGCCAAGGCCCAATTCTGGGAACACAGCCCCTGGGGACCTGGCTATATATACCGTCCCCAAGCGCAGATTCCGTTAGCACGCCCGTTTCCTGGAACTCGCCCCAAGCTAAGCGAGGTGTGTTCGAGCGCCTCCCGGCCCCATCCAGGCCGAGTGGAAGCCTGGGGAAGGCCTAGGGACGGCGGTGGGTGGGGCCCGATTACTACCTTGCTCCGGGACAGGACCAAGCTTTCCACAGGCTCCTGGTCAAACACCTGCAGCTCCTCGATCAGGTGGACCCAGGGGCCCAGGCTCACGGCCTTGAGCAGCCAGCCGTCTCCTGCGGGGGTTGGGGGGAGGACAGGCATGAGGGAGAGGGCTCGGGGCTCCTGGGGCATCTCTAGGTCTCCCTGCCCCGGACACACACAGGCCCTCACCACCCAGCTGCCGGCAGCCACGCCCGCCTCCCCAGGTGCCTGCCTGTGCCGATGAACAGCACCGTGTAGGTGGCTCCGTCCAGCCCGGTGACCCGGTCAGCCACCAACTGGGTGAAGTTGGTGTCCTTCTTCACGAGCAGCGGCCGGCCCCACCGGGGCCCCACCTGCTCCTCCATCAGTGGGTGCTTCTTGATGAAGTTGAGGGTGTTGTCGGGCAGCTCCAGAGAACTGGTGTAGCCGTGGCGTCGGTGCCAGTTGTTGATGCACTGGGGGGGTGCCGGGAGGGGGGCAGGGGCGAGGAGAGGAGAGCTATCAGCCTGGCGGAGAGCTACAGCGGCTGAGGGCAGGAGCTCATGTCCCCCCCAGAGGACTCACCGAGCCGGGCCGTGGGCTGGGGACGGGGTCCGTATAGCGGCCCCACTTCTGGGCTTGCTCACGGTACTCCTTGTAGGGACCCTCGAATACCCTCTGGATCTCTTCCAGGTGGTACTCGCAGACTGCTGACAAGTCCACATCGCCCCTGTCCCAGCAAAGGAGGGGCCCCAAGGGTGAGGCGCGGTGCCCACTTTACCCCAGCTCGTGGCATGGACCGGGAAGGCAGCCCCCCCCCGCCCCCGCAAGCAGTCGTGGGCGTGAGCAGTGTCATGTCGGCTCTAACGCACTGCTGGGGGAAGGGCCCTGCACACCTCCCCCAGGGCGGGGTGCTCAGAGAGGGGCAGATGCCCAACATCCTCCTTGGCTTCCGGTCAGCAGACCACTTAAGCCTTTACCCAGCGGCCTGCCTCCCCAACCACCCCTCCCCCCACCCCCCAGGATTCCCGGCCAACTCACCATCGCGCCCGGAAAACCCCGAAGAAGGTGGTGTTGTGCCAAGAGGCGGCCCGCAGGGTGTGCAGGGCCTGCAGCTGGTTGAAATAGAGCTGCCAGTCGGGGGCCGAGCACACCAGCCTCGCCTTCAGGAACGTGGTCCACTTCCTCTGCAAGGTCCGCGCGCCCCCCATGTCGCCCTGGCAGATGGCAAGGGGACACTGCTGGGCAGGCCGGCCGAGCTGCCGGGCCTCCCGGGGCTCCCCGCTCCCCGCAGGACTCTGTACCTTGCAGACACGGGCCACCCGAGCCACCACCTGTTCCGCGTAGCAGTCGTATTCCACTGCCCGCTCGCTGAAGAAGAAGTAGACCTTGTCATCGTCCCCCGTGAAGCTGCCCACACTCTCTGGGACGTAGGCAGAGCCCACGAAATGAGGTTCTACGGGAGAGGGGGGAAGGTTAGCTGGGCGGGGGCTGCAGGGCCCCTCACCCGTGGCTCCCCGCCCCGGGCCCCACGCCAGCTCCTCGGGGCTCACCGTTGAGCCAGAAGGCCAGGTACTCCGTCTTCATGGAGTGGTGAGGCCCCATGTTACGCAGGATAACAGACTCTGTACCCAGGAAGTTGTTGAGCGTGGCTGAGTACAGCTCGCCGTCTGTGGGGGACAGTGGATCAGGCGGGCCAGAAGTGACGTGAGGCTAACGTTCAGGTCACGCAGACCCACAGGGAGAACAAGTTCTGGCGGGGGGGGGGGTGTGGGGGACTCCCCCAGCCGGCCACGGGGACAGCCACTCACCCACGAGGAGGCCGGTGTGGCCCTTAGCCGGGTCATAGGGACACTTCCCCTTCCCATCCTCAAATTCGCCACGCTCCAGAGTGAAGGTGAGCATGTCCTAGGGGCAGGCAAGAGACAACGAGGAGGAGATGCAGAAGCGCCCGGGAGTCCAGAGGGCAAGGAGCGGGACCGGGGGCGGGAGAAACCAGCACTCACAATGTAGGTGCACTTGGGCTGGAAGGCGTAGGTACCGCAGACGTACAGGTGGGATGTGTTGTAGGGCTGCAGGAAGCGGATGAAGTTGAAACACTCCGTCTGGGGAGAGAAAGGCATTCACTTAAGAGCATAAGGACACGGGACATGGTTGACACAAGGACCAAGAATGGGTCTGGGACAAAGCGAGAGGGTGGGGGGGTGGGGGGAGACTGCAGGCCTGGCCAGCGGAAGTCTGGGGGTTTCTGGCTCTCCTGGCCGTATCCCCGGCACCCACCTGGTTACTCTTCCCTTTCTGGATACACTCGGCCTTCTTCTCAGCAGGTGCCTCCCATGAGATCTGGGAAGGGGTGGGGGTGAGGGGACATCAGCATGCCAAGTACACACGGGGCACGTGCCCTGAGTATCTGCCACATGCATGGCTCGAGGCAGCCACATGGGGACACCACAAGGGAGCGTACCCAGTCCTCATTCCCCGGGAGTTTATCTTAACGGAGGACAGAAGCCCCAGACTGCCGCGAAGCTGCAGAGGAGGGAAGGCAGCGTGTCCCCTCCGCTGGGAGGGTGGGCCTGGGGGCTGGGCAAGATTCCCACAGGGAAAAACAGGGCTGAGGGGACAGCTTCACCAGGCTAAGCCCCTCTGGGTGCTGCTATTCTCCCCACGCCTGTGTGCCTCCCGCTCCCCCACCTCTCACCGCTCCTTGCAGCTCCAGAGCCTCCACACTGAAGGCAAACAGGGCCTCTCGGGCCCCCACATATAGAAGCCCTGTCTGCTCAGTCAGGGTCAACGTCAGGAAGTCCTGGATGCCCGCCTGGGAGAACCGCCGCACTACTGTGGCCAGCTCTGCAGGGACAAGAAGTGGGGGGATGAGAGGGAGTGAGCAGGGAGGTGAATGGGCAGAGGCCTTCCGGGGGCTCCAGGCATCCTCCCCCCTAGAATCAGCCATCCTCTGTAGCGGTCTCCTGGGCCTGCTCACCCCTGCTGCCCGCATTACAGCCAG
This sequence comes from Nasua narica, assembly GCA_028533885.1. Taxonomy (NCBI): domain Eukaryota; kingdom Metazoa; phylum Chordata; class Mammalia; order Carnivora; family Procyonidae; genus Nasua; species Nasua narica. The sequence continues at coordinate 68,666,791 of CM052811.1, forward strand.
CCCCCCACAAGCCGAGTCCAGCTAAGCACCCCGCCTGGCAATAAAGGGCTTTCTCTAATAGCCTTTTGGCTCTGACAGCTCCCCTCAAGCCTCCTTGGCCTTTCCCAGCCTGGGAGGCGGCAAATCTGGGCTGGTGAGGAGAAAGGAAGGATATCTCAGCCACAGCTTCCGGCCAGAGGAAGCCATCAGACTGATGGCCCTCACTCTCAGGGTCAACAGCACCCCTGGCTGCAGAACTGAGCTCTTCCCCCTCCCCGCTTCCTTTACTGCTGCTTCCTTCTTTGCTGCCTGCTGCCCGCTGCCCGCACCAGGCTCCGGCCAGGCCCCAGCCCGGGATCCGGCAAACAGCGGGCACTAAAGTTGAATTTGAAGGCACTGCCTGCCTGAGGACACTCTTCAGTCCAGCAGGACCCAAGTCCAGGCTGCCAGAGATCCAAGCACAGCCGGCCACCGGGACAGGTGGGGACGCGGGAGACTGCGTTGGGGCTGGGAGGCCAGGCCAGCGTGGTCAGGGGGAACCAGAGGCCAGGGACCAGAGAGGGCACTGAAGCCCCAGGGCTGGGAAGCCTTGTCACTGTTCGCCATGCAAGGCACTACGACACTGATAGAGTCACAGGATTCCTACGTCAGGCCCCAAATAGCTGCCGGCCTGTCCTCAGGGTCCCCCTAAACCAGCCTGGGTCTTTGGAGCCAGACGCAGGCTGGCAAGGGAGGGCTTCATTAGCACCCGAGTGGAGCCTGTGGGAGGTGAGCTCATCCCAGGTCCCCAGAGTGCACTGATGATACAAACACCTGACATCACCTCTTAATACAGGTGTGTGCACGCGCAACGGGCTATCAAAAGGCTGTCAGGTCTGCTGCTCCCCCACGAGCACGTGCATAAACACATCCAGGGCCACCAGAGGGCACAAGTGTCAGGGTAGCAGAGGGGGTCTGTTATGGTTGACAAGGGGGCTCCTGGGGGCAGAGAGCTAGAAGGACTTTGGGGAGGGGGGTGATGACACTCTTTGCCTTATGCCTGTCTGGGCTCTGTTTCCTCTCTTGGGCTCTCAGTGCAAGTGCTAGTTCCAGAAGTAAGGCATGGGGAGAATGATACAGATGGGTCTCTCTTCCTTGCATAACAGGGGCAGCCAGGTCTCAATCATCTGAAGAAGGGATAGCCCAGGACTGCCAGTTCTGGGTCCCTGGGGCCACTCACTCTCATTCCTTGGACAGCTGTGTCACATACATCTGTAGGCTTTGAGCCTGAGAGCAGAATAAAGCTGGCACGACCTAGGGGCAATTGCTCCCCCCACCCCCAGTAGTCCCTCCTGGCCTCCTCTCCCCACAGTGGTCTCCCTCCTCAGGACTTCAGCACTCACCCCCAGAAGATACGGTCTTCCGAGGCACCAGGTTCCACCACATCTCAGCCCCGATGCCCAGGCCCCACAGCCCCACTGTCAACAGCCAGACAGCCCAGTGTGGGGCCATGGCAAACGCCCTGGCTCTAAGCTCCAGGCCAGCTGCCCTGCTGGGGGAAAAGAAAGGGTCAGAATCACAGCCAGAGAAAATAGACCGGAAGGGGGCCCACACAAGCCCATGCCAGGAGGCACGGACAGGACATATGACCTGATCAGCCTCCCCAGGAGCCTCTTGGGTTCCCTCCTTACCCAATCCTTGAAGCAGAGACTTGGTCCCCCCCACACACCTGGCCTCAGCCCCCACAGATTCCAAAGGAGGTGGGAACCCAGAGGGGAGGGGAGGAGCTGAGTCAGCTGGAGGGGTGGACACTCCAAGAAACCTCCTCTGGCCTCAACAGGAAGTTGTTTAAGAAATTAAAAGGGGACCCCTTCCCCCACATTCAGGCCTGACAGATTTGAGGATTTCTTAAAATAACCTCTGGAAGCAGGACCTGCCCCCACTGGGGCTCCAGCCAGCCCCAAGATCTACTTCTGGCACGCCAACCCCTTGGCTGGGTGAAGGGGCATACAGTGGGTGGGCGGTAGCAGAAGCCCCCCCCTCCCCCACCCCGGGAGGGGACCTGATGGAGCCAGCCTCTCCCCTCCTCCAGTGCAGACAATAGCCAGGCAGAGCCCCAAACCCTGATTCCACATCAGCAGGGCTGAAGTGGGGCCGGGAGCTGAAGGGGCCCAGCTTCCCGAGGCCCCTTTGTTGCCCAAGACGGGAGGCAGGAAGTGGGTGGGATGGGCGTGGAAATGACCAGGGCCTCATCCTGTTCCTCGCACAGCCTCCTAGGAGACACTAGCTCTCCGGCTTTGGGGTGGCGGGACAACGGAGCCGGCTCCAGTCTAATCAGGGATCTCCCGGCTAAGCTCTCAGGCGGGGGCGGGGGGAGTTGAGGGGCGGGTGCGGAGCGCGAGAGGGGTTCTTCTCGGGCCGCGGGGGACGCCCTGTGCAGGGTCGTCGCCTGCTGCGCTCCCCCTGCCCCCTGCTCTGACGAACCTTCCCAACTCAGGGATTGCGCCCCGGGACCCTGGCCTGGGCAAGCCATCTAGCTTAATTGCCAGTGGCCCAGCCCTCTAGTGCCGGGTACAGACACAAAGAAGCTGGGGACCTGCTCACCCCAAAACAAAGGGTCCCCGCCAAGACCTCGTTCCTGGTCACCCCCCCACCCCAGATTCTCCCCTCCCCCAGCTCCCGGGATTTGAATGCAAACAAAGCGGCGGCGCTAGGAGCGTGGCGAGCCCGGCCGGCGGACGCCCCCTGTCGGCCCAGTACCCCAGCACTGGAAGGGCGGCGGGGGGGCTAGGCATACGTTCACCCCTCCCTCCTCTGTCCCCACAACACACCCCCAACCCTCCCTCTACCCCTTACCCCAGGCCCGGGCCGGACCCCGCGGCGCGCTCAGAGAATCGGCCAGCACGGCGATGCCCCCACCCCCAGCTCCTCCCAGGGCGGGGAAGCAGGGGCAGCCGAAGGGGTGGGGGCTGGAGGAGCGCGGGGCCCAAGCGGCGCGCCCCCCCACCCTCGCCTACCGCGAGCGGCGGGGCGCGAACGGCGCTTCCGCGGCTGCAGGGCGGGCGCTCCCTCCAGGGACTGGGCGGCCAGGCTCGGGTCGGGAGCTTGGCTTTCCAGGACAACCCGCCTCCCCAGCGGAGCGGGCGAGCGGGCGAGCGAGCGAGCGAGCGAGCGGGCGGGCGGGGGGCCGCGGCAGGGAAATCCGATCCCACAACATCGGCCTCAGTCCAAGCCCGCCCCAAACTTTCCGTCAGGGGTGGGGAAGCCGGGGGCAGTTCGGGGGCCTGGAGAGGATCCTGGCCGCCGACCCGACAACACGGGGAACCCCCGCTCCCCTTAGCCCCGCTCTCCCAGACCAGTTCGCGCCTCCCGACGCTATGGCTGCGGGCACTGCTCGTCCCGCTCCCGAGCCCCCGCCAGGCAGCCCGCGGGGGGCGTAGGAAGGATCTCGGACAGACTGCTTTCCCCGCCAGTAGCCCTCCGTGCGCCTCCAGACCCTGTCCCTCGAGCGTGCAGCGGCCCCTGCCCGAGTCGGGGGACAAAGCGGCGGTCCCGGAGTCCTGGTGCTCCCGCCCCGCGCAACCCTGGCCTCACTCACCTCTTCTTCCCTGCTCGAATCCCTGGGCGCCGCCCTCGCGTTCGGCTCGGATCACGGTCCGCCCCTACCAGCGCGCCGCCGCCTGCCTGCGCGCGCCCGCCCGCCCTCCTCCGCTGTCCCCTCTGCCACCGCCCCTCGGTCCCGGCTCGGCTCGGCGCCCCTGGGCTCGGGCTCCCCGCGCCACCGCGCCGGGCGCCGGCTCTTTCTCCAGCGCTGCCGCGGCTCTCCGCCCCCTCCTCCCTGACGTCAGGAGGGCGGGGGGGGGGTTGAGCGAAGGCCGGGGGCGGGACGCGAGGGCCGGCCCAGAAAGGGGCTGCGACCCGCCGCGACCCGCCGCGACCCGCCACTACCCCTCACTACCCCTTCCAGCTCCCTGCCGGCAGGCTCGGACCCCTGCCCCTCCCCGCGCCCTGCCGCCCCGCGCCTCGGAGTCGCGGTCTGCGACACAGCGCAGGGAGGTGGGGGGGAGGAGGGACTCCGGGCATTGCCTTGGGGGGATCGGACTCACCCAGTCTTTCTGAACTGTCCCCCAAGGCCAAGCGCGGGGCTGAGCGGCTGGGCTCAGAATGGGGCCGAGGAGCTCCCCCACGCTGCAGTTACTGGAACCAACGCGGGCAAGCCACCTCGGGGCGAGTATCCGAGGGAGGGGTGCCGGGGAAACCGAGGCTCCTTTTCGGGGCGGACCAGAATGCGTCTGTCTTTTGGCCCGAAATTCTGCTTCCTTTCTTGGCCCCAATGCCCAATGGCCCCCGCAGTCGGACTGGAACGGGTCTTACCAGCCAGGAAGACCCACTAATCTCCGGAGAGTCTGCTCCTTGTTTTTCGCGCTCCACACAGAGGGACAGCAGCACCCTTGCCAGCTCCCGGTGAGGACAACCCTCTGGGAGACTCCTGTTGCACAGAACCTGCCCCCAAGAAATGACTGCTTCTGATGCCACTGGAAGGCTGAGTAACAAGTGACAGGAGCCCTAATGTTCAGATGAAAGCTGCTGAGGGGAAGCCCCGCTGGAGAACTACCACCTTTTAGAACCGCCTGCCTCCGCCCACAGCAGCTCCTAGAAGTCCCTTGTAGCTCTGGCCTCCAGTGCTGGGGCGGTGCTGGGGTGGACCTTGCCGGCTGGTCCTCCGAGCTGGACAGGTGGACAAACTCCCAGGGAAGCCGCCCCATCAGCACCCAGACACAGATGCCTCCTCTTGGCTTGGGGCGAAGGACAGAGGTAAAGAGACTGGAGCCCCCAGCCTTTGGTGGGAACTTCAAGCGGGTCCACTCCTGGAGGAGAGGAACACTGGAGGGACCCATCAGCAGATCTGGATTATAAATCAGTCCCGACAGGAGCTTTTGTTCTGAGTGAAAACTTGGCATCTGAAAATGGAGACCAGAAGAGTAGTGGAGATAATTGGGAAAAGCAGCCCAGTTTGGATTCAGTAACAATTGGGTCTTTGCTGGTACACATAAAGGGCCCTTCTCCCGCACTGGCCAAAGCCACATTTCCCAGCTCCTTTCCACCAGAAAAAAAAAAAAAAAAAAGATGCTGGAGATAGAGGGCAAGCCAGTTAACAACCTGGGGTGGGCAGGGAAGGCTCTGTGCTTCCGCTGGGCTGGCTGGGGCGGAGATGCCGTGACCCCCCCCCCCCACGTTAGACCCTGCGTCTTTTTAAGTGGAGGTAAACTGATATGCAAATAGCCCTCACATTTGTTCTGTGCTTTAGACTTGGCGACCTGTCTTCACGGACATTTCCTCGCATCATCCTCTCGAGCGCTATTCGAAAGGCAGGTATTGTGTGTCTGATTTTGGAGATAAAAAATGAGTCTCAGAAGGATGAAGCAACCTGCTCAAAGTCACGTAGATAATTAGCAAGGTCAGGATGTTAAATCAGGTCTTGGGACTCCCAATTCTGTCTTTCCACCAAGTCAGAGTGCATCTGGACAACCTTTAAGCCCAGGACAGCACGTTTCCTGCTGTTCTTCCTCACCCCGCCCCCCCCCCCCCCCGCTCCCACCCCCACCAGGCGGAGGCTTGAGCTCCTGGCTCCACTTGCAAGACGGCCCCAGTGGAAAGTTTCAAAAGGTGGTTTGGTTTCACAGGCAGGGACAGTCTTCTGTACGTTATGGCAGGCTTCTCTGTTCCTGCTAACAGACTCTGGGAGCCCTTCCCTCCCAAATGCTCCTCAAGATAAGGCTGCAGCTCCGCCCCCCCACTCCCCTTTTCTACCTTCACTCATTTCCTGCTGTGTTCTGTTCCCTTCCAGCACTGGCCTTTTCCATGGGTGGGTGGGCAGAGGATAAAGTTTCCTGCATGACTACTTGCTCATGATTCATACTTTTTAATAAAAGCACAACCGGTCAAAAATGAGGATTCCTGGGTTTTAAATTAAGAAAAAAAAAAGAAGAAGAAGAAGGAAAATCTCCTGTACCTGTCATGTCTCCCTAGGGCCTGTCTGGAATATTCCATTTAAAGTATCCATGCTGGGGCGCCTCAGTGGCTCAGTTGGTTAAGCGACTGCCTTCGGCTCAGGTCATGATCCTGGAGTCCCGGGATCGAGTCCCACATCGGGCTCCCAGCTCTGCGGGGAGTCTGCTTCTCTCTTTGTGACCTTCTCTCCTCTCATGTGCTCTCTCACTCTCTCTCTCAAATAAAAATAAATAAATAAAAATTAAAGTACCCATGCTTCAGGCCTTAGGCCCTGGCGGGCCCTCTTGCTCACCTGCTTGTGGCCAAGTCAAGGAAAGCCCAGATATGCTAAATGCCTTCTGAGTTTCTCCAAGGACCCACTGGCAGCCAGCTCAGTCCAGTCCCTACAGATGGGCCCAGGAGTCTATCTGAAAGGCAAGCCCCCATTCCCTCCCCCACACATTGGTCATGTGCCGTGGTGTCCCTCATCTGAACTCCTCACCCCTAACTCTTGCGAGGCAGCTTTCCGACCAGAGTGGAGCCCAGGGTTCACACTGGGGATCTCCAGTGAGCACTGTCTGGCCAGCTTCCAAAGGATCCGGGAGCTGTTGTCAGCCCACAGAGGGGGAAATGAGAAAGCCTGGGTCAGCCACCCTGCAGGGATCTTTTGGAGGGCTGGGGACTGAGGTGAGCGGGGACATAGGAAAAGGACTTCCTCTACTTCCTCCTAGAGGAGGGTTATCAAAGCTGTCCACCTGGGAAGCCTTTCCCTTCCCAGCCCCTCCCTGCCACCATCACCAAAAGGAAGCAGGAAAACATCCGTCATCACAGCCCCGGATGCTACGTTTCCAGTACCTTCAATCAGGATATCCCTCGGCCTTTTCCCAGGGGCTTAAGGATTTGGAAAGGGCAAGTGGTGAAGTCGCCAACACCATTGTGGGATTCTTGGCCTGGAGGAGACTGAGTCTCTAACTGGTCCCAGACCAGTTTGAGAAGACCTGGTCAGCTCCCAGCCAGTTCCAGAGAGGGCCCATTACATGTCCCAGGGGATATGGGACGCCCTTGGGTGACCTCGTAGCGCACCCCTCTGCTCAGGTTACCACTAGATCTCTGGAGGGACTGAGTAGTCACCAACACCTCCTTTCTCCTTGGTATCTGTTTCCCTCTTGGGGATGAGTGTGTTTGGGGAAGAGCGGAGGAGGGCTCAGTGCACAAGGACCCGGACCGGGGAGAAAGGCCCCGGGCGTCGGTGCTGATAGACAGCGCGATCTCTTTCTCAGCGCGATCTCTTTCCAGCTTCGAGAACTGGAAACTCCCCAGTTCAGCCTCTTAGGCCTCCCTCTCCCTCTCTGCCCTTGGCAGTGAGAACAAAGAGGGGAAATTTCAAAGGTGATTTCCAGGTTTCCAGAGCAAACTGAAGAGCTGAGGATTAGCTGTCGGGATGTACAGTGTCAGAAGCGGGGGTAGCCCGGAGGGACGTGAAGGAGGCTGGCTCACCAGAGCCTTCGCTCCTTTATCAGATGGTCTCAGGCCTACCTGATGCCGCTGGGGCCTCTGTGGTGCCCCGGCCAGGGGGCCCTGTGATGTGGCCAGGAACAGAAACCAGAACTCTCGGTTAAGTCACCTGGGCATCCAAGTCACCCTGGCCAAGGACTTCTTCCACCTGTCACTTGGCAAAGGGAGCGTGGCAGGGCGACCGATGACCGGTATGGCACCCAGCACTCGGCGTGTGCTCAGGCCCTCTGAATTATAGATGCCCCCAGCTCTTAGCCTCCTGGGCGAGGGAGGCAGCTGTGTCTAAAGCAGCCCCAGGGGCATCTGGGTGGTTCAGTCAGGTGAAGCTTCCAGCTTTTGATCTTGGCTCAGGTCTTGATCTCAGGGTCATGAGTTGGGCTCCACACTGGGTGTGGAGCCTACTTAAGTAAAACAAAACAAATAAATAAGACAGGCTCAGGAAGTGATGGGCTACCCTTGGGTTCTGCAAATAGAGCCACTTGTCTTGAAGGTCCTTTATCTAGAGGGTAGTCTCTCTCCCAGTTAGCCTGCCCTACCCCTGCGGCATGAAAGAGCAAGGGAGAGGGGCACACAAACAGAGAAAGTCACAAGCACCAGTCACGGTGAAGCTGTCGCCACACACTCTGCTTGAACTGACGAGCGGGCACGGGCCAATGGTGTGGGGGCGGGTTGGAGGAGTAGACAGAGAATGGGCATACCCAAGGATCTCCCCGGGGATGCATAGGGCCCACTTGCTTCTCAAGAGGGGCGGGTCAAAGACATCCAGCACTTCATTAAGAACCAGGGCCCACAAAACCGATTGATCCTGGGTAAGGCTGAGGGAAAGCAACAGCAGTATCCAGAACTGTCTTTTTGGCCCACCTCCCACCCCCCTCTTCTAAGTCTGTGGAGTTGATTTCAGAACTCATGGATAAACTGAACTAAGTGTAATTACAGCCCTGACCCACCAGCTCAGTCTGTGGATCGTCCCCAGTGAGTAAGGGGGGGGTGTAGTCCCAGACCGGGTCCAAACCCATGCACCCTATCCCGGCTGCCTGGGTTTCTGACAGGAATAACTGCTCCTCCCTCAGGATTTACAAACAGCCTTCTGGGGCAGGGGGTGGAGCCTAAGAGGACCAGGTCACATGATGGTCCTGAGGTGGGACCTTCGCTCAGCCCCGGCAGAGAGATGTCAGGAAACTGGACCCTGGGCCTGAGCCCTCAGGACAGGGATTGCAGGAAATCTTCTAAACCACTAATGCTGAAATAAGACTTTAGTGTGCACAAAGAAAGCTCACATTAGTGACAGAGAGAGGAAGGAGGGTGGGGGGGCCCAGGAGGCCCTGGGAAACCAAGAGTGGAGACAAAAGCCTTGGGGCAGAGGAGACAGCTGGGAGGGAAGGAGGGCTGGGTGGGGGGCAGGCAGGGAGACATATCTGTTGCCTGGTGGGGGTCAGGGGCAGTGTGGAGGCAGGCTCTTGCTTCGTCACACTAGCCCTCCTCTGGCCTCTGTTCTTCGCCTCCTCCTGTTCCTTGAGCCCCGTTCGCCTCCTGCCAGAGCCAAGAGCTGGGGACCAGCCGTGCCCTGCTCTCTCAGTCTTTCCAGGGGCTGAAGTACTGGGCCTGTGACAAGGAGGAAAAGAGCGCGATGGCCCCGGGCCGGGTGGTACCCGCCATGCTGATGCTGACTGTCCAGCGTCAACACCGGCTACAGGCCTCCTCGGGCCAGGTGCTGAGCTACAAGAGTCCTGTGGCTCCCGTCCGGGGGAGGACGCGACGGTTCGACGGGCCACTTGAGCACAGCACCTGGGTGCTCTGTCTGGGTGCCCTCTACTCGCGGCCCGAAGTCCCAGCGCAGTGTGACGGGAAGGTGGGGCCCGCCCCCTGCCTTGGCCAGGCCACGAAGCACTTTTCCTTTTTTTTTTTCATGACAAACACGGCCGTTTCCCACCAGAGACGAGTGCGATCTAGTTCCTCGGGGATTGAGGGTGAGGTCTGCTCTCCAGCTTTCTCAGAGACTTGCGAAATCTGAGACCCAAGCCACAGCCTGTGGCCAATGTGTCAGCCTCAAGTCAGAGGTTACAGGAGGAAGGACGAGCGGAGAGAAGTCAGAGAATAGACACGTTGGGAGCTGAGGGAGGATGGGAGGAGAGATGCTCAGCAGACCCAGTCTGGGTCCATCAGGGTTGCAGGCTAGGGGAGGGAAGAGCCCCCAAAGCAGCTGGTACTGCTTATCAGCGGGACAGAGGCCAGAAGAGAGGTTGTCAGAGCAGGGATTGAACTGTGCTTAAGTCTGCAGGCTTGAGGGGCGCCCTGGGTGGCTCAGTCCGTTAAGTGGCTGCCTTTGGCTCAGGTCATGATCCCAGGGTCCTGGGATCTAGCCCCACGTCGGGCTCTCTGCTTGGCAAGGAGCCTGCTTCTCCCTCTCCCTCTTCCTCTGCCTGCTTGTGCGCTCTCTCGCCCTCTCTCTCTCTCTCTCAAATAAATAAATACAATCTTAAACAAAAAAAGTCTGCAGGCTTGGGAGTTGGGCTGGATGTCTGCCCTGGTTCTGACATTTACATGCTGCCTTCGGGATAGGGCAAGCTATTTAACCTCTCATCGACTCTGGTTAGCTTGCTCATCTGTAAAATGGGATGGTAACAGACCTGTCTCGTGGGGGTTATCTGGCTTCGTGGAGAAAGTGGGTCGTTGTTCAATATGTGTGAGCTATGAATATGAGAGAGCCTGAAAAAATCAGGGGCGTGGAGGTTGTTGCTTCTGAAATTGGAGGGACCAGGGCAGGCTGAGAGGGTCCCTCCCCCGGAGTAGGAGGCCAACCTCAGGCCTGCAAGGCAAGAGTGCAGAGGGAGAGCAGCTGCTGCCTCTGGTGCCCCTTCCTGGCATTGCTCACTGGCCCTTCTCTCCAGGGCGAAGTTTTTCTTTGCATTTGGCCAAGAGTTGGCCTGTCTCCCCCTCACTCCACCCCTGCACCGGCGACCATGATGAAGGTCCTCTGAGGCATCTTTACCATCCACACTGCCTTCTCCACCCACCTGCCAGTCAGGAGCTGCCGTGGGGGTGGACATGCTCCCGGCTCTGGTCAGCCCGCCTGACCACTTCCCTCCCCTCCCAAGTTTGGGCCCGAAGGGAGTGCCACCTGGGGCTGGCCGTGGGCCAGCCGCTCCTGCCAGCGGATGTAGGTCTGGGCCGCCAGGTCCTTGAGTCTGGTCCGGTGCATGGCCTGGGGGCTCTCCCGGATGTGGGTGCTGATGTGACGGTCCAACTGCATGCACAGCAGCTGCAGCTCCCCCTGCAGGGGTGGCGGGGGGGGGAAGTTTGGGGGGGTGCATGGAGAAGGGTGTGACATGGGCCAGGCCCCTCCGAAGAACGGGAGGAGGGGGCAAGAAATCAGAGAAAGAGGGATGGATTTGAATGACTGCTCCAAAGTAGGGCAGGAGAGGGAGGAGAGGAATAGGGCAGCCGCTAGGAGGTTGGGTCAGGGTCCCCTGGGAATGCCTCGTGGTTCGCTGGGAGAAGGGGGGAGCCTGGCTCCCCTAGGCCCACTGCTTTCAGAGCCTCCCACTCTTTGCAGCTCCCGCCAGCGGGCTGGCCTCCATCTCGGCCCCTTGGGAGACTCACCCACTGGTCTGAAGCGATGTCCTGGCAGCTGACCGCCACCCCGGCCAGCGTCAGCAGGCTGTGGCACAGGTAGCAGGCCTGGAGGGAGCACAGAGAGACAGGCCCCCCTCAGTCCGTCACCTCCAGCCTCCGTGCTCGCCGGCCCGGGACGGGGACTCAGCCCACTGCTGGGGCTTCCAGGCACAGTCTCTAGGGAGCTGTCCTAATGGAGGGCTGTGGACCCCCCAGCTCAGAACCCTCCCTCCGATGGATGATTGTCCCTCCTTCGTTCAGAAAAAGACGAAACCTCTGCCATCCAGAAACCCATCCTGTCCCTCAGGCCTGTCCCGGGGGCCCGGCAGAGAAAGCCTGCTGGGGAGAGGGGCCCGTCCACTCTCGCCTCTGCACGGGGTCTGTGGTCCTGCTCTGTCCCCTGAGGCACCCATGGCAGGTGCCACTATTCTCTAAGGGGGGGCGTGGGCCCTCGTTTGGCAGGACCCCCCCCTTGTGTGGACAGTCAGACCGTGTGGACCCAAGGAGGCCGGTGAGGAGTGGAGGCAGAAGGGGGACGGCGTTGGTTCAGCATCTGCACGCTTACCCTCCAGCACATACCCTTGCTCTTGCCCCCTCGACATTCTGAGGGGTACAGACAGGACAAAGGCCAATTCCGTCGGCTCAGGGAATGGTTGGATCCCAGGGTGCCCTTGGACTCCGTCGGCATCCACTCTTTTCTAGGACGACTCAGACAAAGCGAGGCACGGGGAGGGGAGCACCCTCAGAGACAAGCATGGCTTCTGCCGTGAAAGACAGTCTGCTCGTGGCATGCTGAGCTCCCCCACTCAAAGGTGCCTGCCGCCCTGTCCCCTTCAGACTCCTACGTCTAAGGGGGGCAGGGGACACCCCTCTTGTTGTGCCCGCTGCAGATAACCAGCTCTGAGGCTGGGCTGGGCTGGGAGAGGGAGCCCCGCAGAAGGCCAGCAGGGCCTGGTGACAACAGGACTAGAGCTCAGAATCAGCCCAAGACTCCCCTGTGGCCCTGCCTCCCCTGCCCCTATCATCCAGAAACAGCAGTAGTCGCTCTGCATGGATCCCGGAACCTCCTGAGGGCAGAAGCCAGAACCATTTTTGAGGGCACCAGACATGGTACTCCGGAGTACTGTCTTGAACACAAGCAGGGGGAGGGGCAGAGGGAGAGGGAGAAGCAGACTCCCCACTGAGCAGGGAGCCCTACAGGGCCAGGACCCCAGGATCCTGGGATCATGACCTGAGCCAAAGGCAGACTCTTAACCGACTGAGCTACCCAGGCGCCCCTGGAGGACTATCTTCTTGAACTCAAAATACCATGCTGCAAAACCCTGAGAAGGGAACCCCACCCCACTCACCTGTCCTGCCCAGGACCCAGACTGTTCTTCAGCACCCCCACAGCTGAGGGGGTCTGACCCCAGAGTCTGGCCGGGTTGGGCAACACTGTGGGCCGCAGGCGGGGGGGGGAGGGGGGGGAGATGCACGCGCAAAGTCCGGGGACCACCTGTGTGCCTCCAAGCAGGGCCGCCCCAGGGAGGGCAAGACGCAGTTCCTGAGCCAACTGCCCCCCCTCCAGGGGTCCTGTAGCTGCCTAGGCCTGAGTCCCCCAGTGGGGCTGGCAAGCTGCTGCTTCCCCCCCAAGGCTTCCCTTCCCCAGCTTGGCCTGGCCTTAAGGAGGTCCACAGCATTCAGAACTGCTTCTCAGCCTGCAGTCCTGGCAGAAGGCTCCCGCCACCCCCACCGCCCCCATAAAGCAGGCACAGGCCTGTGTGCCAGACACTGTTCCTTGACTAAGACACAGCCATGATCACTTAGACGTTAGAAAAAGATACTTCAGGAAGGCAATCATTTGGTCAACAAATACTGACTCTCAGCTTCCCCGTGGACCAAAAAGAGAAAGGGTCCTTCTAGGGTTTATTTTTTTTTGTTTTTTTTTCTTTGGTCGGGGAGGGGGTGGAACGCAGCTCAGAAGGCTTCAAGGAGGAAGTGACTAAGCCTAGCCAGGCCTCAAAGGAACAGCAGGATCTGAGGTGAAGATGGCCCTGTGGGGGTGAGGGCAGGGCTGAGATTACAACACCAGACAGATCCCAGAGCTGATGCAAGAAACAAGAGGCAGGGCGCATTGCGGGACTGACCGGCAGGTAGCTGGCTGGGCTGGGGGGGCGGGGAGAAGAAGGGGGCCCCTGAGGACCAGAGGGCCTGGGCAGTGGGCAGTGGAGGTCATTCAAGGCTGTAGAGCAGGGAGGTTGGGGTGTGGGGGACAGTCTGCCCCCCATCCCCCCGGAAGGAGGCATTAGAATCAGTTGGGAGGGAAGACCACCAGTATGAAAATGTGGCTGTCTCTGACAGAAAGGACAATAGGATATCCGTCCTTCATCGTTTCTTTTCTAAGCTTATTTTCCTACAGTGTGTGTGCTTTCCTCCTAGAATCTGAATACAATTAAAGTTTTTTAAAGTTAATTTAAAATGAGACAATACTAGTTATAATTGCCTGAGCCTCTTGGGTTTGGGGTGGGTGTGGGGCCAGGAAGAGAGACGTGACCCTGAAAAGGAGCGGCACTCTCAGGACCCAGGCCCCTGCTTGAGAGGACACTGAGCAAGCTGCTAGAGATAAGTGGCAGTGGCGGTGGAGACGCCAAGGAAAATATCCAGGGGTCACAGGGCCATTGGCCGTCAGAGGAAGGCCGGAGAGACGCAGAGGTGGAGAGGGCAAAAGAGATCTTTGCATTTCAGAGGCCCCTGTGCTGTGTACCAAGCCTGAGCCTAAAAGGGACCTCAGAGCCACCCTGGGATTGGTACAAAGGCCAGTCCGTCCCTGGGCGGTCTCAAGCGCCCCTGCCCTCCCCCTCACCCCCCCACCCCCGGCCCAGGGCAGACTCTAATCTTCCTAAGTGGGAGGCGTGGTGAAGATGGGCCCAGAATATGAGGAATGCCCTGGAGGAAAATTCATGCAGTGGTGACTTACTGAGAAAAAAAGCAGCAGAACTAGGGACTACTTGAGTACACGAGTGCGGGTTTCACAACTTCATTCTTAACGCTAATTCCCATCATTGAATCCAGGGGGAAAATCCCAGGGAAACTATTCTGAATGTGTGTTTTTGGGGGGAGGGAGGGCGGGAATAGCAAGTAGGAAATGGTCGTTCCTGGAGGTGATCCCTGTGAACCATATGTTAGCAGCTGTATTTCCCCAAGGGGGGAAGAAAACCTTGCCCACTACCTGCAAGGAAGGCTGAGGGCATTTTATTTCCTTGCCTTCAAGGGTGATCCCCGGAGGTGGGCCTAAGTCGGGGGAGGCCCTTTGTGGAAGACTTTGATCCAACCTGGGGGATAGAGTTCCACCTATGCTCAGAAATCCCCACAAAGACAGCAGTCTTGACAGTAGTGTTTCGGCGGGAGGAAAACGGTTTCATACGGCAGGTTGTGCCCAGCCCATGCGGTCCCCTCCCTTCCCCTAGACCCATGGCCCCAGCGTTAAGGAGAGGTCAGAGAGCATCTGATCGCCTCTGATCTCATCCAGCCAACCGGACATACGGTGGCACTGGGTGCATGCAAGGATTCTTGGGACCCCCCCCCCACGCCCTGTTTTGTGAAGGTCCGGGAAGCAGACGTCGGCAGAACCTGGGGCTCTGGCTAGGAGGGGGCTGTAACTGGGCCTCCCTCCTCCGAGAGGCAGGCCCGGAGCACCAGCAGCCGTGGGGAGAGCGGGCCATTCCTGGGGGACACAAAGTAAACAGCCAGGTTGTGGGAGCTGCGTTTCCGGTTCCAGTCGCGCTGTGGCCAGCTCCTGAACTTAGCAAGCCCGGTCCTGTCCTGGCTGGCACCACGGAGACTCGGGGCTCTGTCTTCCCTTTCAAGCCGGGGAAGGGAAGCTGGGCGGAGGCCATGCAGCAGCTGGGCTGGTAGAGGAGAGGCCCAAGCCCCCTGCCTGCTCCCATTGCCTCTACAGCTGGAAGGGCAAGGTGGCGCTTTCCTCAGCCTGAGGCACCTTCCAAGTCCCTAGGGTCACGTGGGGGGGGGGATAGAAGTCAGTGTGGGTTCAGGGTTACAGGGAAGTACAGAGACACTCCTTGAGGTTGGGGATGGGAGTGCTATGCTTCTGAGGCCTTCAGGATCTTGTCTGAGAAATGGGCCCCCAGCAGCGCAGGCTGCCCAACTCTTCCCCCCACTGGGGGTCAGTGGAGGCTTGGGAAGCCCCCGTGGAAAACAGAGCCCAGGAAACCTCAGTCAGCAACTCAGGGAAAGGTAGAGTCCGACGGTGAGGGTGAGGAGTGGGACGTGCCTGGACCCAATGCTGACAAGACGAGACGATCCCCCGCCAGCGAGGCCTGTAGCTTTCATTTTCTGGGTCTCTCCCCACAGGGTGGCAGGCCAACTTTTCTGGGAAGTTCTGTGCATGATGCCTCCTTCCTGGTTCTAGAGCCTTAAAGCCCTGCCTTCCCCCTGGGGAAGGACCACAAGGATGAGAGATAGGGCCTGTCACCCTCTGAAGTGGGGAGGAGGAGGGGAAGGTCAGAGTCTCCTTTTCCTGGCCCCGCTAGTCCTCACCCCAGGACCCACCAGCCAAGGCTCCGTTTGCAGCTCTTTCGTCATAAGACAGAAGGGAAAAAGGATGAACATTTCCCAGACACTTCATTCTTTAGAAAATTCCCCTCTAGCTAATGCCAAGGGAGCAGGCTGTGGCCTGGGTTATTTACACGAAAATAGGGCAGAAAGGAGGAGCCAGAGGCTCTCCCAGGAAGTCACTCGCTCGGGCTGGAACACGATGGTTTCTCCCACCTCAGGTCATGACCAAGAATCCAGCCTTGCCCCAGGCAAGTGTCCAAACCAAGCCCTTTCCCTGGAAGCTGCCAGGCTGGGTGGGCATCCTGTGGGAGCAGGTTCAGCCAGGCTCTGGGGCAGCTGCTGGGAGGGGGATGGGGGGATACAAAGGCTGACTCAGGAACACCTGCTGGGGAAAATCAAGACTTACCCAGAGGACACGGCCTTCCCAGCCTGGCCACTGGGGCCAAGGGGCTTCTGCTCAGGATGCTGGCCCTGAAGGGCCTACAGGTGCCAGCTCCCTGCCTGGGATGCCAGGGCCTACTTTGCTTTCACCTGTCTATGCTCACAGGCCCTGGGCGGGGTGGGGGGGGTGTGACTGCTGGGGGGGGACCGTGGAGGGGGGAGGCCTACATTCGACCACGATCTGGCTGGGCTGCTCTCAGCCCTGTCCAGAGGGCCTGACGCTGGACCCCAGGGGGAGAATTCTGCATAAGTCCCATCACTGCCTCGTGTGGGCTTTTGTTTCTGTCGGACACGGATGCACACACACATGCCAAGGGGCAACTCTAGAAGCCGTCTCGTCCGGGAGAGCCTGGAGCAGCCCTGGTCTGTCTACCCTGGCACATTTCAGACCCGAGGCTAGAGCTAGGCCTCCACGAATTCTTTTTCTTTTCTTTTTAAATCAAATTTAAACCTACAGCACCAGTTCACAGGGCCCCGGCCCAGCAGGCTCCTGGAGAGGCCTAATGCTTCTCATTTTGAGCAGATGTGGAAGTTAAGCTTGGAGAGGTCCCCTGACTGCATGACCATCTCCAATAAGGGTTAGGTCTGAAGCAGGGGTCTGTACTCTCTCCCTAAGGCTGAACAAGTTCCGTGTGTGTGTGTGTGTGTGTGTGTGTGTGTGTGTGTGTGTGTATTTCCCATAAAGGGGATTTAACTGGAGACACCCTCTTTCAGGAGGAACTAGTCCCCTTCCACTGCACAGCAGAGGCCCAAGGGCCTATTAGCGGCAGGACAGAGAGAGGATGAGGTTGTGCCCCTAGGACGAGGAGTGGTGCCCCAAGCCTGAGCCCCAGGGGCATGGTCTCGATACTCTACCACAGGATGGGCAAATAACAACAACAATAATTAGCAATGAGTAATCCTGATGTAGGGCTACTTAGGGGCCCCAGGCCAAGAGCCTTGGCCTGGTGGAGAGAGCCAGACCTTGTCCGGCTGGTATGGTCATAGAACACAGGATGAGAGGGGATGCATTTTTCTAGGTGAAGCCCGTCTAGACGCGTCCCGGAGTGTGGCACCTGCCATCGTCTCTGGGACACTATTTCTTCCCGGTGCCCGCAGGCAAACTGCTTGCCCTACTCCCCTTGCTCATGCTGCTACTGCTCCAAGGTTACTCCCTGACCTTGGCTTGGGCCAGCACGAAAGCTGCAAGTGGAGGGCTGTGCCCCAAGGAAAGCCGAGTTCGGAAGAGACTCTGACGAGGACAGGTCACCGGTCGTGGGAGCTCGAAAGAAGGAAATGACAAGGACGGGTGAGCGATCATTAGGAAATGAGAGGGTGACACGACACCTCTCCCTAGCCCAGTGTCCCTGAAGGCACAGAGTCCGGGAGAGCAGATGTCACAGGCAGGCAGGGCCTTGTCACACTTACGCTCTGGCTTACAAGGCCAGATACTTCATTCTGTAAATGAAAGTGCCTGTTCGGGAACGGGGGTGGGGGAGGCCTCACCGTGGAGCCGGGAGGACGCCAACTGAGGGCGATGGGAGCCAGGCTGGCAGAGTCTGCCCAGAAACGGTACTTGTGGCTCAGCTGCTGCCCGAAGGTCGGCTCTGGGGTCCCCGCTGGACCTCGGAGGCCCGGCATGGGCCTGCCTGCTCCGGTCCCGCAGAAGGTGAGCCCCGCACCTGTGCTTCCAGATGCCTGGACAAATTGAGTTCAGACACTCCAGACCCTGAACTCCAGGCAGCCAAAGACCATCTCTTTTAGGCTTTATCTCAAAACTTGGGACTGGCCCCTGCTCCTGGTACTGAGGATGCGGAGGGAACAAGGAGACCCTGGCACAGCGGGGCAGGGGTGGGGAAGAGAGGGATCGGGGACAAAGGCAGGAAGGCTGAGGGGTTTTAGTTCTGTGGACCTGCTGTAGGGAGGTTATCTCAGAACTTCTGACCCATTCCTGTGTCTGCTGGGGGGAGGAACGAGGGGCTGTAGGCAAACCTTGGCCAGAGTGTTCCCACCCAGCCTGCCCTTCCTTTCTGGCTTCCTGCTGGCCGCGGGGGGTAGGGGAGATGAGAAGCAGGGACTGGCTGGCTCTTGCTGCTCCTCCAGCTGGGGCTAGAGACCCTAACCCCTGGGGGATCCGGGCCAGAAGTCCGGCTTTGCCGACCGCCCAGAGAGGAACCAGATTCTTAGTGCAAATGTTTGAGAATTTAGGACGGGCTGTGCACGAGCACATCATACATGGGTGCCGGTGCTGGACGGAACCACTGAAACCAGCCAGGGTGCGGGACACGGGCATCTGCCAGAGGCCGGAGAGCCCGTGGAGAGCCCGTGGAGAGTCGTGGGTTCCTCAAAAGCCATTTCCTCAAAAGCAATGGCTTCTCTTCTCTTTTTTATCTTTCTTACTCCCTGAACTGTCTCCTGGCGAGCTGGCATGGGAGGACCCTAGAAAGCACTGAGTCCTTATACTCCCATGGATATCGGAGAGTAGGGTCATTGCCCATGGCTGCAGACCAGGCTATGGGCATCCAAGGTTTTTGGGTGCCCAGGAGCCTGCCCCCTCCTTTGTCAGAGTGTCACAGCCTCCGATTCCCTATACTCCATGGCAATGACTTCAACCCTGACTCTGGGGGAAGAAATGTGACCCGGGCCAGCCACTGTATGCCTGCCGATTTGATTGGCTCACAGTTGAGCCACGCCAATGAGACTCAACTCTGGGCTTCTGGTTAGGACTCTAGGATAGAAGCTCTTTCTTTCCCCCTGGCTAGGGCTGCGAAGGGAAGGACAGGAGCCTGGAGTTTCTCAGGACTCAGCAGGGAAAGCCTGCCTGGGAATATACCAAAGGGTAGAGCCGAGAGCTGCAGAGAGCTGAGAGATGCCGAGAGGTTTCATATCACTGCTCAGCTCCTGGTCCAGCTGAGGCCGATGGGCTATTCCAGGATGTGTGTCTATGTTTCTGTTACGACAAAGCCCTAGCAAAGACAGGGGAGAAGTGACCAAAAAGGCAGTGAACAGAAGAGCAGTTGAGAAGGCCTTCGCTTGCCTGGCAATTGCTCCTTCAACTGGGGAAGTAAGTGAGGGACCTCACACACCTTTCCTCGTCCTCCTCAGGTGCGTGGTGGGAGCTGAGCCCAGGCTACTTAGACGCAGCACTTAGAAGGCACTGTCCCTGAGAAGGTATAGCCTGGGAGAAGAGACAAGGTGGGCAGGGCTGGGCACAGGGCAGGTGGGCAAGGGTCCCTCCCAAAGGCCACACCTGCCAGGGCACCCATTTAGTGGGAGCAGTGGGGTGCCGCGGAGCTAGACTCTGGACCCAAGCCTCAAAGGGGACTCTGTTTAGGTGCGTAAAGCAACGTGTGGACAGGCCACGGGTCAGGTGAACAGACTGTAACACCCACGGGAATCCAAGGACAGGGGAGAGAGGCCAGGCATTGCCAGGAAGAAGGGACAGCGGGAGCAAAGATGTCTGGGAAAGATGGCCACTGGCTGGAATCAAATAGCGTGGTTTGACGTGGGGCAGAAAAGCTGTGGGGATGAAGTAGGGCCCACTGCCAGAGGGGTTGAATGCCGTGGTTGGGGTGGTGGTGATGGCACTCAGGACTGCCTTTCCCTAAGTAAGACCGGGAAGAAGACAATCATAGGGCTGTCTAGGAGGACTCGAGCGATGAAGAGGTGGACGCTCAGGTGAGTCACCCTGCATGGAGCATGGGCTATACCTGGGGGAGGTTCCCCCAAGAGTCCCGGGACCACGGGGCCTGGGGCAGAGAGCAGGCTCAGAAGATGCCTAGAGAATCCAAGCCTGCCCTCCCCGGCTTCCCTCTGTCCCTTTAAGCCCTCCTTGCACACTTGCAAAGAAGCCGGAGTTCCTAGGAACCAAACAAAGCTGGTCTGGGCCTGGGCCTCAAGCGGCCTTCAGCCGCTCACAAGTACCCGTTCCGAAGGGGCCCGGCGGCCTTCTAGGCGGGTGTGACCCAGGGCTGGTGTGTGGCTCTCCCCGCGGGGTTAGCTTCCCAGAGGCCATCTCTTTGAGGGTTTTTTTCAAAAGAGGTTTGATGTTCCTCATTCTGGAGGAAGGAAGGAGGAACCCAACACAGACCAGGCAAGGAGGAACTCAGGATTCCTGATTATCTATTTTCTGTTTCTTCAAGCCAGTTTGTTTCTTCTCAACCCACCGCATCTTGCCCTGACCAAGGTCTCAGCCCTGCAGGCAGGTCTCTCCCTACAGTGCCAGGAGAGGGCAGGGAATGCGGCCAGGCATTTGCAGGTGAGACGGCAGAGGGTACGAGGAGAGGGAGAGGCCCCTGCTTCCCCTGGGCTTCTGGCTGACATGGGGTGCGGGGATTGTGTTCCAGCCGAGCCTGAGGGACCGTGTCCCCTCGCTGGTGCTGAGTGTCAGCGGGGAGCGAGCAGAGCCAGGCAAGAGCTGCCAGGCCTCGGGGCACCTTCCCTGCCCACTCCCCACAACCTCCCAAGCCACACCCCAGATGCAGGGGCAGGCCAGCGGGAGCAAAAGCAGTCAGACTTGTTTGTCAACTCTATTAACACGAGGGCACACCACAAAGATATAGGGAGATACACACAACATATATGCTCACAGACATACATGCTCGCTTCCAGACACGTGTGCATGTGTACTCGCGCGTGTGCACACACACACACACACACACGTGTGTGTGTGTGCATGCGACAGGCCCACAGCCTCTTAGATGTGCAGAGACCCAGGAGTGAGGCGCAAAGGAGTTCATGCAGTAGGACAGAGTTTGTTTACCCCACAGCATCACTCAAGCGTGGAGTACTCACCGCCCCCGCATAAAAACCAACTCTTTACACACCTACTTCTCCAACACCCAAGCCGTCCCCAAGCCCCAGGAGCACAGAGCCAGGAAGCACGCGGTGTGCACAGTGAGGAAGCCGACGGGAGCCACCTGCGGTCCCCAGGCTGCTGGCCCCCCCCCACCCCCCCGGGGACTGCAGACCATCCCAGATGCAGAGCCCTCAGCGGGCCCCACACTGCCGGTCCCATGAGGACACTCAGCAGGTTGTGTGGGGGACATGCCCCGGAAGACAGGGAGACAGGAACCCAGCTCCTGGTGCCTCGATGCAACCCCAACTCTGGGACGTCCCCCTTTATGGACCTCCGTGTTCTTCCCACATGATGCTTAACTTCCTCGAACATCCCAGATTTAACCAAACTGGGGGAAAAACTTCCATCCCGCCATAAAGATCCTGGTTCTCTAGACCTTCCGAATCCCCAGGCGGGGAAAACGTGGAACAAAAAAGTTGACTTGACTTGACTTGACTTCAGAAGCCTTCACTATTGCAAAAGGCCTGAGGAAAAGCATGAAACAACAGGGAAGTTGTGGTGGATTGAACATACACTGGCCGGTCCAACAAGACCAGAATGTCAAGGATCGCAGCAAAAGGGAATAGGCCGAGGCTGAGATCCGGCAGAATGCAGCTAAACAAAATCTGCCCAAGACGGTTCATGCAAGCCACTGAAGGGGAGACTCCTGGTTCTGGGTTGGAAGGCTGAGAGGGGCGCTTTGAGGAGAGGGTAGCAGGCTGCGTCCAGCAACGCCTTTGTCTGTGGAGCGGGCAGAAGGACCGGCTCCCGCGGGGGCACGGGGCCGCGCTGGTCTCTGGCGGAACTGGCTCCAAGGACCCAAGGGAAGCTCTGGGACGCCGGCTCTGCAGTCGCCTCATGCATTAAAACATCCTCTCCACCTCTCTCAGCTGAATGGGCACCTGCCTCTCGAGGGGCTGTCTCACTTTTATTCCCTCCCCAGCTGTCTCCGGGGCAGAATGTTCATTCTCCCCCTAGGAGAGCCCCGCTCAAACCAGGCAAGCACAGGGCCCTGGGAACCCAGTGGGCTACGTAACCACTTCCTTATCAAAAGCGCTTACAAATGCTGGAAGTGTTCTCCTCGTCTCGCCAAGAAGCAGAGTCTGACTCTCTACAAGCTCGGCCATGATGTGCTGGGACACTTGGTGCTCTGACCCGACTGGCACCCCCCGCAGCCTCCTCCTCACCCCAGCCCCCCTGCAATCCTGCAGCCGCACCAGCTTCCTGCTTTTGTTGCCCTTGGTGGTAAGCTTTCCCAGGCAGCCATCTCACCAGCTGATAATCACAAACAACGTGCTGGGATCGGTTCTCTCGTGAGCAGGGAAGGCTTCTGAAGTCAAGGCCCTCCAACACAAGACGTGTCCACTCTAAGCCCTCGTGGCCTTCATGAAACAAGGACTTTCGGAGACAAGGGGGCTGACTCGTAGAGACTGGTCAGAGGGCATGCAGGGGGAGAGGGTTCTGGAAATAGGGTAAGGAGAGCGGATGGCCCGAATAGGGTGGAAGGAGAGACTTCGGAGAGGGAGAGAGGAACTTAAACCATGTTCATCTGTTTGTTCAATCATTCACTTATCCAGGGCCCAATACACTGGGGCTGGGGTGAGGTCCCCCTGCTGTGCCCACGGTCTAGCTGGGAAGACCCACCAGTAAAGGGTCAACTGCAAAGCCACAGGATCACTGGGGAGAGAGGGTCAAGCCCTAGGCACCAGACAGCAGCTCATTGAGCCCCAAGGGAGGGCAGGCCAGGGAGGGAAAGAAGGCTGGGACTTCCTAGGAAAGGGAGGAGACTGGGCCAAGCTCCCCCCTCCCCACCCTCTGCGCCCTGGGGCAAAGGAGGAGGTGGGGAGAGCAGGAGAGCAGGGGGAGGGGAGCCTGGCAGAAATGTTTATCTGTAGGGCTGGAGGAGGGCTGTCACCCAGCCTCTCACAGGAAATCTCCCAGACAGGGGTGAGCAGGGCCTGGAGGATGGGGCTCAGCATGGCCAGCTGCCCCAAGGGCTGGGAAAGCCCTAATTTCCTCCAGGCTGGCTGCCTCAGGCCAAGCTCACTCTGGCCTTAGTTTCCCCACTGCCCCTGGAGAGAAGGAAGGCAAAGACTTTGAGCCCTAGGGATGAAAGGCTCAGCCCCGGCCCAGACCACCACTCCCTGTAAAACAGGGCGGTGACGCCGCCGCCGCCACCTCTCTTTTTGGCTGGTGAGTAGCCTGATCACCTTTGAAGATGAAATGCACTCGGCCCTAATGAGGAGTCAGTTGGCCAAGGTGGGAGCAGGGCCGGGCTGTGGGAGCCCGGCCCCTGCCCCACCCGGCCCCTCCCCGGTCAGCACCCGACCAGGGGGGCAGACCGCTTCCCATCGCTGTGCAGACTCCCAAGCCTGCACCAGCAACCCCCCCTCCCCCCGCCAGTGCCCTTTCCCTCCTCTGCTCCTGGCTACCTCCCTGTCAGGCCGGGACCAATCCTAGATGGGCCGGAGAGGCAGCAAAGGCCTTGGAGAACGGCCTTGGCCTCAGGTGCCCCCTTCGCTGCCCTGGGCGGGGCCCACACCCCAGGCTTTTGGGACACTCTGCCGAGCCACCCTGAACCCTCCATGTTTCCAGGCCACACGGGTCATTTCCAGTACGGTAGCTGACCAGGGGGGCCACAGCTTCCTTTACGGGCACAAGAACAGTGCTCGGAATAAAGGACCGCCTCAGACCACTTACTCCTCTTCTTCCCGGGGTGTGGAACAGACGTTTGCTACCAGATGGGCTCCAAAAAGCAAGGAGCCAAGTGGAGGCCTCGGGCCTGGGGGTCACAGCTCTGCTGGGTGAGGGCGCAGGAGTAGCCTCCGAGGCGTTCGAAGTGCACACTCTTCACACCGGGCAGATCAGATACAAGCCTCTTTTCTTCCACCTCCCCCTTCTTTCCCTCCTTTTTCCTTCCCTCAGTCCAGCCTGGGCCTGCGCACCGCATCCTGCTCAGGCAGACCCTTCCTGCCCATGGGCCCACCCCACCTCCTTCCCAGAGGCCCTGGAACATCCAAACACAGCCTCCGCACCAACTCATTTCTCAGGAAATCGTTGGGAGACAAGAACGGGTTCATGCACACAGCTCGGGCTCTCCTGGGAGGCAGGCGGCAGTCCCGTAAATGCACGACTATTAGGCACAACTCAAAGATAACCTTACGTACGTGTTCCGGAAGAGGCACATACACCTGGGATTATCATATCTTCTTAATGGTTCATTTGTGTTCATTAAGTAAATTAATTCATTTATCTGATTTACAGAGCAATGCCCAAAGGGTGGACTTCTAGATCGTCAACATCCAACCTCCGAGTGAGCTTTTGGAATTAATGCTTTCCTAAATTAGAAAGATCTCTATCGGGGCGCCTGGGTGGCTCAGTGGGTGAAGGCCTCTGCCTTCGGCTCAGGTCGTGATTGCAGGGTCCTGGGATCGAGCCCCACGTGGGGCTCTCTGCTCAGCGGGGAGCCTGCTTCCCCCTCTCTCTCTGCCTGCCTCTCTGCCTCCTTATGATCTCTCTCTCTGTCAAATAAATAAATAAAATCTTTAAAAAAAAAAACAAGAAAGAAAGATCTCTATCTCCATTCCTCATCCTCAAGGCCCCAGGGAGAGGGGAGCCCACAGAGATCCACACCCCTCCCCCCACTCTCCCCACCTCCCAGAGTCAAGCTTGGGGCTCCCACTTTGAAGCCCCTACATCCTACCCCACTGCCCCTGCTTGACCGTCACCCCCAGGGTCTACAGGCTTCCCCATTTCAAACCGCACAACCTGCAGGCTCGGGGGTACCTCTTTGTCCCTGACTCCCGCCAGAGCTGGGCTTTCGGGAGAGCTGGACAATGTCTGGAAAGTCAATTAGGAGGGACTGAGGAGGGGCGCCTGGGTGGCTCCGTCAGTTAAGCGTCTGACTTCAGCTCAGGTCAAGATCCCAGAGTCCTGGAATCGAGCCCCAGCCCCACGTTGGGATCCCTGCTCAGAAGGAGCCTGCTTCTCCCTCTCCCCCTGCTCCTTCCCCCTGACCTCACTTGTGCGCCCTCTCTCTCTCTCTCAAGTAAATAAATAAAACCTTTAAAAAAAAAAAAAAAAAAGAAGGAAGAGCGGGGGGAAAGGCCAAGGGTTTAGCCTCAGTGGCGACCACGGCGAGGAACAGGGAGGAGGCGCCCAGCTCCACTTCCCTCACCGGCATTTCAGCTCCTGCATCCTCCCTAAACTGTGCTGTATGGCTCCCAGAGCACCCCACGCTAATGCATCCCTACCGGACCATAAAGGATGCAGCGACACCCCGAGCAGGGCCAGAGGGCCGCGCGCGCCCGTGCACACAGCGCCCCATTGCACCTCCGTGAGGGGCACAGGCACTAATTAGAGGCTCTGCGGGGGCGGTGAGCACCTCCTCTCACGTGAGGGAGGCAGCTTGCTGGAATTTTAAGGCCCTAGGGTTTTAGGAGGACTGGCAGCAGGAAGGCCCTGCGGGCTGGGCAGCATGGCCGGCCCCACCTTCCCCACTAGCCGGCAGTGCCGCGCCCTGGCCGAGGTGGGCAGGGACCGGGTGCTCACCTTGTGGTCTAGCTCGGCACTGGCCTTTGGCTGTTGCTCCTGGCCGGGCGGCAAGGTCCCAGAGCCCAGATGCTGCCTGAGGGATGATGGCCTCATGAGGCTTAGGAGCTGGCTGAGTGAAGACAGCTGGGAAGGAGAAGAGAGGCCGTCACACAGGGGGTGCTTGGGACACTTGGGGACTCGGCCTGCACCAGTAGGTCAGAGCACGGGCTCTGGAGCCAGACCACCAGCTTCCGTGGCCTGGATGCCCCTCTCGCCGGTATGCCGTGTGGCCTCTGGGAGCCTGAGGGCCCTATCTGCAAAACGGAGACACCGCATACCCTCTTCCCAGGATGGGAGACTCACGCATGCCCATGGGACCTGGCACAGGCTGAGCCTTCCTTTAAAGGAGTGAACCAAGATCTCTGTAGGCTGGGGGTTCGATCCACTTCCCTGGAGGGAGCCCACAGACCTGGAAGGACCAAGGCTAGCAGAGAGGTCCAGAGCCTTCCTACCCTGAGCTGCTGCTCGAATCCCTCTCTCCCCCGAACTTGCTGGGGGCTTGGAGACGCTTCCGGAGGAGCAGAGACTCTGAACCACCGCCCGGCCCCCTCTCGCCCCCTCTCGTGCTGGCTGTGCTCGCTCCCCATCACTCTGCCTGCCCCCATTTCTCCGCCCCCGCCCCTTTCCTTCCAGGGGATTTTAATGCAAATCCAAACACTGTATCATTTTACCCATAAAGAGCTTCTCTCCGAAAGGGATAAGGATTTCTCTCCCCAGCATGGTCACAGTATCGTTCTCCTGCCCAGCAAAATTACCAAGAATTCCTTATATGATCTAACACCATGTCGGTTGGGGTTTTTCTGATTGTCTCAAAGGCATCCTTACCAGTTGTGTAGCTGGAATGGGGATTCCCCACCAGGGCCGCACACTGCATATGGCTGATATGTCCCTTAACCTGCCACCCCCCCCCCCCATGGAAACTGCTGACCCCCTCTGAACAAATGGGAGTGCCCCCACCCCTCCCAGGAACAGGGCCTGCGGCAGTTCCGGTGTCTGCAGGGGGCCACTCCTTCTGCCCCTCTCCCCCACCTGGTTTGGGCAGCCTGGGCTCAGCCCCAACAAGGACCCTTCAGCTGCCCTGGAGCTAACTTGTGGTCAGGACAGAGGCAGGCAGTATGTGGGCTCCTGGCGCCTCTGGGCCCACCTGCCACCCTGGGGGGCGAGGGGGGGGAGGTGCAGATGGAAGGAGCAGAGCCAGCTGAGTTCACAGACGCACCATCTTTTTAGATATGACAGGTGTAGGCTGGCCCAAAGGGCTTAGGCCCAAGCCCCCAGCCCGGCTCCCTGCTCGAGCCCAGCCTTGCCCGGCACACCTGGCTTCCTCTCCTGACGCACCCGCGGACACCTGCCCAGCATCTCAGGCGGCCACAGGCTTAGACAGCCCACAAGAGCAGCTGGGCTGAGGGCTACGAGACAGGCCTAGGGCCTCAGCTCCTGGAAGGGGGCCAGGGCTTCTTGGCCTTGTGTCGGATCCCTTCAGGAAGGGAGAGGAGGAGGCAGGGAGAGAGAGAAGGTTCTAGGCGAAGAGAGGCACCATCTGGAGCTTCCCCCAGCCCAGAGCTGTGCCATCTTGCTCTGGCCTTGCAGGGCTGGGGATGGTTTCCAAAAGGGCCCTGCCTGCTTGGGGATCACAGCTGTGCAGCCCACGCCCCCAGAAGCCGTCCCCAGGCCGGAGGCCTCACCCCAGCTCGACCCTCCCTGCGACGGGGGCCCTGGGCGGGGCCACAACAGCAGCTCAGCGAAGGCTCCGGAGGCTCCGCTAGCTCCCCTGTTTTTCCTCTCCGCGAAAACGGCTTCACCCTGATCGCGCAGCTTGCTGCCGCCTTCTGATTGCTTACTCTCCTTTGTTTCCAGTTCTGGCAGCCACACCCCTCTCCGGGACCAGGGCTTATTTGGACCGGGTGCATCCCAGCAGGGAGGGCTGGGGCCCGCCATCGCACCTCCCCACCTCACCCCCTCGGCCGGGAGCTGTCTCTGCAAACACTCAGCCCATTAGGACAGACACCTCCAGGCGAGAGGCCAAAGATCACCCAAGAAGGCAGGCCTCCACTGGTCCCGTCTGCCCAGGGGGCAGGAGGAGGCAGGCGAGTTCCAGCCAGGCAACTGGCCACATGGCCGGTCACTCCTGCACTCAGGCCCCCGTAGTGCTAATATCTGCCCAGTGGAGAAGGCCAAGATCTTTTTTTTTTTTTTTTTAAAGATTTTATCTGTCAGAGAAGGAGAGTGCGCACAAGCAGGGAGAGCAGCAGGCAGATGGAGAAGCAGGCTCCTTGCTGAGCAAGGAGCCCAATGTAGGATTCGAACCCAGGAACCTGGGATCATGACCTGAGCTGAAGGCAGATGCCTAACTGACTGAGCCACGCGGGTGTCCCAGAAGGCCAGGATCTTAAATGTCTGTGAAGCTCAGGCAGCCCTGCTATCCCTTGGAGCCCGCACCCTGACCGGGCCTTCTGACCAGATGTGCGTAGCTGCCCCGTCCGCCTTTCAGCCCCAGCCCCCCGGTCTACACTGCCGCCCACGCCACCCACACCTAACCCCCTCGCCCCCAATGACTTTTGTGTCTACCACATTTACCACTTCCTAAGGAGTTCTGTAATTTACTTGGTGACTATGTTTCTTAGCTGTCCCCTCTCCCTCACTAGAACGTAAGACCCACGAGGGCAATTTTGTCCCCTGCAGTATCCCCAGAGGCCAACCCAGCCCCGGGCATACGGTGTATGTTTCAGAAGCCTTCATTCCATGAATGAATGCAGGGCAGGGCAGGACTGCAGCCAGCCTCTCCCTAGGAGAGGCAGACTCTTGACCTCCTGCATTTTAGCCATTTAAAGCCCACATGTTCCCGACTCCAAACTGGAAGCCACGGCTTGACACGAGGTTTGCTGTGTCGCAAGAGGTGTCCTGGAGTAAGCAGCCAACTCCCGACTGGTCTCCGAACCTGTCACCCTGTGTCTTGCAGGTCTGGGTAAAGGGCTTCTCCATGCTGCCAGCCTGCATAGGTCCTGGAGCCCTCCTGGTCTCCTTCCTCTCACATCTCCTGTCCCACTGGCTGCTTGGGAACCACACCCAGAGTCCGATCACTTCTCACCACCTTTGCCGCTATCTCCCAAACCATTGTCATCTCGCACCAGGATTATTCCAATCGCCTAAACTCAGCATAGTACCCAGAGTAATTTAAAAATATTCTATAAATTAGGGGCGCCTGGGTGGCTCAGTTGGTTAAGCGTCTGCCTTTGGCTCGGGTCATGATTCCAGGGTCCTGGGATCGAGTCCTGCATCGGGCTCCCTGCTTCTCCCTTTCCCTCTGCCTGCCACTCTGCCAGCTTATACCCCTGCTCCTGTCAAATAAATAAATAAAATCTTTTTTAAAAAATCTATAAATTAGAGGGACGCCTGGGTGGCTCAATTGGTTAAGCCGCTGCCTTCGGCTCAGGTCATGATCCCGGAGTCCTGGGATTGAGTCCCGCATTGGGCTCCTTGCTCAGCGGGGAGCCTGCTTCTCTCTCTCTCTGCCTCTGCCTCTCTTTCTCTTTGTGCTCTCTCTCTCTGACATAAAAATCAAAACTTAAAAAAAAATTCTATAAATTAGATTCTGTTTCTCTTATCAAACCCTTCCAGCGGCCCTCCACTTTGGCATGAAAATCAAAGCCCCTATCATGGTCTGGAGATGCCGGCAGATTGACTCCCCACTTACGTGTCTGACCTCAACTTCTACTACTCCATCCTCAGCCCTCTGCTCCAGCTACAGTGGCTTCTACTTTTCTTCCAACCTAAGAGAACTCTGCTTGCCCCAGGGCCTTTGCACTTGCTGTTCCCCCGAGAAACCTGCCTGACTTTTTCAGTTCTGTGCACAAATGTTCTCATCTCCCAACATTCCCTCTCCTCTTTATCTGGCTTTATTTTGCTCCAGAGCTCTTATCATCATCTGGTATGGCAAACATTTACTTTTTTCTTGGCGCCTGTGTCCGTCTGCCCCCAGACTGTGAGTTTCACAAGGGAGGGACCAAGTTCTGTCCAGGGCTGTATCTTCAGTGCTCAGAGCAGGGTCTAGAGCACACTGGTGCATGAAGCTAAATCCCTTCTGTGTCCGGGATATTTCCAGGATTCCCAAGGACAACAGCAAGCAGCCTGACTCCAAGGCTCTCCTGGAAAATGCATCCTGACCACCTACGGAAATCCCATTCCTCAAATTCTGGTTCTTCAGCTCCTGCTCCTAAGGTCTCAGACTGCAGCCTGACGCAGAGAGCCAAGCCATTGAGGGGTCAGGGACTCTTCCTGCCTAGTGGTGTCCCGAGAGGCCTCTGCCCAGGCACTCACCCCAGAACCTCTCTTAGATCCCTGGGCTCCCCTTCATAGTCAATCAATTGATAAGGTTTATCAAGCATTAGCACATCAATGAAGGAAGTAGAAGCCACAGCCCTTGTCCTCCTAGCTGCCACTTAGCAATAAAGCTCAAGGGACCAGCGGGGCACCTTCAGCAGGAAGTGGCAGGTGCGGGCTGGGCTGTCACCAGAGTGAGAGCCGAGGAAGGGGCTGGAGGAGTGGAGACGCCATGTTGCGGAGGTCAACGGCAAGGACCCTGCAGCCGAATCCTATCTCCACAGCTTTCCCGCTGCATGAACCGCAACTGCCTCAGTTTCCCCATCTGTGAAAAATGTCTGATGGTAACAGGCCTCACTGCCAGGGGAGCTGCTATGAGAGGTAAGCTCTGAGAGCCGCCCCTGGCTCATGGCCCGTGCTAGGCAGAGTGTTAGCTCCCACTCTTTCGGTTGGGATATGATGAGGGACAGGGAGGTCAGGGCACAGAGCTGTGTGCAGAGAGGGCAGGGCTGGCCCACGAGGAGGACTGGGAGGAACAGGTGGCACGGGCAGGGCAGGCCACATGGAGAAGCTGGGAAAGGGGGCGCTGTGGGCTTTGCCGTGGGCGGCCATAGGGCCACAGTGGTGGCCCTCGGAAGGTGAGGATCCGTCTGACAGGCCAGACTGGAAAGGGGAGTGCCTACAGCCTGGAGACCTGGGAGGCGCTGGGCAGCAGCCCCAGGCCCGCAGCGGAGATGGGGGAAGCACGCAGGGAGGGCCGCAGGCAGGCCCCGGCTGGTCCTTCTTCTCCCCGCGCCCCAGGAGGCTGGCGCAGCTGTGCACGGCGCGGACCGGCCGCCGGCAGACTCTCCTCTCGGCAACACCGGAGCTGACTCAGCCTCCTAGACCTGGCTCGGGACACCTTCTCTGGAAGCCACTTCAGCTGCCCTCGGGCAGCGGACAGCGTTAGTCACGGCGCCCTCAGCCCGCCTTGCTCACACCCCGTCTTCAGAGGCCGGCTCCTGGATGCGGAGCCTGGCACGGAGCCGGGCACACAGGCAGTGCTTAGCGGGGCGCACGGGCGGTGGGCATGCGGGCGACTGGTATGGCTGGACAGCCCTGGAGCTGGACGGGGCCGGGGGCTCCCAGGCCCCGATGCTTGAGCCCCTGTCTGGTTGCAGCCAAACACTGCAGATGGGCAGCCGCCCCCACCCTCTACCCGCAGCTGGCCCTGCCTTTCCTGATCTAGACGCTCTGGGCTTTCCCCTCGGCTCTGACACCGTGCTCTGCTGTCCTTGGGGTTCACAGACCCCCAGCTGCCCTCCAGAGCCCTCTGGGACCAGGCGGCCTTGTCTGCCTGCTGCGTCTCTGCGGCCCCCACTCTTAATCGTGTGGCACCCCCGAGACGCTGCTTGGTCTCTCCTCCCTCACGGAGATGCTCTGTCATCAGGCTTTCGCCTGTGCGAAGTGACCCCACTGCGGGCCACTCCCTCCCCCGCCCCTCCCCAGGTCTCTGGGGAGAGAGAACTTCCTCTGGCACAGTCCAGGGGCTCGACCTCAGGCTCGGGCACTCCACGAGTACACGCGGAGTCCCCGTGTGTGTCAGGCACTGTGCTAGATGCCAACGAGCAGTGGTGAGTAGGAATGATTTGGTCCCTGCACTTGGGGGTGTGGTGTGTGTGTGTGTGTGTGTGGACACACACCCTGACCCACTAAATAAGAAAACAGCAGGAGATAAACAATTTAAAACGGGGTGATGTGCCAGGGTACTTTGGACTGGGTGGTCAGGAAAGGCCTCTGAGTGGAGGTAACATTTCAGCAGAAATGGGAATGACGAGAAGCTCCAGCCAGGCTAAGTCCTCGGAGAAGGTATTTACGGCAAAGAGGGCAGCTGGGGCAAAAGCCAGGCGGTGCCCACTCGGAAAAGCCAACACAACCAGTCAGCTTTCTGAGCTCCCGCCCTGCAATCCCAGCATTGCAGACTCAGCGATATTGTCTAGCCTGCCCCGGGATGTGCCAGAACGTTCTCTTGGCGCTCTGGGCAAGGGGTGACGCAGGCTTCCCGAGTCCACCTCTACGAACTGAGACACACAGCCCTTCACAGGGACTGCCTTGTCCCCCTCATGTTGCTGAGCTAGAGGGCTCGGTGGTGGTGGTCCCCAGCAACTCATCTGGGATCCCAGGGAGCTTCTAGGGGCAGAGGGGGAGAGCATGCTCAACCTCTCTGCCCCACATCCTTGGGCTGGCTGCGATGCACGCTGCCCCCAGGGCCCCGAGCTGCGGAGGGCTTTCCGGAGAGAAGGGGCATGGGGAAAGAAGACAAAGCTCTATTTTTCTTGCTGCCCCAAGAATACCTAACACTGGAGAAGGAGAGGCACTAGGAGCGAGTAATTTTAAGGGCATAGTGTTTGTTTTCACTCGCACTGTTTTTCTCCCCACCTATAAAAAGTAATACAAGCAGGGGCCGGGGAAGGAGAGAATGGGAATTCGTGTTGAATGGGTATGGAGTTTTTAGTTGGGAGGGTGAAAAAAAGTTCTGGTGGTGGATGGCTACACGACATTGTGAATGCACTCAGACCCGCTGAATTGGACGCTCTGAAATGGTTGAACTCTGCTTAAAATTGCCATAATGGTAAAAAAAAAAAAAAAAACAAAAACAAAAAAACAAAACAAAAAAACAGGGCGCCTGGGTGGCTCAGTTGGTTGAGCAACTGCCTTCAGCTCAGGTCATGATCCTTGAGTTCTGGGATCGAGTCCCACATCGGGCTCCCAGCTCCGCGGGGAGTCTGCTTCTTCCTCTAACCTCTCCTCTCATGCTCTCTCTCTCTTTCTCTGTCTCTCAAGTAAATAAATAAAATCTTTTAAAAAAAAACAAAAAACAAATAAACAACACACCAAAAAACAATAAAACGGTGTTATGTCATGCATATTTTACCACAAGTAAAAAAAACAAGTAACACATGCTCCCAGCTCACTGCTCTAGCCTCAGTGCCCGGCACACAGTAGGCATATGAAACCGTAATTGCTGAATGCCAGGATATGAGTGAAAAAGTAAGCCTTGACTTGGCTCTCCCGGCCTGAGGCTCCCAGCCTTTGGGAAAAGCCGCAGGAGCAGGCAGGCCTTGAGGGGAGCCCTCCGCTTACCCACAGGCTTCCGGGGCCCAGGGGATGCCGCCCAGCAGAGGCCAAGACTCACCTGGGCCTTCTCTTGCCAGAGAGGGAGCGTGTCTTGCTGGTCCAGCATCTGGGCAATGACCAGGAGGCTGAGCTGGCTTCGAAGCTGCCTGTGAGGGAAAGAACGAGAAGGACTGAGGGGTGGGACCCTCTGCAAGGGAGCGAGTGGGCTGGAAGTGCACGTGGGGGGCCGCAAGGGAGAGGCGTGCTGGCTGGGGGGTCTTTGCCGTGCTCTTCTGGTTTACAGTATTTATCATTTATTTTAGAAGCAATAAAACATGATGGCAAAGATGAAAAATAAGCAAAAGGAAAAAAAAAATTAGTCACTGGTAATTCCAGAGGCTGGCTCGGCAGTGTTTTTCTTCTGAGTTGGTCTTTCTGAGTATCTATGCTTATCTGAGGATACACAGAGATAAGGAACGTTCAGCTGCTTTTGCACAGATCTTGGCCTTTTCTGTCCTTTGCAACATTAGAATCTTTCAATCCACATAGGGTAGTGGATAGTGGGGCTAAAGTTTTGTCTTTTATTTATTTATTTATTTTTTCCACCCGGCATCAACTTTCCTTTGGAGAAGCTGCTCAGCCAGGACGGGCCCAGGAGCCAGGCCTGGCCCATCAGAGTCTGAGTGACTGAGCCACTTAGAGATGCCCTGGTTGGAATTATTAGCAGAGGGTGTTCCTTTCCAGCAGGGCCACTGATCTGACAGGAGGCGATCCTACACCTGCTGGTGACCATCTTGCCTCCTTGTGGGAGAGCCTGGAGGATGAAGCAAGTAGAGACCGAGGACAGGGACAGGGCTCTGACAACACCTAGAGCCCGCTGTGCCTGAAGCCCACGGCCCCTGGACCGTTCAGTAAGTCAGTTGGCCATGTGGGCCAATAAAGTGCCTTTGGCTTCAGTCAGTTTGGGCTGGGCTTCTGAGTCTAGCACTAGTCTCAACTGATTCACTCATGGGGCTAGTATCTCCTCTCTTTAGGACTCAAAGACCTCTGATGGGGATTTCAGATGCTCATGTTCAGGGCTCTGATTTCCATGGGTCCTTGAGGACTACAGTGAGCAGAAAGAGAAGAGAGGAGGGGAGTGGAGGCCAGAGGATGACGCTGGGGTGGCAGTGGCTGGGGAGGCTGGGTGACGGGAAGAGAGGTCGAGGGTCCCTCCTCTGCGCACGCTCCCTGCCACAGCTCTTCTCCACCGAGAGGGTCGCATCTCTCTTGCACCTCCATACACTGTGGTCCCCCACGAGCAGTAGACATCAGCCTCTGGCAATGGACCTTGATGTGGCCAAAGTCTCTAGTGTCTGCATCAGAAATCAGAGCCACTATCAGAAGGAGCGAAGGAGAGGTCTCAAAGCTAGAGGAAACAGAAGGAACCTGAAGGAAGACACTTGGGCTGGAACCAGCTCCTTAGAGGGGAAATGCCCTCAGGTCACAGCACTGCCGGAGGCGGGGGGGGGGGGGGAATGCCCATAGGCCCTCTCCCCCGTATTCCTGGAATGACACCACAAGGAAATGAAGGACTGGACATCAGGAACAGCTTGCTACGGGCAGCACCGGGAAATGCTAAGCAAGTACTTTGGGGAGGCAGGATCCAGCCCGGCCACTTCCGGGCTTGGTGGTCCAGTCTCTGCAGCGACTTCCCCAGGGCGGGACCTGCTGCTGCCCAGGCCTCACATGACGGAGGGAACTGGGGTGGGAATGGGGAACTGGGGTAGGAACTGGGGTAGGAACGGCTCCACAAAGTCGCTGTGGGGCTGGGCGGGCTGGTACCGCAACCAGGGGCCTTGCTGATGTTTTCAGCACTACGTTGAGGAAGTCAGAGGGATCAACAAAGCAGCAGGCTCTTGGTGAAAAAGAGAAAAAAAGCAGCAGCAGGCAGTACCACCATGTATCAGAAAGGAGAACATGAAAAAGGGGGAAATGCACAGTTAAGGTGAGGGTGTGGGCCGCGCAGACGCTCCCACCCAGCAGGGGGGAGTTCGAGAAACTGCCTAGCGAGATCAGCTAAAGAACAGCTTGTGCTCACCCCATGACCTAGCAATCCTACTCCTAGGCACCTATGTGCACACACACCTGCACACACATGGACACACGTGCACACACGCGTGCGCACACACACAAGGCGGAAGTGCGCTTTAAATTCACCGTTGGGGCGCATATCCCGATTGGGATCCAGCGAGACGACTCAGTCCTCCTCGTGATGACGGGGAGCTAACACGATACCCAGAGTCCCAGACGATCTTCGCAGTGTCAGGGGTAAGAAACAACCAGATTCAAAAGAATACGTGAGCACGATTCACTTCCTATAAAGGACAAAACCGGCCAGAGAGCAGCCGTCGGCAGCAGCCGTCGGCAGCCTGGGTAGTGGTGACGGCTGGGGGAGCGGCAGGCTCGGCCGCTGTTGCATTTCTTGCTGTGAGTGCCGGCTTCACACGTGTCCCCTTTGTGGCCACCCGCTGACCCACGCGCCTCCGGTCTGGGCTCCGTTCTGCTTGCAGGGGGCACTTCGATTAAACTATTACTTAGAGAAGACGCTCAGGAGGAGGGGGACACAGGATTGCCAGATTTAGCCAGGAAAAATACAGGCTGCCCAGCTGAATGTGAATTTATCGACAAACACAGGATCATTTTCTTAGCAGATGTCCCTCCCACCCCCACCCCATGCGATGTTTGTATTTTATCTGGCAACTCAGGGAGTCGGCCATCCCTGGTCCGTTCTCCATCAGGAAGACCTGACATTAACCAGCACGGGGCCCTCCCAGACTCCGTCTCCCATTAGCCTTGACCCCTTTCTTTCTGCAGAGCACCTCGGCATCCCCACCTGACCTTCTGAGAGCTGCAGAGAGGCAGCCTCCTTTAACCACATGGGCTAGAAAACAGGATTCCCACATCATCCCCCACACCAGGCCCCTGGGAGCGCAGCCAGAGGCCCGCCCCTCACCCGGAGCCCCACCCTCCGTTTTGTCCCTGAGCCCTGGCCACACCGTGCACACACACCCCGCGTGGCTTCCATCTCGTTGGCAGCCAAGACCTGCTCTCCAGCTGTTCCCCGGGAGCCCCAGCAGCAGCTGGGCCGGGAGCACAGTGGGAGGTAAATGGCCCCTCTGTGCTGCTGCTCCCGAGCTCACTTGTAGCCAGAGCCAGAAGTCCCGCATCTGGGCTTCATTAACCCAAAACCCAGGCCTGTGTGGGCGCTCCTTTACCCTGCGGAGGGCGGGGAGGGGCCGACCTGGGGGTGGGGGTGCTGGCAGGCCGGCAGAGCTGGGCCCGGTGGTTCCGGAAGGGAAGAAGCAGGCTGGGTGGGTCAGGAGAGGGCTGCAGTCCAGCAAGGAAGAAAAGCACAAGAAAAAGCACCGCGTGAATGGATGAAAAGGAACCCACATCTGAGGGTGGCATGCTCCCCCTCGCCATCCTGACCTGCCCCATGCCTTTCATTCTGAGGGCACCTCCCCGCCCCCCCGGCCTTTTAAACACAGTCTCCTGCACTCTCCGTTCGCACTGGGACACAGGGACAGGGGACTGGACCGCTTTTTAATTTAAATGGGGACCTTACCCTACGGAGGAGAAAAACGCAAAGACTCACCCCAAATAACACCCCAACTGTGCAGGGGCAAGCAAAGGGACCTGTGGGCCCAGCCTAGGTTGGTCAGGGGCTCTTCCTCTGCCTGACCCCACCCGGCAAGGCCTCCCGGGAACTCAAACCAGACGGACAAAGGAGGGTGCAGAAGGGACTGGGGCCATCCCAGCCACTGTCATATAAGGAAACGAGCTCCAGCTCTCACACCAGGCCAGGCCTCCGCTTCAGCCCCACCGCCCCCTCTCCCCCCCCCACGGGCCTCTGTAAGATCAGGACACTGGATTAGTGCTCAGAGGAGCCTAAGGCGCAGCGAAATCTGGAAATGACTTTTCCAAATCCACAGCAGAGCTGGGAAGTGGAACGCAGGCACTCTGCTTCCCAGCCTCCAGCTTCTCTCTAGCTCCTGCGAGGGGCCCAGCACGGCGCACGAATCCCGAGGAGGGCAAAGGCGCCAACCAGCGCGGGCCGCTAGGGTGTTGGGACCACCACCCCCGTCAGCGCGGCCCCCTCTGGCACCCCTTGTCTTCACTTGTTCGGAGGGGAACCAGGCCCTGCTGGAGCTGAACTACCCTAAAAGGCCATCAGGCATCCGGCCAAAGGCGTGAGCTGCCTTTTCCATGTCTCTAGGGCAGTTCAGGAAGCAACAACAGTGGCCTGTTCCACTGTGGAAAGGCTGCCCAACACCCTGCCTCAGGGCATCTGCCCGGCTTGCCTCTCGGGCGCCAAGGCCCCCTCCATGCCACCGCCGCCTCCCCCACCCCGCCCCCCAGTCCTTCACTCAGAGCCTGCCCTGCACGGGACGGTATGCTACCCAGGCAGGGGGAGCCAGGGCCTGGGCTCGGAGCTCAGGGCGACCCCCTTGGGAGTGGGCCCCGTCATCCACACACACGTTGGGACCCTTGTGAGCTACAGATCCTTACGGGGGCCCGCCACACATCGACGGCAAGGCTCCATCCACAGCAGCGCACTTCTCCGTGGCTGAAGCCACAAAGCGTTGCCGCGATGCCGAGGCGGCCAGACACGAGAGAGAATACTGTGCACGGCTCCTGTTTACGCCTGGGTTTGAAACCAAGCAAAACCAAGCCGTGGGATGGGAGTCAAGGAAGTGGTTTTCGTTGTAGAGGGAATGTCTGCGAGGGGCTCGAGGGAGTGACGGAATGCCCTACGATACAGCGGTAGTTACACAGATGGTCCCCTTCGCGGAGAGCACTGAGGAGCCGCCTCTGATGTGTCCTTTCCTGCATGTATATTATATAAATACAGAGGTTACTGCTGTTTAGTAAATAAAGTTCATACGGACGATTACAACCCAAAGCCTATCCTCTTTATCATCCAACTTCCCTCTTGCTTTCTTTTCGGTATGAGGAGGAAATCCATAGCTCCTCAGGCTTCGAACACATCTTAAAAGTCACCCCATCCAGGCAGCGCCTGACTGGCTCCGTTGGTAGAGCATGTGACTCTTGATTTCAGGGTTGTAAGTCATGAGTTCAGGCCCCATGCTGGGGGCAGAGCTTCCTTAAAAAAAAAAAAAAGTCACGCCATCTAATGACCGCAGATTTGTCCATCTAATTCGGCCCGTCACATACCGGAGGGAGGTGGCCGCTATTTCCCACAACTATCTCTTCTCTACGTGTGCGACATCCACACTTCTCCCTCTCAGAATCTTCTTGCCACCGAGGGTCGGGCCCTCTGAAGGCCCTGGGGGCTGTCAACATTCTCGTCAGTGAGGTGCTCCGAGCTGGCCCTGAGGCTCCTTTTCTGGGCTGCCCGCCCTGGGACGAAGATCGCAGCCTGAGCCCAAAGTCTCTCTCACACATCTTGCTGTCAAATCCCATTTCCCAGATCTTCTTGTTAGTTGTGCCGCTGGGTCTCTCGTTTCCTTTCAGACTGACATTATGGTTTGTTGAGATCTGGGATCTTCCGTTCCCTGTCAGCTGTATTCAGGTCATGTGTGAGTCTGACTATTGTTCCATTAATGGCCTTGTCCGAGACACTGGGTCTTCCCTGACCAACCTGTCAGTGAAGACAAGACTTTGGGTGGCCCGGGGGCCTGCCCTCCAGGCAGACGCTGCCGGCCAGCCGGCCAGCCGCACCTTACCGGAAGGAGCCCCAGCTACTTCAGCATCAATCACTCAGCCAGCACTTCTCACCTTGTCCTCAGGACGGGAGTCTCTACCAAATGCCTTACAAAAACCCAGACAGTCGTCTCCAGAGCACTATTCTGGCTGGCCTATCAAAACACAAATGAGGCTAGTCTGGTATGATTTATTCTTAGGAATCCTAGAAAGCAGAGCTTCCTTTGCTGTGTACGTGCTGGCAAACCATCCCTGGGAAATGACGTGGGGGGCGCCTCAAGCCTGCCGCCGTGCTCCTTCTGAGCCCTCCCTCCCCACCTCTGGAGGTCTCCATGGCCGCGGGGGGGGGGGGGGAATCCCGTCAGCTCCTCTCCCAGGACTGACGGGGGACATCCCTGTACCACAGGGGGCTTAACCCCATCCCGCACAGCGGGAGGCTGCCACGCTCTCTCCTCCTGGGCTGTTTCAGGCTTCAATTCCCTTTGATCAATAGTGGAGTCCTGATGAAAAATTATGCCTCTCGACAAAGAGTAGAGAAGCAAAATAGGAATTATGTAGTGTTGTTCTCTCTTCATCAGGGTCAATATTTCACTGCCAGCCCAAAGAGCATTCCTTGCTTCAAAACCAACTACGCGGAAGCTCCTCCTCTGGGCCTTAGTTTTCCCCAGGGGCGCTAACACTGGTCTGTGCTGTGTGTCCATCTGTCTTGTTTCTGTGTCCTACTTTCCATCTTCTGTATCTTTCAAAATCTGAGATCATGCTTGAGCCCTGGGTGCAGCCCCTGCAGCCTTCAGATACTTCCCCCGTTTTCCTTACTGGGTTCATTGGCAACGCACATTCGAGGTGCTACTGGACCCCATCTCCAAGCCTGCCTGAGTGATCTTTCTGTTTGGAATTGGCTACTAAAAAAACAACTTGACGCTCTTTGAGATCCTGCCATCCAGAAGCAACCGCTCCACGAGCACACGCACGAGTCCCTCCTTCCTGCCGGGCTCCAAGGGCCCAGGGAGCAAAGTCACAGCTCCTCCTTCAAGATGCTCACAGCCCGAGGGGTGAGCCCAAGGCGCCCACAATCAGGGCCCTGGGTCAGGAGGTTTCTCGGGAGAGCTGCCTGGGTCTGAGCCTTGTCTTGAGGGCGAGGAAATGTTAACCAGGCAAAGAGGAGCACAGGGATAAGGGAAGATGGAACTCATGCTGAAAGGCTCTGAGACGAATCCTGAGTTAGGCTGGCTGGAGCAGGGGAGCCTGCCGCGGGCGCCGGGCAAGAGGCCTAGTATGCCACTGTCTGAATTTCATCCTAGCGACTGAAGCCCGAGGGATTTTAAAGGAGCAAAGGAATGCCTCGGCCAGCTGTGCATCTGTGCGCTGCGGGACAGTGTAGGCATGGGTCAGACGGAGGACAACCTGGAGGAGGTAGCCATGGGGGGGAGGGCGCTGTGTTAAGAGCTGTAACTGTGGGAGGGTGATGGGAGAGGTGGCTGTTGTTGGGGAGGAGGAACTGGAGGGGACAGGAGGTGACCCCGGGCTCCCAGGCCTCGGGCAGGGGGCAGGTGCCGATAGCATCACAGGGCCACGGAGACAGGAGAAGGTGGGCCTCCTTGGAAGGTGGTGACTTCCGTTCCGCACATGCTAAACCTGAAATACTTGTGCACACAGATTTGGCGCTTAGCAGGAAAAACTGGCCAAAGGTATGGACTTGGGAGCCCTTGGCACGTGCTTGGAGCTGCAGCCACGGATGAGGAAGAGATGGGGTCTCCCGGGTCAAGTTCCCCAGCAGGTGGACTCTGAGGCAGAGGTGAGCATGCCGGGAGAAGGGGAGACAGGTGCCCTTGGGATGACCTCCTATAGCGATGAAGGAAGCAGGTCTCGGCCAAAGGGGAAAGCCTGGCTGGAACGCAGTCACAGCAAAGCTCTTGGCTGACCCCGCAGGGACCTCCGGGCTGGCAAGGTCCTTCAGAGACATCCCGGATAGAGGCAAAGGGGCAGGCCTTTGCCCCCAGCACTGGGCTGCTCCCAGGGAAGGCACCTAACCTCAGATAAGGTGACAGTGTCCAGCAAAGGGAATTCCCGGGGTGGGCTGGCAGGGTGACCCTCCTCCACAGCTGGGGACGGGGCGCCAGATCCTGATGCGGGGCCATATGGACAGAGCACCGCAGTGCCCAGCTTGGAAAGCTCCCCCAGACTGTGCAGAGGGACCACAGCGAGGGCCTGGGGCAGAATCCCTGGGCAAACTGAGACTTGAGGAGCTGTGGAGGAAGGAACTGGATGAGGGCGACTGAGAAGGATGGGCCAAAGACGGGGAGGGGCGTTGGGCAGGAGAACGATATTGTGAAGCCGAGGAGGAAAATGATAAGCTTATTCCTGAGGAAAGTTCGTTAGGCCAGGGGTGATAAGGCAGTTTGGCTAGAGTGCCAGATGAGGTGCGCCTCCCCTACTCCTAGCTCTTCAGGTCACTCCCACCCCCCCTAACGTGCATACGCACTCAAAGGCGAGCCAGATCCTCCTCAGCCACAACTCCTCACTCTCCTGGCTTCATCAGGACCCGCTTTTTCTCTGCTGCCTTCTCAGCTCCAACATGGCCCCTCGACCCCCAGACCTGATCTTTGTCCTGCCTCTTGTTCCTTTGGAATTTGAGACCTTTTAAAATTTCGACGGTTTTTGGACCGTGGCTGCCCCTTCTAGAATGTTCTGGCCTTGCCCACCCCCAGAGCCTGAGATGTCTGTTTTCTCAGGTGACAACTGTCTCTGACACTCTGAGCTCTGAAAAATCCACCCTGTGTCCAGGGTGGGTAGGGTTCAGGATGGCTGTTTCCGGTGAATGGAGGAAAGGGAGACCAGGGGAAGGGAAGCTGAGAGGGGCGGGAGCGGCTGGAGGAGGGGGGCTGGTGGCAGACTTGCTGTCCTAAGGTAGGAGACACACGAGTGCATGTATTTGCTGAGGAAGAGCCAGCAGCGAATAAAAAGTGAAAGGGATAGGAATACGCGATGACTGCAGAAGGTCCGGAAGGGACAGGACTGTTGGGGTCCTGAGTATGGGAGGCGGGGTTGGGAGAAAAGCAAGGGGTGAGTTGTGGCTCCCCTCGGCTAGCAGTCGGACATTAGAGAGAAAAGGGGCAGACCTGCTTGCTGGGGTAGAGATTTCAGCAGTGGGAAGCAGGGTGATGTCTGGAATCTGCTAAGGGCTCTAAGGAGGCTGGCCAGGCATTCAGAGTGGGTCCTGGTCAGCCAGAAGGGATCAGGGGCCCACGCAGGGACAGGCCACGGGCAGTGGCACAGGGCAAGGGAGTTGTGGGGGAGCAAGGAGCCCAGACATGAAGGCAGCAGAGACAATGAACTGGTTTAGGGCTTGCACCAGGCTGGGCGTGGGGACATGACTCCCCACGAGGGTGCAGCCCTGGGCCCCGCCCGGAGGGGAGCGAGCAGCCCCACCCCTGCAGCACGGAACACGAAGGAAAACAGGGACTCGGGGGACACTATGGGGTGCCTGCGCCTGCCATGGCTCTTGGCTCTTATCTCCAGTGTGCAAAGACCCGAAGCCTCTGAAGGCCACCTTCTCCCCGGGGTCCCGCACTTGGACTTGAGCAGTCAGCTACTCCTTGCTGGCCAGAATCTGGCTGATCAGGCAGCCCACTCAAGCTGGTTTCATCTTCCCCTCTGCTTCGGGGGCCGTGGTTTAAACAGCATCCCGGGATATTTAATAAACACTCGCGGGTGGTGAGGGAGACGGGTCCTAGAGCCTGCGCACATCAGCTTTCGGTGGAGTGAGAGCAGCCCTCAGCCTCTGTCCTCCCCCTAAGGGGGCTCCTGGGAGCGGCTGCAGGGGCTCACTCAGAACACAAACTGGAGACCCTGCACAGAGGCTGGAAGGGCGAGCTTCCCCCACCCACCCCCGCCCCACCCCCCTCCCCGAGCTTCCTGGAGCTGCCCCAGAGGGGCCAGAGTCCCAAGACAGACTCTCCTCCAAGGGAAAGTCTTCCCCTTGGCCCCAATTCAAATGGTGTGCTCTTGTATTTACTTTCTTTTCTCTTGGTTGAGCTCAAGTGTGCCTTCAATTTACAGTGCCTCCCTGAAATCTCGGTCAACAAGGTCGGGGGTGGGGCGGGGGGGATGTGCCTCGCACAAATGTTGGTGGAAGTTCTCGCTTTGTGCTTAACCAGTCAGTAGACGAAGAATGTGACAGCATGTACAACAGTACGCCCTCCTTCCTGGGGTCTGTCTGGGCACTGAGCC
The DNA here is from genome assembly GCA_028533885.1 of Nasua narica. Classification (NCBI taxonomy): domain Eukaryota; kingdom Metazoa; phylum Chordata; class Mammalia; order Carnivora; family Procyonidae; genus Nasua; species Nasua narica. The sequence continues at coordinate 68,709,620 of CM052811.1, forward strand.
CAGTGGGGCAGCCACCAGCGAGGGCAAGCTCGCCAGCAAGTTCCTCCAACATGAACACCACAGGGAGCATGGGCTGGAGGGCAGGGGGGCTGGCTAGAGACCACAGTGAATACAGCAAGGCTGTAGAAAAGAATTAGAAGAACTTTCTGATCCCATTTGGAACGATTGCCAAAACATACCTTGAAGTGAAAAGAAGGGCAGGGAGAACAGGCACAGAAGCCTGGAGGAGAAATGGAGGCAGGCTAAGTGGCTGGTGGGGGAAGGGCACATTTCCAATAGGTGTTCCTAGTGTCTTTTGAATTTTGTTCTATTTGAATGCTTTATCTATTTAGAAAAGTAAGATAAAATTTTTAAAGAAAGAAAGGAAGGAAGGAAGGAAGAAAAAATATAAATAACAATAATATAAAAAATAAAATAATATAAAAAATAAAATAATAATATAAATAATAAAAATAAATAAATAAAATCTTAAAAAAAAGGCGAGACGAGACTGTTCCATTATATCCACACCTGGCATTTAAGGGACACTTAGCAGGGGCACTGGGGTTACAAAGACACTGTGTAAAAGACACAGATCCCTAAAACCAATGACTCAATAAACAGATAAACGACATCATAAATTTAGGATATGATGAAGGTGGTCTCAAATCTTCTGGGAAAGGTGGATTATGAAGACAAAAAAAAAAAAAGTTGGTGTTGGCCCCACTGCCTTTGCAGAGGCAGAAAAAAATCAAGTTACGTCCTCCTCTCTTATCTTTGAAGAATAGACTCCAGATGGAATTAAGAACCAATAGTAACAAAGTTAATGTAAGTACTGAGAGAAAGAGAACATCGTATTTTTGTGATCTCGGGGTGAAGGCTTTTCTTTTCAAGATAGATTCAATTAGAATTAACTCCCTATACCATCCACATAACTTTTCTGTAAAGCTAAATCTATTCTAAAATAAAGCTTAAAAAACCCCAAAACCTCATTTCGCCGAAAGGTATCAGACACAAAGGTTTAAAAAGGATGATGTGCCAAAAAAAAAAAAAAAATGATAGATAGGCTTAGAAGAAAATACAATGCTGAAACATATAGAATAAGCAACTATCAATACGTTAATAAGATTAATTACCTCATAGAAAAATGGGCAAGAAGCACCAAAATATAATTGACAGTAAGAGAAACATAAAAGGCCAATAAACCTAGAAAAAGACTCTCAATTTCACTGGCAGTCAAAGAAATAAAAATCAGAACCACAGGACCACATTTTTCACTTACCAGACTGACTAAAGCTTAAAAACAAAACTAGGAATACACAGTGGAGAAACAGACATTTTCATGTCCATTGGTGGTATTATTAATTAACACAGCTTTTGTTAGAGGCCAAATTTTACCTGTATATACCTGAGGAGTGCTATTTCACATCAAAGGGTTTATCCTATAGAAATATTTACACAGATGTGCAAAGCCTGTACCCTGATGTGTATACCAGGGAACACTACACAGCTAGGAAAACGAACGAGGTTCATCATACATATATATATATGTGTGTATATATATATATATATATATATATATATATATATATACACACACACACACATGAAAGTGAGACAGGGGCGCCTGGCTGGCTCATTCCACAGAGCATGCAACTCTTAATCTCAGGGTCGTGAGTTCAAGCACCAGGTTAGGCATGGCACCTACTTTAAAAGAAAAAGAAAGAAAGAAATGAAAGAAAGGAAGAAAAACAAGTACCAATAATGTGGTCTATTGGGAGCAAATGGGAAATTGGGGCTGGACAACATGGGCCCTGGAGGCTTGGACTTGGCGTGCAAGGTAAGGCAGAGATACGATGATCCCCATATATCCATAGAGCGGACAGACTTTGAGGGAGGAAGAGAAAGGATGTCACTGCCACCATTGATCCAGGGGAGAGACGGGACATGAAAGCAGGAGCAGGTGGGACAGAGGCGGCTGAGACCCAGACAGGGACCTGTTCTCACCGAGCTAGCAAGGACGGGCAACCACCAACAAGGATTTGGGATTTGGAAGTCAGAATGGACAGGATTTAGGATGAACAGGCATAATGGGCTGGGGATGGGAGAGACCTCTAAGATGAAAATTTCTGACTCTCGACACAGCGGACTAGCTGTTTGGGGCGGAGCAGGGAGCCTGGACGATATGGAAAGGCTTCAGACCACATGGAAAGGCTTCCCATGCGTCTGCACTTAATGCAGATGGCGCCCACTGAGGCACTGCTTTAGTGTTCACACTTAAAGGCCTCAGACGGAGCTTCTAGAAGCCCAGTTCTTTCAAACACAGAGCAATAACTTCCCTTTCAGGACTGTGGAGAGGCCTCCTCTCTCTACTCACGGACAGGAGACTGACCTCTCCATCTCAGGACTGAAGCTGAGCTCAGGATGACTGCACCCAGCTGGGCCCCGGGATATGGGTCGGAATGGAGTGCCAGGCCTGCTTCCAGAAGCTGCCTCTGGGGAGGGAGTTGCCGGGGAATGCCCCAGTGGAGGGTTACTGAGGAGGTGCCTGTGAAGGCTGGGAGGCTGGGGGTCTTCCTGAAGGGCCGCAGGACAGGCCTAGGTTGGAAGGGTGAGGAGGGCCATCATTCTAGGTGAGAGGAGAGGAGAGATGAGGAATGGTCTGCTCTGGGAAGGGCAAGGAATTCCCTAGGCTGTGGCCTAAAGTGGGGGAAGGAAGGAGAGGAGAGACTGGGTGGGACCAGTGAATGGGGCTTACCTGGGGGGGCGCTGAGTTCGTTCACCTCGTTCATTCATTTGAAAAGAATGAACAGAGTGCCAACAGCATGTCAGGCACTGTTCTAGATGCTGGGGGAATATGGCGGTGACTCCACTAAGGGACCCGCTCTCCTGGAGGTAACATGGAGGAGAGGCACCATAACTAAGGTACAAACAGTAAGATAAATTTCTGGCAGCAAGCCATGCTGTGCAGAAAATAAAGCAGAATGATGAGTTGAGAGTTTGGGAGAGGGTATGGGAGGAGGGATTAGGAGACATAAGGGAGCTGAGGTCTGAGTGACAAGAAGGAACCCTCTACCGAGGGCTGGGAAGCAGCAGGCAGGGGGGAGGAAGGGGGGGGCGACGCTGCAGTCAGAAGCTAATTGTATAAGGCAATTGTTTTGCTAATAAGACCATGTTAAGAAAATTAGGCTTTTTTCCTTTCGTAATGAACTCATTAGTGAGTTGTATTTTTAGTTCCTTCTCCTGGGTTTTAGAGATCGGGCAGGAGGGGGAGGTTTGTTGGGACTGGAGGGGAGGATTCTGGGTCCCCGCACTCCACTGTGTCCCAGGGGAAGGGATGAGGGTCAGAGGGAGGAGGCCGGGGTGGAGGGGCACCCACCTGCTCCGAGAGGTCACGTCCAGGAAGAACTGCACGAGGGCCAGCAGGTTGTGGTGGTGATCTGATACCTTGCTCAGGGTGCAGCACAGGGGCTGGAGCTGTGGGGACGGCAGGAAGCAAGGTGGGCTGCGGGAGGGTCCGCCTTCACCCTGACCTCCCCACCAGCCCTCTTGGGGGGAAGCCAGAGAGTAAAGGGCGGGGGCGGTCACGGAGGCCAGGGACGAGCAGGAACGTTCCCTGGACTCCTGCTGACTTCCACGCCTGCTCTTCCCACTGAGTGCACTCAAGGTGCGGGCTTCAGTTCCTAGTGATGAGGCCAAGGGAGGAGGCTAGGGCTTGGGCTTGGGGGCTCACGGTACCTTCCCCGGCCACTCGTGGATGTTCTCCAGGAGCAGAAGCAGAAGCTGCTGAAGATCGGTCTTGGGCAGCAGGCGGAGCCCCATGTCTAGGCCAGCTCGGCACAGGAGCTCAATCAGGCCCAAGAGCTCCCCATCGGTGTAGGCCGCTGGCTGGGCAAGGGCACACAGCGCCAGGAACTGGAGAGCGGAGAGAGAGCTAGGGCGGGGAGTGCCTCCCTGGGGGGCCCGGGCAGGGCAGAGGAGATGGCTCTCTGAGCCTGTGGCCCGGCTGGGCAGCGGCTGAGCAAAACAAGCCGCGAGGCCCCGAGTCAAGCCCCCCATGGGGTGCTCGGGCGGCAGGCCCGGTCGTGGGGACGGACTGTGGGCTTTCCACAGCATCGGTGCCGGCGCCCGCCGTGTGCTCAGCGGTACTGAGCGCGTGCACCTGCCCAGCAGGTCGGGAAGGTGAGCAGGAGTGGGTGTCTGACTCACCTTACAGATGTAGCTCAGGCTAAGGTCCAAGGCAGTCTCTGGGGGGCTGTCCCACTGCTGACTCCGGCTCGGGCTGACGTCGTTTCTAAGCATGCTAAGGGAAGACAAAAACAAAGGGAAGGACATGAGGGGAGGTGGACGCAAGAGTTAACTGAGGCAGGGAGTGGGGCCTTGCCATTGCTCAAGAGCAGGGAGCCCCTGGATGGCCCGTGCAGCCCGGGATGCTCACGCCCTGCGTGCGTCGGTCCTCTACTGCTGCGTAACAAATCACCCCAGCACACAGAGGCTTAAAAACAAATATTTATTATGTCATGCGGCTTCGGAGAGTCAAGAATCCGGGAGCGGCGGCTTAGCTGGGAGGCTCGGGCTCAGGGTTTCTTGGGACGTTGCCTCCAAAATATTCGGGGTGGGTCTGCTGTCATGTCAGGCCAGGACGGGCTGGAGGAACTGCTTCCAAGCTCACTCGTGTGCCCACCAGCAGGCGTCCCGGTCCTTACCCACGCGGGGGTTTGCTCTCCACAGGCTTCGTCAACCCCGCGGCCCCCAAAGCGAGTGACCCGAGAGAGGGAAGGATGCCAGAGACAGAAGCCACAGCCTTTATAAGCTGGGCTTGGAAGTGACATCCCGTCACTTTTGCTGATCTCTACGGTCCGCACAGGCCATCCAGACTCCGCGTGGCAGTGGGAGCCACATAAGGGGAGGAATGCCAGGAGGTGGGGGATTCCTGGGGGCCGGCCCCCGACTGCTGCCATTCCTGCCACGCCTCTGGCTTTACTCTTCTGGGACTGGAAGACCAGAAAATCATACTCCATTGCCGCAAAAGAGTCTTCCTCAAGAAAGTTTTTTGTCAGGTGCCTGGGTGGCTCAGTCGGTGAAGCGGCTGCCTTCGGCTCAGGTCATGATCCCGGGGTCCTGGGATCGAGTCCCGCGTTGGATTCCCTGCTTGGCAGGGAGCCTGTTTCTCCCCTGCCTGCCATTCCCTCTGCTTGGGCTTGCTCTCTGTCTCTCTCTCTCTCCCTCAATCTCTCTGTGTCAAATAAATACATAAAATCTTAAAAAAAAATGTCTTTGTCCATACAGGTATGGGGACTCTTTGCATGCACATGGTAGCTTAGAGGGCTACTTTCCAAAGTCAGCAAGTAATATGGGGAAATTCAGAGTAGGAATGACCTTTGAGAACCCCTAGCGATAGGCCCTGTGCAGTCACTTTTGCCCAGTGGAAGACAAATCTGGTGGAGCCCAGAGGAAGTTAGAGCCCGGCCATTCTTCCAGAGTTCAGCCTTTTTCAGGGCCAGGGAATGGGTGAGGCTGCGCGTGCACATCCGGGCACCTGCCGGGCCTGTGTCTGTGCAGGAGGGACCTGGGTCTGTGCGGGAGGGACCTGGGTCTGTGCGGGAGGGGCATTCTGGTCGCTCAGGCCTGTGAGCAGGCGTGGGGGCCAGAAGCACGAGTGGGAACGCGTTCAGACGTCCCCAAGGGTGGGGGCGGGCACAGAACTGTGACTCCACTGAGGAGAAATGGGCTTTCTGACAGTTTGGTGCCGCCGGAGGCAGCAGGAGTGTGGAAAACGTGAGCTGTGGAGGGAAGTGTGTCTGTGACAAGCGGAGAGGGCCGACAGCCTCCGTGCGCGTGCTCCAGCATTTCCCGGCACTGCCTCTCCTTGGGCACAGCAGGCACTATAACGGGGTCCTCTGTCCCCTGCCTTTCCGAGGCTCTGAGGAACCCGTTGACGGGACCGTGTGCATCTGTGACTGCTCTTCTGGGATGTGGCACCTGCTGAGGCCCAGGCCTCCATCTCCACGCTCGGAGCAGGAGGTCCCGGGGCACAGGCCCTCACAGCCTAGCCACCCCGCTCCCCTCCTAGACTCCGCAGGTTAAGAGCGAGTGACAGTCCCACCACTGGACTCCATCAACAAAGCGCTTCCTCTGTCCCAGCCCTGCCCCTCAGCCCCGACCCCCAGCTGGCTGGGTTCAGCCTGTGAAGTTTCCGAAGTCAGCAAGTAATATGGGGAAATTTTACCCGATTCGGGCTCAGCCTGTGGCCAACACCCAGGAGCCGGAGTTCAGGTTCTGACGACACTGTTCTACCCTCACAGGTAATCTTAAGAGGGGCATGTCACTGACCTCTACCCCAGTTTCTAGATCTGTCTTCCCCAAGGGCTGAAAACCATACTAAGTTCCAGTCTGTACAGCACGCTGCCATTCTCAGCTGGAGGACGGTAAGACAGACGTATGATCCCGGCACTTCCGCAACCGTGAGCCATCCTCAAGGCGCCCAGGGCTCGGGGCCCCACCCTGCAGGCAACGAGAGGAGTGCTCTCCCCTAGGCTTGCACTGCTGAACCAGACCCGAGCCATCCAGGCTCTGTGAGCCGAGGTTGATGCAGAGAAGGCGAGTCGATGCTGAGCTAATGAGGGACAGGGAAGTACATTTTACCTGGGTCAGATTACCCTGTCCTGAGATGGCCAGTGACCAGCCTCCCCCACACTGGACAGGATACCCTTTCAATGGATTAACTGTCATGGAGTTAGCCCTTTGGCCTCTACACCAAGCTGCCCTTTCAGAGAACCGAGCGGATGGAGGTTTCCGGCACCCGGCTATGGCAGTTTGGCGGCCAGTCCCGAGTATCAGACTGGGACTTGCAGCTGGGCTTTATAAGCTGGGAGCAGCCTTGGAAGACCAGCTGTTGGTGACCAAGGGCCTTCCCTGCCTTCCACGGTGAGACAAGGGCCCGTGATCGAGCGTGTCTGCGTAGCCGTGCAGCACAAGCCCCCGCAAGCTCTCTCCTCTGCTTCCCGGTCGGGTCTTCAGCTCTGGTCCCTCTTTTGCCCTTTTGCCTCGAGAGATCCTCCTGATTCCTCTCTCCCCAGCCGGGTCACTGGACAGAGGGCTACTGTGTTTGCAACGAGGTGGACAGTGCACGGTCCAGCGGCAGAAGGACTGCATCGTTTGAAAGGAGATCTTGAAGCATTCGATGAGACAGTGATGGGTTTCAAGGAAATCTGAGATTAAGAACCAACGGTGAAAGAAAGACCGGTCTTTCTCACAGTCACTAGAAAGACAGTCCAGTCGTGGGGCCATGTGCAGAGACATCTCCACCCCTCATTTCCAGCCTTGGCCAGTGTGAGGGCTCTGTGGGGGCCCTGGAGGAGCCCCAGAGCACCTGTACTGTCAAGGAGCCCCAGATCAGGACGTCCCCAGAAGTCAGCAGAGCGGTGGGGGACACGGAGCCAAGAGGCATGGGACAAACTTGAGCTTGGTCAGGAATGGGACGAGGAAGACAGTGGGGAGAAGGCAGCCTGGCCCGATGTTCCTCTTGTGGCCCATGTGTCTGCGAAGGATGCCATGCTCCCAGTGGAGAAGATACCAGAGCCTTCACAGTGCTTCCTGAACAGTCTAGAAGAGCTCTCTTCCAACCCCACGACTCCCAGAGCCTCCCCAACTGCAGGGCTAGCCAACCGCCTGAGTCACCCACCCGGGCATCTTTGCTACCCCACATCTCGGGGAGGTCACTGGAGGGGTCTCCAGGATGAGTTCGCTTCTCAAAAAGGGGCCGTGTTCAGGCAGAAAAACCTCCAAGGGTCACGATAAGCCAATCGGCCCTGAAGCCATCGGCCAGCTCCTCTGGGCCAGTTCTGAGGTCTCCGGGACAATCGGGGCCAACAACGCGAGGCCCAAGAGAAGAGGCAGGGCATCCAAGCAGCATGTCTGGTGGTGGGACTGACCACACAGCTCTGACAACATGCTGGGACCACGTGGGTTTGCTTCCCTCTTACACAGGGCGAACTGCCTGGTGGAGCTGAAAGTCTGCGAGCCGGGCTTTGTGTTCCCAAGAACTCGAGGTGGCAGATTGTTCTGACGCCCACCTGTGTCCCCCCGCCCCCCTCCCCCACGGCCTCCAGAGAGGATGGATTTGTCCCGACTACGCACAAGGAGCAGGAAGCCATGGAATCCCGGCGGAAGGGAGAAGGGCGGGGGAGAAAGTGGCGCTTTGCAGGGCGCCGAGTAAATCGGGTGGTTATACGCCTCTGTCTGCGGTGGGACCTCTCACTTTCCAGGTGGACACCAAGTGCTCCTCGGGACGGTTAGAAATAGCTCTTCCGAACCCCACAGGCCCCTCAGGCCCCCCTCCCACCTGCATTTGTTTTTCTAAGTGTAAGTCCTCCCCTGACTCCTTCAAGAAGGCGGTGTGATTGAAGTTCTGTGTCGGGGAAGAGGGAAGTGGCTTGTTATCCCCGAAGCGGAGCTCCGCGGGAAGGGAGAGGGGCAGGAACGAGGCAGCAGCGAGGCAGGCTGGCACACGCGTGGGGTATTTATAGCAGAGCGAGTGTGGTTTGGTCTGGCGGATGACTGCTAAACACAGTCGTGGAACAGGTTCTTAGGAAAGCGTTCGCCTTCCCTGTGTCGGAACCCCTGCCTGCCCGCCGCCGCAAGGGAGACGGTCCCTGCCCCTCCTGGGGCCCCAAGATCGTCACCAGGATGGGGGGGCTGGGCTCCCATGTGACGGCCTCTCCAGGGCTCTAGACACCCGGTGACATCTTCTCGAACGATCGTCAAGACAGAGTTTGAATGTGACATAATTGGTAGAGCAAGTTTGTAATACGTAACACTTTTACAACCCAGACGGAATGGAGGCCCACCCAACAACAGTCATTTCCGCATCGTATGGCTCTGCTCCTAGAGGGCAGGGACAATGGGTATGCAAACTAGCACCCGCCCCCCAACCCGGCCCAGTGCACATAGGGGGCACCCACAAAACAAAACTGGCCATTAGGGAAATTACATGCAAGACTGTGCCTTGCTGGCCATGAGAGTTGTTATTAGGTAATGGGCTAAAATTGAGGCTTGGAGGTAGACCAGAGAGATTGGGACATGTCCTGGAAGAGGAGGAGCAGGGAGGGCTCTGAGTCACGGAGGGGCAGGAACAGATGTCAGCCCAAGCAGCAAGACCCACCCGTACTGGGTTCTTCCGTCCCCCTGAAGCTGGGAGCACGGTCATTTACCGGAACATTCGCCCTTCGTGGTGTGCTGCCCACATCCATGGGTTCTTGGGCGGGGTTGTTCTAGAATCCCTCAGCCTCTGCTACAGCCTGGGGGCTAGAGCCCGAGTTTGGGAAATTTTTTTTACTCCCTCCCCCAAATGCACATAATTTCATATACTAATCAGAGAGAATCGTTTCTTTTTCTAACTCACAAATGCTTGTGGAGCTGAGGATACGGACCACGCACAATAATGAGGCGGATGGTTTTGTACAATGAATGGCCCGTTACGTTGTCTTACCTTTCCAGAACAGGACATACTTGATGATTCTTTTCTTTCCTCTTCCCCCGCCCCAGAACAGGAAATACTTTAATATTTCTCAGCACGAATACATGTTGAGAAGAATGCATCTTTCTTTCTTGGGTAATGTTTTGTTTTGTTTTTTTAACATTTTGACGGAGGTGTAACGGATAGGGAAAAACCTGCACGTATCGAAGGGCTGGAGGTGAGATCCACAGGGTTGAAGGAATGCAAAAGGACAGTGAGGAAGGGGAAGTACTCACCTCTCACTGGGCTGACTGGGGCCCAGCGGAGGGCTGCGGGCTCCGAGGCTGTGGAACGTTTCCGTGACTTCTTGCAGCGAGGGGCACCACCATCGCTTGTCTCCATCTGTCAGGCCAAGGGAAGGCAGAGGGTCAGGGAGGGCGGAGGGGGACAGGCACGGTACTCCCATGGGAGGGTGGGGTGTGACAACCCCTGGACACCCCAAGGGGACCCATTTCTGCCTTCTGGGGCACTGCATGTTTACTGGAGGAATCCAGAAACCAGCAGTTTTGAGACATCCACTGGAGCTTTGGGAACCTGGTTGTTCATTCTCCTGTCTTCAAGCTCTGGCCACCTTGAAGTGCAAGGGCCCAGGGATGATGGCACTCTGACCGGCTCCATCAGGCAGCCGTTGGGGTGCTGGGTTGCCCAGAGTGGAACCCCGATGAAGAGACCTAAACCAGAGGCCTTAGAACTGAGAGATGTGGAAGACACGAGTCTCAGCAGCCCCGGGCCCTTCGCCACTAAGGGCTGAGGCCAGCTCTGAGCTTCCTGCTGACTCGGCGCTGCCTGGGCGCTGCCCTTGCAGCAATAGCGGGGTGTTCCCCATTCCAAGATTCCAGCCCAGGGCCCTCCCCGCGGCCCGGGACGTGTCTCCGCAGCCTGCTTGAGCTCGGGTACCATTGTCTCTTGACTATCCTGACAAAATATGACTGGTAATCTGACCGCACCAACAGTGAGGGAAAACCTTACGGACTCGGGGCTTTCTGTCAGACTACTTAAGGACATTTTTCAGAACCAGGAAACTAGTAAAATAAGACCCGGTGTGGAGGATCCTATTTCCCAAAGATGGCTGCAATCCCGTCTGCCTCCCACGGGCTCTTCGCATGGTGACCTCTCCACACCCCACCGAGAGGCGGAGTCCGTGTCTCCATACCGTCCTTCCTCTACAGCATCTTATTGATTGATTTACGGGCTTCTCCTCTGTGTTTCCCCATTAGAATGTAAATCCCATGAGGGCAGGGCCCGCTCTGCGCACCAGGGCCTGGAAGAGTGGCTGGGGTGGGGGTGGGGAAGCTGAATGAATGAATGATTGGAGAGAATCCTAAACAAACCTGACTGAGCAGTACCCGAGTCAGAGGGAAACTGAAGACCAGCGGTAAGATAAGCTGGCGACGCCAGGAATGTTGACGGTGGATGTCAACTTTGACAAATGCGTCTGAATCAAGAGCTCGGACATAGGGCTAACAGGCACCAGCAGCACGTGCTTGACCCTTTCCATTCTGGGGGTGAGAGTTCCGTCTGAAAGGCCCACCTCAGTGGATCCCTCCATGTTCCGGAACCATGGCAGGCGCCCAAGATAAAGAGGTGGCAGGGTTTGGGGCGGGGGAAGACCTTGACCTCAGGGGAGCTCACAGTCTAGGAGAGAGGGGAGCCAGGCAGAGAAGTAAATACAGGAGAGTGCATTCAAAAGCAAAGCCGGTGAGAGGTGCAGAGCCTGCTCCGAGGAAGGGAAGTTCACTGGAGGCTGGGGGGAGGTGGTGGGGTGGGGGTTCGGGTTCGGGTGGTGGGGGGAACACAGCGCAGGTCACGGGAAAGGAAGCACGCAGGCAGCAAAGGGCAGAAATGACCATGGCAGAGAAGCCTGAAAGAGCACGGCACGCGCAGCGACCCAAGGCGAGAAACACAGCCTCAGCTCCTTGAGAAGTTGTGGCAACACTCTGATATGGCTGTGGAGCCCGCAACAGGGCGAATGGCCAGCCGAGGGTCTCTGAACCCTGTCCAAGGCCCTCTCTTCTGCTGGCATCGGGTGTCTCTCTCTTTAGACATGTATATGGGCCGGGGCTCACCCAGCAAGTAATTAGACTCTGGGAGGAGGAAAAACGTTCCTTTTTTTTTTTTTTCCCTCTCGAGCAACTTAACAAGTAAGAGTAATGATACCCCTTGCCTGCTTCACAAACGAGCTGAGAAGAATGAAGTCTGCAAAACACAATGAAATTCTACTAGAGAGAGAGAGCTGTTTACCAGGGCCCTTGGGGGACTGCACGTTCACACACGCACGTGTAGGCGGGCCGAGGAACTTTCCAAGGAGGGAGGATGGGTGTGCAAAGAGAATTGGCCTAGGGTGAGGCCCTGGAGGCCCAGCAGAGGGGGAACAGCCTGCCAGCCTTGTAGGACCCCGAAGGGTGCTGCGCACGGCCGCCCTCCCGCCCCATCCTCAGCCCCTGCAGGTGCACCGGCCGCTTACTTAAAGCCCCTTGGGAGCAGCGGCCACAGGTGCCGCTAGCCCCAAAGCTGGAGCCCGGCGCTGTCCCCCTTCCCCGCACCCACCCAGCCCCCAGGGGAATGGCTCCGCACCACAGCTTGACCCAGGCTGACAGGTCAGGAGAGGTTTCAGAGCAAGGGGCCTGGGCTGCCTCAGGATAAATCGGGCCCCATCAGCAGCGCTGGAAATTGGTTAAGCGATGACGACGACGACGACGGGCGCCCGAGAGCCCATAATTAACACTACCTCTAACTAGGCCACGCGCTCAGCTTTTCCTGAGCACCGTGTGTCCCAAATGGGGTTTTCCAGAGAGCTGACACAGAACAAAACCCAGACGCGAGGCCGCCGGCTGCAGCTCCCTCACTCCATCCCTCCACACCCACACGGCAGTCCTCAGGGGCGCAGCGGGGCCCTGCGCCTGTTTAAATGCCAGTGCGGGCACCCTGAGCTCCTGGGCTCTGCTTAAGAGGCCGAGAGTCTGGAAGCGGCCCTCTGGGTGGTTCTCCTGGGATGGAACCGATGCTCTGGGGGAAGGCAGGGGAGGAAAAGCACGGGGCCTAAAATAAAAGTGACTTTTCCATCTGTGCCTCAGAAGAAGCGTTACTTCACGTAACACCACCGCCTCCGCTCTCCTGGCACCACTGTCAGGGAATGGGAAAACCACACACATGTCCCAAGAACCTCATCAGCTCGACATGCCAGCCCGGCGGCTCCCCTCCACGGGCCTCTGTCATCCCTTCCCACCCAGCAGGTCCCATCCTGGGCCTTAGCGCGTTGGTGACAGGCCACAGGGTCCGCAGGACTCTGGTTTCTTTCTCCCTCTCCCAGACCCCCACCTCGAATTGCTAATGAATGCTCAGGGTGGGTGCCTTGGGAGGACCAACCGGCTGCCTGGGTCCTGATTTTTTTTTTTTTTTCTGATTTTTTTTTTTAAGATTTTATTTATTTATTTGACAGAGATCACAAGTAGGCAGAGAGGCAGGCAGAGAGAGAAGGAGAAACGGGGGGTGGGGTGGGGGTGGGGGGGCTCAATCCCAAGACTCTGAGATCCTGACCTGAGCCGAAGGCAGAAGCTTCAACCCACTGAGCCACCCAGGAGCCCCTGGGTCCTGATTCTTGATGCTATCTTAGAGACCCCACAATTCTCCAGGAGAGGGTTCCTCATCAGCCTTAATGGGGAGGTACTGGTTCTGAAAGAAAAGTCAGTAACCAACCCATCAGACTGGGCCCAGATCTCAACTGGAGCGTGGGACTCAAGACTTTTAGGGGAAGTTTACAATCTGTTGAACATAATCTAACACATACGGATTACCTCATTGATGTCTATCAGAAAATTCCCCACAGACTTACACTTCTAGGGGGAGAAGCTGAAACTGCAGTTAGATTAGGTATTAAGCCCCGGTTTGGTGACTTGGCCTAAATGACGCCATCTTGAGCCTGTGGTTTTCTTTTCAACAAATCTCACATTTTTTAAAAAAGATTTGTTTATTTGAGAGAGAGAGAACGAGAGTGAGTGCACCTGGTGGGGAGGGGGAGAGGAGAGGGAAAGACTATCCAAGCAGACTCCCCCCGGGAGCACGGAGCCATCCCATGAGCCATGAGATAAGGACCTGACCGCGCGGACTCCCCCCCCCCCCCCCAGCACGGAGCCATCCCATGAGCCATGAGATAAGGACCTGACCGCAACAAGAGTCAAACAGATGCTTAACCGCCTGAGCCACCCAGGCGCCCTGTCACCATTTCTTGTCCTCCCAATTGCGATCACTCAACTTCCTTCCGCACTTCTGTATTTAAATTTACCCGTGTCTCAATGTCACCGGCTATGGTCGACCAGCTTCGGCCTGTCATTTCAACTTTTCATCCGCTCAGTAAACAGTAACTGGACACCAGGCATTCTCCTAAATGCTGGGGGCCCAGCAGTGAACAAAAGAGACAAAGTCCTAGTCTCATGGAGTTCATGAGCAGGGAAACACACAGCACATGAAAAATAAACACACCAAACGAAGCCAGGTGTTATAAACGGCCGGGAAGAAAGGCAGTTGGGGTGCTGCGGTGGGGGCGGGGGAGCTAGAGACGGAAGGAGGAGCCCTGGGTGCACCCCGAGGCCTGGCCGCCGTTCCTTGTGTTTCGGGCCCAGCCAGGAGCCCAGGGTGCCTGAGGGGTGTGAGGCCCGGGGTGAGAGGCTGAGGACGGAAAGCCGGAGGGGGACCCACGTGAGACGGAAATAACTGCTTTTTGCTCCTTTCCCTGCTTCTGTTCTTCCTCAGACCTGCAGCCCCACCTGGCACACACCTTAGAGTACAAATAACGTACGTCCTAATTGTAAAGGTCAAGGGGTGTGTGATTTCTTTGGAGTTTTCCGGCACAGTGGATTACATCCAAGGAGGGACTGGGTGGGGTCCTCAGGTTCGTATTCCAGGCCCCTGACCTTAGACATCTTGACGCCAAGACGCCCTGGCTCCCGGGCATAAGTGACTTGTAGAGGACACCTGGACCCTCGTCCTTGTTCTGGCCAGTTCCTGGGTTCCTAAGAGGACATGGGCACCACCGTCAATGAAAAACCCAGAGCCCAAGCAAAGGAGAGACTCACTCTCATCTCCTGAGCGCCCCGCACGCCCCATCTGCTGTACGCTGTCACTGATGCTACTTCATCAACTCTGCCCTCACTGCCTCCGGGCTCACTTTGATTTCTCTCCGGTGCAAAGCCAACAACCCTCCTGGCTGGCCCCGAGAGAACCCGTGGGGCCCCGTCTGGGTCCTCGGGGCCCCCTGCCCGCACCACTCCCACCCTGCAGACTGGGGCCGGGAAGCCATGGTCTCAGGAGGGTGGAGTGATGTGATCCAAGGCACTCATGCACGTGGCAAACACACACAATCCCATCAAGTCCGAATTTTAAAAACGTGCGCCTCTCATTGCCCCAACTACAGTGCGAGCAGGGGAAGGAGCCCGGCACTGTCCCGACCTGATGCCGCCTCTCACCACCGGGGCCTGGAGAAGCTCCGACCCATTTGCTCTTCTTGCCTCCCTCCCCACTGGCTCCTTCTCCCAACCCATCTACCCACATTCCTTCCAGTCTTCCTTTTGTTCTTTCTCTGCCCTGCAACCCAGCCCACCGACCCCCTCGGTTTCCTCTTCCTACCTGCTCACCCTGAGCTAAGGCCTGCCCTCTGGTGTCTTTACACCCCCGGCCTGCCTTATTGTAATCCAGCCCACAT
>CM052811.1:68740867-68782381 GCA_028533885.1 Nasua narica
CTCCCTCTGCCGGAGGTGTGGCTCATGGGAGCCCTCCCCAGGGAACCTCAGGGAACACATGTCTCGAGGTCACGGTCCCAAGGATCCGGACCTATGATACCAGAACTCTGCCTTCCTCTTCTTCTCCTAGCTTCTTGTAACTTCTACATACTTAGCATTTTCCAATAAGAATGTACATTCACGGGCATCATATGCTGCTGCTTCAGTCCACCCTCCCTGGCAAGGCTCACCTTCCTCCAGGTATACACTAAGGCTCCAGTGACGGGCTTAGTAATTCCTGAGCACTAAGGCCAAAGCCTATTCGGTGGTCACCATATACCCCACTAGGAGCTGGGAGGGTGGTGGGTAGCAGGATCTGGTCACCATGGGAACTCAGGATGTCCTTCCCCCCAAAACAGTTGAATGAGTGGGGTTGGAGGAATCTGCCTAGCTCACCCATCCCCTAGCTCTCAGATCAACCCCAGGCATATACATGAGCCCCCAGCAGCCAGTGACCCTACTCACCTAGCTGCTTTTGATTGGACTGGGGAGGGGGACTGTCACTTAACCTTTTTTGGGCCTGCAAGACTCTCCTTCCTGGGAATTAACTTGGCCATGGAGCCTGGTGAATAGAGAGAAACTAAGGCTTGTCTTGGGACCCTAAACCTTCCCCATCCTGGTTCCAGCTTTTCCTGAAGTTCAGCCATATCCCTGCCCCTGGATTGTAGGAACCACCCTTGCACCTTTAGGAGAATCCCACCAACAGCTTCAGGGAGCCCCTGCCTTCTCCCAGCCACACTCCCCAGTAACAATGTGAAGTTCTGAATTAGGCTGAGCACCACGGCCATATTCTGTGCATTTACCTGGGACACCATTTCCAAGATCTTTCTCAACCCGTGCCTGAGAATGAATGAATGAATGCCACTGTTTCTATAGGAAGGTATGTTCCAAAGGGCAAAACCTCCAAAGTGAAATAGCAGAGTCCATCCTCCTAAAGCCTGTAAGACCTCAGCTGCCCTGCTCCTCCTTCCCCCTCTAGAAAAGAAGATGTTGGGTAGAGTCTCGCCCAGAAGGCTCTAGTGCACCCCTTTCACCTATCTGGCTTCAGCCGTGGGGGGAAGGGGAGCTTTTATTTCTCTTTCTTGAAGACGGAGAACCAGAGCCATTGCACTAACATCATCCCCTTCCTGATGATGTCCAGGCCCTGGGCAGAGCTGTGGTGGGACTGTAAGGACAAGACAGGTCACAGGAATTCCTCATTTAGTCGTCCCCTGGGACTGTCGGTCCCAGTTTACGGAGTAAGAAACTGAGTCACAGAGCCGACATTAAATAACTCGTCCAACGTCCCAGGGTAGAACGGGGAAAGCTGCAACTCACACCTAGTGTCTATCTGGCTGGGTCCTCTGTTGTACCCCCCGCTGAGGTGACCGAGGAGGAAGGGCTGGGCAGGGCTCACCGCTCCTCCTGGGCCCACTGACACCATGCGGTGTCAGGGTCACACAAGGACCCTCTGTAGGCGACATCTCAGATGGGCTCTTTGTGCCTCCCAATGCCTGATTGTGCATTTGGCCACATACTGTGCAAGGAGCAGAGAGAAACTGCACTGACTAGGGGCAGAGAAGAATGGCAGCACTGTTCCCGGTTCCCGCCTGCCTGTCCCGTTGGGCCTGGGGGAGGGGGGAGGGCAGCAGCCCCACTCTTGGGCCCCAGGGGCTGAGGGTGTCTTTTTCCTCTGGGGCAGGGAGGGGCACGACGGGAAAGATCTCAGAAGGGAGAGGAGACAGCAGGAGGGCCTTTTCTGGAAGGCAGCCAGCAGTCCTCCCAGGCTGAGAAGCTCCTAGAACAATCCACCCTGCATGGTGGCTCTAATTTACAGCTGGGGTCCAGGCCCCAACTGGCAGGAAGAGACCAGCTGGAACTTGTGACCTGCCCGTCCCCAGGCCGGGACGGCTCTGGGTGGAGGCCAAGGCCAGCATCCTCACGCCTTGCATTCAGATGACAGCAGTTGGTCCCTGGCCTATCCCTGCGGGCTTCTGTCTTTCTCAGGAGTGGACGTTTTAAGCCCTGGGCATATTGCCCCAAGGCAAAATGTTTCAGCAGCTGGAGGAACAGAAGAAAGAGAAAGAGTAGCTGTTCTAGACTTTTCCAGGCACCCTACAACTCCACGGAGAGAGGAAAACGCTCAAACGCCTGGGCACACACCCAGCTGTGAATTCACGAGGGCCCTCACACTTCCAAGGGCGCTGCAGGGCCCAGACCTGGGATGGGAGGGGCGGGGAGCAGCCTGGACACAATGGAAGCACCTGCTGAGTAGCGGGGAGTCACAGAGGGCTCTAGGTGGTACAGGAGACACCCCATGAGGCCCAGGCTCTGATGGGGAGCGGAGTGAGACCACGGGCTGGTCCCTGGACTCGGTGATGATGGGGGGTGTGGGGGGGGCATCCCAGGCTGCCTCCCTCCCACCTCCTGCCCGGGCTGGGACACACCCAGCAGCACCCTAGGCCAGAAGAGGGATATGCCCATCCCCCCGCCCCCCTACCCCCACCCCCACCCACGCTCTTTGGCCAGCGTGCTCCCGCCACCTAGTGGCAGGTCCGTGCTCCTCACCTGGAAGAGCCACCGAAGCAAGGCCTCAGGGCAGTCGGGGGTGTGCAGGTAGAGGTTGCTCAGGAGGCCCGTGCGCAGGAAGGAGAGCTGCTGGGTGGGCAGGCAGCTGCGGAGGCAGAGGAGTGAGGTCAGGGGTGGGTGGGGGGCCCTCCACGCAGGCGGCCTGGGAGCCTTTCCTCAACACGCCTGTCTCAGGAAAACCACGGGGGGCGGGGTATGAGTGGGGGTCCCGTATTGCAGCCTCACCAGACCCCAGAATCACGGCAGCAACTGCTAGGGACACAAACGCTTCTGGCCCCCGATGCCGGGAGCTGTCAGAAGGAAAACCACTCACACCCACACCGCCACCGGAGTCATCTGACCTCCGTGAACATCTCTGTGTTTGAAGCACATGAGGGGACAGGACATTTTGTCCTTTGCCTGTGGCGGAGGGGGAAACGAAGGTATTTACCGAGGTCGCAGGAAGGACCCTTGTGGAGCTGAGGAGAGAACCTAGGAGTCACAGCACTTAGTCCAGGGCCTGGGCCGCCCCAGGCAGACAGAATTACCCGCGGGGCCCATATGGGGCCCTGTGTCTGGGCTCTGGTTACACAGAGCGTTTCTGCCCCGTCTTGTGTTTTTCCGAAACAAA
The DNA here is from genome assembly GCA_028533885.1 of Nasua narica. Classification (NCBI taxonomy): domain Eukaryota; kingdom Metazoa; phylum Chordata; class Mammalia; order Carnivora; family Procyonidae; genus Nasua; species Nasua narica. Next base: position 68,744,085 of record CM052811.1, read on the forward strand.
GGACACCTGAGAAGATGGGAAAATAACAGAAAGGGGCCCAAGACGGAGCCATTCTGGGAAGGAAAGAACCAACAGGGTGCCCCAGAGGGTTCTTCAGAAACCATGGGAGGGGCAGAGTCAGGGGGAGGCGGTGGCACTGAGACTCGCCTCCCGCCTGTGCTCCTACCCGGGCTTCCCCTCACCACAGGACCCTGCTGGGCCTCTCCCTGCTCCTGGGTGCTCCCAGAATCAAAGGGCCAGGGTGCAGAGGAGCCTAGCTTTGAGTTCTCTTGCCGCCCCACAGACTTCTGGACAGACAGGATCCCATGGGCCTGTAAAAGGAGTTGAAGTATTTCATGTGGTCGTAGGGCCTGTGGTGGAAGGTACTTTGCAAGTCACTTCAGAGGGGCTGGCTGGACTTCATCACCCTGCCTGGTGACCCCCAGCGAGGCTGGGTTTGGGGTAGGCTTCTTCTCCTATGCTCTCTTGTTCTACATGCTGTCCCTAAAGCCATGAATGGGAATTCTAGGAAACAAAAAAAGGAACTTCGGGTCTGTCCTCCTTTTTTGATGGCCAAGTCCACGGAAAGAACATTTCAGACAGCATTTAAAGTCATGACTCTAGATAGAAATTTCTTCGGTCAGCCCAGCCCCTTCTTCTCCTTTTTAAAAAGGACACACTTTAATCTGCCAGGAACAGAATGCTCCAAAACAAAGATTCTCCTCTGAGCCAAGTTGCTGTCTCCTTGAGTATGTCCAGGCAATTTACAAATTGTATATTTTTTTTTCCAAATTATTTAAGTTCAGAGGAGAAAGTGGCTTTGTTCCTGGGTCTGTGAAGCCGACCACTCTAAAACAGACCTTTATTTGTACATACGAACACGTGTGCACCCCAGGGCTGCTGGCTCGCTCCGCTCTGATTCACGTGCTCCGTCACACGGATGCTGTCAGGGGCCGACCCCGCGATGCACGCGCAATTCAAGCCCCACGCCCTGAGTGCAGACAATACCCCAGCGGACAATGCCTGGAAGACCTCACAGATTGGCCGGTCTTGGCCGGAGGCCATGTGGCAAGGAGGCTGGTGCCCCAGGGACTCTAAGGAGACTCTGGCTCCGGCATTCTGTACAGTGGGGCACCCCTCCAGTTTCTCAGTAGGAGAACTGATTGTACAAGCCCCTGTTGGCTCAGATCAACACATTTCCAACTGCTGCTCCGAGGGAGGGATACCCTTCGCTTGCAATGTCTCCTTTGGGCTATGCCAGCCTCGCAGCTCAGTTTCTGCCAGAGAAAAGATCAGTCTGCCTTCAAGTTCACTGCTGCCCAGTGAGGTTTAGCCGGTAAGGCAAGGAGCAAGAAAGAGTCAGGAAGAGCAGTCCGGCTGTGCCTTGAAGCGAATGGCTTTCAAGTAGTTCTGAGCTTAGAGCTCCATGAGATGCAAGGAATCTCTGCAGGCTGCTGGATCCCAAGCCCAGTGTGCACGCTCCGGGAGAAGAGTGCTGCTTTGCCTCAGTGGAACCACGAGCCTTCTCACCTTCAACTCAAGGGCAGCCACTGCCCTGATCTGCAGTGGGAGCGGAAGCCTGGAGAGAAAGGGTGGGCAAAGTAGAAGGGTGTACCGAAAGCTCAAAACCCTTGGGTTACGGAATCACTTGTTCCGTTTGCAAAAACCCACTTCATGTCCGTAAGCCAAGAATGCGGACACGGGGTCCAAATGGTTGACTGTGCCTTTTGCAAAGCCAATGCTAAGTCTGAAGTCATCCTGAGAATGTCAGAGGACCCCGGAGTGAGAGGGGGAGGGACGGGGCCTCCTGGGCAGCACATGCCATGCAGGCCTGGCTGGGAGAGTAAGAGAAGTTCCCATCTGGCATGGGAGGCAGCCAGTCAAGAATACGGCTAACCCCCAGACCCCGTGGCAAGGACAGAGGGCTGCAGGAGCAGAAGGAAGTAAGAGGGGAATGGTGGAAATCGAGAGGGGCTTAGCCCCAAGGGGGAATCGAACAAAACACAGGCCAGCTTGGGTTGGCAGGTTGGGCTCCTGGGCAGAGCTGTGATCTTCTACTTCTACACTGTGCTTCTGATAATGCCCGAGTCAACATTCCTCTAGGCTCTCTATCTTCATCTATTTTTCGGGCAGCGGTCCTGGAGGGCAAATGATCCAAATGCCTTGGGAATCTCAAGTGATGGCAGAGGGATAAGCACCAAGTGCAGTTATTTATACGGTATCAGTTTCTGTGTCTTTGCCAAGTTCCTCAAGTGCAAGTTTAAGTAAAATGCCTAGGGAGAACAGAATGGAATAATGCTCAGGGCTTCCATCCCCGTTCCTCCTTTTATTCTCTCTTTCCTTTGTTTAAAGATGAGTGAGCACCCTTCGGGTCAGAAGTCCAGGGATCTCAGCAACACGCCAGCTGGCTGCTTCTGCTGGCTCTTTATTTTTGGGGGGCAGTTGGAGCCAGCTGGGCCCTCGGCTCCATCCACACTCTATAACTGCTGGATTTATTTCACCCAGGGCCTCAACCCCGGCATGCCAGTGAGACGGGCAAACAGAAAGGACCCCGTGAGGAAAAAAAAAAAAAAAAGCTGTTTTTTTCTTTTGCTTCTTATCCTGTTTCTGTTCTTGCTAGAACCTGCATCCCCACCTCACTTTACACATGTCTGGTAATGCCAATAGCCTATGTCTTCCTTGTAAGGCACAAGGAGGTAATGGTTCTCTACGGTAACACCTAAGGAGGGACCAGGTGAGGGGGATGTGAGGAAGTCATCACGTGCATGTTTCAGACCACCAACTAGACATCTGGATGCCAAGACCGCCCAGCTCCAAGGAATAACACCCAGGCCCTCATCTTTGGATGCCTGTGGGGACGCATACATCAGACCACGATCCTCAATAAAAACCTCAGACCCCGAACGAAGACGAGACTCCTGCTCTTTTCCTTTCCCACTCTTCCGGGCGTTCTGTCTGTGTCTCTCTCTACACATCTTCACTAAATTCTGCTTTCACCTTCTGCTGGCTCACATTTGATTTCCGTCCTGCAGGAGGGCAGGGACTGTTTGGCTGGTCCCATGGGAACCCCCCGCCCTTCCCACCCCCCAGGTCCTCAGACCTGCCCGACAGCAACACCAGGAAGAAGGAAGAGGTCCTGGCAAAACAGAAGCCAGGAGCGGGCTTCAGGGAGAGCCAGTACACAGCGCCTGGGCGTGCACACGGACGTGTACACGGCCCAGAGCCACCCGCCTCCTCCTGCCGAGATGTGCTCCTGGAGGAAGGGCTCCCTGAGCGCACACGGTGAGCACCTCACCGGACAGGTGGCAGACACGCCACCCCCCTCCAACGCGCTCTGTGGGGGCCCAGGGAGGACCATGAATCATTCAGCAGGCAATCTCCGCCTTTCCCAGGAAGATGGGTCCAGCCTCTGAGCTGCATGTGGGCATAGGTCCCAACGTTTCTCCCCACCCAGGGGATCGGATTTCCTTTTGAACAGCTGTCAAGGGAGGAAAAAGTTCAGCCCCTGGTACCAACTTCTGTTGTAAAGGCATGTGCCTTCGGTTCCAGGGAACTGACCTGAGGTCACACAACCAGCTGGGTGATGAATGCGAGTGGACTGGCCAGGCCATCTCCGATCCCAGGGCTCTGGGCTCCAGGAAACCTGTGTAGGTGCTGCCCGGTGGGGACGAGGCCCTCCGCACCTACCCTTCGCCCCTGCCAAGAGTGCCCACTTTGTACCCTGGGAAGATGACGCCCCTCTTCACAGGCGGGTAAGGAGACACAGACCTCTTTCAAGAGGTGGTTTTTAAAACTCACATTCACTTTCCCCTCCTAAAATCTCTAATGTTAAAAACGAGATGTGCTCATAAAATAAAGACCATAATAAGGAAAATAAAAGTTACCTGTAATCTCCAAGTATTAACTTTCTGCAGGGCAAAACACTGAACCATATTGCCTCTTGAGAGATCAAGTAACCTTTTATTTTCCCTTCATTTTCATGCTTCTGGCTGAACACAACGGGGTAATTATTGAACCACTATTTTCCTCTCTTGTGTCTGGACTTGAGGTCCTTGGCACAAACAGGAAATAAGAGTGACCCCAAGGCTAGACGGTGACCTTCAGGAAGAGGCCCTTACCCAATGCGTAGCAGCATCTCTCCCCCCCTCCCACTGGACCATGTGGAAGGCGGCGGGCATTCCTCCAGAAAGGCCCTGGGCTCCCTGGGCTGGCCAGACTGCCTCTCCGGTGCCTCATTAGCATATTGGAGGGAGGAGGGTCTGAATTCCTCACTCCGGGGAAGCTGGCCGGCCACCTGGCCCCATTTGGCAGGGCTGCTCAGTCCCCAGGTCACCGCTGCATGGGCCCTCTCGTCTGTCAAACACTTCCTGCCGGCCGTCCAGTCTGGGACAGGAAACCTGCTGTCACACAGACCGTGGCCGCTGAGGCAGCTCTGCGAGACACCGCCTTCTCTCTTCTCCTCTCTCCTGTTCCTTCCTCGCCCTTCCCTGCCCCTCCTCTTTCTCCAGCGCTGCTATCCTTCTTTCCCCTTTGGCCCTTCTTGTTTCTTTTGTCCCCTTTTCATCATCCCTTTATGAGGCGCTTTCTCAGCGTGGTGACGCCGGCCTTTACCAATATGCAGCCGCTCGGGTCCAGTCACCTCACGTCGCTGCTGGGGCTATGCTCCAGACAAAGCTCTGTGTACGACGATGTTCTCTACCACAACGCTTATCCAAGAGAAAAGTCAGAAGCAACATATATGCTGAGGAGAATGGCTAAAGATGTGGAGGCCTCAGTGCTAGGCAATATTCTCTCAGCGCTGACGTTACGACCAATGGTGACGTGAGGGCCTTGTTGACATCTTCATCTGAACAACATATAAGACACCTTTTGAAGATGACTGAGGAAAGCGGAACACCGACTGATATCAGTGGTCTGACGGATTTGTATTTTTTAGGTGTAATAATGGCATTTAAGTTCTATCTAAGATAGAGTCGTATCTTTTAGAGACACACGCTGAAGTACTTACAGACTTAATTATATGTGTCTGGGATTTGCTTAAAAATAATCCCAAGGGGATAATGTTAGTGGGCAGGGGTAGAGACGGAGCAGGATCGGCTTAGAGTTGACGACTGCCGAAGCTGAGTGATGACTGCACAGGGAATCATTACACTCTTCTATGTCTACTTGAAACTTCCCGTGATAATCAGATGGCTTTAGAATTAGTGAAACAGGGCAGTGCCTGGGTGGCTCGGTCGGTTAAGAGGCTGCCTTCAGCTCAGGTCATGATCCTGGAGTCCTAGGATCGAGTCCCACATTGGGCTCCCTGCTCAGTGGGGAGTCTGCTTCACCCTCTCCTCTCTCATGCTCTCTCTTTCTCACTCTCTCTCTCAAGTGAATAAATAAAATCTTAAAAAAAAAAAAAGAATTAGTGAAACAGACATAAGGAAACCCAGAAGACCTGGAAAAGACAACAGGACTCCTGCTTTTAAGAGACCAGGGATAGCTCAGCCTCCGTGCTCCCTACCGGCTGGTGCAGGCCCCGTGGCCTCCTCCCCATCCCCCTTGGCCACCAAGGCCCAGCAGGGCGTCGGCCCGAGGAGCAGGAGTGGACAGCTGCCCGGGGTCCTGCAGGCTTTCTCTCTTATTCTTAGATAGATGAACTCCCAACTGCAAGTGCTGGATGTGACTGTGGTCAAGCTTTTAAAATCCCTTTAAAAAGCAACAGAGGGGCGCCTGGGTGGCTCAGTGGGTTAAAGCCTCTGCCTTCAGCTCAGGTCATGATCTCAGGGTCCTGGGATCGAGCCCCGCATCGGGCTCTCTGCTCAGCGGGGAGCCTGCTTCCCCCTCTCTCTCTGCCTGCCTCTGTGCCTACTTGTGATCTCTCTCCTCTCTGTCAAATAAATAAATAAATAAATTAAAAAAAAAAAAAGCAACAGAGCCCGCAGCTGTGTGATAACGAACATAAGTCTCCTTCCACAGGGAGGGCAATGGGGCAGCTGTCCTAATGTTACAGTATGCGCTCGGGGTCAGGGACGCACTTTTCACTGCTAGCATCGCACATGGATGGAAGAAGGGTGTTGTCTCCGATGAGCAGATGGAAATGGCAATGACGTGTTCTGGAAAACTGCTGGATGGCCCAGAAAGTGGCTCCAGCGTCGGGGGAGACATCACCTCAGAGGCATGCATGGTGAGTCTGACTAGAGTGGTTCTATGCCACTGGGTATGGGGGAGGAAAAGGCACTATGAATACATAAATACACAACCGACCTAATATTTGCTGCAATGTAGGGCTTTTTAAAGTATGTGGATCTAAATCAGAAATTAAATATGATAAGCAGACATGTGGGACTATTTCATCTATAATCCTGAAAACTGCCATGTCCCACCTGGCTCAAGCACAGCCTTGAGTTTCCTCATTTGGGCCCGTCCTTGGGCTCCAGGAGGGACGAGGCCTGGCCATCCCATGCCAACATTTACCTGAGGAACAGTTCTTCCAGGGGGCTCTGTGGCTTGAGCTGGGAATGGTCCAGGATGCAGGGCAGGGGCTCGCGCCTGGGTAGAAACACTGTCTCCCCGGGGTGCACCGGCGGGATGACCTGCAGTGACACGGAGAACCTCTCCACCAGCATCCTGGCAAAGCAAGGAGCCGGAGAGGCGAGAGTCAGCAGGTGCACCTGGCCTGCAGCCTGGAGGGAGGCCAGGGAAAGCCAGATGGTGCCCCCTGCCTTGGCAACCGCGGCCTGGTGGGGAGAAGACTGGGGAGGACAGCGCCACCTGCTGGTAAAGAGGGAGCCAGCGAGATGCCAACTCAGGAGCTCTTCCCCAGCCCAGTCTCGGTTCTGCATCCCAGCCCCTTCCTCGGGGCTTTAGTCCAGGAGCCAGAAGTCCTGCTCCCAGACCCAGCGCCGCCCATCAGCTTTGTTCAGCTCAAACTTTCACTGAGCACCCACGATATGTGGGTGCCAGGTGCTGACGGATGAGTCAGGCGTGGGCAGCCATCGCATGCCTAGGGGAAGGGTAAACAAATCACCACAATAGCCTTCAGCAAGTGGGCTGACCACAGAGCCGCCTCCACGGAGCTGCCAGGGGCGGAGGAGAGAAGCTCCGGGTGTGGCCCGGGTCAGGGAGGGCATCTGCACAAGGAAGGAGCCTGGATGCTTCTTCTGGGGAACCAGTCCTCGAGCTCTCATGATCGCGAGGACTCCCCAGGGATGCCCGGATGCCCAGGCCCCACGCTGCCTCGTGAGTCTGATCAGTAGATCAGAGTTGGGTCCCCTGGACAGGGAAGGAACAGAGAGAAGAAGGGATACAGTCCAACTCTACTGGGAGGGGTAAAAACTGTCAGGATTGAATGACCCACTGAAGAGCGAGTGGGGAGAAGGGAACCAGTTAAGACAATTCCTAAGAACAGTGCAAATCTCTGCTTCCCGAAGGACTGGCCACAGTGCGCTGGTGGGTGAAAACAGCAAGTTTCAGAACTGGAGGTGTGTACGTGCGCGCACGCGTGTGTCGTGTCGGCATACACACAGACGTAGGCACACACACATTCTTAGACACATGCAACACCCCCCATACATCTGACATGCCCAGCTATGAGCTGGAGTCATCCCTAGGGAATAGGATTTGGGGGCGGGGGAGAGACATTTTCTGCTTACTCCATACAACTGTGTTCTGCTTGATTTTGTAGAGACAGAACGCACCTTTGACAACAATAAAAACAGCAAAATGAAACAGGCTACAAGCACTGCATCCCCTCCTGTCTCTGGCCTGGGCCCTGGGATGGTGAACTTGGACGGGGAGCCAGATGGGGGTCTGGGACACAAGCAGCGGGCTCTGCAGGCCGAGTGGTGTAGCTGGCGGCCCACCACTGGCCGGATGAAGTCTGCCTCCCTCTCCAGCCCCCGACCTGAGGAAAGGGGCCGATGCATATCACCGGCTTGTCTGGAGCGTGAAATGGCACATGGCATGGAAACGCCATGAAAGCACAGGGAGCTCCTGCTCCTATGGGTTTTTGCAAGCAGCTTGTGGGAACCACCACACCAACAGGAAAACAGTCTTCTGTTTTGTTCATTTCTTTGCCATTTCAGCTTTTGGGAGCTCTATGGCTTTTTGCTCTTATATTAAGGAAGAATTGCAAATTATTAAAAGTCTACAGGAATTAGACTCATCTGCAAAAGGGTCTTAGTCTGGTCTCCCAAAGCATCACACAAAGGGACATTTGTGATACTAAATAAAACGTATATGCATTATTAAGAGTTCTGAGATGACTCTTCCGTGTCTAATTGGGGATTTCCTGTGCAGCCCCAAAGTGAAGATAAGGGATGATGTGAGGGTTGAAATATTCCCTACCCGCCCCCCGCCCCCCCCGCCCCAGCACACACATAGGGTCTTTTAACTTTAAGAAACAGAGAATATAGGATGGCATCCACTCGAGATGCAAGCCGATCCTTAAGAGCATGAAGGCACGCTGGGCTCTGGGGGTCTGGGGCTCTCTTCTATGGTGGGCATCCATGGCCGGCAGTGACTCCTGGTCACAGACAGCTGCTCTGGCAGATGGTGGCTGGCCCCCAGCCGCAGCCTCACCCCTTCCAGACCCACATCTCTCCTTGGCCCCATTCAGGGATGGAAGAAGCTGCTGGCTTTGTGTATCAGTGAGTAATTTTCTTTGAAGCAGAGAGCTGAACTGTCCCATCAAAATGATCCCACATCAAAACCACCACCTCAAAGTAGCTGTTGTCAAAAGGCTTTCTCAAAGTACTACTTGAAAATGTCACGTGCCCAGAAAATCATCGGTGATTTCAAAGCCTCGGACACCTGGCTTAAGCCAGTTCCCCAATAACTCCCTTTCCAGGGGGAATTTCAAAACATTCAAGCCACAACTCCCAGAATCCTGGATGTACTCAGTAGAAAGGTCAAGAGCTAAGATATTCTTGCTCCCAAGATTTTGTTTTTCATTTTTTTAAAAGAGTTTTTATTTATTCATGAGAGAGAGAGAGAGAGAGAGAGCACAAGCAGGGGGAGAGGCAGAGGGAGAGGGAGAAACAGTCTCCCAGCTCTCACTGAGCAGGGAGCCCAATGCAGGGCTCGATCCCAGAACCCCAGGATCATGACCTGAGCTGAAGGCAGCCACTTAACCATCTGAGCCACCCAGGCGCCCTGCTACTGAGATTTTAAAGATGATTTAAAAGGTTTCATTCCAAGGCTATGAATCCATTGAGTAGAACACCTGGAAACAAATCCATGAGTCCCAACTTAGAGAAACTGTTTTTATCACTTATGACGCCATCAAGGCACTCTTGTCCAAAGAGGCCTTTAGCTCAAACCCAGTGGTTCCATTCAGTCTCCACATATGCCCCTCTGGGTTTGCCACGTGCCCCGCACAGCACCCCTTCTCTGGGCCTCTAGGTAGTGTGTGAGTAACCCGCCACCTCTGTGGGATGGCTGTTCCAATCTGAACACTCACAGAGGTTCCCAGGGGAAAGTATCAGTGAGGAGGCCGGGGTCCCCCTAACCAAGCCCAGGGGTCAGCAAACCAAAGCCTGCGGCCAAGCCCTGCCCATTGCTGTGAATGAGGTTTTACTGCAACGTAGGCATATTTATTCCTGTATGTACTGTCTACGGGAGCTTCTCTGTCACAACAGCAGAGCTGAGAGGTGGTTGCCGCAGAGACTGGATGGCCCTCGAAGCCTAAAATATTTACTATTTACAAATACAGAGAGTTTTCTGGTCCCTGATCGAGTCCAGAGATGGTTATCAGAAAAACTTGAGGGGAAAAAAAGCAAACAGCTTTTGTTGATGTTTGTAACCATCTCTGGGCAACAAAAACAATGTAAACCATCTGGGGGTCCTAAGACGGAGGCCCCAAAGAAGTCTGTAGGTTGCCACTCAACGTTCCTGTAGTTAGAAGAATGCTAACTTAAGAGTGTGCACGAAAATGTGACCTGTCACTGCTCAGACCAGTGCTTGATAACCTAACTGGAACTGACAGAAAAAAGAAGCGAAGCCTGGACGGCCAATGATTGAGGGCTTGCTGACCAGACTACCCCGAGCCGCCTGGCCGAGGTGACCTCATCCCCGCAGTCCACCCCAGCCCCTCCTGCGCACTTGGTTCCTGAGGGAGGGAAGGAAGCGAGGGAGGACCCAATTAAAAGAAAGAAGGGGAAGGGAGACATACAGAAAGATCTGTCCTGACTCTACTTCCCCCTTCAGTTACTGCACATTTTTCTCTTTCAACCTCTCCTCTTGTTCCCCTATGGGTCCGTTTCGGTCAGGGTCACCCTCAGTGGTCCACCAGAGCTGCTCCTGTCAAGGTCACCGTGACCTCTACTTTGCCCCCTTGGGCCCCTGTTCTCTCTCTATACTCGCTTCCCAGGTGATCTCATCCAGTTTGTGGCTTTTAACGTCCCCTACACACGGTGACTCCTGAGCCTCTCTCTCCAGAAGAGGTGATCCAGGCTGTCTCCTTGGTCTCACCCCTGGGATCCCTCAAATGAACTTTTGACCTCACAAGTGCCCCCACTGCAGCCCTTGTCAGTTAGTCTTCCCCAGTTTAAAGATTTTATTTATTTATTTGACAGAGAGAGAGAGATCACAAGTAGGCAGAGAGGCAGGCAGAGAGAGAGGAGGAAGCAGGCTCCCTGCTGAGCAGAGAGCCTGATGCGGGGCTCCATCCGAGGACCCTGAGATCATGACCTGAGCCGAAGGCAGAGGCTTTAACTCACTGAGCATCCCAGTCTTCCCCAGTTTAATTAGACAACTCCAATCTTCCGGTTGCTCAGGACCAAGTCCTGGGGGGGGTCCCCTTTGACTCTTCTCTTTCTCCCATGCCCTCTGTCCATTTGTTCATCAACAAATCCTGTCAGGTCTACCCTAAAAATATATCCAGACTGTGCCTACTCCTCACCACCCACTCTCACTCCCAGCCTCTTACTTCTCAGGGTGACTGCCATGGCTCATTTGCCCCGGTCTCCTTTCTTCTGTCTGGCCCCCCTCCCGACTCCCCAGCTTATCCTCAATATGGTGGCAGAGGATCCTGGGGAGCAGTGGCGGCCAGCTCACACAGAGGAAGAGCTCATGCATCGAGCCCACTCTTGGCCTCCCTGACCTTCTCTCCCCAGGCCTCCCTTCCTCGGCTGCTGCTACGCTCCCCTGCAGGGGTCCAGAGCTGCCTGTCACCTCCCTCACAGTGTCCTGCTAGAAGTCAGCCACCTGCTCATGGAGGTCTTCCTGACCCTCACACACAGTCTCACAGGCCTTCCGCGCTCCTCCTGTCCCCTCTCTACTTTATCCTTTCTCCTGAGCACTCATCACCTCTCTGCGCTCAGGAGGATAGAGCGTTCTGTCTGGTTTTGTTTTTTCTGTATCCCCAGAGTCTGGAACAGCCTAGTATGAAGTCGGACTCAGTAGATGTCTGCTGGCCGGCCGGACAGCTGGGCAGACGGATGGCTAACGGGGGACCCTGACGATGGATTCAACTGTGGTCCCTGAGCATCTCTGAGACACTGCAGTGCAGGTGAGACCACCCTCCCTCCAGCCAATGGCCCAGTTAGATCATGGCCGGCAGATACCTCCCCCCCCCACTGCCCATGACAGCACTGCCAAAAGCCACCTTTTTTTTCCCCAGACCGGGGCGGGGGGGGGGGGAGGGAGGAAGAAGAGTGAAAAATGTCACATAGCCATAGTCTCCCCTTTAAAGAGTTTTCTCTTAGACTGCGGTTTTGTAGATTTATTCCCCCAAGAGCCCTGGTTCTATAAATCTGGGTGGACAACTGGGGCCGAGTAGGCCGTGTTTTCCTATCTCTTTGCCCTCAAAGGCCCACACTGGACCCTGACACACAGTAGGTGAACTAGTATTTCTTTAATCGATGAATGAATGTAGGGATTTTCTTGAGCGTCAGTTTAAGAAAAGGAGGCAGCTTGAGAACTTACAAATGCATAGATTGCTGGCTGAAACTCTGTCTGAAAATGAGAGCCAGTCAACACTTCAATCCTTTGCCTTGAGACGCAGGTGCAGGGACTCCCCCCCCCCCCCAAAGGCCAGGCCCTCGCTCCTCCCGTGCCCATCCCCCACCTGTGCTCAGGCGTGAGAGGCACTTCATCTTCATCCAGATCCAGGGAGCTGAGGCGGGGATGGTCGTGCAGAAGCAGCTGCTCTCGCTCCTGCTCCAGGGCCTGGTCCCTGCAGGGAGCGGAGAGCCAACAAAAGAGGTCAGTGCTGTCCCCAGGCAAGTGACCCGGGCACTGGGCTACAGACCCCGCGAACGTGGCAAGGCCTAGGAATAGGGATTTTTACCACGCAACTTCAAGCCTCCCTTTGTGTACCTTGTTTTGGATTCGCCCACTTTTTAACTCATCAAGGCCTGTGCCTAGCCCCTTCTCCTCCTCTGGCCACACTGACCTGGAGAGGCCCGCAGGCTCATGGCTCCCAGAGCTCCTGACCCACGGCCTGCCTTTCTGGCCCCAGGGGCAGCCCTTCCAGGTCCTGCTCACTCCCTTCTCTCCCTACCCTTTGTTCTCCAGCCTCAGAGGCCAGTCCCCGCCGCAGCCCTGCATTCAGACCATTACCTTGCTGGAATCCTGACTCCCTCACCTCCCTCCTGCCGTAACCACACCAAACCCCTGAGCAGGCAGAGTCCGTCCTTCGGCCTTCTGGATCCTTGGCCCCTCCACAGCTTGGGAGCCTCCCCGTCTTTGCCCGTCCCCTCCAGAGGCCTGCCCTGGCATTGCTCAAAGGTCCTCAGTTCTTAAAGACTTCACCTCCAGCCCAGGTCGCTGTCTGGAGTTGGACTCCTCCTCGCCAGCAACAACTGAATGATTTCCAGCTGAATGTGCGTGGGGCCCTCCGAAGCCACATGTGTGGGTCTGAATTCTCTTCCACACAGGTGCCAGAGTCCCAGCCACCCAGGTAGGCAGACTCATCAGAGCCCCACTGCCTTCCTCCCAGGGCCCCACCCCATCACCGTTCACCCTATTCCCCTCTCCCCCTTCCCATCCATTCTCCATAATGTGGCCTAAGCGATCTCTGCAACGCAGTGGGAGATACATCGCTACCGGCTTAAAATTCCCCCAAGCCCTCCCTGTGCTCGTGAGGCCTCTCTGACGCGGCCCCGGTTCGCATCTTGCCTGCACCTCCTGCTCTGTTGGCCCCCGTCCCCTCCCGCCCAGCGCCGGGAATCCCAGTCCTAGTCAGCCACCAGAATGTCTGCCGTACCCACCCACCCTCACGGGTGTCTCACCCATGCTGCTCCCCCCAGTCTTCTAATTCTCCCAGCTTCAAAGATAAGCATACCTGTGGGGAGCCTTTTCTGGCCCTCAGGTTAAACTAGGTGCCAGTATTCCAGGCCCCTCCACAGCAACTTCACAGCACGGGAAATACTAGAAGCATGCGGACAAATGTCTGCGCGAGTGGGGCCGCCCCGGCTCCTCCATATACCCAGTGCCTGGTGTGGGACCCAGTAGAGCAGGAATCTCGAGTGCCGGGTGCCCTGAGGAACCTTACTTGCTGGAGATACTCAGGCTGTGCCCCTCGGTCAAAGCCAAGTGCCTCTTCCCCTTGTCTCCCACTGAATGGTTGAGCCGGAGCCAAGAGGCCCCCACACGGGCATGAATTGGGCAGAAGAGAGCAAGGGATTCCCCCTGCTTCCCCCCTCCCCCAACACCAACCCAGGGTTCACAAGCCCCCTGGTCTGGGGCTCTCTGCCTTCGGGATGATCCCCTCTGACCTGACTACCATTCCTGGGTTTACTATTGATCAGAGCATGCAGGGCACTCCACGCTCCAGGTGACACGCTGTGCAGGAGGGTGGTAGGCTGCCCGATCCTGAGGGGAAGGTGCTAGGGGTCGTAGAGGACAGCCCCCCAAAATCGCTGCCCACCCCACAGAATGCAGACCCCACGACGCACCTCTTCCCACACTCACCGCTTCTCCTGCAGTAAGTAATCTAAGCTATTAACGTAGCTCTCTGAGGCCCCAAAGGTGAACTGGAGAAGCGGGACGTGAGAATGGCAGACAGAGAGAAAGACAGAGGGGGGAGGAGAATAACATTAATCTCGGTTAATCTCCATTAAGCCCTTCATTTATCTTGTTTATGTTTCTGAATAAGCAATACCTTCACATGATTCAAAGTCGAGAAGTATAAAGGCATGCGGTAAGATGTCTCCTCACCAGCATCCCCAGCCACCCAGGTCCCTCCTCACAGGTGACCACAGGGGCTCACTCCTCTGCGTGCTTTCAGAGACATTGTATCCAGAGACAAGCAAACAGTAATACATCACAGACCCCCCCACCCATAACACATATGGTAGCAAACCATGAACCCTATTCTACCCTTTGCTCTGGTCAATTAATAGAATGCCTTGAGGGTCATTCCATATCAATGCTAAAGAAATAAGTAAAAAAACCCCAAAAAACCACTTTTGGGACACTCTAATGTAGGACTAGGACATAATGTATTAATTCCCTAGTGGTGGGCATTTGGATTATTGACAATCTTGGGCTATAATAAATAATTAAGACCAGGGACGCCTGGGTGACCCAGTTGGTTAAATGTCTGCCTTTGTCTCAGGTCATGATTCCTGGGTCCTGGGATTGAGTCCCACATGGGACTCCTTGCTCGGTGGGGAGCCTGCTTCTCCCTCTACCTGCCACTCCCCCTGCTTGTGCGCACGCTCTCTCTCTGACAAATAAATAAGGTCTTTAAAAAAAAAAAAAAGGTTTCCCACAAGAAGGAAAAACCTCTATTTAAAGAGAAAAAAAAAAGCAAAACAAATAATTAAGCCCTATTCTCAAAATAAATTTCCCGGATCCATGGGTCCTTAAGTGTTCCCAGTCTATCTAGCAAGAGCTGTTTATCCCCACCCAAGTTAAGGTTCATCATTAAAGTTTCCATTTAGACATTCCAATCTGCTGGACCAGAGCCAGCCCAAGTCTTTGTGCCTGGCCTAGCTTAGACCCGGGCACCAAGGTCCCCCTTCCCCCAGTGGGATATCCTCAACCTTAGGCACAAAAGCCTTGAAGGTTCCTACACAGAAGCGGCATCAAATTTGGCACCACCCCAAGCCATCTGTTAGCAGAGGTTAGCAGCAGAAATCCGGGGAGAGACTCACCCCAGCCACAAGGGTCCAAGGCTGGGGAGAGGTGGGGAGGGTATGTGGTTGAAGAGGGATAGTTAGGGGGAGCAGGGGTATGGTCAAGGAAGAATGGCCAAAAAGGGAGTGGCCGGAGGGACTGAGGAGGGGTGGCAAGGAGAGAAAACCAAGGGGTGGCCACTGCCTTACCAAGGTGTGGGCGTCCTCCACTGGAGCTGCAGCCTTCTGGCTGGGGCCTGCCACGTTCCAGAACGGCTCTTCCGGTGAGGCCAGATTCCCCTGGGGGTCTGAGTCCTGGGGTTCCTGCTCTAACTCGCCAGGAAGCTGATGGGCCCATGTCCTCAGGCCCTGAGGCCCCGCCACCCCCACCCACTTCGGAGCTGGGGTCCCCCTGCTGGCCGGCGGCACTCTCAGGTTCAGGAACTCTACAGGTGGTGGGCTCCAGTCAGTGGGGAACATGTCCCTGGCCGCATGCACCTTGGGCTTCTTTGACAATTTAGGAGTTAGAGCTGAGGTAGGACTGCTGCAGCGCCGGGTGGCGTGGAGGAGCCCCTGGTGCAGGGGATGGTCGAAGCAGCTGCCCTTCAGGCTGGGCAACAGGACGGGCGTCCCTTCAGCTTCCTGGAACCCTATGGATAAGACGGAGTACTGTCCAGGTCCCTCCTCACAGGTGACCACAGGGGCTCACTCCTCTGCGTGCTTTCAGAGACATTGTACCCAGAGACAAGCAAACAGTAATACATCGCAGACCCCCCCACCCATAACAATGGTATCCCCATTTACCTACCACCATCTGGGCCACAGTGCCATGCTGGTGAGGAGAGGAGGCAACTCGGGATTGATGTGGGCAGAATGGGAGGGGAATCCCTCAACCATGGGTTGTCTACTCCCTCATGGCCGCAAGCCCCAGAATGGCTCTACCTGTGCAGGTGAGAGACACCTACCTTCGTTCTGAGGAGGGGCTGGTGGAGTCTGCTCAGGCCCGGCCATCTGCAAGCCGCTGGACTTTGTGTCCTGGAAGGAACTGTCTGTCAGGCGAGGTGAGCCCCCAGAAGAAAGCTAAATGCTCGGAAGCTCTAGGTCCCCTACGGAAGAGGGTCTGGGCCCACTGGTGCCCAGGAGGGAAATCCCCTTCCAGCTCTACCCTAAGGACCAAGCACGTGCACTATGAAGATCAAGTTGCTGAGGTGAAAGGGGCTCCATGAGACCCTTCCTTTCAAGAATGTGATAGGCAGGGGTGCCTGGGTGGCTCAGTGGGTTGAGCCTCTGCCTTCGGTTCGGGTCGTGATCCCAGGGTCCTGGAATCAAGCCCCGTGTCAGACTCCCTGCTTGGTGGGAAGCCTGCTTCTCCCTCTTCCACTTCCCTTGCTTGTGTTCCCTCTCTCTGTCAAACAAAACAAAACAAAAACTAAAAAAAAAAAAAAAGAATGTGATAGGCAAGTGTATGGACATCAGCTTTAAAAAAAAAACTTTTAGGGGCGCCTGGGTGGCTCAGTGGGTTAAAGCCTCTGCCTTTGGCTCAGGTCATAATCTCAGCGTCCTGGGATCGAGCCCCGCGTCAGGCTCTCTGCTCAGCAAGGAGCCTGCTTCCCCCTCTGCCTGCCTCTCTGCCTACTTGTGATCTCTTTCTCTCTGTCCAATAAATAAATAAAATCTTTAAAAAAAAAACTTTTAGAAAAGCAAAACTAGCACAGCTCAACAGAAAGGTTGTGTTGAGATGACATCTGACGTCTTGCTTGCTCGGTGTCACCCCTATAAAGACTGCTTGCTCATGAGGGATAGGGCAGGGCTCTCTAGTCCCGGTCATTTTCCCAGAATCAGCATAGACATGGCACACAGCAGGGCTTGGTGCATTTCTGTTGAATGAATGAGTGATTTAAAGATACCCAGAGCTGGCCCAACAAAGCTTTCTCCAGTGCTAGGAACTGTCCGTCTATGGCGAAGACATATTGTGCCTCACCCACATACATCTCTCGTCATTTCCCGATCAGGATCAGATGCAGAGAAATGCACACGAAAGGCTAATATCTGAATGAGCTAACCACCAAAGGGAACAACCAATTACCAAGAACACAAACACTAACTCAACAAGGGTTCAAACCCAACAAAAGTGGGAGACATTCGAATCAATATGCCTACAAAGTATTCTTCAACCACAGTGAAATCATTCAAAAATTAAAAATTTATAACAAATGCTGACCAGGCGGTGAGGAAATACACTGCTGTTGGTACTCTAAAATGGGCTTCTTCTTTTTAGAGAGCATTCCATCAGTATAAAAATAACTGCAAAAATGTTCATACCTGGGCGTAGGGAATCCCAGAAACCTGCCCCTCCACAAAAGCAGTAATTAAGCTGACAAAACCTGTCAGAACCAACACTTACAGAACTCTGGAATTTAACAAGAAACTAACAACAAGCAGGGAAAGGCTAAATGAAGAAAGAAGCTGCTAAATTTCAGTAAAATGGTATTCGGGATTTTGAACTCAGACGGCGTTTGTCCCCCACCCCCAGTTGAGAGGCAGCTGTGGAGGCTGTGTTCCTGGTGTGGATTGCGGGGGCCCGAGGGGGCGACACAAACTTTGTTCTCAAAGAACTGTGGTTGTATGTTTTGACCTGTATCCTGGCTCCCTGAGAGATCAACTCAGGGTCTTACCTCTGTTTTCGCTCATTTGGAACTTTCTCAGGGCTGAAGTGGCCTCCCGGGCAGCACTGTTTGAAAGCACTGAAAGGCAAGTCTACCAGCCACAACAGCTTGGGGCAGGGGATAACAGGTGGGGCACGCAGCAGGGAGTCCGAAGGGCCTGAAAACGAAGAGGCTGAGGAAGGAGATACACGGAGGAATAAGGATTTTAAAAAGCTCCCACATAAACTAGAGTCCAGAAGGCCACATGCATGCCCAGGGCCAAGGCATGCTTAGGAAGGACCTGAGAAGATGGTAAGTTTTAACCTCTCTGGCTGATCACATAATCTCATGTGGATTAGACTCCACATAAGCCGGAAGTGAAGGAAGGCCAAGGCGGAGTTGCACTAAGGTCTGCCTAAGCTTTGAGGGAGTACACCACAGAACCAATCTGCAAAGATCAGAAGAGTTTTATTGTGGTGACGGTGGTGGCATTGAAGGAATTTTCTAACAACTTACCAGTTAACCACTAAACTAAAGGAACAATGACTTCAGTGACCACATAACAAAATGATAATATCTTTATAAAAAATAGTTTAGAAAAGTCATTAAACAATCAACTACAACTCACAACAACCAGCAACAGCAAAGTCAGATGAGGGGGGAATAATATTTTCAGAGTTACTGCATTATAATATCCAAAATGAACAATTTTCAATAAAAATTACAAGGCATGCAAAGAAACAACAAAGTATGGTCCATTCATAGACCAAAAAAAAAAAAAAAAGAATGAAAGAAACTGTCCCTGAGGAAACTCAGGCATTGGATTTACTAGACTTTAAATCAGGGGCGCCTCGGTAGCTCAGTTGGTTAAGCAACTGCCTTCGGCTCAGGTCATGATCTCAGAGTGCTGGGATCAAGCCCCATGTTGGGTTCCTTACTCAGCAGGGAGCCTGCTTCTCCCTCTCCCTCTGCCTGCTACTCTGCCTGCTTGTGCTCTCTCTCTCTCTCTGTCGAATAAAAACAAAACAAAACAAAACAAAAACAAACAAAAAAACCCAACTTTAACTCAACTGTCTCAGATATGCCCTAAGAACCAAAGGAAATGGCAAACAAAGAACTAAAAGAAACCAGAAGAGAATGAAATCTCACCAAACAGGGCCAATCAATGAAGATTTAAAAAGTTATAAAAAGGAACCAGACAGAAATTCTGGACTTGAAAAGTATAAAAACCGAAATGAAAAACTAAGTAGAAGGCTTCAACGCCAGATGCAGGCCAGCAGAAGAAAGAATCAGTGAACCTTTACAGAGGCTGACTGAAACAGTCAATTCTGAGGTACAGAACGAAAAAAGAATAAGATGAACAGAGCCTCAGAAACCAGTGGGACACCATTAAGTACATCAACATATACATAATAGGAGTCCCAGGAGTTGAGAGAGAGACGAAGATAGACATGTTGGGGGTCGAGGGGGACAGAAAGAATACTGCACTTCCAAGGAGCTCAGAAAACTCCAAGTAGGATAAATTCAAAGAGATCCATACCTAAATACATCACCATCAAACTGTTAAAAACCAATGAGAGAATCTTTTTTTTTTTTTTAAGATTTTATTTATTTATTTGAGATAGAGACAGTGAGAGAGAGCACGAGAGGGGAGAAGGTCAGAGGGAGAAGCAGACTCCCCATGGAGCTGGTAGCCTGATGTGGGACTCGATCCCAGGGCTCCGGGATCATGACCTGAGCTGAAGGCAGTTGCTCAACCAACTGAGCCACCCAGGCGCCCGAGAGAATCTTAAAAGCAGGAAGAGAGAAGTGATTCATCACCTACAAGGGAGTCTCAATAAAAGTAACAGATGATTTTTCACGAACCATGGAGATCAGCAGGCAGTGAGATGAAATGTTCAAAGTGCACAAACAAAAGAGTTTGGACCAAGAAGGCTGTGTCCAAGAAAACCATCCTCCAAAAAAGGAGAAGATAAGATCCTCCCAGATAAACAAAGACTGAGAAAATGTGTTTCTAACAAATCTGTTCCGCCAGAAATACTAAAGTAAATTCTTTAGGCTGAACTAAAAGGATATTAGAGAGTAACTTGAATCTATACAAAGAAAAAAGAACAGTGATAAAGGTAACTACATGGGTATACATAAAAGATAGTATAAACATTTTTACTTGTAACTCTTTTTCTCCTGATTTAAAAGACAACTGGATAAAGCAATAATTACAAGCCTGTCTTGATGAGTGCCCAAGGTCTAAAGATAAAATTCATATGAAACCAACGGCACAAAGGAGGGGGTGGGAATAGAGCTATGTAGGTGTAAAGTTTTGTATCTTATTGAAATTAAGTTGGTATTAATATGAACTAGATTGTGAACTATGTGATATTTATAGGTAAATAAAACAGGCAAGTACTATTATATTTTTGATTTGTAATTCTTTTTTCCCTATGTGATTTAAAAGACAAATGCATAGGGGCTCCTGGGTGGCTCAGTGGGTTAGGGCCTCTGCCTTCAGCTCGGGTCATGATCTCGGGGTCCTGGGATTGAGCCCCGCATCGGGCTCTCTCCTCGGCGGGGAGCCTGCTTCCCTCTCTCTCTCTGCCTGCCTCTCTGCCTACTTGTGATCTCTCTCTCTCTCTCAAATAAATAAATAAAAATTTAAAAAAAAAAGACAAATGCATAAAACACAATTATACATCTATGTTAATGTGCACAATGTTCAGAGATGTAGTTTGTGACAATAAAAACAAAAAAGGGGGGATGAAATTGTATAGGAGGGGTTTTTGTATACTATGGAAGCTAAATTGAAGCTAATTCAAACTAGTTTGTTATAAATTTAAAATATAAATTATAATCTGCAGGGTAACCACTAATAAAATAACTTGCAAATATAGAGAAAAGGAAATGAAGAAGGAATCAAAACGGTACCAAAACAACCCCAATTAAACACAAAAGAAGGCAGCAAAGGAGAAACTGTGGAACAAAAAAAGATATAAGGTATATATGAAACAAAATAGCAAAATGGCAGAAGACTTTTCTTATCAGTAATTGGTGTAAATGTAAGTGGATTGAAGTCTCAAATCAAAAGGTAGCTCTTGGCAAAAGAGATTTAAAAAAATCTGACAAGGGCGCCTGGGTGGCTCAGTTGGTTGGGCGGCTGCCTTCGGCTCAGGTCATGATCCCGGAGTCCCGGGATCGAGTCCCATATCGGACTCCCGGCTCTGCGGGAAGTCTGCTTCTCCCTCTGACCTTCTCCCCTCTCATTCTCACTCTCTCTCTAATAAATAAATAAAAAATCTTTTAAAAAAAAATCTGACTATATGCTATCTACAAGAGACTCACTTTATAACCAGATAGGTTGAAAGTGAAAGGATGGAAAAGATATTCCATGCATAGAGAAATCCAAAGAGAGCTGAAGCAGCTATACTAACACCAAACAGATTTTAAGTCAGAAATTACAATGGGACAAAGAAAGCCATGATATATCGATATAAGACTCATTCACCAAGAAGACATAATAATTATAAACACATGCACCTAAAATGAGAGCTTCAGCAGGGTTGAAGGGGGAAACAGTTATAAACTGATGGTTGAAGAATTCATTATCCTACTTTCAATAACATAAACAGACAGAAGACCAAAAGAAAAGAGAACTTCAACACCACCATGAACCAACTAGACATAACAGGCATCTACAGAACTCTTCACTCTGTAACAGCAGCGTATACATTCTTTGCAAGTACACATGGAACTTTCTTCAGGATAGATCCTATGTTAGGCCGCAAAACAAGTCTCAGTAAGTTTAAGAAGATGGAAATCCTTTATAAGGTATCTTTCCTGGTCACAATAGAAACTAGATATTAAAAAAAAAAAAAAAGGAAAACTAGGAATTTCACAAATATGTAGCAATAAGACAACAGACTCTTAACTGATAGATCAAGGAAGAAATCATAAGAGAAATTAAAAAATACTTAGAGGTAAATGCAAACAAACGTACCAAAACGTATGGGATACAATGAAAGCAGTGCTCCCAGGAAAACTCATAGCTCGTAAATGTCCATCAACCACTGAGTGGATAAATAAAATGTGGTTGCGGTGTCTGGGTGGCTCAGTCGTTAAGCATCTGCCTTTGCCTCAGGTCATGATCCCAGGGTCCTGGGATTGAGCCCTGCATCAGGCTCCCTGCTCAGCAGGAAATCTGCTTCTCCCTCTCCCACTTCCCCTATTTGTGTTCCCTCTCTCACTGTGTCTCTCTCCATCAAATAAATAAAATCTTTTTAAAAATGTGGTATAGCCATAAAACGGAGTATTATTGAGCCTACGTTAAAAAAGAAATTAAATCAGTAACTTAACTTTACACTGTAAGGAATAGACAAAGAAAACCAAACTAAACTCAAGGCTTGCAGAAGGAGGGAAATAATAAATATCAGAGGGGAAACAAAAGAAGTAGAGAATAGGAAAAACAATAGAGATAGTCAACAAAGCCAAAAGTTGGTTCTTTGAAAAGACCAACAAAGTTGACAAACCAAACTAGACTGACCAAGAAAAAGAGAGAGGAACTCATATTACTAAAATCAGAAATGAAAGTGCAGACATTACTATCAACCTTAGAAATAAAAATGATTAAAAAGGAGAATACTAACTATACACAAACAAATTAGGCAGCCTAGATGAAATGGACAATAATATACTTAGGAATAAATTTAGCAAAGTTTAAACTTTAAAAACGATAGAGCATTGCGGAAAGAAATTAAAGAAGACATAAATTAATGGAAAGACATTTTGCATTTGT
Source organism: Nasua narica (assembly GCA_028533885.1). Classification (NCBI taxonomy): domain Eukaryota; kingdom Metazoa; phylum Chordata; class Mammalia; order Carnivora; family Procyonidae; genus Nasua; species Nasua narica. Next base: position 68,766,542 of record CM052811.1, read on the forward strand.
GGATTAGAAGGCTCAATATGACCAAGATGGTAAAACGCCCTGAAGTAGTCTACAAAGTCAATGCAACCCTCTCAAAATCCCAAAGGCCTTTTTTGACAGAAAAGGAAAAAGTGATCCTAAAATGCATATAAAATCACAGGGGATCTTGAAACAATTTTGAAAAGGAAAAATAAAGTTGGAAGACTCAAACTTCCTGATTTCTAAACTATAAAGGCACAGTAATCAAAACAGTATGGTAATAGCTTAAGGGTAGATATGTCATATCTAGGTCATATATCAATGAACTAGAACTGAGATTCCAGAAATAAACACATACATCTATGGTCAATTATTTTTAACAAAGATGCCAAGATCATTTGATGGAGAAAGAAGACTCCAACGAAAGGTACTAGGACAACTGGACATCCATCCAAAAGAATGACACTAGATCCTTGTCTCACCCAACACCACACACAATAATTAACTCAAAATAAATAGGCACCTGGGTGGCTCAGTTGGTTGAGTGTCCGACTCTTGGTTTTGGCTCAGATCATGATCTTGAGGTTGTGGGATTGAGCTCCATGTCAGGCCCCGTACTCAGCATGGAGTCTGCTTGAGATTCTTTCCCCTTTCCCCTCCCTCCTCCTCTGCTCCTTCCTCTGCTCACACACTCTCTCTCAAATATATAAGTAAGTAAAATCTTTTTTTTAATTTTTTAAGATTATTTATTTATTTGACAGAGAGAGAGAGAGAGAGAGATCACAAGTAGGCAGAGAGGCAGGCAGAGAGAGACAGAGGAAGCAGGCTCCCCGCTGAGCAGAGAGCCCGACATGGGACTTGATCCCAGGACCCTGAGATCATGACCTGAGCCAAAGGCAGAGGCTTTAACCCACTGAGCCACCCAGGTGCCCCAATAAGTAAAATCTTTTTTAAAAACAGAAAACCTAAATATAAGCATTAAAACTACACAACTTTGAGGAGAAAACACAGGAGTAAATCTTCACAACTCCAGGTTGGGCAATGGTTTCCTAGATATGATACCAACAGCACAGGCAAAAACAACAACAACAAAATAGATACATTGGATTTCATCAGAATTTAATACTTTGGTACTTCAAAGGCTAGGTCAAGAAAATGAAAAGACAATCTATAGAGTGGGACAAAATATTTGTAAATCATATAAAGCTGGAAAGGGTCTAGCATCCAGAATATATGAAAAACTTACAACTTAACAATAAAAAGGCAAAAATAAAGAAAACAACTTAAAAACTAGGGACATACCCAAAAGACACGAAAACAGGTACTCGGGCAAATCCTTGCACGTGAATGTTCACAGTGGCACTACTCACATAACCAAAGGTGGAAACCATGCAAATGTCCACTCACTACCGAATAGACAAATAAAATGTACCATAGCCACGAAAATGGAGTATTATTGAGCCACAAAAAGCAATGAAGCACTGATCCATGCTGTAATAACGGATCAACCTTAAAATCATTATGCTTAGTGAAAGAAGCCAGACACAAAAGGTCTCATATGGCGTCTGATTTTCTGTATACGAAATGCCCAGAACAGGCAAATCCATAGAGAGGGAAAGTAGATTAGTGGTTGCCAGGTGCTGGGTGCTGGGGTGTGAGGCACAGGAAGGAGTGAGGGGGGACAGCTGCCCGATGGGTACAAGGTCTCGTTTCCGGATGATGAAGGCATTCCGGAACTCGACAGTGCTAACGGTTGCACGACACTGTGAATTTACTAAATGCCCCTCAATTTAAAAATGATTAAATGGAAAAGTTTATGCTATGTGTGTGTTACCACAAGAAAGGATAAATAGATATATAAATTATCCGGGGGGGGGGGGGCGGTGGAGCACATATAAACTAAGGTCAAGTAAGCAGAGGACAACACAAGTTGGGAGAAATTGTGGATTTAAAAAGAGAAAAAAGACTCAGAGGTACATGAAATAACCATATTAAGTAGAGGATTTATAGTTTGTAATTTTTGTGGAGTGGCTAAAATATAAAAATATTCCAAATTTGTGCCCATCTAAGTACCGTAGGGCAGCATCAGATGCTTCCAGTGAGATAAGGATGATGCTAAAAATTATCCACTGCCCTGGTTCTGACTTGACAACTCGTCCCCCTTTGGGCCTTCAGGGAGGTGTTGCCCGTGACCGCCCATCCTTCCATTCACCAGTGGCATTTGTTTCTGGTTTTTCTACCCTAAAAAATTACCAGTTTCTTTTCCTTATACACCCTATTTTCCTTCCAGTCCTTCCTGAACATTGCTTCTGATTCAACCTTCCCAGACATTCAACCTTCCCAGGGCATCAACTCAGCTGTGTAACGTCCTCTGCTCAGAAGCCATGCCAGGCCAAGGTGTAGCAGGGTTCTTCAGAGGGTGAGGAAAATATTCTGTCTTCGTCATGGCAGTTGTTACTCAAACTATATACATTTGTCTTATTGGATTAGGGCCCACCCTCAATGACCTCATTCAGCCTTAATTACTTCTACAAAGGCCTTATCTTCAAATACAGTCACATTCTGAGGTGGTTAGGACTTCAGTATATGAATTTTAGGAGTTCAATTTATTCCAGATTAGTGTATTTGCTGGCAACAGCCCTGCACTCCATAGAAGGTGGAGGCTGGTGGTGAGGGCCTCTGAAAACATTAAAAAGCCTTCGTGTGTATCAGAAAGGGTGATGCTGAAAGTCCAAGGGCTTTTCCCATGTTCCTGATTTGGACACCATTTTGTGCCCCACACAGTCATGACATGAGCGTGATCGCAGAGTCATCAGCTCAAGCAACCAAAACTTGTGTGTGACATTCTACCCAAACTTTCAATATGTAAGTAGGATCTCAGGTAAATATTGGCAAAATAAATTGCCCTTATAACCAGAAGTATATGAAAAGCTGTTTGGTCTATAAATAACAATGCCTATGGTGGGAAATGCCTCTGTTCCTAAGGGTGTTAGAAGACTAAGGCCTGGATTCATCAGAGCTGTAAAGGATGAGAAATATGTAGAGAGAAAGAGTGTAAGCATGGTGACCCCACTGTCAGCTTTCTTACGGAAGCATTTTAACAGACACACTGCTAAGGTGGTCCATTGGCAAAATCCTACAAATGTTTTTTTTTTCTAATTTTAAAGGATTTTATTTATTTATTTAGCATATATATATATAGAGAGAGAGTGCGTGTGCGCGCACCAGCAGGGGGAGAAGCAGAGGGAGAGGGAGAAGCAGACACCCCGCTGAGCCAGGAGCCAGATGCAGGGCTCGCTTCCAGGATACTGGGATCGTGACCTGGGCCGAAGGCACACACTTAACCATCTGAGCCACCCAGGTGCCCCAAATTCTATGAATGTTAAAGAATATTAAAGAGAAATAAAGAGCAATAAGGTATTTCCTTGGCTTACTGATCATACAAAGAAGAGGGCTTTGGGAAACAGGTAGGCAGGTCCTCCAATGGTTAAACATACAGGGACTATATGATCCATCAATCCCATTCCTAGGTATAAACAAGAAATGACAACACATGTCCACACAAAATCTTATCCATGAATAATCCAGCAGCATTATTCATAATAGCCACAAAGAGAAAACAACCCAAATATCCACCGGTTGTTGAGAAGATGAGCAAAATGTGCTGCATCCATATAATGGAGCATTATTCAGCTACCAAAAGGAATGCAGTGCCGACTCACGTCACAACATGGGTGGACCTTGGAAACATCACATTAAGTGAAAGAAGCCCAATTCATAAAACCATATTCTGTGTGGTTCCATTTACAGAAAATGTCCAGAATGGGCAAATCCAGCAGATTAGGGCTGGGAGAGAGGAGGGAAGTTGCTGGTGGTGGTGGTGGGGGGGTGACAGCTAAGGGACGCAGCGTTTATTTCTGGGACGACGAAAGTGTTCTAAAATTGACCATGGGGATGGTGGCACAGCTCTATCAATTGTACATGCTAAGTGGGTGAACTGTGGTATGTGAGTTGTATCTGAATAAAACTGTTTTCTTAAAAAAGAAAGTACAAGGGAAGTAAAAAGCATCAGCTGCTGCTGATGCTAACCTTCCAAGAAGACAAAGGACTATGGCATCTGGAAGCTGGAAAACCTGCTAAAAGCTGCTCACGTTGTTGATGCCAACCAAGAAGCAAGAAGGAAAAGAAAAAACAAAGAATAAAAAGTATCACTAAGATGTCCCAGTAATATTCTCTGTAAGTGATAATGCCTTTTGAGACTACAGGGTGGGGAGGGGGGAATTAAGGCTGCTCTTTAAAAACCGTTTTCTTTGGGGGAACTTAACGTATCCTAAGACGAGTCTGGAACATTTGCCAAAGACAAGAAAACCACCCTAACCCAAGCAAATGCTGCAGTGTTCAGAAGTCCCCGGAGATGATAAAATATAAAAAGACTCAGAAACCGCTGAGGCATTGAGACAAGTCCATGCAGAACTGGGGAGGGTGGGAGGGAAGGATATTTTCTCTTTTTCCATCAGTTTCTTTTCTGAGCACAAGTGCATTCTATGTCCTCCTGACGATGCAAAACCCGCTGAGTGTGGAAACACAACCCCGGTCTTTGTTCCACTCCGGAGCGGATGGGTTTTGCCATCCCAGTTTTGGCCGGTCCTCCAGCTCATGAAAAGCAGCCCACTCTGGTTTTGGAAAGTTCAGCAGGTCACCGCTCCAGATGGAGCCCAAGGGGGAGGAGTGCTTTCAAGTACAAAAGGGGAGTAAATGTGTCATTGCTGCCTGAGGAAACGTACAATTTCTCGGCCCCTCCTCTTCACCCGCACAACACTTCATGTATTTTTACCACGCTGATGACTTGGGTTCCTCTTGAGTCACTTAAGTGCACAGATGAAGCCTTGTCTCCATATGCCAGTGCCCAGCCCAGGGGCTGGCGCAGAACGGATTCTCAGAAAATTAGGTGGTTGACACTACTCTACATTTATCTGTGCTGCAGACCGCCTGGGATGCTGTAATGAAACGCAGGCAGACCTCGGAGATATCGCGGGTTCCGTTCTGGACCACTGCAATACAGTGACTTTGGCAATAAAGTGAATCCAATGTGGTTTTTTTTTTTTGGTTTCCCAGACTTTCCAGTAAAAAAGTCATGTTTACACTCTACTGCAGTCTATTAAATGTGCAATAACACAGTGTCTGAAAAAAAATGTACAGACTTTGGTTACGAGGTAATTTCCTGCTAAAAACTGGTAACCATCATCTGAGCTTTCAGAGTCTGTCGTTTTGCTGGTGGAGGGTCTTGTGTCAATGTTGCTGGCTGCTGACTGATCAGAGTGGTGGTGGCCGAAGGCGGGGGAGGCTGTGGCAATTTCTCAACATAAGATAACAGTGAAGTCAGCCCCATCAGTTGACTCTTCCTTTCATGGACTATTTCTCTGAAGCATGCAATGCTCTTTGATATCATTTTATCCACAGTAGAACTTCTTTCAAAATTGGAGTCAGTCCTCACAAACTTCCTCTCGAAGAAGTCCTCTCTTCTTCTGCTTCGTTGATGGTAAGTTTATGTAATATTCCAAATCCTTTGTTGATGTTTCAAAAATCTTCACATCGTCATCACCAAGAGTAGATTCCACCTCAAGAAACTACTTTCTTTGCCCATCAGTAAGAAGGAACTTCTCATCCTTTCAAGTTTTGTTTTTTTTGTTTTGTTTTGTTTTGTTTTAGATTTCATTTATTTACCTGACAGAGAGGAGAGAGATCACAAGCAGGCAGAGAGGCAGGCAGAGAGAGGGGGAAGCAGGTTCCCCGCCGAACAGAAAGCCCGATGTGGGGCTCGATCCCAGGACCCTGAGATCATGACCCGAGACGAATGCAGAGGCTTTAACCCACTGAGCCACCCAGGGGCCCCCATCCTTTCAAGTTTTTTTTTTTTTATCCTTTCAAGTTTTTAAGATGTGAAGCAATCTCTCCCATCTTCGGGCTCCACTTCTAATTCTGGTTTTCTTGCCATTTCCACCTCATCTGCAGTTACTTCCTCCACAGAAGTCCTAAACTCCTCAAAGTCATCGTGGGGGTTGGAAAAGACTTCTGCCAAACTCTTTTTTTTTTTTAAAGATTTTATTTATTTATTTGACACAGAGAGAGAGAGAGATCACAAGTAGGCAGAGAGAGAGGGGGAAGCAGGCTCCCCGCTGAGCAGAGAGCCCGACGTGGGGCTCGATCCCAGGACCCTGAGATCATGACCTGAGCTGAAGGCAGAGGCCTTAAACCATTGAGCCACCCAGGAGCCCCTTCTTCCAAACTCTTGGTAGAGTTGATATTTTAACCTCTTCCCATGCATCATGAATGTTCTTACGGCATGTAGAATGATGAGTCCTTTCCAGAAGGTCTGCAATTTACTTTGCCCAGATCCATCAGAGGAATCACTGTCTATGCATGGCAATGATAACCTTAAAAATCGTATTTCTTATGTAATAGGACTTGAAAGTCAAAATTACTTCTTGATCCATGGGCTGCAAAATGGTTTTTAAGTATGAAAACATTAATCTCATTGAACTTCTCCATTGGAACTCCTGGGTGACCAGGTGCATTGTCAATGAGCAGCAATATTTTTATCTTTTTTTTTTAAGATTTTATTTATTTATTTGTCAGAGAGAGAGAGAGAGAGTGAGCGCACAAGCAGGGGAAGCAGCAGGCAGAGCAGGCAGAGTGAGAAGCAGGCTCCCCTCTGAGCAAGGAGCCTGATATGGGACTCGATCCCAGGACCCTGGGATCATGACCTGAGCCGAAGGCAGCTGCTAAACCGACTGAGCCACTCACGTGGCCTGAGAAGTAATATTTTTAAAGGAATCTTTCTTTCTGAGCAGCAGAAACTGTTGCCACACTAGGTTTAAAGCGGTTAGTACACCGTGCTGTAAACAGATGGGTTGTCACTCAGGCTTTGTTGTTCCATTTCCAGAGCCCAGGCAGAGTAGATTTAGCATAATTCTTATGAGTCCTAGGATTTTGGGGGATGGTAAATGAGCATTGTCTGCAACTTAAAACCACCAGCTGCATTAGCCTCTTACAAGAGTGTCAGCTTGTCCCTTGAAGCTTTGAAGCCAGGCATTGACTTCTCCTCTCTAACTATAAAAGTCCTGGATAGGATCTTCTTCCAATAGAAGGCTATTGGGTCTACACTGAAAATCTCTTGTTTGGTGTAGCCACCTTCATGGATGATCCGAGCTGGATCTTCTGGATGACTTGCTACAGCTTCTCCAACAGCACGTGCTGCTTCACCTTGCACTTGGATGTCATGGAGACATCTTCTTTCCTTAAACCTCATGAACCAGTCTCTGCCAGCTTCAGACTTTTCTCCTGAAGCTTCCTCACCTCTCTCAGCCTTCACAGAATGGAAGAGAGTTAGGGCCTTGCTCTGGATTAGGCTTTGGTTTAAGGGAATGTTGTAGGTAGTTTGATCTTGTGTCCACACCACTCAAACTTTCTCCAGATCAGCAATAAGTCTCTTTCACTTTCTTCCTGGAGCAGCAATTTTAATTTCCTTCCAGAACTCTTCCATTGCATTCATGACCTGGCTGTTTGGAGCTTTTGGCCTGTCTTGGCTTTGGACACGCTTCCCTCACTAGACTTAAACATTCCTAGCTTTGATTTAAAGTGAGGGACATGCGACTATTCTTTTCCCTTGAACACTTAGAGGCCATTATAAGGTTATTAATTGGCCCAATTTCACTATTTCTGTGTCTCAGGGAACAGGGAGGCCTTAGGGAGAGAGAGGGAAAGAGATAGGGGAATGACTGGTTCATGGAACAGTCAGAACACATGTAACATTTGTTGCTTGTTCACTATCGTATGTGGGTGAGGTTCATGGAGCCCAAAACAATGACAAGAGTTACATCTAAGATCACTGATCACCATAACGAATATAGTAATAATAATGAAAAAGTATGAAATATTGTGAGAATTATCAGACTGTGACACGGAGGCACAAAATGAGCAAATGCTCTTGGGAAAATGGCTACAGTGGACTTATTAAATGCAGGGTTGCCACAAAACTTTTAATTTGTAAAAAAAAATAAATGCATTATCTGTGAAGTACAATAAAGTGCAATAAAATAAGGTATGCCTGTACCATGGGCTAGGTAGCTTAGACAACAGATTTATTCTTCATAGTTCTGGAGGCTGGAAGTCCAAAATCAAGGTGCTGACAAGATAGGCCTCTTTCTGAGGCCATTTCTCATGGTTTGTGGGAGACTACTCGCCTGTTGCGTTCACATGACCGCTCTTTGGTGTGCTTGTGGGAAAGAGAGACAGAATGTGTGTTCTGGCTTCTTCCTCTTATAAGGATACTAATCCCATCATGGGGTCCCATTCTCAAGACCTCATCTAACCCTAAGTACCTCCCATTGGCCCCATCTGTAAATACAACCATATTGTGGGTCATGCATTCAATGCATGAATTTGGGGGAAGACACAATTCAATCCACACTGACATGCAATATACCACGCATCACTACACTAAATGTAAATCAAATTAATCAACTTTAAAGCAAACGTGAGTATGGAAAAGTATACCAGGGTAAGAATGCAGCTAGATGAATTTTCACAAAGTGGACACCCCTGGGTAACCATTACCAAAATAAACAAGATATCAGCACCCCAGAGTCCGCTCCACGCTCCCTTCCAGTCAGCACTCCCACCGTCTGCCCCCCAAACTAGACTAAACACCACAGATATGTTTTGCCTGTTTTTTTTTTTTTTTGCCTGTTTTTTGAATAACGCATAAGTAGAATCACATACTATGGATTTTTTTTTTTTGGTCTGGCTTCTTTTGTTCAATGTTATATTTGTGTGTGTTCATCTTCCTTGCTGTGTGGTATTTTGTTGCATGAATACAGGCTTAACTCTTTTGTTGGAAGGCATCTTCATTGTTTCTAGTTTTTGTTTTTGTTTTTTTTAAAGATTATTTATTTATTTATTCATTAGAGAGAGAGAGACTGAGAATGAGAGGAGAGAAGGTCAGAGGGAGAAGCAGACTTTCCCGCAGAGTCGGGAGTCTGATATGGGACTCGATCCCGGGACTCCGGGATCATGACCCGAGCCGAAGGCAGTCGCTTAACCAACGGAGCCACCCAGGCGCCCCTGTTTTTGTTTTTTTTTAAAGATTTTATTTATTTGTCAGAGAGAGAGAGAGAGAGAGAGAGAGAACAAGCAAGCAGAGGCAGATGGAGAAGCAGGCTCCCTGCTGAGCAAGGAGCATGATGCGGGACTTGATTCCAGGACCTTGGGATCATGACCTGAGCCGAAGGCAGAGGCTTAACCCACTGAGCCACCCAGGTGCCCCCACTGTTTCTAGTTTTTGACACTTATGAATAATGCTTCTATAAACAAAAGGTTATTTGCCTTTTGTACACATACTTACACACCCAATCACACACATTTCTGATGGGAGTGCACTGAGGTGTCAAACTGATGGGTCACAGGAATAGGTATGTTCGTTTGAAACAAACAGTTTCAAAGTGGTAACATGAATTTACCCTCTGTATGCCACTGCCAGTTCCCCTCATCCTACCCTTGCCAACACCTGAGACTGTCAGTTTACCATGGTTAATGTTTACCATTCTCGTAGGTACGCACCGGTTTCTCATTGCACACAATTAGATTATTAATTAGATTAATTAATTGGATTAGGTTATGTGTATGGAGCAGGAATAGAGATGCGATGCTGTGTTCTTCTCAGTACATCATATCAGAAGGCACACGATGGTGATTTGTCCCATTACTGCTGTTGTTAGTTTTAATTGCTTGGTTAAGGCAGTATCTGCCAGGTTTCTCCACCGTAATATCACTAATTTTTTTTTAAGATTTTATTTATTTGACAGAGAGAGAGAGATCACAAGTAGGCAGAGGGGAGAGCGGGAAGCAGGCTCCCTGCCGAGCAGAGAGCCTGATGCGGGGCTCGAACCCAGGGGCTGGGTTTCTCACAAATTTATATTTTTTTACAAATTAAAGTTTTGTGGCAACTCTGCGTTTAATAAGTCTACTGTAGCCATTTTCCCGAAGGCAGAGGCTTAACCCACTGAGCCGAAGGCAGAGGCTTAACCCACTGAGCCACCCAGGCACCCCTGTAGTATCACTAATTTTAGCTTTGTTATTAATCAGTGTGTTACGGGAAGATGCTTTGAGATTATGTAAATATCCTGTGTCTTGTCCTACTTTCACTTTCTAGTTTCGCCAATCATTGATGATTCTTTTTAAAAATTTTAATTCCAGGATAGTTAACATACAGTCTTATTCCATTCATGATTCTTGCCTGAAATAATTTTTATGGAAGTGGTTGAAAACTAGTTTTGGTTTTTAATACCTTCAAATTTTTCAAAAAAATCTTACAGCGATAATCAGCGTTTCTCACAAATCCAACTGAAATCCAGAAGATCACCAGACATTTATCCGCAAAAATACCCCCAAAGGCACCTTGAGAGATTAAAAAAAAAAAATAGAACCGGCAAACAGCGGTGGCAGCATTCTCCAGCAAAGTGCAGCCCCCCCAACCTCCCCCGAGCCTGAGAGTCAGCCAAAGAAGACAGAAAAGGAACTCTCCCAAAAGTCTCCATTTCTGTACAAACCACCCCCAGACCATCTTGGTGCACGCTGAGAAAAGATGTTTTGCATGCTCAAAGCATCTCATTCTAGAAGGAGCACCTAGGTCAGCCAGGGCGGGAATGGGGAGGAGGAGTCAAGTCCTGCAATTCCAGAGGGCCCCTGGGGTTCAACCTTCCCTGGAGACAAAGCAGAAGGTGAACTTTGCCCCTTTGTTTCCAGGAGATTCTCACCTTTCTAGCTTTCCCGAGGCTGGGATCTGCTCACCTACTTAAGCAGCAGACCCAGCACAATCAATCCATAGAATTAATCCACAATATCTTGTGGGTTAACTAGGGAGGCTCTCTGGGAGCCAAGTCACCAAGTGAGCTGACATGTAAGCAGGTTCCGATTTATAAGTGGACAAAGTCCCAAAAGCTCATTCTTCGAGCCAACAGTGAGAAACTTATTTCTCTGCAGGTTAGCTCACAAAACCAATAACTCACAGAACAGCTCCACAGAAAACTGAGGGCTGCGAAGGGAACCTTCGCCTAGAACATGAGCCCCGCAAGACGAAGACTTTGACTCAAGCACCAGGAAGACAACTTGCTCCAACTTGTCCGGTACAGTTTTACTCAGCAAGACCCACCTTAACATGGCTGATGCATCAGGCATTGTGCTGAGCACCGGGAAACCACGGATGGGAAAGATATGGCCTCTGCCCTTGAGGGACTTACAGTAATGGGATGTTTCTGCCAGCAGTAGACCAAGGTCACCAAGACTCCAATGGATGGCGGAGCATGGGCCCCACAGTCCCGACAGGTATATTCAGACTGGCTGGTCATGAGCATTCTCAAGGGTGAGGGCTGCCTGCCCAGTGGGCAGCTAAGCCTGGCGGCTGCAAAACACATTTTTCTCAAAGGTATCCATCTACCATTGGTTATAGGGCAGTCCAATTTTACTAGGAAAGGAGACACCATCCATTGGTTATTTCTTTTCTCTCCCACCCACAGAGCAATACAGCTTTCCTACTCTTACCTGTTGTTCCTGCTTTTATCAACCCCCTCCCTCATGTTCCTTGAAAACATTAGCATTTTCAAAGAAGAAACAAACGATAGTAGAAGGGTACAGTCTGATAAAAGTCTGATAAAAGATCATCTTTTCTGCCTGAGTCTCCAACTCTGAAACCTACAATTGCTGGAGCTGGGATGCCACAATTTTAAGAGCATCATGCCTTTCTTTTTTTTTTCCCCAAAGATTTTATTTTTAAGTCATTTCTACACCCAACGTGGGGCTCGACTTACAACCCCGAGATCAAGAGTTGCATCCTTTAACAACTGAGCCAGCCAGGAGCCCCAAGCATCATGACTTTCTATGCCACCAAGAAGACAAAAAAAAAAAAACAAAAACCTGCCAAGTGAACAACGATGCAAAGGAAGACACAGCCCAACTTCAGAGCTATTGACATGTGAACAAAGATGCATACAAGAATCAATTAAAAATTATCATTCTGGTTAATCTGACATGCTCCAAATGCTGTGTGCGAGGTGTTGAGACAGGAACCTGGGAGGGGATAAAAGGACATCCCATTCAAATGGGGAAACACACTCAACATCTGAATTTGACTTCTCCTTCTGTCCGTTCCCTCCCAAGCCCCCAAAACCAACCAGCCAGGACCTATTCCTCCTCCATCGCACCCATATTCTTTCCAGGCTAAGGAGTGAAGCCATCTGGTTTCACCATACTCCCTCCTCTCCCACCAGCCCCAGCGACTGCAGCTCCGTCTGCCCATCTCATCCCACTGCAGGGTGAGTACCTCCCGAAATCCTGCAAACCCAAATCCAAAGCCTGGACCATTCAGCCTCCCTCCACAGCCCTCCCACTCTCTTATCACGGTCCCACAGTGTGATTTCAACATTTCGCCCCACTTTCTGTTCTTTTGCTTTCCTCCCTACAAGAAAAATAAAATAATCTGTCTTAAAGTGTAGCCATGAGGTCAGATAATTATGGAATCCAAGATGCTTTGAGTCTTGATGTAAAAAAAAGGATCCAAGATTCCCTGAGACTATGACAACAGTCCTGTTTTTATGAGTATTGCCTTTTTCAAGATGCCTGACTCCTAACACCATGCTTTATGTCTGTCCTTTTAAACAAATATTTAATAGCTTAGGAATGTTAGTGAGGGCAGTGGCTCTGGTTAGCAAGGCCTGAGCTCGCAATCTGAAAGATGAAATGAGCTGAGTTTTACCCACAAAGAAAAGTCAAACAGTCTCCAGTATTATAAACTGCACATCCATCAAACTGGGCATGGGCTGGGAACAGAGAGCCCTTCTGGAAAGAAAACAGCAGCTACCCTTGGAAACACACACACACACACACACACACACACACAACCACCGAATCAACCAAAACATAAACCAATTCCCAAGTTAGTCTGAAGAAAGTTCCGTCCCAACAGAGCAAACGACGCTTTGGAGACTGTGCCACCCTAGAGAGGAGGGCCAGTCCTGGGTCCAGCAAGGCGCCCCGGTCAGAGTAACACGCAAGCACACGTGTTGAACCGAGAAATCCGTGGGAGCTCAAACAAGCAGGCGGGCGGCTGGGCTGCTTCTGACCTACAGCGGGCTTGGGACAGGCGGCAGTCCGAGCGGGGCCCGCAGGACTGGGAAAGGGGGTCCGGGAGCGTGCGAGAAGCCCGGGCACAGGCCTGGATGAGGGGGCCGGCCTAGGCAGGGAAAGGAAGCGGGTGCAGGCTTCCTGGACCGTGGGGTTGGAACTAGTGACCACCGGGCTGGGGAGAGCAGCGGGTTCCTACCTTCAGGGCCGCTGGGGCCTCCCCGCGCCCCCAACGTTGCACTGGCGGGTTGCACCTGGGCAGGCAACAGCCGTCCAGCATCCGAGAGCGCGCGCTGATGGCGCCCCCCAGTGGACCCAGCCCCCGCCACGTGCGCACCCACGTGCGCGCCACGCGCACCCGGAAGCGCCCCCCCAGTGGGTGGCCCTCCCTGCTGCAGAGGCGCCCCGGCCACGCCCGGCATCCGCTCACCTCTCTGAGCTTTGGATCTGCACCCTCCACTTAACGCAGGGTAAAGTAAGCAGGATCCTCACCTGGGGGACCGGGGCTTCCAGACAAATGAGGACAGTGAGGCCCAGAAGGCAGGGGCCACTTGCCAAGGCACACCGACAGAAGGGGGCGACGCTAAGATTTGTACCCTGGCCTGCTGTGGCCTCTCCACCATCAGACCACTTGGGATCTTTCCCAAGTAAAGACACCGACCGTGGTGTGTGTTGAGAGCACTCCGCACATAACCACCATCCGTGATTATTATTCACCATGTTTTGCTTTGAGAACGGATGTGTGTGTCCTAGGCACGTGTATCTGAGTGTGTGTGTGTGTGTGTACGTGCTTTGGAGGATGTCAGCCTGTAGAGTCACACTGGTTGAGCCCTCACCCCAGCCTGGCCCTGAGTTAGACCATTTACACACATTCTTTCTCTTCATTCTCACCCGTCCTGTCATCAATTAAAACCCATATCCTACTCTTCTGGGGCGCTGGCTTTTAATTAGGCATCATGAATAGCTAATGAATGGTCCTCCTTTGTGGTTTTTCAGGCGGGAGGGCGGTAGAGCTGAGCTGGCTAGTGCTACTGCGGACACTATGGCTAAGCCCATGCCCTGAGGGAGCCTCTCCCCTGGGGCCAGGACGTGAGGGAGAGAAGCCAGAGGCCTTGGTCTGTTGGAAGGCCTTCCTAGCAACGTTGCTACTTGACCTTTACTTCTTTTGATCAGCTCCGCTAGGAGTTTGGGCCCATTTATTCATCTGACTTCCATTTGTTAAAAGGGATATTGAAGGAGTTGAAAGGATCCCATCTGAACTCCCTGTTCTTTGGAGAATGCTTGCTATTTTATTTTTTATTTTTTAATTTTTTTTTACTCCTGCCATTTTAAATGTTTTAAACATACATAGGTAGATTCATTTGAATAGGCATCACTTGAAAGTTTAATATGAAGAGACTGAGTGAGCCGACCCGAGGCAAAGTTGAAAATACTGATACAAGGATAATCCTTTTTCTTTTAAAAAAGATTTTATTTATTTATTTGAGGGGGGGGTGGAGGGAGAGGAGAGAGCATAGAAGGAGGGGCGCCTGGGTGGCTCAGTGGGTTAAGTCTCTGCCTCCGGCATGGGTCATGATCTCAGGGTCCTGGGATCGGGCCCCACATCGGGCTCTCTGCTTGGCAGGGAGCCTGCTTCCCCCTCTCTCTCTCCCTGCCTCTCTGCCTACTTGTGATCTCTCTCTCTCTCTGTCAAATAAAAAAAAAAAAAAGAAGGAGAGTGAGAGGGAGAACAGCCTCCCCAATGAGCAGAGAGCCCGATGTGGGCCTCCATCCCAAGACTCTGAGATCCCGGGACCCTGAGATTGTGACTTTGAGCTAAAGGCAGATGCTTAACAGACTGAGCCACCCAGGCACCGGCAGAAGAATAAACCTTTTTCAGGATACAAATGCTTCCACCAACATTTAATCTTCACTGTGGGCAGGAGGGTACTTTTTTTTTAAATTTTTTATTAACATATAATGTATTATTTGTCCCGGGGTACATGTCTGTGAATCGTCAGGCTTACATATTTCACAGCATTTGCCATAGCACATACCCTCCCTGATGTCCATAACCCTAACCTCCTACCTCCGAGCCACCCTTAGTTTGTTTCGTGAGTTTAGGAGTCTCTTATGGTTTGTCTCCTTCCCCATCCCATCTTGTTTCATTTCTCTTCCCCCCCCCCATAACTCCCTGCCCTGCCTCTCAAATTCTTCATATCAGAGCGATCATGTGATAATTGTCTTTCTCTGACTGACTTATTTCGCTTAGCATAATACCTTCTAGTTCCATCCACGTCGCTGCAAATGGCAAGATTTCGTTTCTCTTGATGGCTGCATAGTATTCCATTGTATATATATACCACTTCTTTTTTTTTTTAAGATTTTATTTATTTATTTGAGAGACAGAGAAAGTGAGAGAGAGCATGAGTGGAGAGAAGGTCATAGGAAGAAGCAGACTCCTCGTGGAGCTGGGAGCCCGATGTGGGACTTGATCCTGGAACTCAAGAATCATGACCTGAGCTGAAGGCAGTTGCTCAACCAACTGAGCCACTCAGGCGCCCACCCCCCAATATACCACTTCTTCTTTATCCATTCATCTGTTGATGGACATCTAGGTTCTTTCCATAGTTTGGCTATTATGGACATTGCTGCTATAAACATTTGGGTGCATGTGACCCTTCGGATCACTACATTTGTATCTTGAGGGTAAATACCCAGTAGTGC
>CM052811.1:68782881-68819805 GCA_028533885.1 Nasua narica
ATATCCTGACACTTGATTGAATTCCTGTATGAGTTCTAGCAGTGTTGGAGTGGAGTCTTTTGGATTTTCCACATAAAGTATCATATCATCTGCAAAGAGTGAGAGTTTGACTTCTTCTTTGCCAATTTGGATGCCTTGGAGGGCACTTTGACTACTCTCATTTTCCAGGGAAAGAAATTGAGGCTTGGAGGCCACCTGCCTGGTCCAGGGCCATACACTGGGGTATGAGAGCCCACATTTAAGCCCAGGGCTCTCATTGCTACTGGCCTGTCTTTCCCCACGTCTCCCAGGGTTTTGCTCTCATTTTAGTACCTGTTGTTCTCACTTCTTTGTGATGAAGTGTCCTTGAGGCCCTCAACATTCCTTCCAGAGGACCTTGGAAAGAGAGAAAAGGTGGTTTGGCCAACAGGGCTGCCTCAGATGGCTCAGGGACTCCATCAGAGGCCCTCCTCAGGGCCTGGTCATGTCAGCTGAGGACCTGCCCAGTCTCCTCTTCCTCCTCCCCCTAGGATCTCTGATCCTTCAACCCTTGCTCTGCGGGACCACGTGCTATATGGTGACTTGATCTCTTGGTCTGGTTAAAAAGCTGTGTTCCCAAGAGTCTTTTGAATAGTGATCCTAGAGCTGGGATTGACTCAGGGGAGAGGGGCTTTAGGCCAGTTGGCCTTGGTCCTTCCCAGGCCCCCCTGTGAGTAGCTGTTTATTCTTCCATTGGCCAGCCTGGAGTGACACTTTCAATTATTTTATTCATTTGTAGCTTCTCCTTCATGTAATTATCTTTTATTGGTCATCTAGCAGGTGCTATATACACTATCTACATTGTAACTCACTCCCTTTTAATGACCTTACAATAGGGAAATTGGAGGTTCAGGGAGGTTAAGTTGCCTAAGTTATATAGCTGCTGGATGCAAGACCATCTGAACCCATGTTTCTGACTCCGCAGTGTATACCTTTCCTCCCTGCTTCACTGTCCGATTTCAAAAGAGGTATTGGAGAAAGGATAATAAACCAAAATCAAAACCACAAGGAGAAAGAGCCACATTTTGGCCAGAGGGGTTAATGTGATTATATGAATGAATATTAAGCCTGTCTCTGAGCTTCTTGGAAGCAAGAAATAAAAGTGGGGGGGAGGGGTGGGCACAAGGGGCTATATATAATATAATACAGAATCTCTATGGTAGAAGGAAATAACATTTCCTTATAATGTTATTATATATAACATTATAATAATACAGAATCTCTATGGTAGAAGGAAATAACATTTTTTCCTTATTTCCAATTACAAAAGTAACTTCTCACAGAGGAACTTATACAAGGACATTATGTAACAAAATTAAGAAAAATTTCAATAACTGAGTACAGCAAAAGATAAACAATTGTCCTATGTAATGCATTCATCCTTTCAGTAATCATTTAACACTGAGCAGCTATCATGCATTGGCCATCTAGATACAAAACACAAGCAAAAAGATAGTCACCGTGCGGTGTAATCAATCCCCTAATGGAAGCAGAACCAGTACTCTAGGAACCCACATGAGTGGGATAACAACCCCACAGGTGGAAGTCTGATGACCTCACAGTCAAGACAACGTTTGCCCACAGTCCTGGAGTTGGACTTGGAATCGCGACTCTTTTCCAGAAGAAGGAAAAGCTTTCAAGGAAAAGAGAATAGAATGTGCAAAGGCATGGATGTAAATGCTATGTTTGAGGCCTGCAATACCATTGATCGGTGGGGAAGGACAGAACTCACACGAGATAGCCAGCCTGAGGAGAACCTTAAGGGCCATGCAAAGGGTTTCCTTGCCAGGATATCTGATTGAGGACTGAGGGGACAGGGAGAGGTGGAGATGGGGGTAGGCAGCTTAGTTGGGAGAGTAGGCTGGGAGTGGAATGAGGGCTCTGGTAAGGCCTGAATGACAGAAATGGCCCCTGGGGAGATCAACCCCTAGTGGCGGAAAAAGAGCCAAGAGGCTGAAAGGCATGGCGGAGGAAGCTTAGTTTGAATGAAGGCAAGGAGGAGGCCGCTAACAATGGGAAGATGTCTTCCCATTGTTAAACCCATTAAAACCTCGAGAGAATGAGTTTTTAAACAGAGTCGGGGGTTGGCAATTAGGGGGCCAAGGGTGAACTTAGCAACAGAATTTCAGGGCACCATTTTTCAGGGTCAAACTGTAGGTTGGGTGACACTGTAAGTGGCTACTGAAGAGGTAGACACAGGGAGGGAGCTGTTCTTCCAGAAGTCTAGAAGTGGATGGAGGGGGCACTGACCTGAGGAAAGACTTGGGTCCCAGCATCCTTGAAGGCCAAGGGAAGGTGCTGATTGAGGGAGAGGGTGAAGACCCCATCAGGTGAAGGTTTGGTATATGATTTTCTCCGGCAGTGCTTGCCAGCTTGGAAGAAGGAACCCAGAAAACAGATGGTCGGGCATATTTAGCATTGGGTATCATGGACAGTGGAGCAAGGACTCGAGAACGACAGTATAGTTGAACCCTTGAGCAGGACATCATCCCAGGCAGAGCAACCTGCTGATCATTCTCTGTCTGCCGCTCTGGATCCCCCCTCCACCCCTGCTTTTCGCCTGGGGTGCTGTCCTCCATGGGCTGCACCAAGGGACTGCCTTGCCCTCTGGTTGCCGGTTAGGGTCACTTTGCTCCTGACCTCCACCCTGCCCTCTCTGCCAAGACTCTGGCAGTGGCACGATTCCTCCTGCAGATCAGCACTCCCCAGGTATGAAGACCATTGGGCCGAGGGTAGGCGTCCCTGGTCCTCAAGACCCCTGGGGGCTGTCTCCACCCTGCCACCCCTTTGCAAACAGTCCTTTACTCGCCTCTTCTGTGAGGGTCCGTGGGCCCTGACTCAGGAAGTACAGATCACTGGGGCCCACCCAGCAGGATGGGGATGGAGGGCGATGGAGGGAAGAGGGGAAAGGAAGAGATGGTATGGGGGAAGAGAGGAGAATTAGGATTTCCCAGGTGGAGCTTACGTTCCTCTCTGGAAGAATAAAGGGGGCTCCGTGGGATGGGGAAGAGGGTCACTGGGTGAGAAAAGGGTTCTGGGAGGGGGAGGGTGGCAATTCACATTCGTTCCTATGCTGCTCCACTGGCTGACTATAACCAGTGCTTCTGTTTCTTACACACACACACACACACACACACACACACAACCAAGAATCCTCCTCTGATCCCTCTGAGCCGCAGCTACCGCCAGGCCCCATGCTAACGGCAGTTCCACGTGACCCGTTTTGGATTTGTGGCATCCGCACAAAAATGTCGGATTAGTTCTGACCTGGCTTTGCTGCCAGAAGGGTCCTAGCTTTCAGCAGGCTGCCGGAGACTCAGCCACTTTAGCATACCTTCCTCAGGCCTCCCTAGGTAGCCCTTGAGGTCTCGGTTGACCCTGGCAAAAGCAGGATCCCAGCAGGCCTGCACACAGCAACTGTCTCTACCGCCCCTCCCTCCGCCCCCCTGCCTGACTCATTATAATAAAAAATCGGCCCCATACACATGGCTTTGTAGGCAGTCAGGGCCTCTGTGGCCCAGCCAGAGCAACGGAAGTGCAGATTAGGTCTCTTTTATGACCCCATTCTTTCAAGCTTGTAAGAACTCTGCCCAAACCAAGAACAACTCCTCACCCCTTCCAGTTTCTTGAGATCAGTTCAAGGAAGAAGCCGCGTTTTTTACTCCCTTTGAATAGGGACCGGCCTTGGCCCATGCAAAGGACTCCAGACAACCTCCTTAACATTCAAAGAGGCGCTTAAGTCACTAAGATAAAGAACCTCCCCTAATAAGAATATGACTAGCCAATTAAAAAATGTTTTCTTCTTTTCTGGATAGGTAATACATTCACATAGTTAAAACAAAACCCAAAATAGTATAAGAGGTCTGCGGGGGGGGGGGGGGGTCTCATTCCCACCCTGCCTTCGTGGCCCTGGTCCCTGTCCACCACCACCGCTCTCTCGCCCCCACAGATACACAGAGGTAGCTACTTGTATTAGCTTCCTTTGTCTCCTGGAAATCTGGGTAAATCCGAGCAACTATGAATATAGCGAATAGACCATTTTATTTTATTTTTAAAGATTTTATTTACTTGTTTCGGAGAGAGAGCACAGAGGGAGAGGGAGAAGCAAACTCTCCACTGAGCAGGGAGCCCAAGGTGGGGCTTGATCCCAGGATCCTGGAATCAAGACCTGAGCCGAAGGCAGATACTTAACCGACTGAGCCCCTCCCCCCCCCCCCAGGCATCCAGGACTAGCTCATTTAAAGCCAGCATTAACTCAGCACCGACAGCGTGTTCAGCACAGTTCTGAACACTTTCCAAGTGTTAATTCATTTGGTCCTCGCAACAGCTCCAGAGGTAGTCTTATGCCCAACAAAAAGAAAATAAAACCGGCAAAAGAGATTAAGGAGCTTGTTTGTGTGGCTGAGCGGGGCAGTTCACAGCAGAGGAAATGCAAATGACCACGTGAAGAGATGCTCAGGTGCCTTGGAGGTCAGGGAACTGAAAATGCAAATACCAACAGCAATTCATCTTTTACCCACCCGCAAAGGTGGGGATCTCTCAGAGTGTGGAGGTGGGTTCTGGCACTCACATGCCCGGCTGGTGGGAACAGGAATTGTTGCAAACTCTTGGGAAACAAAATTTGGCAGAATTTATTGGTGTGTGCCCTCCAAAATATAAGGCTCGGTGTACACAGACATGCACTGCAGCATTGTTTGAGAGGGAAAATGTTCTGAATATTCATCAAGGGGGAAATGGGTAGATGACAGTATATTTATAGTAGGAAATACTATGTGGGAATTATATCAAATGAGTTAGATCTACAAGTCATGATCTGCGATGTCCACCAAATATTTTTTACAACTTGCTAATAATTTTTATGGTAATATATATTTTTATAATTGTTATTCACTTACGGATCTGTATATTTTAGGAAACATCCCTTATACGTGCATCTGTTTGAATATGTCTATGTGAGCATGGAGCAGTGATTCTCAATCAGGGTGATTTTGCCCTCCGGGGACACATGGCAATGGCTGAAGACATTTTTGGTGGTCACCACCGGGGAATGCTAACAGCAGAAATGCTAAAAATCCTACAATGCACACAGGGCTGCACCCTACCTTGCAAAGAATTATCCAAGCCAAAATATCAATACTGTTGATGTTGAGAAACCCTGGCATAGAGAAAGGAAAAGAATGGAAAAATACAGAACTTTTAACATTGAACCTTTTCCTTACTCATCATATATATTTGACTTATTACAATATGTAATTATTTAGACCACTAAAAACTATCCTATAAAAGTAAAATATAAAACTCAGTGAAAGTTTCTTATTTTGGCAACAGGATGTGGGATGGAACAGGAGTAGGCGAGACTGTTTCCCAAGGAGACACTAGGGGGCCGGGGTGTGAGCGGAGGGTGGTGGGAGCTGGAGGCAGCAGGGCCTGGGTGGGGATGCTTAGAGACTGGTTCTGACATTGGAGCTCACCTGCAAAGTCTGAAGAATCACAGGTCTTTTGTGAGCTGAATAAGGACTTGCCAAAATGTCCGATGATTAGGCATAAACCTCATTTCCATTTCATAAACTGGAGTGAACCATCTTATGGTCAGGCAGCAGGGAATCATAACACCTCAAAACTCCGTTTCTCACTGGTCTGCTGAGGGTTGGGTTAAGTGCTTCTTAGCAAAGAGTGGTCGATGAAGATGGAAAAACTCTGTCTTAAAGCACAGGTGAATTAAACAGGATTCTTTGCTGCAAGCCTACTCAGAGCCTTTAAAGTGCTAGAATGTGCATCTCCAAGAGGGAATTCAGCAAACGCAGGACTTCCCAAGTCCTTTTTACTGACAGTATCTCCTGAGACTAGGATTCTGTGCAATTTTCTTTGGGAAATACTAATCTAGTCTAATCAGTTTTCCTGATGAGGAAATGGTTGGCCCAAAGAAAAAGTGACTGGCTTGGCTAACTGGTGGGGTTCTATCCCAGAACACCTGTATTTCAGACCAATGGTTTTTCCCTCGCATTAAACATCTGACTACAGGTACAAATCAACTCTAGATACTTGGGGAACATTCCTAAGCTTTACGGATCTTTTTTTTCCAATTTAACTTGGAGCATTTGCACTGGAGGTAAGAGAAAAAGGAATAACACTGGAAACCATTCAAAGCAAACCACCCACCTTTGAAGAGGATCAAGACGTTCTTTGCCTGGTGGAGGGGGCACCCATGAAGACCAAATGTGCTCCTGTGAAGGAATGCTCCACCAGGTCCTTTTTTTTTTTCCCCCACCAGGTCCTTTTGAAAATATAACCTGCATGGGACAGATGGAAACACCTGGAACTTCAACCCTCCCCAGTGTACCTCAAATTGACCTCGCTGGGCCAGGAGAAGCCCTAGAAAATTGATTCTGAAATTGATTCTGGATAATCTCTCCAAGAAGCAAACTGACTAAAATTTACTTGCTCCTGTTACATGTGGGGCCTCCAGAAGGCACTGAGGATTCAAAGATGAATAGTACATAATTCCTGCTCTGGAGGGAATCTCCACGGGGTAGGGAGACATATCCCACGGAGTCAGACTGAGATAGGGCTATTCTGACAACGTGGACAAAGTCCCAGCAGCCGATGAGGGGCAGTGCTTACACTTTTGAATGCCCATCTTTCTAAGAAGCTTGCACACCTCAGGTTGTAGGCAATGGGAACTATGGGAGATATTTTCAGTTTTAACCAGAGAACTCTGGCCCAGGTAACTTCAGTGAGTCCACTTCCCATTATCAACTTCCCTCTTGCTCCCCCTATTTTGTTTGGGGTGAATTATGCTCAGAGACCGAGACCATTTTTACCAATTTATTTAACATAGGTTTACTGAAGGAATTAAAATTTATTATATTTCAGAAGCCAATAGCATACAGGATGTCTCTTTATAAGACAGTAAAGAAATAACATATTTCAAACCTGTGATAGGTTAATTACACTATTGTTCCAAGCAAAGGGGAGATGAAAGAAAGTCCAAATTTAATTGAGGTGTACCTTTCCAGACTGGGTAGAGTCAGTCCTTCCAACTAAACGCTGGATATCAGCTTCTAGCTTAGGTTTCTCACTGTGGGGGCACCAGTGTTGGCAGGAAGATGTGCTGCTTCGAGGGGATCACTAAACGGATTGTGCCACTGCCGGGGAGCGCCAAGGCTGGAACAGATGCCCCTTCTCCAAGACTGCTGCAAGTTTTAACACCACTGCTGACCAAAAGTAGCCTCGCTAGAGCAGAAGTGCCTCAAGATCTTCAGAGAACTATTTAGATCAAGAAAGAGTAGCCTTACCCAGTTGAATACGCTAGAGTTGGTCAAACCTTTTGGTTTTTATTTTTATATGGAACGCTTCACGAATTTGCGTGTCATCCTTGCTCAGGGGCCATGCTAATCTTCTCTGTATCGTTCCAATTTTAGTATATGTGCTGCCAAAGCGAGCACAACCTCTTGGTTTTCAAAGTTTGAAAGTCTGTTACTTGATGGAGCCACGGCTGTTAGTATGGTGTCAATAACATAAGAGAACTCTCCACGCCAGGGGCAAGAGTTCATTAAGTCCTAACACCCAAGTTCAAACCACAAACGTTGTCCAAAACAAGGATTTGGAATCATAAAAAGTCAGGACACAACAGCGTCCTTTAACTTGTTCCTTAGTTAACAACCTCCCGGTGTAGCCCACCCCCTCACTCCACATCACCAAAGGTCTTGGTCCTTGGATGGGCCCTAAATCTAGCAGAAAACCTCCTCCTCTTCCCCAGTCCCACTTCAGGCCTGGACCTTATCACCCGCAACGACTTCGTCATCTCAGCACCACTGTAACGGGAAACTGGCTGCGGGGCGGTCCTACCCAAGTTCTTACAGACCGGGCCAAGGCAACAAGATCGCGATGCCTCACCTGCCTGGCGAACAGACATAACAAGCACAGGAGCCGGCTCCTAAATTTAGGCCATTTTTGGGGAAAAAAAACACCTAAAATAAATTTAAATCATTTGGGGGTCCAGCAAGTCTCTTAACAGACTCGGGCTTAACGAGTTCCATCAAGAATCCTTCTGGTTTACACAGCACAAGTAGAGGAAAGACACTCAGAAACTCCACTGTGGTCGCCTTATTCTATGGAGGACGCCACGTAGTCCCAAAGGCGCAGAACGAGCTGCCCCCGCGTTAGTAAAGGGCAAAGACCCAAGAGCCTACGTTTCAAACCGACACTGGCCGCGTGCCTCCGGGACTGAGCAGCGGAGGACCGGAGTGAGAACCAGGCATGCGCTGACTGTCCCATCCATCCAGAGTCACGTGAGTGGGGCGGGCTCGCGGCCTGGAGGAAGCGGAAGTCTGACACCTGGTTGGGGAAAGCCCTCCCCCGGAAATCACGCCTCTTTCCGGAGCCTGCTCCCGGAAGTGCTGCTGTTTGTAGCGGGCGTAATGGCTTCAAGGTTACTTCGCGGAGTTGGAGCCCTGGCCGCGCAGGCCCTCAGGGCCCGCGGTCCCAATGGAGTCGCCGCGGTGCGCACCATGGCATCTGGAGGTACTTGGCCCGCGCAGCTCGTCAGGAACCGGCGCCGTTGCTCCCCCTCCCCCGGGGTGGTGCCAGGGCAGCGAAGGGGGGCGGGCCGTTCAGCTCCTCCCGGCCCCAGTGACCGCTCCGGGGCCCTGAGTGCCTCAGGCTCCGCGGGCGTCTCCCTGTTATACCTGGCCGTTTGTGCTGCCGCCCACGGAACTGGCCCCCGCTGCGGAACAATCCTAAAGTGAGGTGCCGGGTGACCTTGGGGGACAGGGGTTGCAGCCGGGATGCGGAGAGGCCAAGCCGCCCTTCAGACCCGCGTTCCCCTCAAGTTGGATGAACCCCACTAGGAGTCTGACTTGCTTTTAGAAAAAACGTGTGGAAATACTGGTCTCCGTGGTTGAAGGAAGAAAAGATTATCCTGTGCTGCCGCTTTTGGGGATCATGACAATGGTCCTTAGAAGACAATGTGTATGGGTAGCCTTTAGGAGCTTGTCAATTATATGTAAACGTTCATGTCTATGCATTTTTCGCTTTTATAATTCAGACAGCATCGTAATTCATGTTTTTTCCTTTAGGTGGCGTTCCTACTGATGATGAACAGGCGACTGGGCTGGAGAGGGAGGTCATGTTGGCTGCACGGAAAGGACTGGTGAGAAACTCCTTTTTGTGTCTTCTCTGGACATGGTCTTGGATGGGATCAGAGCAGTCTCTTCTCTGGTAGCATTTGAGATAGGGAACCTGACTTGTGGGCGCAGTACCACTAGTCTTTGGAGGGTAGGGATCACTTGGCATAACAGCTTAATTCTTTTTCAGGACCCGTACAATATACTACCCCCAAAGGCAGCTGCTGGCACTAAGGAAGACCCCAATTTAGTCCCATCAATCACCAACAAGCGAATAGTGGGCTGCATCTGTAAGTACCTCGCAACTATCTTTTTGTCCATTGTTTAATGTATTCTGTACAGCATTTCAGTAAGATGTTTCATATTTTTTGTGTGTACCATGTGTGTATGTGTAAAGGGGATTTGTGTCTAAATGAGTTAACCTAAGGGTCCCGTGGCCCTTTCAAGCTTCATTAACCTTCATTAAGTAGGTTATCCTTAATGTAAAGAGGCCTAGAACATGAGTAATATCAGCTTGTTGGAGATACAGCATGAAGGCGGATTCATCCAGAGAATATTTATTGTACTTCCTCTTTGCCAGATACCATTTTAGGCACTAGGGATACGTATCAGAATGGCCTATGCTTTGGGATTCTACGTAGGCAGAGGAACTGTTAGAACCTAATAGTGACTCTGATGTGAGCTCAGTTTACTCATAAGTAAACTCAGGGCCTCATTTCTTCATCTGAAAAATAAAGAGGGGAAAGAGTGCTTGAATTGATCTCTTAAGAGGTAAGCCATAACTTTGGGTCTTAGAGGTGTCTGAGGATGAGTTTAATATTGAAAGTCTCCACTCATAGGTTGGATGGCCTTCAACTACCTTTTCCCTTTCAGGTGAAGAGGACAATAGTACCGTCATCTGGTTCTGGCTGCACAAAGGCGAGGCCCAGCGATGCCCTAGCTGTGGAACCTATTACAAGCTGGTGCCCCACCAGTTGGCCCACTGAGCCTTTGCACTAACTTACTCAGAATGTGCTGTGAAGTTTCCTCTTTCCAATAAAGGCAAGCCATTGCATTGGCTTCTTCTCCCATAGTTGGTTGGTCTTATTTCTATCCTTTATTTTTTGGGAGGCATGGATTCTTACATTGGGAATAGCTATCTGTTAATATTATTTTGCCCTCCACGTGCTTGTGTACACTGAGGTTGACAATCCCATAATACAATGATTGGGACCATCTGCTATGGGGAAAGCATGGGCTATGGTGTCAGGCTGACTCAACTTGTAATATTGGCTCTATCATTCAGCTTTGTAACTGGGAGCGTGCCCTCTGAGAGTAGGTTACGTCTTAAAAACAAAAACCTCGTGAGGTGTTAGAAGTAATAATAACATATATAAAGAGCCTGACAGATGGCTCGCGGTATTATAAAATAAGGTGACCTTGTGACCAGAGTTTTGGGGCTTTGAAGTTTTGGGGTTCAAAGCATGGGGATACCATCAGCAAAATGCAGAATATGAGACAATTCCAGAAACCAATGACCAGTTTCTTCAAATAAAATAAATGGGGAGGGGCGCCTCGTTGGCTTAGTCAGTAGAGCATGCTACTTTTGAACTCGGGGTCATGAGTTCAAGCTGCATAGTGGGTGTGGAGCCTATTTTAAAAAAAAGTTAAAAATTAAAAAATTGTAATGAAAAAAAAAAGTAGGGAGAACCTATCAAATGAAAATCTGTGTGAGGGAGATAACAACCAAGAACAAAGCATGGACCTTGTTTGGATCTTTTTTTGAAGAAATGCAACTGTAAAGAAAACAAATTGAATAATTTAAACTCTGGATATTTGACATTTATGGATTTACTAAATTTTATGTGTTAATGGAATTAACTTAATGCATTAGAGATTCTTGGTGAGGTACTTAGGGGTGAAATCTGTCTGGGGTTAGCTTTAAAGCAGTGGAAAGAAAAGGAAGAGGAGTTTGGGGTAGGATTGATCCATTGTAGCTAGGTACAAGAAAGGTCATTGTTCTACTTTTGTGTATGTTTGAACTTCATCATAATAAAAAATAGAGCTGAAAGAAATTTTAAGAAGTCCATTTTAGCTTCTTTATATTTGTGACATCCGGACAATGAAGTTCTCCAAAGCTATTTGTAAAATGGAACCAGTACCTTTGCATTTTTGTTGGGATTAGCCACAGAAGTGGCTTTAATTACTTTCTCCACAAAATTGGTTCATACTAGGTCTCTGAGCTGAGCTGATGATGGGGAGCTTTAGGGAGAAAAATCCTTTCCTCCAGTCTTGCCTTACTTCCTCCTAAAGGTAGTCAGAGCTGCTGCTTCCATTCTTTGCTGTCATTATCTTTTGTTGCCAGGAAATGCGGGAGTATTTGTCTGCCATTCAGGCCCCTTCTTCCCTTCGGAAAGGGGAATACCTAGAGAGCCATCTATTAAATCTACTCTTACCACTCCCACATTAAATGCTGTTCTAAACAAGAGTTTACCAATAACTTTATCATGAAGGGTGCTCTGGTACTGCCCTAGGCCCTTCTGTCTGGCCTGCCTCCTGCATTCCCCCTTCCTTTCCCACTGTCTTCCTTCCTTCCTTTCGCTTTTGACTCCCCATGTCATTAATTGGATTTGTCTTCTCCCTCCCTCAATTTCAAGACCCTCTTCTCTGCTTTTTAAAATTGTACCCAATTCTCAGGGTGCCTGGCTGGCTCAGTTGGTGGAACATGTGACTTGATCTCAGGGTTGTAAATTCGAGCCCCACGTTGGTTGTTGAGATTGCTTAAGAAATAAAATCTTAAGAAAAAAACCATAAGTAGTTCTCCCTTAAAGAAAGAAAAATCCCCAGTACATGTCCAGGCTGTGATAGGCAGGATAACGGCTCCCCAAAGATGTCCATATCCTGGTCCCAGAACCTGTGAATATGTTAGGTCATGTAGTAAAAAGTTAACAAGGTTGCAAATCAACTGATCTTAAAATAGGGAGATTATCCTGGATTATCCAGGTAGGCTCAATAATGAAGGGCAGCAGAGAGTCTGAGGGGGATTTGCCTGTGGGAGAATCGTCAGAGAGATACAGGATTATTGTTTTGAAGATGGAAGAAGGAGGCTACCAGCCAAGGAATGTCAGGCAAGGAATGCAGCCTAAGAAGCGAGGGAAGATGATAAGCCTCACTCTGACGGTATGAACCAATCTGCAAGTACAGAATAAAGAACTTATTTCCTGGAACAGTTGAGTGTGAGCTGCGGATCTGATGCCCCAGCACATTACAATGTGTTTGTTTTTGACAAAGACCTTCTTTTATATACCTACAATATGATCACCAAAATCAGGAAGTTACAATTTATACATTTCTCCCATTTAATTCTCAGACCCTATTCAAGGGTTGCTAAATGTGCCTATAATATCCTTTATAGAGCCAGTTCAGAATCATACTTTGCCTTTAGTTTTCATGTCCCTTTAGCATCTCCACTCTGGAACAGTCCCTTAGTCTTTCCCTGACTCCTGTGACCGTGACACTTCTAAAGATTACACCAACAACTCGGGTTGGTCTGATACTCCCCGAGGTTTAGGTTCAGGATTATGTGTCCTGGGCACAACCACTGCAGAGGTGATGCCGCACTCTTCTTGGTAGGCGTCTGATGTCACCTTGTCCCACTGCTGTTAGGGGTTACTTTGGTCACCTGATTAAACTAATGTCTGCCAGACTTCTTCACTGTGCAGTTGCTCCTTAATAAGTATCTTTTGGGGGCAACACTTTGAGATGTAACTCGCTCACCAAAACTTTAATTTATGTCTGTATGGACTCATGCTTTATTATATAGTCAGTGGATTATAATTCATAACTATTATTTAGCTTCTGATGCTTAATTTGTTCCAAATTTGGCTGGTGGGAGCTTCTTCAAGTTGGCGCCTATGGCCTTTTGACATGTCCCTATCATTCTTTGAGCACTTTTTTTATTTTCTGGCACAAAATGTTCCAGGCTCAACCTTCCAGGCTGTTTATAAACCCATGAGGTAGGTACTATTATTATCACCCCCATATTAGAGATGGGGAATCCTAGGAACAGCTCAGGATTATGCAGCTAGCTAGCTGTGACGGTATAGTGAACGCAGAACACTTAGCTTGGGCCTGAGCTCTGTTCTCCACCCCCCCATTTTGAGGTAGTTTTAGATTTGCAGAGACTACACAGAGTTCCTGCTTACCCTTCACCCAGTCTCCTCTCATGTTAACAGCACAATGATTGAAACTGGGAAATTCACACTCACGTGGTGTTATTCACTAATTTTGCCGGCTTTCCCAGTAAGGTCCTTGTCCAGTCGCGGACCTCACGTTGCATTTCACTGTCATGCCTCAGTCTTTTCCAATCTGTGACAGTTGCTGTCTTTACCTTCATAACCTGTCACTTTTGAGTAAGAACTGGTCCATTGATTGGCAGGACGCCCTGAGTTTGGGTGTGCCTGTGTTCCTGGCCAGACTGAGAGGGTAGGGGCGGCACAGGTGACACTGCGCCCTTAGTGCATCACCCCAAGAGACAGTGACCAATGACTGGGGATGCACACTTTGATCTTCGGTTTAAGATGCTGTCCACTAGGTTTCTCAGCCATAAAGTTACTACTTTTCCTCTTTGTAGTTACTGGTCATCTTGTGGGGAGATACTCTGAAGCAATGCAGATGTCCTTGCTTTTGTTTGCATCCATTTTCTGTCCATATCAGTTAGTACTGGAGTGTTTCCCTGCCTATGGTGACTTCCATGTTCCATTATTCCTTCTACAGGAATTGAACTACTGTAAGGAAGAACTGTCCCTCCTCCTCCTATGTGTACATCTATTCAATTTATTTATATCAGAGGGGACTCATAAATATTTTATTCTGTGGTTTCTAATCCACCACAGATTTGATCACTGGGTACTCCGAGTTGGTTTCTGTGTCCTTAAGACAACAAGGCCCCTTCTTTTTGGGGGCACTTCCTTACTCTGTGGTACCACAGGATAGTCCAGGCTCATTTTGTACTTTCTCTGCTCTAGATCTGGAATTCCTCCAGGGAGCTCTGATTCCTTTTATTGAACAGTGGTACTTAGAAGCCCCGATCCAGACACTTATGTGCCTTTGCTCCTGGGGTGCCACTGTGCCTCGGTCCTCTGTGCAGACAGGGCTGGGAAATCCACATATATATTCTAACCCTAGCATTCACACACCGAGGCCTATTTATTTCAGCATCTATCTGTATGTGTATTAAAAACCATGAGTCCAAACGTCCACTCCCAATCCAACACCACCACCAAGTTAGTTCTAGCCTTACCACCTTTTTGTCTGTAGCTTTTCTCCAACAGTGGGAAAGCTGGCATGACCAGAGATCTGTAACTGCACTGTCCCTACTGGAAGAGGGAGCGGGGAGGATGCTGCATTGTGCTTGGCCTTAGAGGATGGGATTTTGACAGATATGAGGGAAAGTCATTCCCAGCGGAGAGTAGAAGCTGGTGGGCGAAGCATGATGATGTGTGAACCTAAAACAGGAAAGGAACAGATCCCAACGGGCCTAAATTTAATGCAGCATGTAGTTCATGAAGGGGATTTCACCTGCATCACGTCAATTTGGTTTTATTCTGCCAGGCAGTGGACGACTGCCTGATATTTTGGATTACGGAAGTGGTGGAACCGAGGCTATATGGGCTTGAGATCCAAGAGCAAATGGACTGGGTAGGGGGGAGAATGAAACTCGCGTTATAAGACAGGGTGGTAGAGGCCATCACAGTAAAGGCATGGCAGGTAGGAAAGGCATTATGGAAGAACCAACAGAACTTGGTAAATGGCTGAATGTGGAGAAGATGAGGAAAAGGGAGGAGTCAAAGTAATGCTCCAAACTTGGGTAGTTTGGAGAAAGTGGTACCATGAACCCAACCCCAAAAAGGGTTCTCTGTAAATTGTTTTCCCCTTGAGGGCACGTACAGGCTTAACTACTCTGTGACCACAAAGCCTCATAAAACACCCTGTGACGACAGGCCTCAGTCAGCTCTCCCCTACTACCTGATCTCAGCTCTTGGCCCTCCTTCAACCCCAACTCCAAATGCCTTCAACACACAGCTATGACCACCATCCTCCCATGGCTGGCTCCTGTCACCCAGGACACAGCTAAAAACCCTCTCAAGGCCTTCCACGTGCTGGCCCCAACCTTCCTTTTGGGTCTATCTCGCAGTATAACCAGAGGTGGCCACTGACCCTTCCCTGCTGACTTTGCATCACGTGGGTCCATGCCCTTCTCTCAAGCCCCACTGGTCCCAGGCGTCCCCTTGAGCTCTTATGTCAACCTGGAACACCCTCCCCTACCTGGCTGACCCCTCCTGAACCCATGCAAGTCAGCCCACCACCTGCTGTGTTAGATGCCCCTCTTCCCGGCCCCACAGTGCTACCAAAATGGTCAGTTCACCATCTTCCCCTGACCCATACGTTTTTGGGGTGTCTTGTTTACCACTGGCCCCAAATCTGTGGCACCTTCCTGGACATACTGCAGGTGTCCAAATCCCTGATGAAGGAAGGAAAGGGCAGACAGTCACCGAACTCATGCCTGACTGTACCCTGCCATCCCCCGCCACTCAGCTTCCTCCTCCAGAGCTTAGCTCATCAACACAGCCTTCTCCACCTCCCCCAGCAGTCTCCTTCCAGCTGGCCTCAGTCCTGAGCCCGCGTCACTGCTGGGTCTGTCAGCCTCACCATGTCTGAGCAGGCCAGAATGGGCAGGTGTGGATGCCCCGAGCCCCAGCCCTGCCTGCCATGAGGTCCTGTCCAGGAATAAGGCTGAGGAAGGCAGCCTTGTTCTCTGCTCCTCCTGGTGGATTGCAACAAGTGCGTAATGAGGCTGGGGAATTCTACCATCAGGTTGAGAGCCCAGCCTCCTGGGGCCTCCTGTGCCACGTTGCCCCGCCAACTCGTGAAACCCTCAGGCTTCTGAGCTAGAGCCGGGCCTTTCTCTCCAAGTCCCCAGGGATGGATGAGTGAACAACAACACAAGGAACCACAAGAAAACAGAGCCAAGCACTAGGCCTTGTCCA
The DNA here is from genome assembly GCA_028533885.1 of Nasua narica. Classification (NCBI taxonomy): domain Eukaryota; kingdom Metazoa; phylum Chordata; class Mammalia; order Carnivora; family Procyonidae; genus Nasua; species Nasua narica. Next base: position 68,799,053 of record CM052811.1, read on the forward strand.
TAATTATTACTATAATGATTTACAAAAAAAAGTTTTCAGGCAACTGTGTTAGATTATTGTACATATCTGGGAGAGGGAAGTGGGAGTCCTGGCCACAGGGTCAGTGAAAACCTCCTTCATGGGAGAGATGGGAAAGGAAATGTGCTCCCCTTACTCCCTCCAGGTCTGACTCCAGATTAAGTGGCTTCCTCTCAACAAGTGAAGACCATTAACCCCTTCCCATCCAGGGCACTAAGGTAAAGGAGAGGGAGTGGTGTCAATGACGTGCTTTGTAGGGAGACCACAATGAACTGTGGCTACCCGAACCCCGTGATCCTCTGCCCTGGCTCCAAAGGGTCTGATCCTGGGCCAGACCCTTGGCTGGGGAAGGAAGACCGCCCAGTCCTCGGCCCACACCAAGACATCCCGGCAGGAAGAAAGGAGGACTGAATGCGACAGGCTAGGGGATGCGTAGGTGTGGCACCAGAGGCAGTGACACACCAGTGGGGAGCCGCCGGCCACCCCCCACCCCTCCCACTCCTGCCTCAAGCCTAGCGGCGCAGGCATCCAGGCACTCTGGCTCTGGGAGGGATCCTGTCAAGGGAAACAGGGGTGTAGGGTATCTGGCCTTGGAGCCTAGGGAAGCAGCCCCAAGGGTCAGAGCAAGACCCTGGAACAATCCAAAGCTGGGCTCCTCAATTCCTAAATTCCAGCTCATGACTCCATCCATGCAGCTAAACATTACTCTGTGTGTGTGTGTGTGTGTGTGTGTGTGTGTGTGTGTGTGTGTGTACGGGAGGGCTGCAGGGAAGCACAGCTGCCTACCTGCCCAGGGTTCAGGGCATGCAGGGGACCCTAGGCCTGGGATGTGAGCTCAGACCAGAAAGGGTTAAGGGCTCTGACTCCCCTTTCCTTCCACTCTCCCAACATGCCACACTCTTTGGGCACTAGAAGGTTTTACGATGAATAGCACGGGAGCCATCCTCTTCATACTCCTTTTTGGATACCCACATCTTCTTAAAAGTATCAAGCGAGGCCAGGATGGAGCCGCTGTGAGGAGGGAGGGATAGACTCTTGTGGACCCGAGTGTTGGGCCACTGACCCTTTCTGGGCACTCGGCGCTCCATCTCCTTTACCTGGGAGGGAGATCCACCCACTGCCGCCTGGCCTGGGCCTGGCCTGGGCCGACGGACTCCTCCCAGAGCCCTCCCCGTGAGCCCCGCCTCACCCAATCCACGTGGAGTACAGCCGTTCCTGCGGGGCTGAGATCTGGAGGGAACAAGCAGCGGTGTAACCGCCCACCCCTACACGGCAACCCCCACCCCAGCCCTGGGAGCCTCTCCCTCAGGGCCCGAGGCCAGGTAGCAAGAGCCCCAGCTGGGAGTAGCGGGAGCAGGGGAACACGGAGGCGGCGGCCGAGCTGAGCTGCGGGAGAGAGGGTGTCCGCAGGTGGCATCTGCCCTGTCCTCCCCCAGTCAAGGTTGTGTACCACCTGCATGCCCCCCGGGGCTCCCCGTAACCTCACCTTGATTTTGACATCCTTTGGGGCAAGCTTCTTCACTTCACTTAGCAATCGGTCACCGAAGCCTGTGAACACAAGGCTGGCTGAGCCCAGGGCCCACAGCTGAACCCCCTTACCACTAGCACCCCCATCTCTACCCTCTGGTGCCCCCAGCTGGTGCCACCCTTCTTTTAGTAGTTCTTCCCAGGATCAAGGATGGGGGCAAGCTGCCTCAGGGGCAGGAAGGAGCCAGCACCGTGCCTGAGGTGGGCCCAGCTTCCTCAGAGAGGCAGCACGAGAAGGAACCCTGAGTCACACAGCTTGGTCTGGCCCCTGTGCTCTTCATCCAAAGCAAAGTCAAAGGTAAATGACAGATCAGGGGAAAACATCTACCATTTCTGTCCATCGCAGAGGCCAAGATCACATGCAGTGTTGGGAGGGCGCTGGGGGGCTCCTCACCTTAAGTGGTGGGGACTTTGGCAGGATCTACCAGCTAACAAGAACCTGTGCCCACCCTCTGACTCAGCAAGTCTCCCAGGATTTCCCCTTGGGGGATATTCTTATTACAGTGACGTTATCGGACGCAGCACCTTTGGGATTAGAGATGGCTGCGACGACCGCGCAGGCCATTGGCAGGTCAACAGGGAAACGGCCGTCTGAAGGAGCTCACACGGATGGGGAAAGATCTTCCAGATACGGGGCTCCGTGAAACATACACAGTGTGCCGCTCGGGGAGCACACTATGAGGGTGGTAAAAGCGGGAGTGAGGGGCGACCAAGAGAGTGGGAAAGAGAAGACGTGATCTCACACATTTTAGATCTTATGTGAAAACAGCACCTACTTACAAAGTCAGTAAAACTTAATTTTAAATCTTTCTCTTAAAAAACAATAAATGCCGAGTACTAAAAAGCCAATAGAAAATGGGCCACGTCCCAAGCTCCAGGGAGTGGGGTGCCATCTAAGTCTCGATCACCACCTCCCTACCTTTGAAAAGCGTGGAGCCACCTGACAGCACGATGTTGGCGAACAGCGTCCGGCGAAGGTCCATGTCAGACTTGTGGATGGCGAAGGCCAGCACCTCATGGAGCCCCTCGCTCTCATCACCTACCAGGTCTGGCTGGAACAGCAGCTCAGGGGCCCGGAAGCGCGCTGGCCCCACCTTTGGAACACCAGATTGAGGGGGACGGGCGTCTTCTTCCCCTAGATGCCAGCATCACCTCCACCACCCAGCGCCAGGCCCAGCGACTTACGTCGAGCATGCTGCCGTCTGGCAAGGTGTACTGCACCTTCTCTGTCTCCAGAGCCTCGTCCTTCTGCGGGTTGATGGACAGGTAGCAGGCTCGCTGCGGTGGGCAGGGACACAATGCTCAGAAGGCTGCAACCGGGAAGCCCACGCCCTGGGCTCAACCTCGCGCCTTGGGGCTGCCACCTCCCGCTGCCCCGCCTACCCAGCCTCCATTACCCCCCTGCCCTCTGTCACCTCTTTGATGGTCCGGACAACCTCGAACTCGGCTGACGTGTGAAAGTCAACTCCTTCCTTGCGCAGCAGGAGCCGGAGGTAGCGGGAGACGTCGCGGCCAGCAATGTCCACTCGCATGATGGAGTGCGGCATGGCAAAGCCCTCGTAGATGGGGACAGCATGAGTGACCCCATCCCCTGAGTCTAAAACCACTCCTGTCGTGCGTCCTGTTGCATACCTGTCACCAAGGCAGCATCCCTTCACCTCAGCCACTGAGGCATGGGGACCCCCTCACCCCTGGAAGGGACCTTGGGACATCTGCTTTATTGGGTTTGGAAAAGGGACCTGAGAAAGTCCCGAAAGGAAGAGTTACCAGGTGGCATCTAGGGGAAGACTTGTGGGGAAGTCTGACACAAGCAGGAGGATGGCCAGAGGGAGGATGGGGACTCAGGAGACCCCAGGGCTTAGGGAGCACTCACAGGCTGAGCACGGCCTGCATGGAGATAAACAGGGCTGGCACGTTGAAGGTCTCGAAGAACACCTCTGCCGCCTTTTCCCGGTTCTTACTGGGGTTGAGTGGAGCCTCCGTTAGGAGCACAGGATGCTACAAGAGATGGCAGGGTTTAGGCACGCAGAGACCACATCCTAGGCCCTAAAAGGATCTTCCTCGATGGCCAAAATGCCCGCTGCGACACAGACAGCTGCGGCCTCTCTCTGTCCTGGGGGTAACGTCCCACTGTCTGCTAGCAGTTCCTCCTCCAAAGACCCAGCTTTGTCTGGAAAACTCTACTTGGCAGCCACCAACTGTGTGTGGACCCACACACACACCATGAAGATGCAGCAGGTCCTCACAAAATGCAGAGGAAGCGTGGCGGCACAAGCAGGAAGGGCTGAGCAGGGAGAGGGCAGAGCGGGGAATCGGGAGGCCGGCGGCCAGGGCCGGCTGGCACACCTCCTCGGAGAAAGTCTGCAGCTGATCCTTGGAGTAGACATACTGCCAGATGCGCTCCATGTCGTTCCAGTCCCGCACCACGCCGTGTTCCATGGGGTAGCGGATCGCCAGCAGCCCCCGGTGCTCCTGCCGGGGAAGGGGGGAAGGTCGGCGGGAGCGCCGGGGCCCCTCTCCGGCAACTGCTTTCCGCCTTCCTGGAAGCCGCCCCTTCATCTGCCCTGAATAGAACCACCACTGCCTCCTGGGTGGCCCCATGGCTGGCGGCAGGTCCTGGACTCGGCACAGGCCTATTTTGTCCAGCAGCAGCTTCTCGGGGCCCTCAGAGCCCAGTCAGCTTCAACGGGCAGGAGACAGAGAGGGTGGTGACACGCTCCCATCCTTGTCCTCCCCCGGCTGTGCTTCCGGGGCTTCTCTACTCACTGCCAACACGTTCTCCCCCCTTCTCTCCTCACGCTGCCCAGTTTCCTTCCCCAGCACTCTGCGGTGATTGCTCCGGCACCAGGGGCCGCCTTGTGGCCGACCCCATGCTGTCCTCTCCTGTGGTCACCTGTCGCTCACCGCTCCTTCCAGCTCTTCAACCAGTGCTCACGTGTCCTACACGGACCTGCCTTCAGTGTCCCCCCAGAGCGTGCCCCCTTCCACCAACCACCGCCTGATCTCTCTCACCCACAGCCATGGCTCCTACCGACCCCATCTCCGGAGAGGCCTGCATCTCTGCACCCCTGCTTCGCCCCCCCCCCCATGGGTCCCTCCCAGGTCCCTAAACTATACTTGGTGCCACCTCCTACACCTTCGCTCCTGCCTTTGGGGCTCTCTCTGGCAAGTCACTCCACCTGGAGAGTAAGAGGTGGCCCCACGACACTCAGTTCTATCAGTCATCAAGCCTGAGAGAGCCAGACTCTTAAGTCACGTTTTAATCAACTCTTTCCTCCGTAGCTTCCAAACTGCTCTACAAGACAGGGCGTGAAGCAGTCTGTTCCCCTCAACAGGAAGCACTGTGCCATCTCAGAGTACTTCCGGGCTGGAGGCTTGAGAGTCCAGGACGACACCCGGCAGATGGCCCCAGAAAACAGATTCCCTCTCGGGAGGTACAGCTCTGACTGCGAGCCCACGTTCCCGGGACTATGAAGATCCCAAGCCCAGGCAAAGGCAGGCTCCACAGGTGTTACCTCTGCTTTCGGTCCAATGAAGAGGTCCCCCTCCAGGGCTCCAGCCATCACTCGCATGTGCTTAGGGCGCCCGACACTGCAAGGACAGGTCAAGTCGACAAGGTGGGTAGGGGGCATGGGTGAGCCCACGACCAGGAAAACCAAAGTCTAACTCCTGTGGTCAAAAGGGTATCTACTTCACAGCATCTGGACGTGGCCACGTGGCAAAGGCCAGAACCCAGGCCTAGGGGATATGGGCCCACAGAGCAGGCCTTGGCAGGATGGCATGCTCAGGATCAGAAGAAAAGGTATCCTTTCTGTCCCGTCCCCCCCCCCCCCCCCGCCCCAAAGAGGGCTGAGAGCTCTGGAATCTCGGCCCTTCATGGCCCAGTCCTGGCAAAGGGTCAGCTTCTGCAGCCACAATGACTCAGCCCACACTCGCAATTTCGGGAGGGTGGGGCTGCCGGCACTGTCTGCAGACCAAGGTCCCAGGAAGTCCGGTCATGGCTCCCTTGTACACCCCTCTCTCATTCATTTGATCCTGCCCCTACCCAGGGGCAGGGCTTTCAGGATACAGATTCAGTTCTTGGAAGACTGGATGAGCTACCACTCCAAAATTAGACCTGAGTTCCCTGCACATCAATAGGAACTTTTAATCGTACCCATTGGAGTTCAGAAAAGAAAGCTGAAGGCCTACTGAGTGCCTGGTGCTCCAAGCTGGCCCTGTCCCCAGAACAGGCCTGGGGTTCTTGGTATAGTCAGCCACTTTGGGTCCCTCCCAACGCCCCTGCTTAGGCCAATCCCTCTAAAGCCTCCAGGATTTGAGAAGAGGCACCCTCTAGGGAAAACTCCTGATGGGCTACAGTAGCCAAAGGAGCACTCCAGGTTTCCTCTGTGCTTTCCCCGCTCTTAGCCCTGCTGTCACTGGCTCCATTCAGGGAAATAACTCCCCTTGACCGAAACCCATTATTTTCTAGAGTTGGAAAATAAACAAGCCCTGAAAGAAACACTTCCTGGGAGGCAGGGATGGCTGAGCATTAACGCCCCACTCTTTCTCCTCTGAGTTTAAGTTTTTCTCCCAGAGATGTCTCCCTTCCATTCTTGCTGCTGCTATGCCACCCTGTTCCCAAGAGAATGCTGGTGGCTTCTCCTTCCTCCCTGGCTCAAGGAGGGACCAGAATCAGACTTCAAAGAGGAGGAAGCCCAGAGCGCTTGTTCTTCCAGAGCCAGTAATAGCACTAGCCTCACAGATCTGGTGTTGTCCCTTATAGGCCGGGGGCAAGAGTTGGCCTCCAACAGAGCTTCAACACAGAACCAATCTTCTTCCGGGAATCCAACAAAAAGGTCAGGGCTGCTGCCTGAGCAACACTTACTAGTTTGGGAAACAGTATTTGGGAATCTGGTCTCCTGCAAAGCCAGCCTTGATCACCCCTGAACCCTGCAAGGAAAAACAATGTTTAGTTCCTGACATACACCTCCAGATGAAGGCAGTGCCCAGCCGTAGAGGCAGTCCGGGGACGAAGGCTGAGATCCTGCCAAGAGGGCAAGATCATTTACAAGTACACCAGTGATTCACAACTAGTGGGTGGTTTTGCACCCCTCCTCCCAAAGTGACAATGTCTGGAGACTGGGGAGGGGAGAGCAGGGGGAGACAGCTACTGGCATCTAGGGGGTAGGTGCCAGGGATGATACTAAATATCCAACAAACACAGGCCAGCCCCCCACACCACAAATTATCTAGCCCAGAATGTCAATATTGTGGAGATTGAGAAACCATGAAGTACATCCTCCGCACACTCTAGGGTCAGCTCCAGGCAGGAGAAACCCACAGCAGCACAAGCTACTCCCTAAAGTCACCCAGAAGCAACCTCCAGGCATAGTTTTTTTTTCCAATAGCCCCTGGCCACCCCCATCCCCCACCCCAGCAGACACTGTATATGGGAAGATCACTGTGTACACAGCAACAACTGGCACCTCTCTTCAAGTGGCTTCTCCAAAGACTACAGGTAAAGAACTTGGTCCTGCCATTGCTCCAGCATGGAAACTGGACTTGGGATCTTAAAGGGAACCTGGCATCTAGAAACCTCCCACTAATAAAGGAATCATCCTCCCAACCTCACTTCTCACAGATCACCCTCACAACCTTTCGGGTCTGCAGTGCGGACATAAACATCGTCACGTTAGAGAGGAGGGGCTGGGAGACCACAGGGACCAGACAGGTTGTCCTCTTAACTCCTAAGCTTGTTGGTTAGCCTAAGTGAATTATCTGCCCACCAAGAAAGGAACTGTCCTAGTCCTTCCAGCCTACAGCCTGTTGGAGAGGACCCCCGAGCCCAGTTCCAGCCTTCTTATTAAACATCCCCTGCTGTGATTCAAGGAGCCCACATGGATACTCCCAAAAAAACCCCAAACCAATTCAGGATTACATGGGGGTCATGTGGGAGGAGACATCCCAGAAAGAGGAGTGAGTCATAATCAAAAACTCCAAGGCACACACAGCTCAAGCAGATATCCGGTTAGGGTTAGATCTATAAATCTCCTGCCCTTCATTTTCCTCCCATGGACGGGAAAGTTCTGAGGCCAGATATCCTCAGAGGACAGCTGAAAACATGCTGAGCCCCAGTGCTGAAGGACAAGGTCACAAGGAAGCCAGGCAACTTTTCTCTGAAGCTTCCAAACCATTATCCCAAACTGCTTTGGGTCTTGGGAAGAGTAGTCCTGAACTCTCCCCACTGTCCTAATAGTTGTGGAATTTCTGCTCAGCACGAGCTAGGAGTACTTAAGGAGAGGGTCAAAGCAGCCAAGTAGCCAACCAGGTGATGGTGGATATGTGGTTGGCAGAACTTAACCTATATATACATATATATTTTTTCCACTCTGGAGGTCCTGCTAAGAGTGGCAGCCTCTTGGTAAGTGCTGTTGTAGAGGTCACCAAGCGGACTCTCTCGGAAAGATCAGGCCAGCACCGTGCAAAAGGACGCTGTCTCTCCTCTTCCACGATGACGAGAGGCACCCAGAGCCCAAGAAGGGGCCCAAGGGGCTGGCACTGAAACCTAACCAGTGACCTCCCCCTCTCAACCAAGGGTCCAGAGTGCGTCCCCAGGCCTGTCACACGGGTGCATGGCTGGGCCACTGGGCTGTCACTCCAGCACTCCCGATGCTGTTCAAGCGCCGCCAGACAGATGGGTCCCCTGTCTCTCCAGTACCTCCCCGCCGGGCCCGGGGAGGGTTCGGGCAGGAGCTCCGCTGCACCGGTGGAGGGGCTGGCCCCGAGGCTCGGGCTACAGAGCCAACTGAGCAGGAGAGCCCTTGGCCGACGTGGCGGGCGGGCAGTGCAAGGAGGACTACTTGAGATAGGCGGGGGTCCCCTCCCGCCGCCGCGTGCGCCCCCGGGGGTAGGGCGCCCGTCCTCCCCCCGACTGCCGGGCCTCACGTTGTCGATGACCACCGGCTGGTTGGCGATAATGTCGTAGGACTCCATGGCCGCGCCGGGCCGGCCCTGCCCAGCGCGGGGGCTGCAGGAAGGACCGGCAGGCGTGCGGACCTGGACCGCGGCCGCTCTAGACCCGGTGCCGCGCCCCTCCCATCCCGCGCGCGCAGTCTACGCCAGCCCCGCGGGGCTTGCTGGAGGGCGCTCCCCCCATCCCGGCCAATCACCGCTCCCACTTGCGCGGATTGACAGCGGGCGCCCCGGGCCTGCTGCGGGGAAGGGGGCGGGGCCTCCTGGTGCTGACCGGCCAATTGAGGCCTCCCGGAAGTACTGCCGGGGCGCTTCCAAGGTAGGCTGCGCCGTGTTGAGGGTATTTTAGGAGGGGGTCTGGTGACGTCATGGCTCGGCTCTTAAAGGGGACCCGGGCAAGTCATAGCGTGCCTGATAGTCACCTGTCCTGGAAAACTTGGTTCCAGAGTGGTAGCACCTGCCACTACGCTACTTCGTGAGCGCGTAGTCCCCGAGGCGGCCGGGGCTGAGTATTTTACCCAAAGCATTTCTTTACTGAGCACCGGGGAGAATCCTTTTCCGGGTAAAAATGACAATTCTGTGGTAACTTGGTAGCTGGCGGTGGTCGAACACCTCCTGTGTGTTTGCGGAGCACTTCTACCCGTTTTACATAGATTATATTAAATCCTTGCAATGACCGTCAGGCAGCTGTATTCTTATTCCCATTTTGCAGATGTGGGGACCGAGGGCCTCACAAGTCTGGAACTAGCCCGGGGCTCTCCAGCTCGCAACAGCTGGGGTCTGCTGCCGCAGCCGTGCAGGGGATCGAGTCCCAAATTCATTTGCCAAACTGAGCCATAGTTATTTGCTTCTACTTACACCTTTCCCACTGAACTGTGAGATTAAATATGGCAAAAGTGAAGCCCATTATACAGAAAAGTACAGAAATTACATTTCAATGAATTATTACAGTGTGGGCACCTTTGTATATCCGTAAATGAGTTTAAGAAACAAAGCACGACCAGCACCGCAGAAGCTACCCGCTCCTCTCAGACGCTCCTCCGAGGTGACTGCTTTCCTGAATTGTACCACCAAAGGTTAGTTTTGCCTACTTAGGAAATTTATGCAAATGGTATAATAAGTATGCATTCATAAAATGGGCCAGTGTACAACCATTAAAAATTATGACGTTTTATGTAATTTCATATGAAACACATCAGGACACCGGGCTAAGTCAAAAGCAAAGAAAGCCAGACACTGTGCCCAGAATGTTATGTCTGAGAATCTCTAAAGAGTGTATGAGGCAACTTCAGGGCTCCTATGGGAAAGGGACCACTCACTAGTAAATGTGGGTGAATGAAGGGAAAATTCTTTTTTTTTTTTTTACAATATATATATTTTTGGTATTGAATTGTGGGGTTTTTTTTTAATATTTCAAAAATAATAGACTTTATTGCCCAGCAAATACAAGTACTCAAACGTATTTTTCTACAAAATTTTTTGTGAGGTGATCAATGTTAAATAAAATATTTTCTTTTTTCTTTTTTTAAAGATTTTATTTATTTATTTGACAGAGAGAGATCACATGTAGGCAGAAAGGCAGGCAGAGAGAGAGAGGGGGAAGCAGGCTCCCTGCTGAGCAGAGAGCCCGATGCGATGTGGGGCTTGATCCCAGGACCCTGAGATCATGACCTGCGCCGAAGGCAGAGGCTTTAACCCACTGAGCCACCCAGGCGCCCCTAAAATATTGATTTTCATCATGTGTTTCAGTTCATGTCTTCTTGACCAATTCTTCATTTTTCCTTCCAGTTGCATGCATCTGAGGCAATGAATTTTAACCACAGTAGTTTGGGACTTGAATATTCATCTGCAGCTACGTATATGCTCATTACATGCAGTTGTGCTCATAGTGATTTTCTCACAGCCATCCTGTGAGCGGTTTCTGGAAAATATCAGGACGACCTTCATTCATCTTAATCTCATAGGCTCTGTTGCACCTCCTCAATGATCCCAGCGACCTGCCCGCAGACGCTGCTGTCCGGCCCACTTGGCCAGTGGTGCCCCATGCACCCTCAGCCTTTGGTAGCCTCGTGGAAAAGCGGTATTGAGTTGTTTTTAACTTGTTCATGTATATATAATTTTCCTCTCATTTTTTTTTTATTGTGTGAGAATACATACAACGTAAAATTTACCATTTTAACCATTTTTAAGCTGAGTAGTATTAAATACATTCATAATGTTGTGCAACCGTTACCATCATCCGTTTCCAGAACTCTTTTTATCTTGTAAAACTGCACCTTTGCACTTATTAAACAGTATCTCCCATTCCCTCTCCCCTCAGGCCAGGGGAACCATTGTTCTACTTTGTTTCAATGTATTTGGATACCTCATGGAAGTGGAATCATATAATAGTTACCCTTTTGTGGTTAACTTATTCTACTTGGTGTGTCCTCAGTGTTCATCCATGTTGTAGTATGTGACAGGGTTTCCTTTCTTTTTAAGGCTGAATAACATTCTATTGTATGAATATACCACGTTTTGCTTATTCATTCATCTCTTGATGGACCTTGGGTTGCTTCCACGTCTTAGCTATTGGGAATAACACTGCTGGGAACATGGGTGTATAAATACCTCTTTGAAACCCTGCCTTCAATTCTTTGGCATATATAGCCACATATGGGATTACTAAATCATATGGTAATTCTATTTTTACTTTTTTGAGGGACAGCCATGCTGCTTTCCATAGCAGCTGCGCCATTTTACATTCCTAACAGCCCAAGAGGGTTCCTGTTTCTCCACATTATCTTTCTTTTTTTTTTTAAGATTTTATTTATTTATTTGTCAGAGAGAGAGAGAGAGAGAGAGAGAGAGCACAAGCAGGCAAAGGCAGAGAGAGAAGCAGGCTCCCCACTGAGCAAGGAGCACAATGTGGGACTGGATCCCAGGACCCTGGGATCATGACCCGAGCCGAGCCGAAGGCAGCCACTCAACCGACTGAGCCAGCCACCCAGGCGTCCCTGGTTTTCCACATTCTCGTCAGCACTTGTTATTTTCAGGTTTTGTTTTTGTTTTTGCTTTTAGTAGCCAACATAATGGGTTTAAGGTGGTATCTCATCATCGTTTTGATTTGCATTGCTCTAATGATTTGTGATGTTGAGCATCTTTTCATGCGCTTATTGGCCATTTGTATATCGTCTTTCTTCTGAATCAGTTATTTGTTGTTGAGTTTTAGGAACTCACTACACATTCTGGATATTAATCCTTTATCAGGTATTTGCAAATATTTCCCCCCGTTCTGTGGATTGCCTTTTTACTCTGTTAATAGTGTCACCCGAATGCACAAATTTTTTGCATTTTCAGGAAGCCTAATTTGTCTATTTTTGTTGTTGCCTGTGTCTTCGGTTTCATATCTAAGAAATCGTCACCAAATCCAATGTCCTGAAGCTTTTGTCCTGTTTTATTTTTCAAAAAATTTTTAAAAAGATTATTTATTTATTAGAGAGAGAGAGAGAGTGCTCATGTGCACGTGAGCCGGGGGAGGGGCAGAGGGAAAGGGACAGGCAGAGTACCTGTTGAGGAGAGCCCCACGGATCCAGATCCCAGGACCCTGAGATCTTGACCTGCGCTGAAGTCAGATGCTTAACTGACTGAGCCTCCCAGGCGCCGCTTGACCTGTTTTATTTTAAGGATTTTATAGTTTTAGTTCTTATATTTAGGTCTTTGGCCCTTTTTGAGTTTTTTGTATATAGTGTTGGGTAAGAGTCCAGCTTCATTCTTTTGCATGTGGATATCCAATTTTCCCAGCACCATTTGTTGAAAAGACTGTCCCTTCCCCACTGAATGGCTTTGGCCCGCTTGTCAAAAATCATTTGACCGTATATGTAAGGGCTTATTTCTGGGCTCTCTATTCTAGTCCGCTGGTCTGTATGTCTGGCTTTAAGATATATTACTTTTTAAATGAAGTAAAAAAAAACTCAAGTGAAAAAGTATCTGCATGACAGACAGCCAAGCTTTTATGAAAGAAGTGCTAGGGTTCTGCTTGCGAAGAAACTCCATGAACCTGGGCAGCAAGGGCAATGGTGCTGGGGGAGGAGTGGCTGAAAGGGGCCCCCAAAGTACGCGCCACAGAGGCAGGAGGGCAGGCTCATCAATTATCCTCTGAGATAACCACTAAGAGGAAGAACTCAGAAACCTTACTTTGGAGGGAGAAAGGATCAAAAAGAAAGAAGAACAGGGAGGGGCAGGAGAGAGTCATAAGGTGAGAGAATCCCCCAAATGCTCAAGGCCAGCCACTCCCTTCTCGCTCCTCTCAGCATCTCCCCCACTTCTTACCTGAATGTTTCCTTAGCACTTAGAGTCCTTTAATCTTCTCAGTTTCAGTATTTTCCTTATGCCCGTGTTACTAATGAAGTAGCCAGTGCAGGTCAGTTCTTAGCACACATGGAGGAAGCATCAGATAGGGTCTTTGGGGACTTCCCTGGGAGACAGACAGAGAGGATGGAATGCTCTATGCTTGATGCCACCTCCTCATCCTTTCTAGTACAGGCACCCATCTGAGGCCACCAATGATTTGAGAAAAATTAGTGATCAAACAAAACTATTAAGGAAATACTGTCAACTAAATTAACTCTGAAAATTAGATGAGTTCTTGCTGTAGCCTGAGTGCTTCCCTTGAGTGTTAGATTTCCTTTTAAGATCTTATCTTGTTGGGGCGCCTGGGTGGCTCAGTTGGTTGGGCAACCGCCTTGGGCTCATGTCATGATCCCGGAGACCCGGGATCGAGACCCAGGATCGAGACCCGGGATCAAGTCCCGCATCGGGCTCCCAGCTCTGCAGGGAGTCTGCTTCTCCCTCTGACCCTCTCCCCTCTCCTCTCTCTCTCTCTCTCTCTCTCAAATAAATAAATAAGTAATCTTTTTTTTTTTTTTTAAGAAAAAGATCTTATCTTATTATTACCTTGGGAACCTATGGTGGAAGATTGGGGTGAACTGAAGAGTCAGATGCCTAGGTGTAATTTGCTGTTTCATTCTGTTTCATTTTTGTATATCTCACAGGTGAAAACATAGGGTCACCTTGTTATACATTGCATTTTCTTATGCTCTGTGAGATACAAATGACATATAGTAAACTGCATATAAAGAGTACAGTTTTGTGAGTTTTGACAAATATCAATACACCATGAAACCATTTTCCCCATCAGGATAATGAAGATATCCATTACCCTGCAGTTCATCATGGACCTTGGTAATCCCTTCCTCTCCCCCCTCTTTCAGCCCTTTATCCTTGGACAAGCACTAGCCAGTACTATAGCCAGTCATCCATTTCTGTAGTATAGATTTGTTGTCACTTTCTAGAAGTTTCTATTTTATATGATTACACAGGCATCATATTTATATATTTAAATATGTAGAATGAATTGTAATATAATGGGATTTTAAATTATATGTAAATGGACTATATAAATGGATTCATCTGTATGTATTTCTTTTTTTTTTTTAAAGATTTTATTTATTTATTTGACAGAGAGATCACAAGTAGGCAGAGAGGCAGGCAGAGAGAGGAGGAAGCAGGTTCCCTGCTGAGCAGAGAGCCTGACGTGGGGCTTGATCCCAGGACTCTGAGATCATGGCCTGAGCCGAAGGCAGAGACTTTAACCCACTGAGCCACCTAGGTGCCCCTGTATATATTTCTTTTGTTGTCTGACTTCTTTCACTCAGCATATGTATTTTGAGATTGTTTCATGTTACTGCATGCAACATGTTTATTATTTTTAATTGTTTAGTAATTTTATTTTATTTTTATTTTTAAGATTTTATTTATTTATTTGACAGAAAGCAAGAGAGCAGAAGCAGAGAGAGTATAGGCAGAGGGAGAGGGAGAAGCAGGCTTCCCACTGAACAAGGAGCCTGATGTGGGGCTGGATCCCCTGGGGTCATGACCTGGGCTGAAGGCAGATGCTTAACTGACTGGGCCACCCAGGTGGTTACTCTATTTTATTTTTTTCTTAAGATTTTTATTTTATTTATTTGACAGAGAGGGAGAGAGAGAGAGCACAAGCAGGGGGAGAGGCAGACAGAGGGAGAGGGAGAAGCAGGCTCAGGGAGCCCTGATTAGGGGCTCAATCCCAGGACCCTGGAATCATGAACTAAGCTGAAGGCAGATGCTTAACTGACAGAGCCACCCAGGTGTCCCCTGAGCATCTAGTCATGTACTCATTTGTCATCCATATGTCTTCTTCAGTACAGTGTCTTCTGCTCTCGATCCCATTTTTAAATTGGTTGCCTATTATTATTATTTTAAAAAGATTTTATTTATTTGAGAGAGAGAGCTCGAGAGAGCACAAGTGGAGAGGAGGGGCAGAAGCAGACTCCTGAGGAGCAGGGAGCCTGATGCGGGACTCCATCCCAGGACCCCCGGAAAATGACCTGAGCTGAAGGCAGGGGAGAGCAGAGGGAGAGAGAGAATATTAAGCAGGCCCCACACCCAGCCTGGAGCTCCATGTGGGGCTCTATGTCACCACCCTGAGATCATGACCTGAGCTGCAATAAAGAGTCTGGCACTTAACCAACTGAGCCACACAGGTGCCCCTCCTTCTTCCTTTCTAATTCATATTCCTTTCATTTCTTTTTATTGCCTTACTGCATGGGTGGACCTTTAGAACACTGTTGAATGAAAGTGGTGAGAATGACATTTTTGCACTGATCCTGAGATTAGGGAGAAAGAATTTTGCAATGATATAGGTTACTGTAGATTTTTTATAGATTCCCTTTATCAAATTGAGAAAGTTCCCTTTATTTTACATCAATGAGAGTTTTATCCTAAATGGATGTTAGATTTTGTCGAGCACTTTTTCTGCATCTAATGTGATGATCATATGATTTTTCTATTAATGTGATGAACTACCGTTACCTATTTTTGAATATTCAAGCAACCTTGCATTCTTGGTATAAACCGCACTTAGCTGTGGTATGTTACCCTTTAAAAAACACTGTTGGGGGCATCTGGGTGGCTCAGTGGGTTAAAGTTTCTGCCTTCGGCTTGGGTCATGATCTCAGGGTCCTGGGATCGAGCCCCACATCGGGCTCTCTGCTCAGCAGGGAGCCTGCTTCCTCCTCTCTCTCTGCCTGCCTCTCTGCCTACTTGTGATCTCTCTCCCTCTGTCAAATAAATAAATAAAAATCTTAAAAAAAAATAAAATAAAAAAATGAAAAACACTGCTGGATTCAGTTTGCTAAAATTTTGTTAAGAATTCTTACATCTTTGGGGCGACTGGGTGGCTCAGTCAGTTAAATGTCTGCTTTTGGCTCAGGTCATGATCCCAGGGTCCTGGGATTGACTGCCCCATTGGGCTCCCTGCTCAGTGGGGAGTCCTCTTCTCCCTCTTCCTCTTACCCTTCCCCTGCTTGTGCTCTCTCTCTCTCAAATAAATAAATAAAATCTTTAGAAAAAATATTCTTGTATCTTTTATGAAATATATTGGCCTATAGTTTCTTTTATTATAATATCTTTGTCTGGTTTGGTATCAGGACGATGCTGGTCACACAGAATGAGTTAAGAAATAATTCCTCAGTTTCAACTTTTCAGAAGTTTGTACAGAGTTGATGGTGTTTATTCATTAAATATTGGTAGAGTTAACCAGTGAAACCATCTGAACTTTGGGTTTTCAATTTCTTTAATATAGACCTTTTTCTTTTTTAAAAAGAAAAGTAATTTTTTTATAGCGCTATTTAGGTTCTTTGTTTTTTCTTTATTTTTTAAAAAAATATTTTATTTATTTATTTGACAGAGAGAGAGACAGCGAAAGAGGGAACACAAGAGGCAGGGGGAGAGGGAGAAGCAGGCAGCCCTATAAGGGGCTCCATCCCAGGATCCTGGAATCATGACCTGAGCCAAAGGCAGACGCTTAACAGCTGAGCCACCCAGGCGCCCCTATTTATTTTTTCTTGGGCAAGATCTGTTTGTATTCTTCAAGGAATCTGTGCATTTTACCTAACTTGTAGAATCTATTGGCAAAAAGTTGTTCATAGTATAACGTCATTTTCCTTTAACATCTGTAGTATTTGTAGTGCTGTCTCTTCTCTTGTTCTTGATATTGGTAATAGTTGTCTTCTGTCTTTTTCCCCTCATCTGTCTGTTGAGAGGTTTATCTATCTTATTGATTTTCTCAAAGAACCAGCTTTTGGTTTCATTGATTTTTTTCAGTGGTTTTTGCATTATTAAAAGAATAGTAGGGGCACCTGAGTGGCTCAGTAAGTTAAGCCTCTGCCTTCAGCTCAGGTCATGATCTCAGGGTCCTGGGATGGAGCCCCACATCGGGCTCCCTGCTTAGCAAGGAGTCTCTCCCCGCTGCTCATTCTCTCTTTCTCTCTTAAATAAATGAATAAAAAATATAAAAAAAAATGGTAACAACAATAACAAACAAAGAATCATGTGTGACAGAGGCATATGTAGTCTGGGAAGCCCAAAACATTTTCTATTTGGCTTTTTATAGAAAGAGTTTATTGACTCCTGCTCTAGACAGGGTGTCAATGATGACATCCTGGATGACTGCATAATTATAGATGTTTTTCCTTCATCCCTAGATACTCAACAAATCCGCCTGGAAATAAGAGAAATGAGGCAGAAAAAGTCTAATGATCACTTAAAGGTAAGTGCTATAGGGTGCAATTAGGTTGCAAAGCAGCCTGAATTCTGTTTCTCTGGTGATGTGAGCAGATGCAAGGGAAGGGAAAGGGTAAATGGGAGAGGAGGTGGTGAAGATTCCAGGAATAGGACTCACTGGGATTCAGCAGTGGCCTGAGAATGTGCAGGGGACTTGTTTGGCCTCTTATTTCATCAGCAGTAGAATGAAGGTGTTGCTGGTATAGTCCTTGCAGGAACAATGGAGGTGGGCAAGGTGGCCAGACTTGGGGCTGTGGGGGACAATTAAACAGAGAGGATTTGTTCATGGACTGGATGGGTGGTAAGAGAGAAAGGGAGGAGTCTAGGACGAACCCTGGATTTTGGCCTAAATGCATGGAAGGACAGATTTTTTTGCTGAGATGGGGAAAGTAGCAGGAGTGGGCAGTGAGGATCAAGAGTTAGGTGGCTTTGCATCTTGAGTTTGAAGTTAGCCTATTTCCCATGGCCTTGGGTTTCTGCTAACCCTCAGCACTGTGTGAAGTCTCCCTGGTAAAAGGCCCCTAGGGGACTCCATTTCCACCTCACTCTTAGCCCGCACGCAGCCCTTTCCAAGGTTTTGCTCCATGGGAACTTCACTCATCTCTTTTCTCATGTCTTTTCTACCTCTGGGTATTTTTTTCCCATCTACCAGGACACATTTTTGGTATTTCCACACATAGGGTAGGTTTACTTTTTCTGGAAGAGATTTTAGACCATTTTGGGCTGCTGTGTTTTCTCACTAGAAAGGCAAATGGCAGGAGTGAGGGAGTCAGTGCCTGGAGTTAGTGCTTATTTTTCTATTTACTGATAATTTGAAGTGGGACATTTTCTGTCTTTTGGTTGTGCTGAGGGTGTGAGTCTTGTGTTTTATATGTTGCTTTTGTTGTTGTGCTGTGTTTTGTTTTTGTGAAGATATTTTAGAGAAGTGGGTTTTATGGGGCTGCCATTACTTAATGTCATGGGTTGAATTGTAGCCCCCTTCCTAAGTTTATGTTGATATCCTCGCCCACAGTACCTCAGAATGTGGCTTTATTTGGCCTGTCCTTACAGAGGCAATCAAGTTACAATGAAGTTCTTAGGATCGGTCCTAAGCCCATATGACTTGTATCATTATACGAAGAGGAAATTTGGGCACATATACATGTGGAGGAAAGATAATGTGAAGATGTAGGGTGAAGACAACTATATATAAGCCAAGAAGAGAGGGCTCAGTAAGAACCAACCCTACTGACACCTTGATCTTGGACTTCTAGCCTCCAGAAGTACAAAGTGCCCCTGCCCTCACTTTGTGCTGATTTTTTTTATGGCAATCCCAGCAAACTAAGATGCCCGAGTCACGCAGAGTTCTACTGTATAACTTTTTGTGTAACTCTTTGTCCCCTAAAGACTTCTTCAGTCCCAGACTGCATATAGTGTATGAGCTTAAAGGCTAAAGGGCAGAGCTGGCTACATAATTTGTGGGATCCAGTGCAAAATAAAAATGCAGGAGAAAAATGTGCAGTTAAAGGTACTAAAATATAAAGACTTTTCCTTTAAAAATAGTTTCATATTTATAAAACATAATAGGGGAAACAGTGATTCACATGTGACAACATTAACTTATACTTTTGTTCATAATTTCAGAGTTATAATCATATATACAATTTTAGATTTTATTTATTTATTTGAGAGAGAGAGAGTGAGAGACAGAGAGAGCATGAGCAAGGGTTGGGGAGAGGGAGAAGCAGACTCCCCGCTGAGCAGGGAGCCTGATGTGGGGCTCGATCCCAGAACCCTAGGATCATGACCCAAGCCACAGGCAGTTAACCTACTGAGCCACCCAGGTGCCCCAGAGTTATAATCATATGTAATACAATAAATAACAATATTTTCCTAATGCGATATCTTGATTTAGCCTAAGATTTTTCTGGCTACCCTAGCTACTTCCAATTCACTTATGCTGGTTTGTGTGTGTGTGTGTGTGTGTGTGTGTGTGTGTGTATGTGTATAATTTTAAGTAATCTCCACATCCAACATGGGGCTCAAACTCACAACTCCAAGATCAAGAGTCACATGCGCCACTGACTGAGCCAGCCAGGAGCCCCCCACTTAAGCTGATTTAGCTGATTTTTCTGTCACGCACAACTGAAGAGTCCTGGTTAGTATCCTACCATCTTCAGGCTGCAATGCACACAGGATAGAGGAAGGCACTGCAGAGCCAAAGGGAGTGGGTGGAAAGCCTATTTCCTCAGGGTGGCCAGCGGCCCCTTCTCGTCCCTGTCCTCAGACACCAGGCCCTCCCCCCTCCTCCCCGTAGAACTGCCCCCCACCTTGCTTCCCGGTGTGACTTCACAGACCTTCTGGTTCCACAGTATCCTGGAGCTCGAGGCCATTATGGCTGAAGGATTTCAGGAGATATACAGACTATGGCACAGAAGAGAGTAGCAGAGACCCTCTTCTTTGTTTTCTTCCTGGACTATTGGCAAGGTACAGAGCTCTACCCTCTCAAAGGTCCTGTCACAAGTGTAGTGTGGCAGATACCCAAGTAAGAGACTCACTGTGAGCCTAAATCAGGCAGGGGATGGTGTTGTCCTCCCGCAGGTGAAATGGTAAACACAGGATTTCTCCCCACCTCTACCTTCCTTACCTCCTGAATCTACCGTAGGGACTTCTTGTTCAGAAGCAGGTAACTTTAACATTTTTCCTGACTGAAACTTTCTCAAAAGACCTCTGTGGGAGGGTAGCCTTTAGGCACCAAGCTTTTTGTTATAAAAATTTTCAAACATATACAAAAGTAGAAAGATTAGTGTGAACCTCTATGCACTAATTAGGCCAGTCTTGTTTCATCTATCCCCTCATACACACACACACACACACGCACGCACATATTTTAAATAACAACTTTATTGAAATATAATTCACATAACATAAAATTCACCCTTTTAAGTATTTAATTCAGTGGTTTTTAGTATATTCACAGAGTTGTGAATCACCACTGCTTAATTTAATTTAACTTATTTTTTAAAGATTTTATTTATTTGCCAGAGAGAGAGAGAGAGAGACAGAGAAACAGAGAGCACAAGCAAGGGGAGCAAGCAGAGAAAGGGCTGGCCTAGACCTGAATCAAGACATCACAACATCCCTAAAGAGAAAAGCCTGAAACATAGTTCAAAATATGAGTTGCTACAGTTTTTTTTTTTAGCACAGTTAATCCATATCCTTGATGTGGCCACGTGAGTGTTAGCAGAAGTCTTGAAATCAGTCCTTTCCCATGGACCTAGGGGAAACTGTTGACCCGGTGCTCTTCCATTTCTACCTTCCTTTGTTTATTCGTCCGTGACAACATCAGGAATTCCTTGTGCTTATCAAACAGGTCAGGTGGGGGTGGCTGAGGCCCTCTGAATCCCCCCCAAACATAGACCCTTGTGTGGATTAGTGCAGTGTATGCAGCGGGCTTTTCCCCGTCCTCCCAAACAAGAAGGCATCCCATTTCCAAGACGGTCCAAGTCATGGCTTGTTGGCATCATTTCCTATGGAGGGGAGAGTGTTTGTTGAGTGTGTCCATCTGTCTTTGCTTCCCTGCAAAACCTAGCACCGAGCATAACCGTGCTTGGATCCAGTGCCCCTTCTTGAAG
>CM052811.1:68820305-68864225 GCA_028533885.1 Nasua narica
TGGGTGTCTGGTTTGGGGTTTGGGAGGCTCCCGTCATCCCCCAAAGGCCTACTGACCTGCCCGGCGCCATGTCGCTGTTGGCCTTGGAGTTGGTGGCCCACCAATAAACTGCCCAGGTTCTCTCTGAGCAACAACTCAGGATCTTGTAGGTCAACACATCTATCAAGGAAGGGGCTGGTGACTTGATAGCAAAGGCTGAACACCTCTGCCAGATAGATGACAAGGTGAGTAGAGATGGTCACCCTCTCTATACTGTCGAAAATGGGGACTATTCTAGGTTAGGAACATCCCATTTAAAAAATTAGCTTCCTTTTTAAAAAGGTACAAAGGTAATGGGCTTATCTGACCTCATGAATTGGTACAAAATGGATAAAGAAAATATTAATAGTCTCCTCGCTACACCCTTTCCATCAGCCAGGTGTGTGTTCTTCCTCTCTCTCCATCTCTCTACGTGCCAGTAACAACATATGTGTTTGTGTGGAGATTTTTTTGTTGGTTTTATTGCTTTTACAAAATTGGGATCATTCTTAATAGTGCACTTTTCTCACTTGGGTTGGAAAGTGTTGGTTCTGGTGAAGTTGGGTGTTTACACAAGTGGTAAGTCTCCTTATAGATGAAACCAAAACATTACATTTAATGCTGAAGTTCTATTTGATCTTTCTTTATTCCCTACCTCCATAAAGATAACAGTTTTAGGTTTTTTTATATAAGATTTTATTTATTTATTTGAGAGAGAGAGAGAGGGAGTGCACAAGCAGCGGGGAGAGGGAGAATTGGACTTCCTGCTGAGCAGGGAGCCAGATGCAAGGTGGGCTCAATCCCAGGACCCTGAGATCATGACCTGAGCCAAAGGTAGATGCTTAAACCAATTGAGCCATTTGGGTGCCCCATTTTAATGTTTTTATCCTACATTTACAGACATGTGTATGTACCGGTAGAAATTAGGTAGCATTGTGTTTAAAAGAAAAATTAATAAAATGGGATTGGGGTGCCTGGGTGGCTCAGCTGGTTAAGCAACTGTCTTCGGCTCAGGTCATGATCTTGGAGTCCTGGAATTGATTCCTGCATCGGGCTACCGGCTCCGCTGGGAGTCTGCTTCTCCCTCTGACCTTCTCCCCTTTCATGCTTCCTCTCCCTCTCTCTCTCTCTCAAGTAAATAAATAAAATCTTTTAAAAAATTATAAAATGGGATCATAGTGTGAAAAAATGGGGCTAGTGACAAAAAAACTCATTATTTTGAATAAGTAAATTTGATAGGTAATTTTTTGGGTCCTTAAGCAGAATTCCATCAGGTGAGTGGACCACCCACCCATGCACCGACAGCCTTGAAAAAGGACTCAGAATATATACAAAATGGATGGAATTTGTGCGGGATATTTTCCGTGGCTGTGCAAAGTAAACCTAGAAAGAACAAGAAACAGCTGTCCCAGGGAAAAGTAGAAGGCTGAAAACTTTCAAAAGGAAACAGAGATCAGTATATTTTAAAATATATAACCAGGAGAAATTCGAAGCAGTTTATAAAGAGCTTTCTGACTTTTAGAAACCTGTTCTGCTTTATTTTTTTTCCTGGCACACATTACCCTATAAAAATACATGGGCCATCTTGCGGAAATCTCAGAGGTGGGTCAGAGTGACAACAGGAGCAAGAAGGAAGATAATGACAATGTCATGAGGTTTGGGGCAAAGTTTCTAGCTGCATGTCTTTCCATGGGAAATATTTACTGCTCAAGGCATCTAGTGCAATCACATTTTTCCAGAAATGATTGTAGGAGTTAGGGTTTCCCTTCCCAAGACAAGGTATTTCAGAGTATAATTTCATATGTCCCCTGAGCTTATATCATTTATTTACTGTGTTTGTAGATTGTTTTAGGTACTTACAGGGAAAAATGTCGATCCCCCACGGCTGGTATTAACATGTCTTTTTTACTTCACTTGAGATGAAATTCTACAGCAAGTGTTATACAAGGTTCCCTATGGGACACCATTTGATGAAACCAGAGCAGCAGGCAAATCGATTACAAAGAGAGACATGGATTCAGAAAGCAAGTATATGTCTTTTAAACTATCGGTGTGTGTATTCCTATAGGTCTCTGTATCATGTCATAAATACAGTGCTATCATTTTAGCATTTGTTAAAACAGCTCCCTGTGTGGCAAAGACAAATTGAGAAATGAAGGAAAGAATTGTCTGTACACCTTTCTATAACCTTCAAATCTATGGTCTCAAATGTGCCTATCCTACTATTTTGCGGGGGATCCTTGGAGTTCATGTGTCAAGCAGGTTCTCACTTTCTGGAGGCTGTTCAGAAGACAGGAACTGGAATTGCAACAGGAGTCCTGAGTAATGTAATAACTTTGTTATTACATTAACATAACTGGACACACTTTATACTTCCTATACCCCCCCCCCGGCATACTTTGATACTTTGCTTAGCCCCTGGGGAGAGCTGGTGCAGTCATTAGTCCCCCCCATTCAATGGATAAGACCCAGGCCAAAAAAATCACTTGCCCCAGGCGCACCAGGAGAAATAACAAAAGTGAAAAATACGCTCTTCCCCAAAGCAGCGTTGGATTATTTATTTTTTTTAAGTAGCAGTTTGAGAATTCAAGATCATAGGGGCTGTTGGATGATCATCAGATTATGATCATAGGTTTGTAAGGATAGAATTGTGTATCAGAAACTCCCAGCAGTACAGGAAAGTGCCCTGGGCAGCCGAGTAATGGGCACCGTGTTGGAATTTTGCACACAGATGTGAATTTCACTTCTCGAGGTTTGTTTCGGCCGGGGCGCCAGCCTCTGCAGTCAGCAGCTAGCTGATGCCTCTATGTTGACATGCAAACTTTCAAATATACATTCCCAATACAAGTGGAATTCTATATTAGCATTTCAACACTTAAAACAAAATATGGACCCAAAGCGCTCAGACGTGTGTACTGATACAAATTTTTTCTCTTTCATTTTTTTCCCCCCGTAGTTTTCGTCAAAAGAGCCAGTGTTGCTGGGTATTCTACTGCGCCAAGGTTTCCCTTTGGCAGCATGGACAGAATTTCGACTACTGGTAAATGCAAATGGATGTAATCGGAGCTGGGGGCCGATAAACAATACCTTATCTTCCCTGTGCCTGAGTTTAGAACCAGACGTGAGACTGACCTAAAGGTCCTACGGATGAAACTCAGACCATCTTCTCTAGAAAACTTGGCTGGATAATGTGGGGGCTTCTCTCTGAATTAGGAAGAGTACCTGTGGTTTCCCCGAACCCCCACCACAAGAGAATTTGATTCTATAAAATTCACAACATAGAGGAGCAGGTCAGAATGTTTGCTCTCTGGAAGCAGATGGATGCCAGAGAGAGAGAGAGAAAGAGAGAGGGAGAGAGGGGCTATCCATAGGTACCTGAATCCTATTCCCAAACTTACTTGTGAAGTCCCTTTTTCCCCCTGGGGGTGGGGACTGGGAGTGGCAGAGCACATTCTTGAAGTGATACCCCAGAGGAGTTCTCTCCCTCCCCACCATGAGGACTGTGGGAAAGTGCTCTCCTTTAGCTGAGGACCAAAGGCTCAACCCACAGACCCAATTATGGTAGGGGCAGATTGGCTCTGAAGACAGGATAAGGAACTAGCATCCCATGAAGCGTTTCTTCCTGAGGCAGATAGAAAGATTTAAAAGGAAAAATAGGCTAATTGTGTCACTGTCCAGGCTGGCAAATATGTGGTCTTTCCTGGGAGTAAGAATACGAACTAGGTCAGTGGTTCTCAACACTGACCATGCATCAACCGTGGGGTAGAGGATGAGAAATGGGAAGAGATTATAAACCCTTATTTCTGGAACCCACCAAGTTCCTAAAAGTGGAGTCCAGGGTTCTGCACAATTATGCCTATTTTCCAGGTGACTTGCCTACAGGTAACACTTGGAACCATTGACCTAGATGGTTTTTAGAGATTAATTTACCACCAAATTCTCTATAAAACAAGTGCCTCTAATATTCCTGAATTTGTCCTATACATTTCCTTTTGTGAATTTCATGATAATCATAAATTCAATGCAGTTGAGCATCTCTTTGGTCCCTAGATCTGCACCAGGAGATCTGAGAGGATGATTTTATACTGAGAACCCCACGGGTTCGAAGGATTTCATCAACACAGTCTAGGTCATGCCATTTTTCTCTGAAATGGCTACACTATTTATTAAAAAGTCCATCTGTGCTCCGATGATCTGAGATACCTCCTTTATCTTATACTAAATTCCCACATGTCCTAGGTCTCTTCCTGGGCTTTCTATCCTAACCACTGGCCTACTGGTTTCTGTATACAGTAGTGCCACACTATTTTAATTACAGAGGCTGGACTAGTGCCTTAGTCCCTTCTTTGCAGTTTTTTTTTTTTTAGATTTTATTTATTTATTTGACAGAGAGAGATCACAAGTATGCAGAGAGGCAGGCAGAGAGCGAGGGGCAACCAGGCTTCCTGCTGAGCGGAGAGCCTGATTGATCCGGGGCTCGATCCCAGGACCCTGGGATCATGACCTCAGCCGAAGGCAGAGGCTTTACCCACTGAGCCACCCAGGCGCCCCTCCTTTGCAGTTTTTATTCCGTGTTTTCCTCACTATTTTTGCATGTTTATTTTTGTACATGAACTTTAGTATCAACTTGTGGAACTTCATTAGAAGCCTGTTGATATTTTTATTAGCATTGCATTAAATTTATAAGACAATATTCACTTTGGGAAAACTGATGGTAAGTCATTCTGTGCTGGAATGGGGATGTCTTTCCATTTCTTCAGGTTTACTTTTGGCTCTTTCATCATGTGATTCCCCCCCCCCTTTTTTTAAAGGTTTTATTTATTTATTTGACACACAGAGAGAGATTACAAGTAGGCAGAGAGGCAGGCAGAGAGAGAGGGGGAAGCAGGCTCCCCGCTGAGCAGAGAGCCCCATTCAGGGCTCCATCCCAGGACCCTGAGATCATGACCCGAGCCAAAGGCAGAGGCTTTAACCCACTGAGCCACCCACGGCACCCCCCAATTTTTCCCCCTTATAGGTGCTTGACTCAGTGCTTGAAGTACAAAATGAATTTATTTCCCTCTATCTTCCCAGACCCCCAAGGTGTACAGTTGCCAATCTAAACTAGGTTTGGAGGCCATTCTTTTTTTTCTTTTTCTTTTTTTAATACACAAAGGATCACATTACAAATTGATCATTACATTCATCTTGATAATCCATGGTGTTGAGTTTCTGGGAGTCTCACAATTAGAAGAAATACATAGATTAGAAAACTTCCCTTGGGCCTATAATGTCAGGTTGAATCATTTGAACTTACTGTTTTTTGTAGGTAAAATGGTAAAGCCCTGGGTGGCTCAGTCAGTTAAGCATCTGACCCTTGATTTCAGCTCAGGTCATGACCTCAGGGTCATGAGATCAGGCCCTGTGTCAGGCTCTGTGCTCAGCAGGGAGTCTGCCTGAGAGTCTCTCTCCCTCTCCCTCTGCCCACCCCCTGCTCTCTCTCTAAAATATGTAACTTAATCTTCTTTAAAAATGGTCAAATATCTCTAATTTCATATGGTTCGACCTCAACATGTGGTTCAATAATTCAGGGGTCTCTGCTTAATGGGATGGGTCACATACCCAAGTCTAGGCTTCCTGTAGAGTGTAGATCCCTTTGTAATGGTGTCACTTCTCTCTTTCCACAAAATGGGAGGTAGCTGATTAAAATCCTTATGTTTATACGGACATAAGCAAATATTTCCTTGCTCAGCTGTCTTCCTTGGAATTTCATTTCAACTGTGGCTTTAAAATAGGTCCAGAAATTCCTTGATCCCCCCTCCCCTTGAGTGTGGGATGGACTTAGTGACTTGCTTTGAATGAATAGAACATGACAGAAGTGGTGTGCTACCTCATAGATCAGGTCCTCAAAGACATTGTGCTTTCTGCCCAACTATCTCTTGAATTGCTCACTCTGGGGAAAGTCAGTTGCCATGTTGTGAGGACATTCCAGCAGTGTCCGCTGACTTAAGGAGAGGCCCTTGTGGTGCCTCCAGCCAGTGGAGAGATGGGGCCTTCTGCCAACAGCTGTGTGAGTGAGTCATCTTGGAAGCAGACACTCTGGTACCAGTCAGCCTTCAAAGGACTGCAGCCTTGGCCAACAAATCAGGCTTAGCTCGGTCTCTCATGAGGTTGCAGTCAAGAGTCTTCAAGATTCCTTCTGTCACCCAAGACCTAGCTATTGATCTCCTATTCGGCTAGAGGTGCTGTGCCAGGAGTCGAGAGCTGAACAAGGCACTTGTGTCCTCCAAGAGCTCACTGCCAATGGGAAAGTCAGTGTCATCCGTTATTATTAGCTATAAATATGCTAAAATGGAAGGGACTTTAAAAAGTGCTTCAGGTTGTCTTTGCATGGAGCTTTGAGAGGACAAAAGATGCAGGTCTGCTTACTAAGGTTTTTTTTGTTTTTTGTTTTTTTAAGATTTTATTTATTTATTTATTTGAGAGAGAGAGAGAGAGAATGAGAGGGGAGAAGGTCAGAGGGAGAAGCAGACTCCCCATGGAGCTGGGAGCCCGATGCAGGACTCAATCCCGGGACTCCGGGATCATGCCCTGAGCCGAAGGCAGTTGCCCAACAACTGAGCCACCCACGCGCCCCTTACTAAGGTTTTTTTGAGTAGAGAGAGAGAATTAAGAAGAGTTAAGAAGAGACCCCCCCCACCCCCGCCCTGCAAACAATAGTAGAGGTCGCACCACACAAGAAGAAGAGGCTGACCAGGCCCCTCATCAGAGGCCAGGAGCTCCTCTGAAGCTGTTCTTCCGGAGTAGGAAATCCAGACCCAGACCACACAAATCTTCCTTAGCGGCCGTAACCATTCGCCTCCCCAAAATTAATTGTAAAAAGAGCTGGGTAGGAAGAGGGCTGAGGAAATGATTTTTTTTTTTTTTTTTTTTTGAGAAGTGAAGTGTCGTGTTAAAGTGTGCACAGGTATGTGTGAGTTGCAGCTATCACTGATTGAACTCTGCTGAGGGGGACCTAGTTTTCAACGGTGCAGCAGTAAGGTACTTTTTTTTTTTTTTTTAAAGATTTTATTTATTTAACAGAGAGATCACAAGTAGGCAGAGAGGCAGGCAGAGAGAGAGGGGGAAGCAGGCTCCACGCTGAGCAGAGAGCCCGATGCGGGGCTCGATCCCAGGACCCTTAGATCACAACCTGAGCCGAAGGCAGAGGCTTAACCCACTGAACCACCCAGGCGCCCCAGCAGTAAGGTACTCTTAATCGAAGCAATCGAAGTCTTGTTTTAGTGGCAGTCTCCTAAGAGGAAAACAAGAGAGAGATAAATTAAGAGGTAAGACTTCAACTTTTCCCTGAACACAAAGCCCACATTTCTTGGCTCTGGGCTCTTTTAACACAATTTTACCAGGCCCAGGATGTGACTGATTGGCACTTGAATGAGTCCACCTCATGGATGTGGGGCTTAGCTTGTCGTCCTTGCTCCGGTAATGGGCTCAGTAGAGGCTGCTTCTCTCATAGTTAATGATTTTCTTTAGTTGAAATGAGGTTTGGAAACGGATGATATCTGGCAAAACTTGGTAACTGTGCTTATTTTGTCTCGCCAAAGAAAATCCTACAAATGATCAAAGTCACAAGCCACACTGATGGTAAGTGTAGGTGGTAGCTTCTAATTCTGGTTTTGTTGTAAGGTACAGAGACACGGAGGTTAAAAATTTGTGTTCAGATGATGAGTCTATCTTTTCCACACCTCTGTGGAAGAGCAAGGCCAATGTAACCCCTTAGTGGACTGACTCGACACTCTCCAGGGTTTTCTGTGTGTCTGTGGTTGTTAATCTCTTGACTGATTCGACAAGCTGGCATTTCTGAAATCAAGTCATTATGACTCAACGTTAAGTTGGAAGTTTTCTCTCTTCTCTAAGCCAAATCAAATAAGGCACACATTTTCCTCCTTCCCCAGAAATAATAAAGGCCTCGAGAGGCTGTTGTCTCATACCACAGCATGTTAACCACATTGTCTCATTCGCACCTCTTTGAGAACTAGGCCAAGGCAGATTCACCAAATTCACGCCAAAGCCGCTGCTCAGCTCAAAGACCTCTGGGCCTGGGGGCTCCAGCTTTGAAGTGTTCTGAGGGCACATGGGTTCATTACTTCTCACTCTTCCTCATTCCCTTTTAAATAGCCTTACTTTCTAATCGCTAACCTGCCAGTCCACACATCTCGCCAGAGCTCGTACTCGTTGGTTCTGGTTTGCTCCTGGAACTTCTCAGAACATCTCCCAGCCCCTTTCCAGGGCCATCCTTGTGTTGGACACAGACAGCTCTCCTGGCTTGCTGCTCTTCTCCATGCTAAACTCACTCAGGCCCTTTGACAAGGTTTCACATACAGACGAGTCAAAGATAGCCAGTGGGAGAGTTAGGGTGCTAATATTTCTGATTTCCAACCCTGCCTGTTTCTTACTAGGCCATTCTGCAGCCCCTCTCCCAATAAATGCATATTTCAGTGTAGTTCACTCTCCTGTCTTGTCCTTGCAATTTAAGAAATATTTTTATAGTACTTTGTGGCTTATAAATCGTTTCCATGAACATTATACTATCTGTGAGGTAGGTCCTATTATTTCTATCTTATGCTGGTGGAGACTGGGGTCAGAGGGGCTCAGCAACTGACTGAAAGGTTCTCTCGAGGTCCTCTAAGGTGGTCCCTGACTAGCAGTATCATTGTCATTTGGGGGGTGGGGATAGGAAGCCTGTGAGGAATATACATTTTCAGGCCCCCTCAGATCTACCAAACCAGAATCTCTAGGGTTGGGCCCAGCGGTCTGTCTTTTAAGGCTTCCTGGTGATTTGAATGCACACTCAAGTGTGAAAACCACCGTCTCAGCCTATGGGTTGGTCACCCAGGAATTTGTTAGATTAAAAAAATAATAACAAAACACTAATGTACATTTGGACTTTTCTCCAAAACCCTCCTAACTCCTCACTTTGAATCTAGGGGAAGGGTTTTTTCTTTTCTTTTCTTTTTACGATTTTATTTATTTATTTGAGAGAGAGAGAGAGAGAGAATATGAGAGGGGGACCAGCAGAGGGGGAGGGACAAGCAGTCTCTGTGCTGCGTTTGGAGCTCACTGCAGGGCTGGATCCCACAGCCCTGAGATCGTGACCTGAGGGGAAATCGAGAGTCAGACCTTTGACTCTGTAACTCAGGTGCCCTGAGAGGAAGTTATTTTTATCATAAAAATAGAACTACTTAGGAGCACCCGGCTGGCACTGTCATTAGAGCATGTGACTCTGGATTTTAGGGTTATAAGTTTGAGCCCCGTGTTAGGTGTAGAGTTTACTTAAAAATAAAATCTTTTAAAAACCAGAACTAAAAAAACAAAACAAAACAAAAAAAACAGAACTAATCACAGGCCAATGATTGTTTTTAGATGAGCACATTTAGTCTTTTGTCTTCTGTAGATCACAATTCAGAGAAGAGGGATAGAGAATCCTCTCTCTCCAACGGGGATATGAATGAGTCGCTTGCCACTGTAGACGAAGAAACACTTGAAGCAGCAGCTAGGACAGGTAATAAAGCTAAATAAGACACTCACGTACAGATAACCTCAGAATGCATCTATGCCTTTCATGGTATTTTAACAGAGGAGATGTCAGCATGCCTTTAATTTACCCACAAAGCGTACCATCGGCCAGTAAAATTACAAATTAAACTAACTCTGGGGATTTGACCTCCCTTTTGGGAAGATGCTACTTTCAGTCATTTCTACACAGCCGGGGTCATTCCTAACATGGGCATCATCGTCTGAGCCTCTGTCATTACTGCACACTGAGGCTTTCTAACACGTAGGAGGGATTAAATCCAAATATTAACTAGTCCCTGATCTTCAACCTTGGATAACCTGAGCCTGGGCCCATTCAGAACGGGAAGAAACTTGCCCATCATGGCAGCGTGCTGACTTTTTCCAACAGAACCCTTAGAGTTGCTTCGTGCTGTGGCCTCTCACTGTAGCTTAGATGGAGGTGGCAAGTTGGACGTTTCCAGTTTTCTCCCCATAACCCAAGATGGCCCTTGGCCAGCCTCCCCCTGCCTGCATTGCTAGGCCCCCCTCGGTGGTTCTCCACACCAAACCATCCAGTTCCTGTCATGGAATGGCTGTGCCCCATTTCCCTGATTCCTGCTTTTGTCACGTTACAAATGGAGTGACAGAAGCTCTGGGAGTCCCTGATGTCAGCTGGGGTTTCCATCTAAGATGGCCTTGTTTTCCCAAGCTCACACTTGGTGGCATTCGGAATCTACCCTCAAGATTTCTGCAAGTCCCTCCAGGCTGTAAGAGCTGAGGTTCATCTGGCAGCATGTTTACCCTTGTGAATGAAATTCCCCCAAACCTATGCACTTGAGGCAGATGCTATATATGGCAGAACTTCCCGAAGCTGGGAGGTAGGGTGATGGGGGGCAGCTCCAAACTGAATATTTGACTCCATTGTTTTTGGTAGCCATTGCAGAACTTTCTATCCCCTTGAGGGTCCCCCCTTCCTCTTTCCTCTATTCTTCTTTTCCTGCAAACTGTGCCTCGTTGTCCCTTCTTCTTGGTTGCTTTGCTGCCTGCTGGGTTCATACCCTCCGCGTCTCACCTCCACCACCAAACAGCATCTCGTGTCACCGCCAAAAAGCTTAGGAGTGTGTTTTCCCAAACAAAGTCCAGTTTCTTCTAGAAACTTCTAGAGCCAGTGGCTAAGTTTCTAGGGTTTTCAGATCTGCTGTAAGCAGAGCAAACAGGTTCATCCCTGCAGATCCGTAAGGGGCTGTCTCTTTCTGTTTACTTTGCCATGCCTCTTTTCATTTAGGTAGTCAAGATAAGAACGTGCCATGTGAGCGGCTTCTGCAGTTCCTCCAGAGGAACATCATCATCGCCGCCGCCTCAGTGGCAGGAGTCCTTGTCGTCACAGTGTTGTTGCTGCTGGCCTTGACCACATGCTGCAGGAGGAAACAGCTATCGTGAGTGGCTCGTAGCTCCCACCTTCCTTCGAAGAACTCATGGGTATCCGTGCCAGTGTCGCCCCAGAGCTTCCTGCCGATCCTGGAGTTAGGTTGTGTATTTGCAGGGTGCAGATGGCCCAGGCCAGGGGTTTTTAAGCACTGCCTTTTGGTGGTGATGCGTAGCCGGGTATGGATTACCTGGCTGGGGCCATGCTGGCCTCTATAAAGAATCCCTTAGGGTAGGCCACACCGATTTCCATGCTGAGGGCCACTTAAAAGGGGAGATGCTACAGCCTCTGGCTGAAAGCTTGGAAAACAGGAATACGAGGGCAGGAAGGGATGAGGCCGCAGAGGAGATGAGCATAGGGCTGACATTTGGCTTGTTCACCATGCTCAGCTGCACAGGTTGTTAGAATATTGGAAGATCCCTCTACTGGTTGGTAAATGGCACCTTCCCAGGACCTCCCACAGACTTTCCAGTCTTCCCCCCCGGGGACCTGCCAGCGAGGGGTTCATGCCTGGCCCAGCAGTGGCCCTCCCGGGCTCCGCTCTGCCAGTGGCCACGTTGACTAGTCAGGGTCCGTCTGTGCCACTTACTAAATATGTCTGTTATCCCCCTGATGAGAGGGCTCCGACACAGTGGCTGTAACCGTGAGTAGGCACTAGAAAGTAAACGGCTTACAAGATTATGCATTTGCAGTAATCGTGTCTCGAAATTTTGTGCCTCTGTCTGCATCCTTTGAGACAAGATTCTTAATTACAGGAAAAGCAGCTTCCTAGGGCCCCTCGGGTCTTGCCTGACACTGTGTTTGTGCTCAGCTTGTCCACAGAGAAAGGGGGGTGTGGTGTGCCATGGGGGGGGGGGAGGTGAAGTGGCCCTCCCCCACAATTCGGAGGCTCTGGTTCTTAAAACTGCCCACAAGAGTGACATTGCTTTCTCTGAAGAAGTTCTTTATTATTAAAAAAAAAATTTTTTAAGGAGTTCTTTAAAGCACTAAGATTCCTGAGACTGGTAACCCATTCAGGCCAGGCCAACACTACCTCACATCCAGCTTCCTCCTCCGAGACAGGACCGGGTCCCCTGAAGTGAAAGGGGAGCCCAGAATGTGGCAGAAGTTAGAGATGGAAGATTTCAGGAGCTTCTGGAAATAAGCTTGACCCACAAATGCGCTTATCCATCGGATTTGTCATTTCCCTTCTGTGCCTCTTGGAGGTATCAGAAGAAGTGGTCAAGACTGTGGCTCCATCCCACTGAGGTGAATCGAAGCTGTGGAGAGCCTGTGTTACCAGAAAGTGCGGGGGAGGGGAAGGAGTTTCCCAGAGGCTCTCTGGCACCCAGAGGCGAAATGAATTTCACACATGACAAACCTTCCTGAAGGGTTGTAGAATGCTCGCCCCTCAGAAACTTCAGCCTCTGTCACCATCATTGCCCACAGCGTCGACAGTAGGAATTCCTATACACGTCGTTGTGCAATGTGGTTTTGTATGTTTTATTTCAGACATTCTCCAGCGAACATGACATATAATATTTTTATTCTGAATGGGAAGACTTGGTGGCAAAAGTTCCAAGAAAAGAACCCCAAAAAGAACAGCGATAAACAGAAACAGTTGTTGAAGGGCAAGTCCCGCGTCTAAGCCAGCTGGTGGGGCCCGCCAAGCCAGGACCGGAAGCTGTGATGCCGGGCAACTGTCCACCCAGACACCATGGAGAGGCATTTGGATTTCTGGCTGTGAGGTGTGCTCTCCTGTCAGTCTCGAATGGACCAAGACACGGATGTTGTACCACAGGGTGCTTAGAGTGTGGTACGGCACTGATAGCTAGGGCAGGAGACGCAGCACATTTGCCCAAAGACAAACCTGACTAACTACCGATTTCTTTATTTATTAAAGCATCGATTCTCTGATTCAGCTGTTCAGCAGATATTAACTGAACACCTCATGTGTAGACAATCTCAAGCATGAGGCAACCAAAGGTATTGGAAGCAGGCCTGGGCCTTGCGGGTTTCTGAGGAGAGGCCAGACAGCTGGCTGAAGCTCTTTGGTGGTGAACTTAGGCCTCTGAGCTCCGATCTGAAGGGGTCTAGAGGGGATGGGGTGGGGGACGCCTGGCAGCCCTGGTCCCTGCTCTGGAAGGTGGGGTCCAGGGATGCAGAGGTTGGGCCCGGGGCTGGCGCAGGGGTGCCCGGAGGCTGCAGCCGCCCCTGGGTCTACACCCCAGCTCCCACCCAAAGTGGCTGCACACCCTCCGCGGACCCCGTGGGGGCTACGGTGGCAGGGTGAGGACTCGAGCCGGGCCCCAGTTTGTGCGGCAGCGACAGTGGCGGCCGTCAGGACGGGCTGTGGCCTCAGCAGAGGGTCCCTGTCCAAGCAGGTGAGGACACTCGCCAGGGAGTGAACAGGGCTCTGGGGAGGCAGGTGGCCTTAGGAGGGCGGGGGCGCATCACACCCAGAGGGCCCTCTGGACTGATGGCAACCAGAGCAGATGAGGGCGTGTCCAGGTCCATGGACACGTGGACTAAAGGTCGGAGGCACTTCGGATGCTCACCCCTGCCTGTGGAAGAAGCCCCCCACTTCCACCCCAGGCTGCTGCTGGCTGGGCACCTGTGGGCTCTTACTCAGACACTTAGAGTCTCCCCAGGTGCAGGCCCAGGCTGGTCTTCCCCCAGCCTCCTCCTTGCTGCTGGCCTCCACACTCCTTTCCTGGTTCACAAGTCTCCTGGGTCACCTTCAGCCTGGGACCCTTCCTCTACCTTAATAAGTTACACTTACTGAGAACCTATTGTGTGTGTGTAAATTCCTTTAGGCATGATTATCCTCATCTTATTTCAAGAAAAGGGAGGCTCGGATGCCTAAGGTCACCTGTTAGAGGCCCCAAGCTAAGGGGGCAGCCTGGATTCTAATCCAGACCCCAGGTCTGTGCTGTAACCATTGAGTGGCTCAGCCCCTATCACCCTTGGGACCTGCTGAGGAGGAATGAGTGGGAAGGACTTCTAGTCTCCTTTTTTTGGGAGGGGGACTTAGTGAAATATTCCCCCCAGGGATAGAGGTGGTTCTGGAAAACCAGTTCTGGTAGGTGGCTTACATCAAGGGCTCCCTCTCTGGTTTTCCCCGCCATGTGGTTTTCCTTGTCTGCTCTCCCAAAGTGGGGAAGCCCTCAAAGCTTTAAGCCACGGGGAACTGGAGGACAGATCAAGGCCAGGGTGGGTCCAAGTGGGACATTCCTCTGCACTCCTCTCTCCCCGGTGAAAAATCAGCCCACTTTCTTCTTGTTTGAATCCTGCTAGGGCTGGTCCCGGCCTTGGCCTGGAGGGTGACCCAACACCAGGTTTGGGTAGGTAACTCAGTTTATAGCTCTCTTTTGCTTCATTTTTACATTTAACTCTTATTTTTTCTTACTTTCATTTTTTAAATTTTTAAATTTTTTTATTTTTTCATTTAAAAAAAATTAATTTTTTTTTCAGTGTTCCAAGATTCATTGTTCATGCTGGATCACTTATTTTTAAGGAGTGTGGCTTTCAACCTTTAGGATTCTGAGTGGTGCTTGGTAGGATGTAGTACTCAAGAGGTGCCTCTGGAGGGCGCAGGGGAACCCCGTTGCTGCACTTGGGCGTGCACGCCCTCATTAGCACACTCTAGAAGTTGGGAAACTCAGTAGTCTGTGAGGATGATGGCGATAATGGTGCTTTTGTTTTGAGACCTCTTTTAATTTTCACGATAGCCCTACGAAGCCGGTCCCGTTATCATTTCCACTTCCTGAATGAGGAAAGGCACAGAGAGCCCAGGTAGCTTGCTCAAGGGCACTGAGGTATAAGCAGCCGAACCAGAAAGAACAAGAAGATTAAAGTCACCGTGGTCTGGTCACCCAGGTGCTTCCCCAGGGGGGAGGAAACTTAGGAGGGACCCGGGGGGTCAGGGGCGGAGGGGTGTCCTCCCTTTGGGGATCATTGCACTGAAGTGTGATCCCTCTCTTGCAGGCTACAGCCTCCCCCCACCCCTCAAACCCCATCCAAATAAGAGAGATTTCCCCAGCAGTGATCTGGTGGTTCCGAGTCCGGCCTGCTCGAAAGTCAGATGAAACTGACACAGGGCCCTGCGCTGCTCAGTTTGAGGACCGGAAGGCTTCCTGGAGGAAGCCACATTTAATCATTGACCTGGAGGAGGAGGAGGAGTCAGGCAGTTGAGGAGGTGGGGGGGAGCGAGTTCAGGCTGGGACCCTGTGTGGGCAAAGGCCTGGAGGCGTGACAGCAAGCTACCAATTTCTTCCGAGGCTCTTTTCATGTGTGGACCCAGCCGGGAGAAATGCACTACAGTTTTCCCAGCCCACATTTCCATCCGTCATCCGTTTGCTCTTTCCTCTGAACGTTCAAAAGACCCATCTACCTCCCTCCACTTTGGCAAAACACAGGGCCTTATCTGCAAGCCAATCTCAAACTGTCTGCCTCTGAGCACCGGCCGGGCCTCTGTAGATTCAGAAAGCAACCTCTGGGACCGCAAGGGGGTTGGAGGGGCCGCTGAACCAGTGCCTCACAGGGGGCCAGGAGTTCCCTTCTTGGGCCTGATGTCCCCAGAGATTGGAGGCGGTCCTCGGGCCCTCCACCTGCAGCCTGCTCACCTTCCAGGTCTTTCCGTTCTCCTGTGTCCACCAGTGGGCGGGCTATGGGGCAGACGGCCTGGACTTCAGTCCCGCCTGGCCATTTGGAATCTGCTGTTCAACCTCTCTGGGCTTCTCTTCCCTTATTTGGAAAATGAATTAAGCAAGTTATATGGTTAAATTGTCACCTGCTTACAGTGTCTTCTGGCACATAGTAAAGTGCTCAGTAAATGCTACTCTGATTACTCTAGACGATGTGATTCTGGTGCTATGATTTCTGCTCTTTTCACTCTGCTGGGACATTCTTCTCTCCCTCCAGAAGAATTATTCAGTGTGGAAACAGATTTTTTTTCTGCATCCTGAGTTTCATGATTCCTGTGGGGAAAGGGAAAGTTTCTAACAAAAACAGTTTGGGGGAAACCTATGTAGGAGAAAAGCATCCCAGCCTGGCACTCAGAAAAAAAAAAAGATTTCTTGAGGGGGGAGAGGGTGACTTAGGGAACTGGGGGACATTAGAGACTGAAGAGAGGTCCCCAGGAAAGAAGGCCTGGGGTGGAGCACGGAGGAGACATCAGGCAGGTTGTGGGGCTGAGCCCACGTCCCCCAGGGTGGCAGGAGCCAGAGAAGAAAGGTTCTTGGGGTCCCAACAGTGGTTCGAGGATGGCTGCACACCACCCCTGAGGCCGCGTGTGTGGGCGAGCCCCTGAAGATGTGCCCTTGTGCTCGAGAGAACAAGGAAGTGGTGGAGGAGAGCCCCTTGAGGCTTTGGGGCACCGGAGCGAGAGAAGAGGAGACCAAGCACGGGCAGTGGCCGTGCCACAGGGAATGGGTGTGACGGGTGGCCCCTTGGTCATCATGGGTGTGTGCCAGTGTGAGGCAAGGGAGAAGAAGAAGATTGTGACGAGAGCAGAAGGTGGCGATCAGCTAGGTGCAGCTTGTGGGGAAGGTCCGAGGCGGGGCAGGCTGGGAGCAGGTGGGCACTGGGGACACACCGTCACCGTGTCGTGACGAAATGACTGATCCCTCTCAGACTCCTTCTCTGGTACCCCCCTCCCCCGCGCCACATGCACTGGGGCTCCTCTGAGTACACACAGTGTCCAGGCTGCCACCATCCCAGCCCTGATCTCCCTGTTGACCCAGCTGCTGCCGCCTCTAGCCTGTGACCCATGTTAGGGCAAGGACAGGGTTGTCACTGCTGTCCCAGTGCCTGGCACACAGTAGGTGCTCTGAACCTCTGGGGGTATGGCCTTCCTGGGCAAATTTCCCCTCTCTCCAGCTTTAACCCGCCTGTGGAATAAATCCCTCTCAGGAGCAGTTGAGCCGGGCAGGCCGTGGGTCCGTGTCCCCCTGGGAGGGGGACTGGGGCATTCCTGTTTCCACTGAGTCCTGGGGATCAGCCTCCCATTGCTCCAGCCCCGCCCTGTTCATGTCACTGCTTTTCTTCTCCCTGGCTTTGGGGATGCTGTTGGAATTGTCACTTTGCATAACCCCCACCAGCAGATAACCTCAGTTTCCCCCAGCGCAGGGCAGGCCCTGCTTGGCCCCGGAAATGCCCTCTGCCCTCCCTGGAACATGTGACTTTTGATTTTTCTTGAACGCAGCACTTCGTGACTTTGGCGTAGACTTCAGACGCAGCCCCCTTTCCTGTCTTCACAACAAGGAAACAAGCTGAGTTTCAGAGAAACCAGCTGCTGAGAGCACACAAGGCCTTCCGGCCCTGGTCCCTGCTTAGCTTGGGCCTTTGTGTGGCGGTTGGCGTGCCCAGGTGAGTGGCCGCCCTCCGGCCTTCTGCCCCTGTCCTGTCACCACAGCCACAGCCCGGGGGACTCGGGGCAGCTGGAGGAGGGTGAAGACTCCGTGAGGTATGACTTACTTACCCTTTGCCTGGGCATGGGAGGGAGTGGTCAGTCGCAGGGCCTCCGGCTGGGGGCTTGGGCTACAGAGATATCTAAGTTAGTTTCTTGGGTCTCAATTCTTCATCTAGAACCAGCTATTTGCTGACGTTGGGGACCAGAGACCTGTGACCCATTTGCCTCAATATCATCTGCACATCCCCAGGTAAGTCATCCTGGATGGAATAGCACCTGGCCGCCATTTCCATGGGTAGTCTGTCTGGTGGAGGGGGACAGAGGTAGGAGGCCACCAGGAAGGACCAGGAGGGGCCGTAGGATTGGGATGGATGGTGTCCAGCTGGAAGAGGAAGCAGACACCACCTGCGGCCACCCTGAGGGAAGCAGACTCCCTGCCAGAGGGTCAGCTGAGTGGTCACGTCTAGGGGACACGGCGATACCTGCTCAGTCTCCCGCTTCCTGCTGGGCCCTGTCCGGGTGCCACCCTTGGCTCCAGGAAGCAGAGAATCTTCCAGAGAGAGCAAACATGTGCCCCGGCCCCCACCCCCACCAGCCGCGTGAATAGGAGGGTGGCTTAACAGGGCGGTGAACCTGAACAACCGAACGCAGATGATTCCTCTCACGGGGCCCAGGACAGGCTTGAGCCACTTGTAAGGGAGGTCAGGTTCAAGGGGGACCTGGAGAGGTGAAGAAGAAAACAGTCTGAATCCTGCTCAACCGCTGTGTGTCCTTGGCAGGTTGCCTGGAGTCTCTGAGCCTCAGTTTGTGTGTCTGTTAAATGCAGAGGCCAATATCGGCACCCTGCTGGTGCCTGGCTCTTGACTCTTGGGTAAGAGGTTGGGAAAAATTTCCCGGCCACGAGAGAGTCTCGGCAGGAGGGAACAGGGGTTCCTGTGGTGAACAACTCAAGACACGCGTCGTGATTCCTGTCTCAGCCAGGGCGGTGAGCACACAGTGGGTGCTTAGTAAAGCTTTGCTGAGAGCTTAGGACCAGGGACTCCTGGCATGAAAAGTCTTTGGGGGCCACCTCAGAAGGCTCTTCTCCTCCAGTGCGGTACTTCCTTTTCCTTCTTGTGCCTGTCCTCCTGCCTCCCGCACCAGCCCTGGCAGGGACACGGGGCCGGCAGGCGGTCTGCGCGGTGTTAAGCCAACACCGCAGAGCCAGGCAGCCTTGATTCAAGGCTTGGCTCTGTCACCGACTTACTATGTGTTCTGCGCGACCCCTAGGCAGGTCCCCCGGGCAGGTCCCTGCGCCTCTGTGTATGTCAGGTCCCGGGTCCGTAAATCCTTCACTCATGGGGCTCCTGTGAGGATCCAGTGAGTGAACAAAATTGACCCTTGGGCCACACAGAGCTTAGGGGTGCTGCAACCCCACGCAGTTGAAATCCTGCATATAACTTTTGACTGCCCCCCAACACGTAACTCAACTCCTTCTGTTGACCGGAAGCCTTCTGATAACATAGAGAGTCTAAGATGTATTTTGTATATCATGTGTGTTATATCCTGTATTCTTATTTTTTTTTAAAGATTTTATTTATTTATTTGAGAGAGAGAGAATGAGAGGGGAGAAGGTCAAGGGAGAAGCAGACTTCCCGCAGAGCCCGGAGCCCGATAATGGGACTCGATCCTGGGACTCTGGGATCATGACCCGAGCCGAAGGCAGTCGCCCAACCAACTGAGCCACCCAGGCGCCCTGTATCCTGTATTCTTACAATAAAGGAATCCAGACAAAACAAACTAGTATGAAGAAAATTCTAAGAGAAAAGACATTCGTTGTACTGGACCTGAGCCATTCGAACCTGTGTTCTTCTGGGGTCAACCGTGGATTAGAGTGCCCGGCACATAGAAGGTCTATCGGAGCCTGTTGCTTTAATTCTGATGATCACTACTAGCTCTGGGAGGTCAGGCTCTGGACTTCGTAGCTTCTAGAGACTCTTCTGGGGGCTGTAGCAGCTGGACCCCTCCATGCCAACCGCTCCCTGCACACCAGGCCGCCGGAAGCATAGGGTCAAGGCCGTGGTTCTCAACTTGGAGCCGATTTTGGCACCACCATTACCAGCCCCCCAGGGACTGGCAATTTGATTACCGGGGACAGACATTTGATAATGTCTGGACCATTTTTGATCATGACTTGGGGGGTCTTGTCGGCATCTAGTAGATACAGGCCAGGAATGATGCTAAATACCCCACAATGCTCCCTCATCCTCATCCTCTTCCTCCCACTTTTCCCACCCCCTAAACCTCTCCTCATCTCCATTTTACAGTCACAGAGGCTGACACCCAGCGAGGGAAAGGTCCTGTTGAGGTCACATGGCCCTTAAAACCAAGGCGGCAGAGGTTGGGGTGGGGGGACTGCTGTCACCGAATTGTCCAGTGAATCAGTGAGCACTTAGCAAGTCGGCTGGATCTGAGGACCTGTCCCCAGTCCCACAGGGTACAGCACCCTGGGCCCTGGCACTCGAAGGAAGCTCGAAGTGCAGGGACACCTGCCAGCCTGGGGTGAGAGCCCCAAGGGATCCAGCTCAGAACAAGGGATTCCGACTCCTAAAGGACATTCTCCAGAGTGGTGAGTGCAGGCTGCTGGGTCAGAGACCTGCATTCAAATCCTGACTGCCGCTCACAGGCTGCGTGATCTTGAACGTGACATGAACCTCTCTGAGCTTCAGCTGCTTTATCTGGGGAATGGGGCTAACTGTTCCCATTTAATGGGAGCCGAGGTGAGGTTTAGATTAAGTGGGGGCAAGCTCCCAGTAAAGTCCCTGGCACAGAGGCTGTTGTTGTTGTTACCTGTTGGACACGTACTTATTGGGAGGAAGCAGGGGCTCCAGTAGAAAATAGGACAGCTGTAGGCTCTGCCTGGGGGAGCTCAGCCTGGTCATGGACAGAGGAGCCAACAGACAGGGGTCAGACATGGCCATCCGGGCTGTGATGGGGGAGGACAGACCCTGGGACAAAAGAGGAAGTGCCTGACTCAGCCTGGGGAATGAGGGGTGGAAATCATGGAATACTTTTAGGAGGAGGAGGGCACGACAGAGGGGACTGAAGCATATAGCCAGGAGGAGGGTGTGGGCACCTACTATGTGCCTTGCTGGTCTGGGTTGGGGAATAAGACAGAATCTCCGCTCTCACACAGGGGACAAAGGTCTTATGTCAAAAAGTTGGTGGATAGATAATATTTTTGGTGGTAAAGAATCATAAAGCTGAGTCAGGGATATCTCTATCCTGAAGAAGGGGAGGTGATTTTAGAAAGGGAGGTCAGAGAAGAGCTCTTGGAGGAGGAGGTGATCGTTAGGCAGAGACTCGAATGAAGTGAGGGATTTTAAGGGAAGAGTGTCCCGACAGAGGGAACAGACTGTGCAAATGCCCTGCGGTTGGACCATGCCTGATTTGATGAAGTGAGCTGAACAAGTGACATAAGGAGGCCCATGTGGCTGATGGGGCGTGAATGAGGACCAAGAAGGGATTGGGCAGCTCGCATAAGGACTTGGGGGCTGCTGTGAGGATCTGGGCTTTCCTTACCCCTGAGTGAGGTGGAAGTCTCCTGGAGGGCTGAGAGCAGCGAAGGACGTGATAACACAATGGCAGGCCAGGTGCTTGGTGAGTCTTATCCCATGGAAGCCCCATCCTCTCCCCGTGCCAGGCACCTTTGCTTGCACCGTTTTCTAGGTGGGGTCTGGTGAGCTTAACTCACTGCCCAGGCCCACAGCACTACTGCGCAATGGATTCCTGATTCTGTGGTTGAAATCTGATCCCCTGGTATCAGCAAAAAAGATATGGAGAAGCCAATTGCCATCGATGGCCCAATGCCAACTGCTGTCGCTGTGACTTAGAAAGTAACCAAGTTGGCATTTTATTGGCCGATATTGCCTGTGCTGCCTCTACTGGTGGGCAGAGGGGGGCCCCACTGTGATTGTGGACTAGCGAGCGGGAAATGTGGCCTTAGGGGGATTTCAGGTCTCAGACAGAAGACTGGGGGTCAGTGAGAGGAGGGATGGGCAGAGAGGGGCTGGAGCCCCATTCCAGCAGCACCTTTGGTGGCATCATTCGCTAAGGACTGCGCCTCTAGGCCTGGCTGGTGCAACCCCCTCCTCCTCCCACCAAGTGCATTCCTTCTGCAGCCTGACTGCCTCAGTCTCCCCCCTGGGCTCTGACAGTGGACATCTGATTGGGGCTTTTGATGCTCAGAGTATGTTCTGTGGAATAGTAGACCCTCAAGGCTCTGCAACATAAGAGTGGGGATAAAACAAAGCTAAACG
This sequence comes from Nasua narica, assembly GCA_028533885.1. Taxonomy (NCBI): domain Eukaryota; kingdom Metazoa; phylum Chordata; class Mammalia; order Carnivora; family Procyonidae; genus Nasua; species Nasua narica. The sequence goes on from CM052811.1 coordinate 68,841,970, forward strand.
GTCCTTCCATGCAGGTCTTCTCAGAGCCTTTATTTATTTTATTTTATTTTTAAGATTTTTACTTATTTATTTGAGAGAGAGAGCATGAGCAGGGGCAGAAGGGGTGGAGGGAGAGGGTGAAGCAGACTCCCCACTGAGTAGGGAACCTGACGTGGGCTAATCTTAGGGCCCTGAGATCATGACCTGAGCTGAAGGCAGACAATTAAAGCATTGAGTCACCCAGGTGCCCTGAGCCTTTCATTTTTTAAAAAAGATTTATTTATTTATTTTAGGGGGGTGGAGGGTAAGGGGCAGAGGGAGGAGGAGAGAAAGAATCTCAAGCAAACTCCCCACTGGGCACAGAGCCCCCATGCAGGGCTTGATCTCATCTCCCTGAGTCAGATACTGGAGGGACTAAGCCACCCAGGCGCCCTTCAGAGCCTTTAATATGCTAATACGCTTTCCACAGCTTTCGAAAATGTGTCGGACCGCCTGAGTCTTTTTGCCTTTGAAGTATGTTAGAGTTATCAGGTCTGTCTGGAATAGATCTAACTGAACCCTACGTTTACCCAAGGAGGATACTTGAATGGTGGAATTTCCGGAAGACCCTTCTGACCGAGGACCACAGCTTTCTTCCTTCTCCTCCCAGGGCCTGGGCTGTGAAAACAAGGCTGCTATCCCATCGTCTCTTAGTGGAGCTGCAAACTCTGGGAAGGCCGAATTAGGATCTCTGAACTCACAGTTCATGGGGAGGCTGACTGGGGTCAGTCCAGGCAGGAATGGGGTGGGGGAGTCTCATGGTGGGCTTGTCTCCTCAGAAAGCCATGGTCTGTAGGGCCGTGACTTGGGAAAGAAACACGCGATCTTCTCAGCCACTTCTAGGGTCCCATCAGGAGGCTGCACACTGGCCCAGCTCCTCTGAAAGCAAAGGGTCAATGCCTGGTCCAGCCTCTTGTCCCCCTGGCTCCCCATCTTCTACTTTCTGTCTACTTCCTCTGGACTCCCCCGCATCTCTGGGAACTGGAAAGCTGGTCACTCCAGCTCTCATCCCCCTGTCTTACTAGTGAGGACAGTCCAGAAAGGCACAGGAAGGCAAAAGCTGACACAGGGCTGGCTAACCCCCGGACCCTTCTGCAGAGCAGTGTCGTGTTATTACCGTTGTCGCTATTGGCAGCGAGACAGGGAGGTTGTGATAAAGCTCAGAATGCATGGGGAAGGCTCCTGCCTCTGGGATGCTCTGACTTTTGGTCTGAGATGGCCAGTCCTGGCTTGCAGCCCTGGACTGGGCCCCGAGGGCCAGTCTCTCCCCACCCCCCTTCTGCACTAACCCGTCTCTGGCTACCAGGGTTGCACCTGTGGCCACTGTGGGGTGGAGCTTCTCAAACTGTGTTGCCGACAATTTCCTGCCACAGCTTCCTGCCCCAGAGACCAGCTTCACTACCCCCACCCCTACCCACAGCCCCTGGACAAGCCCCCATCTTGCTGCCCAGTCCTGTGCCCTGTGTATAGGGAGCAACGATACAAGTGTGTGGGGCAGGGATGGCTGGATGTGCAAGGATGGAGAGGAGTAGGGAGGGTGTACTCAGTAGAGGGCACTGCATGGATAAAAGTATGGAAGTGCATTTGAAAGAAGGAGAATAGCACAGCCTAGCTGGAACAGAGGGAAGGTTGAGGAGTTTAGTTAGATTCAGTGAAGTGGGCAGGAGGGAGCCACAATAAGTTCTTGAGCAAGGGAAGCCTCAGGGGAGAAAATTGCTGAGAAGCAACTTACAGACCCTGGGTCTCAGCTCATGGGAAACAAACTGTAGGGGTTAGCCAACCACAAACACCATGTGAGTTAGATCTGGATCTCAGGTTTTATTAATAGACACAGCAGATGGAGATCAAAGGAGGTGATGCCAGCACAATCAGACCTCGGGAGAGAGATCTGGACCGACAGGTGGGCATGGTGGCATGTTTATAGCCACAGACTGTCCCAAGTACGGGGGCCAGGGCTGGGGAAGGAGACAGAGCAGGAACGTCAGAGAGGGAGGAGACACGCCAGGGAGACTGTGAAGGACTGGGGAGAGCCAAGAGCCCTTCCCTCCTCCCTCAAGCAGGAGGGAAGGGTCTCCGATGTCCATCACTCAAGGGACCCAGCATTGAGGAGGGCCTGAGGTTCTTGCCTTGTGCCTGCCAGGTGGTGATATCAGTGCTTCCTCTCTAGCCTGGAGAGCATCCTGGTGGGGGTGGGGAGCAGTCTGTGAAGCTGGTGAGGGGGTGGGAGTCAAGAAAGTAGAGCAGGAGCATAGATGGCACTTTCTTTCCTATATCAGTTATTTTTAGTGTCTGGTTTGTCTCTACTTTCCAGTCCCTTTAGTTAAAAACAATTATGGTGGGGCACCTGGGTGGCTCAGTCTTTAAGCATCTGCCTTCGGCTCAGGTCATGGTCCTAGGGTCCTGGAATCGAGCCCCACATCAGGCTCCCTGCTCGGCAGGAGGCCTGCTTCTCCCTCCCCCACTTCCCCTGTTTGTGTTCCCTCTCTCGCTATCTCTCTGTCAAATAAATAAATAAAATCTTTTAAAAAATTATGTGTAATTTACATACAGTAAAATTCACCCATTTTAGTGAAAACTTCTGTGAGATTTGACACATGCATATAGTTAAGCAACTACCGTCTCCATCAAAATATTGACTATTCTCCCAAATCCCCTCATGTCCCTTCTAGTCAATCCTTCCCCTTGGCACCCAGCCTTTGGCGACCACTGATGCATTGTTCTCCGCGGATACAGTTTTGAGTGGAATTATACAGTTCGTGGCCTTTTGAGTTTGGCTTCTTTCACTCAGTGTGATGCCTTTGAGATTTATCCATGTGTTGTGGGTCTTAGCATTTCCTCTCATTTTATTGCAGGGTGGTATCCCATGGTCATGGTAGGGATGTACCACAGTTTATCTATTCATCTGCGGAGATAAGTTTGTTTCCAAAATCTGGCAGTTGTGAACAGAGCGGCTATAAACATTTCCTGTGTAGGTTTTTCTGTGAATGCAAGTTTCCATTTCTCTAGGGTAACTACCTAGGAACCTTTTTGACTCTTCAACACTCTAGTGGATCTGCATCTCTAGGTGGGGACACAAATGTGGTCCCTGATTAATCACTTGCTTGTAACTGTTGGGACATCCAGGTACCCCCTTCAGCCTGGCCTTCCCAACCCCAATGTCAGGAGCAATCACGTTAGAATACAGGTTCTTGCTCCTCGTCTGGCTACCCCAACCTGGACCTCACCTGATCCCTATTCCAGTATCTTCCTCTCAGTCCCTGTGCCCATCCTGGCCTGTCCCTGGACACCCAAGGGGAAAGGCAGCCTTTCTGAAGCCACAAAAGCCTTCTTTGCCCTCCCTGCTTATATATGCTTAAGTAAGAAAGGCACCCAAGGATCCTCCCCTCAACACAACCTATGCCTGGGTGGTCTTGCTGGGCCCACCTTAGAGAAATGTCTGGAAGTTGTTACGTGGAGATAAGTTTTTTTTTAGTATTATATAAAAACTTACAAATAAACAGCGAAATGGGAAGAATTAGTTGTACACCCATTAACCACCCCATAGAGTCTACAATTAATATTGTTATATTTACTTTATCACATACAGTTGATTATATTATTAACAGATTCTGTGTTTAGCCTACTCACTAATATTTACTTGTAACCCCCAAATGCTCAAGGCCCTTTCACAATCATTCAGGAACACATGCAGAGAAGCAAGAAATTTGAGTCAACTGATGTGCACCTCCCTACTAAGGTCAGACAAGTGGATACTCCTCTGCCTTTTTGTTTTAATTTTCATACTGTAAACGAGTGTCCTCTATTTGGTGCCACATTTTTGTGGGTTGTTTTTTTTTTTTTTGGCAATTTCACTGTTTAAATGGCAGTGTAGTGCTGATGTGTGGTCTTGTGTTCCTAAGTGCAAGAAGGCTGTGATGTGTTAGATAATCTTACAGTCTTACTGCTGTTGGCTGAGCAGTCAGTGTTAATGAATCAACAATATATATCAAATATATAGATGTCTTTAAGCAGAAACAGGGTTATGTACTGATCAGTTGATGAAAATGTTGTGACCAGAGACTTTAGGAACCTAACCTTGGATTTTCTCTAGGAGCAATCATTTAGTATTGGCTAATTCAGTGTTTGCAATAACTTTACAGAACTACTCTGAATTATAAGACTTGACTTTCTGTCTACCTATCTGTCCATTCATCAGTTGATGTTGTTTTTTGGATGCTTTTCAAAGTAAATTACAGTCATCAGTATCCACCAGACCTAAATATTTCTGCATATGGATTGTTAACAGCATTCAATATTTTATAGTTCTTCTTCTTTTTTTTAACTGAAGGGTCCAAATACACTGCAATGAACAAATTTTAGTACATTCTTTGAGATTCAGAACCTGTATAACCTAGTGCTAATTAAGATATTAGTCATTATAACCTCAGAAAGTTAAAAACAGATAATTTTAGGTTATCTGCCTTACTAGATATTTATCTAAATATCTTTAATTCCTTCTCCCCACATTGGATCATACTTTTCAGTCGTGAATCTCATTTTATTTAGTGGCCGTATCAAAGTTCACATTGGAAATTAAACCCTAATGCATTTAACCAATCTCTTATTGATGGATATTCAGATTAGTTTATGCTTCCTAGAAATCTGCCCATGAAGGCAGAGGGGGCAGGGCAAAGGGGAATTTCTTAAGGCCGAGGGGACTCCCTGGTAAGGTTAATAGAGTAAGGTTTTTTTGAAGAACAGAGCTTGTTCTAGCTTCAGAGCCTTTGTACTTGCTGTTCCCTTTGCGTGATGTGCTCTCTTCCATCATTTTTGAAAAGCTGGCTCCTCCTCATCCTTCAGATTTCAGTTCAAATGCTCCCTCCTTAGAGAAGATGACCATCCCAGCGACAGTGGTCTCTTCTCTTAGTATTACTCTATTTATTTTCTTTACGACACGGACGTCAGTCTGTAATTATTTCTGCCTCTTTTCTTGCTTAATGCATCTCCCCTCCCCTCAGACTTGTCTTCAGGGGGGTCAGGATCCTGTCTAGCTTATTCGTTCTCATCTCCAGCACCTGCCTGACGCACAATAATTCAACATGTGTTTGGGAAATGAATGAATGGTTCCAGGTGCTGGTGTGTGGGGGCCGGTGGGGGTGTCTGGGTGCTCCGCACAGAGTCTGAAAAGTCAGGGCAGGGTTGGGGGCTCGCCGATCTGAGCCCAGCAGGCTGGGACTCCTTTCCAAGTTGATTCTGGCATAAAGCAGGCTCTGCACGATTGGCGCGGATGCCCCTCAATGCGGCCTCTCTCCCACTATCTCTGGGCCCAACGGGCGTTGTTCAAGAAGGCAAGCCGATACCCTGACGTGCCCTCTATCTCCCTCTGAACACGCAGGGCCTGGCGAGGCACAGGGGCGACGGCGGCGATGCCGGACCCCGCGGCGCACCTGCCCTTCTTCTACGGCAGCATCTCGCGCGCCGAGGCCGAGGAGCACCTGAAGCTGGCGGGCATGGCCGACGGGCTCTTCCTGCTGCGCCAGTGCCTGCGCTCGCTGGGCGGGTACGTGCTGTCGCTCGTGCACGACGTGCGCTTCCACCACTTCCCCATCGAGCGCCAGCTCAACGGCACTTACGCCATCGCCGGCGGTAAGGCGCACTGCGGCCCCGCCGAGCTCTGCGAGTTCTACTCGCGCGACCCCGACGGGCTGCCCTGCAATCTGCGCAAGCCGTGCAACCGGCCGTCGGGACTCGAGCCGCAGGCCGGCGTCTTCGACTGCCTGCGCGACGCCATGGTGCGCGACTACGTGCGCCAGACGTGGAAGCTGGAGGTGAGGGGGCGGGCCCTCGGGGGCGGGCCCGGAGTGGGCGTGCCCTGGGGCGGGGCCAGGAGGTGGGCCTGGGGAGAGCAGGCCCGGGGAGAACTGGCCCCGGGAGCCTGGCCCCGGGACCCTTGGTGGGGGGTACTGGGGAGAGCGGTCGCCTTCGCTAGCCTGTGCTTTGCTGTGCCACGCCAGATTTGGAAGCTGGAGGGGTGGGTGGGGGCGGGACCTAGGAGGAGGCTGCGGAGGGAGAGGCTTGAGCGAGGCCTTGGTGCATATCTATGCCAGACCCTCCTGTAGAGGTCGCGCAGGGCCGGGGCTGGGGGCCCGGCCTGAGAGGATGCTGGGGGCGCTGCCAGCGGGGGTGGTGGTGGGTGGTCTTCCGACGGTCTGCAATGCACGACATCCAGTGTCAGATCGTCAAGCTGGAGATGAGCTTGGGGCTGCCTGTAAGGAGGGGCCTGGGGCGTGTCCTTGGATGGGTGGGGGATCGGAGAGGGACCGCAGAGTTGGGGGTGGGGATGGGTAAGTCGTCCTCAACAGCTTGAATGACTCACCCTAGGTGCGCCTAAGGTGAAGGGTCTCACAGGGACGGAGGCAATTAGGAAAGTCCAGAAGATGAAAGAAGCTTCCTGTGGCCACGCACTTGGCTCCGTGGTGACACTTGGTGACAGTTACAAGTCTCCTCCATCCTCCCTTCCTTAGGGCGAGGCCCTGGAGCAGGCCATCATCAGCCAGGCCCCCCAGGTGGAGAAGCTCATTGCCACAACCGCTCACGAGCGGATGCCCTGGTACCACAGCAGCCTGACCCGCGAGGAGGCAGAGCGCAAACTCTATTCTGGCTCGCAGACAGACGGCAAGTTCCTGTATGTGGGGCTTGAGGCTTGGGGTTTTGGGGTGGTGAGGAAAGGGCAGACCTCAGCATGCAGATGGGCCTGTGCTAACATGAGCAAGGCGGTAGTGTGTTTCTGAGTGCTGGAAGGGACATTATATGGGGAGGGCTCTGCAGTGGTTAGGACTCCAGAGCTGAACTACCTGGGTGGCAATCCAGGCCTTGCTACTTACCAGCTGCCGTCCCCATCCTACCTCACCTTTGACCTCTTTCATGTCTTAAGCTTCCACGGAAGATTCCATGCCCCGAGGAAAATTTTGCAAACTTTCTGTAGAGTTTACGACAGGTAACTGGTCTTCTGAGGGAAGACGAATGTCAGGAGAGCCAGAGCCAAGGGCTTTGACCAGCTGTGTGCCTTGGATGTCAAGCTAGAAGTCACAGAGACAGGTGGGGCCAGCATGAGCCACAGGAGGCTGAGGCCGAGGGAGCTAGGATTGGGGACAGCATAGAGACTGAGCTGGCACTGAGGTTCTGAAGCAGTTGGAGCACTGATATTATCAGGGACAGTGACTCACACTGGGCAAAGACCAGAAGCAGTAATTTGAGCCAGACCCCTGGAAAATTAGGCAAGGCATGCTTTGGGCAGAGGCTGTTGTGGAGGCTGTTGTGATTCCCGTAGTGAAGACTAGCTTTCTCAGTATGCAGATAGTTAGGGGTCTAAAGGTCAAAGCTATAGGCACAGACACTTGCATGGGGCAGTGGGGAGGGAAATACCCCTGGGGCATCCTGATGCTTGTCACAAGCCTGAACAGGTCCAGTTCTGAGATAAGGGTGTAGGGTGTGATAGAAAGACCCATGCCACTCAGGCCTGGAATTGAGACCAGGGCCAGGCTTGTTCTTGACCACAGTTCAGAGCTGCTGAGGAATGGTTGGAATTGTACCTCATGCTTTTTGCTGCCAAAGCTTTCTGGATTATCGCAGGATTTGTGGTAGTGGTTGATTCAATTTGAAAAGAAACATGACCCCTGCAGAGGGTCTTTAAGAGGATAGTGTTAATTATTTCCTAACCTCTTCCAGATCACAGACCCCTTTGGGAATCTTACAGAAGCTGAACCTTTTTCTCTCTTTTTAAAGATTTTATTTATTTGTGTGTGAGTGAGAGAGCACAAGCAGGGGGAGCTGCAGGTGGAGGGAGAGAGAGAAGCAGGGTCCCCACTGAGTAAGGAGCCCAATGCGGGACTTGATCCCAGGACCCTGGGATCATGACCTGAGCTCAAGGCACATGCTTAACTGGCTGAGCCACCGAGGCGCCCCTGAATTCCTTTCTCAACCCCAAAATGTTTTACCCCAGAGATTTTGGGTACAGCTACAGGAGATCCTAATTAAACCCGATCCTCATCCTTGCAGCCCTTTTCAGGTTAAGAACCTCTGATGTAGTTCAGTTGTCCCTTCATACATATGAGGAGACTGAGACAGTCTCCTGTGACTGCTGGGACTCCTGTGACTGACTCCAAGTGACTGCTTGGGGTGGCACAGATAATCGTGTGACAGAGCTGGCTGTCGGTCCTGTTAGCAATTAACTGAGTCAGAAATGGGTTTGAATCCTGGCTCTACAGCTAACCAACTATGCAGGAGATGGAATCTTATGCCTCAGTTTTTCATCTGCAAAATGGGCACAATAGTAGTACTTACCTTGTGAGGGATGCTGTGAAGATTAAGTGACAACTGTGGGAAGACTTTAGAACCAGTATCTCAATAAATGGTAGCTCTTGTTTTTACCATTATCAAGTTCCCTCCGTTCGGAAGTGGAGATACACATTGATTTCCTAGCTGGTACTACTAGCTGAAGTTCAAATTTGAACTGCGAGGACAAATAACGGCTACCACTGACTGGTTTTTTGGTTAATAAAGTGGAATTTGTGGCATGGACATATATATGTCTTTGCCTATGTGGTTATTATGTGGGAATTGGTCGCTGTTCTTTCATGAACTCACATATCTCTTTCCAAAGAGAGTGTTATCAGTTAGCCTTTGCTATATAGTAAACCATCCTAAGATGTCATGGCTTAAAACAACATCGTTTATTCACCCTTTTTGGATGATTTGATGGGTTGGCAATGTGGGCTTCGTTCAACCGGGTGATTCTTGTACTGGTTGCTTTCGAGCTTGTTCATGTGGCTGCAGTGAGACACGGGGGGGCGTAGCCTGGGGCTGGACGGTCTAGGATGGCCCCATTTACATGTCTGGCAGTGGGCAGTCTGGGTGCCTTGGTTCTCCTTCATGTGGCTTCTCCAACAAGCTAACCTGGACTCCATTCCATGGTGGAGCCGGGTCGCCAGGAAAAGCAGGAGAGGGCAAGCAAGCCCAGTGCCCGACCACTTTCCAAGTCTCTCCTTGTGTCCTGTTTGCTATTGTCTTAATGGCCAAAGCAAGTCACGTGCTCAGTGCTGATTTGGGAGATATAGAATGACACTCCATCTATCGATGGGAAGGAATGCCCGATACCGTGGTGGTGTTTTTGATATTCGATACACGTTCGCTGATGAGCACGGGGCGTTGAGTTTCTGCTGTCCATTAAACCTTCAGGTTTTGACCTGAGGAGGTTTTTTTCACTTCTCAGAAGAAGAGAAGGAGTAATTAGAGACCATAACCTCCAGGCTAGCCCACCATTCTCGTTATGGAAGTGCTTTCCTTTCTGTGGGACTTAGGCGTTTTAGCTTGTTGTGGGCTCTCTGCTTTGCCCTTTGGTCCTCCCCTATTACTTTGTACCCTGGTTTCCTAGCTCTTCAGGGCTCCCTGTCTGCTATGGGCTAGCCTGGGAACTGCATTGTTCTCCGGGGAACTCGCTGCTCCTCTGTACCCCCTTATGGAAATTTAGGGGATCTTTTTCCATCGGATGAGAGGGTCCAGGCATCTGGCTCTCAGTTGGCCTGTGTGTGTGTTTGTGTGTGTGTGGTTAGATTAGTCTGCGTATGTGGACGTGTGTGTGAGTGGACAGGTTCTTATACACAAAGACACCGTCTTTGAGAGGCTCAATTCCCACTCGTAGACAAGGAAGCTTTGTTTTTTTTATTTTAGCAAGTTTCCATCAGAGGGTAACCAAGGGACTCATTCCGTCAAAGGTCCGTTCTGTTCCAGTAACTAGCGGGTCGTTGTGATGTTGTGATGACAAAGTGACTTGTTCTGATTTGTGCAAAGATGCCGCGGGAGCTAGCCCTGGACTTGTGCTTACCTCGGTTGTTCTTCGTGTAAAAATGCCTTACTCTCTCCCAGAGAATAGTGTAAGTCTACTTGCATAGGCTGCTGTGTCCTCTGTGAGTGGCTGTGTGCCCACCATAGAGGGCCAAATACCCCTCCGTGGATGGCCAAGTAGCCCCTGTGGATGCCTGAGTGTCCCCTGGGGAAGGCCACATATTCAGCCACGGAGGACCGGGTGTCTGCCTATGGGTGGCTCGGTGTTCTCCCCTGGATGGCCAAGGGGTCAGCTGCGGGTGGCTGAGGATCAGGCTATTTGGGGCTGCGTGTCCACTGCGGGCGGGCCAATATTCCCCTGTGGATGGTCACGTGTTGGCCCTTGGACAACTGTGTCTCCCCGTAGACACTGCTATTCTCTTCTCATTCCCCTCCCCCAGCCCACCCCACCAGCCTGTTACCAGTAGTCAGGAGGTTGAGTGGGGCCTGACCTTGGGGCCCCTAGTCCCTGCCACTTCCCCATGAGGCTATCAGGAGCAGAACCCATGGGCATGTGTATGTGTGTGTGTGTGTGTGTGTGTGTGTGTGTGTGTGGAAACTGGGGCCCAGTTTCAGGCCCCCGCAGGGGGTCACCACAGGAGAGGCCCAGGTGATTATAGAGGTGATATCCCCTCCTTCCCCCTGCCAGGTTGAGGCCCCGGAAGGAGCAGGGCACTTATGCGCTGTCCCTGATCTATGGGAAAACTGTGTACCACTACCTCATCAGCCAGGACAAGGCGGGCAAATACTGTATTCCCGAGGGGACCAAGTTTGACACGCTCTGGCAGGTAAACTGCCCATCTGCCTTGTGGTTGGGGGGTTGCATAGGGCTCTGGGGAAGAGAGGAGCCCTGGCCCTGACCCCACCCCCTGCAGCTGGTGGAGTACCTGAAGCTGAAGGCAGATGGGCTCATCTACTGCCTGAAGGACGCCTGCCCCAACACCAGTGCCAGCGCAGGTGAGGAGGGTGGTGGGGGATTGAGGGGTGAGTGGGAGACATCATGCCCCACCGCCTCACTGTGTCTTCTGCTCCCCAGAGGCTGCTGCTCCCACACTCCCAGCCCACCCATCCACGTTCACCCACGTGAGTTAGCCGGCATCTCAGGGTTGGGTCCTGAGGGATGGAGCTGGGCAGGTGGGCGACAGGTCCTGTTTCCAAGGCTGGGACGGAGAGTGGGACACCCCCCCGCACTGCTGCTGGGAGTCCTCAGAGCATATGGGTCTCAGGGGCTGGGTGCCCCCAGCTCGGGGGCCTGCAGACCCTTGCTGACCTCGTGACCTTTAGGCTCACAGACGGATTGACACCAGCTCAGATGGGTACACCCCGGAACCAGGTGAGCTGACAGAGGCGGAGGGGTGCGTGTGGGGTTCATGCCAGGCCATGGTCAAGATCGCCGGCTGGGCTCTGGGCTGTGGCAGGGGAGGGATATGGGCCAGGCCCGACTTGCAGCAGCTGGCCTTGGCTTGCCCCGTGCGTACACACTGTGCGTGTAGATATGTCCGCGTGGGTGCGGGTCCATCATGCCTGCCTGCACGCATGTGAGTGGGGCGCAAGCGGACATGGAAGGGAGGACACCTGGGCCACAGACACACATTTGTCCAGCACCTATTATGTGCCAGTCACGCTTCACTCTCATGCGTGTCTGCGCTTCTGGAATGTCTCTGACATGCCAGACGACATAGTCACGGCAGTTATTCTCATTTTACGTACGAGAAAGGAAGGCAGGGAACTTAAGGAGGTCTTGCAGTTAGGAAGTAGTGGAGCCAGGGCTGAGCCTGGGCAGGCGGGCTTAGGAGCCCGTGTTCCTGAAATGCTTGCTGCAGATGCTCATTTGACGTGTAGATGTAAGCGTGTCCGTGTGGGTGCACAGAGAACATACACGGTTGCCTGTGCGCGCAGAGGCTCATCCTGGAGCCCCGGTAAACACGGCTGTTGGTGCATCCCCAGAGCCAGGCCGGCACGGATGTGCGGGGAACACACACGCACAGATGTGTGTGCTCTAACAGTCACCCACGCAAACATGCCTTTGGACCCCATCAGACACAGAGCCGTGGGTGAAAGTACCCGTGGGAGCATCTGTGTGAGCACCCGGGGCACACGTGGTTACACGTGCACATAGATGCAGCTGCCTGTAGAGTCCACTTGGACGTGGCTTCTCAGCCCACAGATGGGACCAGGAGCACCCGTGAGTGTACATGTGCACATGAACACATGCATGTACCCGTGTGCCTGGGCGTGCTCTGGATGGGGTGCTGCTGTCCGGGGCATGTGCCTTGTGGGTGCCCAGGCTGCTGTGCCCCGCCCCCCATTCCACGCCCTCATCCTGACTTGGGAGTGCATGCTTGTGTGTGCGTGTGTGTGTGTGTGCACCCAGCACGCCTAGTGTCCTCAGAGAAAGCACAGTCGATGCCCATGGACACAAGTGTGTACGAGAGCCCCTACAGTGACCCTGAGGAGCTCAAGGACAAGAAGCTCTTCCTGAAGCGGGAAAACCTCCTCATGGCGGACATAGAACTTGGCTGTGGCAACTTTGGCTCCGTTCGCCAGGGCGTCTACCGCATGCGCAAGTATGGTCACCCTGCCTCGCTTGGGGAAGCACTGTTGGGGGGAGGGCAGAGGACGGGAGTGGCCTCCCCCGGCCTTGGGGGCTGGAGTCAGGAGGCAACATCAGTTTGCATGAGAGATGGACCCAGGAGACAGCATGCTAGGGGAGTACCTGGGGGGCTTAGGGACGGCACCTGCGAGTGTGGGAGAGGCGGGGCAGGGAGAGGTGGGCGGAGCTGCAGTTGCAACAGAAGCCTCGCCCATCCCTTGAGTCCACCCCGCCCCCATACGGGCAGCCCCTGGGAAGGGTGTGATCTTGAGGTGTTGAGGGAGGGATCGGTCTCTGTAAGGAACTTGGCGATGAGCCCTTGCTAGCTGGCACTCTTGGCAGCTGAGGAAGTGCAGCGGGGGCCCTGGACAGACGAGAGAGCCGAGAACCAGGTGACAAACTACAGTGCCCAGCACACGTGCCTGGAGAGGAGAGAGGCCTGGGGAGGGGGCGCGCAGCTGAGCAGGAGGGGCTGAGCGGCTGAGCGGGCCGGCTGACTCCCTTGTGCATCCGGGCAGGAAGCAGATCGACGTGGCCATCAAGGTGCTGAAGCACAGCACGGAGAAGACAGACAAGGATGAGATGATGCGCGAGGCTCAGATCATGCACCAGCTGGACAACCCCTACATCGTGCGGCTCATCGGCGTCTGCCGGGCCGAGGCCCTCATGCTCGTCATGGAGATGGCCGGTGGCGGGCCCCTGCACAAGTTCCTGCTCGGGAAGAAGTGAGTCCTGCGGCAGGCTGGGCCTCTGGAGCCTGTGGGCCTCACAGGCTCATCCAGCCATGAGCACACACTTGTCTTCACGTGACTCCTACCCCCTGCCTACCCCGACACCCACACTCACACCCACAAGGCAGAGCTGTTAACACCAACAGGTCCTCATGCCTCCAGCCCTTACCCGCATAGACCTGATCTTTTACACTCACCGTGGCATGGGCCCATTGCCTCCCGTTCCCGCTGGTGCACACGCATTTGTGGTGAAACCTGACTCACACTCAGTTATTCCACTAAGTTGTCTACTGGGCAATTTCTCTATAATCAGGACTGTCACCAGCCCTTGGGATTCACTGGTGAACAAAAGAGACAAAGATCTCTGTTCTGTGTTCTGGTCAGGGAAGAGAGGTTTTCAAGAATAATTATAATACAACAGGAAGTATGTTGGAAAATAAGTACTATAAAAACAATTGGGAGTGTCCGGGTAGGAGATGAAAATTGAGAAGGTGAGGTTTGTGTAAACTGAAGGAGGCAGCCAAGGGCGGCTGTGGGGATGAGTGGTCCAGGTCGAGGGCACAGCCAGTGCAAAGGCCCTGAGGTGTGCTTGGGCCAGGGGTAGTGGAGGAACTGGGAGGAAGGCCGTGTGCCTGCAGCAGAATGCGTGAAGAGGAGCGGGGATTCTGGAGGGATTCTGAAGGCAGAGCTTCCAGGGTGTGCTGACAGATTGGAAGCTGCGGGTGAGACAGAGAAGCTGATGGCAAGGCTAGTGCTTCTGGCCCAAGTAAATGAAAGGGTGCAGCTGCTGCAGAAGAAAGGGGACAGTGGGGACAGCTGGGTGTGTGTGTGTGTGTGTGTGAAAAATCAGGAACTTAGCTTTGTCTTTATAAGCTTTGAGATGCCCACGAGACCCCCTGAGGGCATATGGAAGATACAGGTCAAGTGTAAGTTTAGGAATCACAGTATGTGGGAGAAATGTAAAGCCTTGAGCCTACAAGAGGACAGAGGGTTTTGCCTTTTTTGTTCACCTCCCCACCATATCCCCAGCCCTGTGCTTGGCACACAGCAGATGTCCAACAAGCACCTGAACGCATGCTCAGCAGAGAAGTGTGCTTTGCCCCCTCGGCAACCTGGGCTGTCCCCTCCCAGCTGACCCTGCCTTCCCCTGTACTTCAGGGAGGAGATCCCAGTCAGCAATGTGGCCGAGCTGCTGCACCAGGTGTCCATGGGGATGAAATACCTGGAGGAGAAAAACTTTGTGCACCGTGACCTGGCAGCCCGCAATGTCTTGCTGGTCAACCGGCACTACGCCAAGATCAGTGACTTTGGTCTCTCCAAGGCACTGGGTGCTGATGACAGCTACTACACCGTGAGCCCCCACCCCTTTGGCACCCAGGTGGATGAGGTTGGTGGGTGGAGGGTCCCTGAGCCCTGCCCCGGCAACATCTCCCTGTTCTCAGGCCCGCTCGGCAGGGAAGTGGCCGCTCAAGTGGTATGCGCCCGAGTGCTTCAACTTCCGCAAGTTCTCCAGCCGCAGTGACGTCTGGAGCTATGGGGTCACCATGTGGGAGGCCTTCTCCTATGGCCAGAAGCCCTACAAGGCAGGCGTGGGCGGAGGCGGGTGGGCGGATGGGAAGGGGTGTGAGGGCGAGGCGGCCCGCGCTTCTGACATTGCACTTGACTTTGGCTCAAGCAGAAGATGAAGGGCCCCGAGGTCATAGCCTTCATCGAGCAGGGCAAGCGGATGGAGTGCCCGACAGAGTGTCCCCCTGAAATGTACACACTCATGAGTGACTGCTGGATCTACAAGTGAGTGTGGTGGGCGGGAAGGGTGCCCGGAGCCGGAGGTCGCAGTGCCCAATATCCCAAACTCATCCCACCCAAGACTCGCCCAGTTCACAGCCTTTCCAACACTTGGTACCTTTCCTTTCTGCACCTGTACTCAGTGCCTCAACACATTAACTCTGGAGTGCTCCCATGGACCAACACCACGACTCCCTACCTCCTGTAGACACCTAGTGCTCCGGCATCTAACTCCTCAGACGCCCCCCCAACATTCAACACCCCTCTACCCTCGCACGCCAACACTCCGGCACCCCAACACCAACGCATTCAGAACCTCCACCCCTGTCTGGTGTTCCAACTCAACACTCGAACACCCCAACTCCTAGAATCATCAGCATTTCCACTTCCCATCAGAAAATAGTCAGCGTGCACCCCAAAAACCCATTGTCCTACATTAAGCCATGCAGTGCAGAGACCTTCTAACATTTGATACCTTTCCTACCCCAACATCCGTTATTCCACTGGCCAACACCTATGACATTGACACCCAAACACCTAAGCCACCCAATTAAAGGGATCCCCTTTTTTATGATAAAAAATAAATGATCAGTCCATCTAACATGTGTTAATCTGGCCCCCGTTGGGAAGTACTCAGTACGCCAGCACCCCAATACTGAAAGAGGCTACCATCTTTGGTAGCCTGACTCCCCACTAGCTGGACCCACTGCCAGTGCTCCAATGTTCTCCTAGATTAGCGGCAGCGTCCTTGGCGCCCATGTAAGTCCGCACCTGGCACCAATTACACTGGCCCGCGCATGTGCAGTACTTCAGCATTCAATAGCCCAGCTCTTCTTGATTGACAGTCGTTACCCAGACACTCAATGAATTCAGTTCCCTAAGTCTTCACCAGTGAAGACTCAATTCCCTGAGTCTTCACTCAAAAGATGGTTCCCCCAACATCCTGTATGTTGGCAGCTCTTCTATTACGTGGTACGGCAACCCCCGAATTCTAGTCCTCTCATACTCAAGACACCTCTCCATTACCCCAAACTCCAGCACCCTGACAACCCCACTGGTTTTCTGAGCCCCTCGTGTGTCTCCCCCTCCAGCTGAAGTTGGGTCGGGTTGGGTTGTGGGGATGTGGTCAGTGGCCTGGATCTACCCAACCCCCACAGGTGGGAGGACCGCCCGGACTTCCAGGCCGTGGAGCAGCGCATGCGCACCTACTATTACAGCGTGGCAAGCAAGGCGGAAGGCCCCCCAGGCTGTGGAAAGGGAACTGAGGCTGCTCCTGTCTGAGCTGCAGCCTGCCCAGGGCCTGCGAGCCATGATGCCCCAGCCTCAGTCCCAGCCTAGGTCAGCTCAGCTCCTCTCCTCAGGTTCATACGGATCTAGTGGTCCCCACCTGGTGACCTGTCCTCTCTGGTGGGGGCAGGAGGGAAGGCCCTGGCAGGGTGGGGTCGTGTAACTTGGTCCTGGTCTGCTGTCTACTGGGTAGCCCCGAGCTGAGGGCGCGTTGCCTACCAGAAGGGCCCTCCTTCCTCTGGGCCCTGAAGGGGAAGACTCTGGAAACTCTCAGGTGGCAAGCCCTCAGTCATTGTAATAAACTCAGCTTCTCTCTTGTTGGAGTCTCTCATCTTCTCTGGGGTAAAGGGGGGACCTGGAAAGGGGCTGGGTCATTGGAAGGGGTCAGTGAGAAGTGCTTGAAAACGGCTTTTCTTGGGTGGGCCTGGATGTGGTCCCCAGGGTCTGGGGGTCTGGTCTTCCCACTTCTCTGCCGCGAGGACATCTTTGTATGAGTGAGGAGCTATGGCAGAGTGGGGAACCGAGGCAGGTGCCCCACTGGGCCTCCGCTTCCCTGTCTTAGCGGATTGAATGAGGTGGATGCTTTCCATGCTGGTTGCATCTCATCACCTGGAGCGATTTTAACAATCACCAACGCCTCCTCCCACCCCACGCCCCAACACCAACACCGTGTGTTTTTTTAAAAATTTTTTTTCTCCCCAAATATGTTTAATTTTTCAGTGTTACAAGACTGATTGTTCATGCACCACACCCAGTGCTCCATGCAATACGTGCCCTTCTCAATACCCACCACCAGGTTCGCCCACTCCCCCATCCCCTCCCCTCCAAAACCCTCAGTTTGTTGCTCCGTGTTTTAAAGTGTCTTCAGGTGATTGTATCACCCAGCACGCTACTCAGCTGCCCCACCTTCCCCCCTGGGCATAGGCAGGGATCACCGCTGGGATCTTCCTTACCTGGTGTCCCAAGTGCTGGCTCAGTCCTACTGAGAAGTCCTGTCCCCAGGCTCTTGCTGCCTCAGTTTCCCCACGTGGAAAATTGGTATATGTGCTGCCAAAGTGAGCACTGCCCCCCACATGGAAAATTGGATGTTGGAGCACAAAACCCAACAGTGAAATGGAGCCAGGCTCCTGCTGTTTCTTTTCTGAACTTGCTCCCCTTTCCTCAGCTGTGATTGGCCCCACCCACAGATCCCAGCAACCCTCTTATTCTCCTGGCTTGGCTCTCTAGAGCCATTGGTCCAACGGCAGCCATGAAACCCGCTCCAAACTGGGGAAAGGCAAAGAGATTTGCTGCAGCGTCTGAGAAGGCAAGTTTTCTTTCTTTTTGTTGGTGGAGGTTTAGAAATCCTGTGGCTGTTTTGTGGAACTGGGTGGGGGGTTGGGATGGACGGGAGCTTTATCTTTTGTGGGGAGTGGGAGCGTGAGGCCCAAGTGGGCGATGCCGGTGAGAAGGCTCCAGAGCCAGGAACTTGACATTGGGATTATTAGGTACAGACCTTACTCTGATTTCACCGTGTACTGTTGAGTTTTAATAATTTACCTGTAAGCCTCATATTAGCATATTCTTGAATGTACTTTGTACTCTATATGAAAATTAACTCAGAGAACCCCCGGTTGTACCCTCAACTCCATACACACCAAGACGCTTGGCTACGTGCATTTGTTTGGAGAGTAAATTTGTAATGGTTTGGAATTGGTTTGAAATTGTCTGAGGGTCCCCAAGTCCCGGAAGATGATATCTTCACGCATGTAATTTCAAAATGGACAAACACCGACTGTAAAGATAAAAAAGATGGAAGCATTGTTTTTAAATTGTTTTTAAAATTAACGAACAAATCAAGAAAAAAAATATTATACCAATGGCAAGATTTTGTGCCTTCCTGAATTGTAGTGTTTGCAGATGTTTCAGTTTTATTACAATTTGCTTGTTAGTGACTGGACAATCATTTACATTATTACATAGAGTTTTCTATCAGAAGGAAAGCACATTTTCACTGTCTGCGTTTCTTTTATTATTGCTGAAGAGAATTTTACTTTATAGGAAGGAGGTATTAAAAATCATCCCCTGAGTGCCAAATACACAGGGAACCCTACCTACATGTGTCGGCAATAAATGTTGAATGAACCAATGAAGGGGGGTGCTGTCCCACGTAGGGACCACCAGGTGGCGCCGTTCTCCAAGCCAAGGTCGCTGAGTTCCTCAAAACTGGTGCTGGCTTAGGCCGGTTAGTGAGGTAGAATTCTAAGAATGTTCTTACCTCAAATTGGATCTGTACCTCACCCTTCAAGGTCCCCAAACTACATAAAACTCACCTCTTTCTCCAAAAAGTGATTTCACTCCTCCTATGTAATGCCGCAATGAGCCTGTTCTGGAAATGTGTGTCACAGGGAGCACAGACCCAGGGTAACAGCGGCTGTGACGGTGGAAGCCCCCAGGGCTCTGGGAGTAGCGGGGGCTCTTGACCTAGTTGAGAAGGGGTCAGTCTGGTGGGTTGCCTGTAGGAGGTGATGTGTAAGCTGAGTCTGCTGTAGGGCGAGTGAGATTTGACTGGGGAAAAGGTGAAGAAAATAAAATGTTTCAGGTGGAAGAAACAGCACGTTGAGGTGAGAGAACATGCTTTTTGAGAGAAAGGTTTTTTTGGTTTTTATTATTTTTTTAATTGTGTTGTGTTAATCACCATACAGTCTGTCATTAGTTTTTGATGTAGTGCTCCATGATTCGTTGTTTGTGTGTACACCGCGTGCTCCATGCAATCGGTGTGCTCCTTAATAGCCATCACCTGGCTCACCCATCCCCCTCCCCTCTAAAACCTTTAGTTTGTTTACTCTCCTGGTTCATTTCCCTCTCTGATTTCTCCCCCATCATTCAAAGAGGTTTTTTTTTTTTTTTCCTAAAGGATAATTTTTATAGAATTTTTTTTTTTTTTTTAGATTTTATTTTTATTTGACAGAGAGAGATCACAAATAGGCAGAGAGGCAGGCAGAGAGAAGGGGAGGCAGGCTCTCTGCTGAGCAGAGAGCCAGATGTGGGGCTCAATCCCAGGACCCTGAGATTATGACCTGAGCCGAAGGCAGAAGCTTTAACCCACTGAGCCACCCAGGCGCCCCATCAAAGAGGTTTTGAGTGACTAGAACATTGTATTTGAATGAGACTCCTGAGGCCGGTAAAAGGATAACCCTGGAGCAGTGACCCCTGTGGTAGACAAGTGGCGCCTTTTTTTTTTTTTTTTTGTATTTCCTAGTGGCTTGCTAGGAAGCAATTCATACTATCTCCCCATGGTTTCCCATGGCCCCTGGTTCCAGGTATTGGCCACATCCTTCCCAGCAGAGGGTGTTTTGTTTTCATTTTGTTTTTCTAAGTTTTTTAATTTGAGTATAGTTGACGCATGTTACATCAGTTTCAGGTGTAAGACATAGTGATCTGACAAATTTATACATTACGCTGTGCTTCTCATGAGTGTAGCGATTATCTTGTCAACATACAACACTATTACAATATCACTGACTATATTCCTTATGCCGCGTCCTGTGACTTACTCATTCCATAACTGGAAGCCTGTATCTCCTCCTCCCCCTCACCCATTTTGCCCATTCCCCCCCAACCATTAGTTTGTCCGCTGTGTTTACAGGTCTGATTTTGCTTTTGTTGTTGCTTGTTTTAAAGATTACACATATAAGTGAAATCATATGGTGCTTGTCTTTTCAGTCTGACTTATTTCAGTTAGGATTATACCCTTTAGGTCCATCCACGTTGTCAGGAATGGTATGATCTTATCCTTTTTTATGACAGTAATATTCTGGTGTGTATGTGGGGGGGTCACATCCTCCATATCCATTTTTCTATTAATGGACACTGGCTGCTTCCATATCTTGGCTATTGTAAATAATGCTGCAATAAACACAGGAATGCAGCTATCTTTTTGAATTAGTGTTTTCCTTTTCTTTGGATAAATAGCCAGTAGTGGAATTACCGGATCAAAAGGCATTTCCACTTTTAATTTTGAGAAGAAACCTCCATACTAGTTTCCACAGTAATGATGCCAATTTACATTCCCACCAACCGTGTATGAAGGCTCCCTTTTCCTCACATCCTCACTAACGCTAGTTATTTCTTGGCATTTTGATTTTAGCCACTTTAGCCATTTTGACAGGTGTAAGGCGAGATAGTTCATTGTGGTTTTGATTTGCATTTCCCTGATGATAGTGATGTTGAGCATCTTTTCATGTGTCTGTTGGTCATCTGTATGTCTTCTTTGGAAAAAGGTCTGTTCCAGTCCTCTGCCCATTTTAAAATCAGATTATTTGTGTGGTTTTTTGTTTTTTTTTTTTTTTGGTGTTGAATAGTATAAGTTCTTCATGTATTTTGGATATTAATACTTTACTGCGTAAGTCATTTGCAAATATTTTCTCCTATTTACTACGTTGCCTTTTGGTTTTGTTCATGGTTTCCTTCACTGTGCAAAAGCTTTTCATATCCATGTAGTCTCAATAGTTTAATTTTGCGTTTGTTTTTCTCACCGGCGGAGACTTATCTAGAAAAATGTTGCTGTGGCCAATGTCAGAAATTACTATATTCTCTTCTAGGAATTTTATGGTCTCAGATCTCATATGAAGTAGGTCTTTAATCCTTCTTGAACTTATTTTTGTGTATGGTGTTAGAAAGTGGTCCAGTTTCATTCTTTTACATGTAGCTGTGCAGTTTCCCTGAACCATTTATTGAAGAGATTGTCTTTCCCCCGTTGTATATTCTTGCCTCCTTTGTCCTAGATTAATTGACCATACAAGCCTGGGTTTATTTCTGGGTTATCTGTTCTGTTCCATTGATCTATGCACCTATTCTTTTTTTTTTCCTTAAGATTTTATGTATTTACTTGAGAGAGAATGCGTGCAAGAGAGCACACATGGGGTGAGGGAGGAGAGGGAGAACCAGGCTCTTTGCTCGGCAGGGAACCTGATTCAGGACTCAGTCCCAGGACCCTGGGATCATGACCTGAGCCAAAGGCAGATGCTTAACAGACTGAGCCACTGAGTTGCCCCTTTATACATCTATTCTTGTGCCATTACCATGCTATTTTTTTAATTCAAAAAATTTTTTTACCATGCTATTTTGATTACTCTAGCTTTGTAGTATATCTTAAAATTTGGAATTGTGATACCTTCTGCTTTGTTTTTCTTTCTCAAGACTGCTTTGGCTATTTGGGGTCTTTTACGGTTCCATACAAATTTTAGTATTATTCGACTTTTGTGAAAAATGCCGTTTTTGTTTTTGACAGAGACTGCATTGAATCTGTAGATTGCTTGGGGGTAACACAGACTTTCTAACAATATTACTTCTCCCCTTCTACCAACCCGTGAGCTTGGAATATCTTTTCCTTTGTGTCTTCGATTGCTTTTTTTTGATGTTTTATAGTTTTTAGAGGACAGGTCTTTCACCCCTTTGGTTACGTTTATTCCTAGCTATTTTATTCTTTTTGGTGCAATTATAAATAGTTGTTTTCTCAATTTCTCTTTTGCTACTTCATTATCAGTGTACAGAAGTGCTACTGACCTCTAGGTATTAATTTTGTATCCTACAATTTTACTGAATTTATTCTAGTAGTTTTTTGGTGGTGTCTTTAGGGTTTTTTTTTTTTTTCCGGTATGTTTTTCCTCAAGTTTTTATTTAAATTCCATTTAACATATAGTGTAATACTAGTTTCAGGTATAGAATTGAGTGAATCAATCACTTACATACAACACCAAGTGCTCAACATAATAAGTCCCCTCCTTTACTCATCACCTATTTGATCCAGCCCCGGACTCACCTCCCCTCCAATACCCCTCAGTTTGTTCTCTATGGTTAACAGTCTGTTTCCTGGTTTCCACCTTCCCCCCCCCCCCCCCCCCCCCCCCGCCCCGGCCATGTTTATCTGTTTTTTTTTCTTAAATTCATGTGGTATAAATATGAGGGAAATCATATAGCATTTGTCTTTCTCTGATTGA